>CANXME010000053.1:1296598-1944898 GCA_948144175.1 Closterium sp. NIES-65 | reverse complement strand
AGGTCAGAGGAGAACCCACCACCTCTATCAGAGTGCAGACGCAGAACAGGAAAGTCCGACTCGAACCGCTCGCCGGAGTGGAGACGAACAGTGCGGGATCCAAGGATCAAAAACAGCAGGGACATTCCCTTGCGCTGCAAGGGGAAGACCGGGTGTGGTGTAACGCGTGTAGTCGTCGACGACCAGCAGGAAGTACCGCTCGTGGCTGTGTCCACGGACGCGGGCTGGGCCCCACACGTCCATGTGGAGTGAGTCTGCAGTGGAGCCTCTGTGGGATGGGAACAAGGAGGAGTGAGGAGCGGCGCGCTGCCGCCCCTCGATGCAAGGAATGCAGGGCGTCGCAGGCGAGGGAGGGAGGGAGGGCGCAGAGGACCCTGTAAGACCAGAGACCAGTAGGTCAGAGTGCATGCCACGAAGGCGATGCAAGGAGGGGTGACCAAGTCGGTGGTGCCAAAGGAGAGTCTGGTGCGACAGGCGGCGACCACTCACACTGGGTAGCTACCTGAGCGGACACATACAACTGAGGAGACAAAGGGGTGTAGCGCGACGCAGTGGTGAAGGTGTACAGACTGGACCCAGGCGCACGTGTGAACGTGGCCAAGTGGCGGCCAGTCCCGAGGAGCACGTGCAGATCGCCAACACGCTGTCCTCCAGGAGTAAAGGTGCCAACCCAATGATACTGAAGGACGGCGTTGCTCCACAGGTTCGTAGAGAACGAGGGGAGGTGGAGACCAGACAGCTCACCAGACGGGACCGCCGGACACGGAAGCACAGTGGTGGACCGTGCTAGCACTGGGCCCCCAGAGGGGTCAGCCAGTGAGACAGGGACAGTGCAGGGAGGGGAGTGTGTGTGGTGCTGTTCGCGAAAGAAACAGAGGGAAGCACCAGAGTCAAGTGTAAAGGTGTGCAAGGCCTGAGCGGACGCAGTACTAGGGAGAACAGACTCACTAGCACCTAGGGCTGCAGGCTCTATACCTGGGGCTATATGTGGGTCAAGGCGGTACACACAAGTAGCAGTCACCCTCAGCACTAACAGTCAATGCATACATGGCAGCAAGAATAGCATCATAGTCAAGATCAAGATAGGAACATCACGCCTAAGCAGATCTGCCCTAAGGGGGGAAACTCAGTAGCCTCAGGAAACTTGATGCGTCAGGCGTCGCTGAGCCGAGAGAGAGCAACGGTACTCCCGTGTGAAAGCCGTTGCATGGGTGACGCAGCGCGGGGGACATGTACGAATGGTATAGGTGCAGCGAACAGGACCCCCAGACGCCCCACGCTGAGCGTACCAGTTATGAAGCTGCTGAGGCGTGGGGGGTCTGACGCTGACGCTGCTGCTGCTGCTGTCCCTGGCCACCACCGAAGCTCCCCTTCTAGCCGACTCCCACTCCAGCTCCCACCACCGTTGCCACCACCGCTCCCTCCCTCCCCCACTTTCCGTCGCTGCCACCTCCACTGCCCTCGGTATCCCCGCGGCCCCCACCACCACCTCCACCCCCACGACCACCCCCACCCACCTCCACCACCCCCGCCGCCTCCACCACCGCCCCCTCCACCGCCACCCTCCACCTCCCTTGCCACCCCTGCTGCCCCTAGTGCTGCGCCGCTTCCCACTAGGAGCGGAAGCAGCCCCGACCTCCTCAACACCAAGGTAGTCGAGAGCAACAACAACAGAGGCGTCGGAGGGGGCAAGAGGGGAGGGGGAGCACCCCTAAAAGAGGGGAGTGCGAGGAGTGCCTCGAGCAGCACCTACAGCGAGAATGTTCTTTTCAGCTGCTAGGAGGTGCGTCTCGAAGTCAGCAACAGTGAGAGTGGTCGGATCTAGGGCGAGAAAGTGGTCCCTAACTGAGCGAAGAGTGTCAGGGAGGCGGGTGATGAGGAAGTAGAGAGTAAAGTACATCGGGGGGTGATTCTCGGCGAGGAACTCGGCACGAAAGCGAGCGTCACTAACGAGGAGGTGAGAGATGAGGTCCTCAGCGGTGGTAAACGAGGACAGGTCGGGGAATAGGTAGGGTAGCATGAGACGGCCTACGGCTGCAGTGGCTGGGGAAGAGTAGCGGGCAACTACAGCCTCATACAGTGCATTAGTAGTCTTGTGCTGACTAAAGTGCGCGCGCTTAGTGATCGGCAGATGGTTGCAAATAGCAAGGTGCGCAGCAGCATCGCGAGTCTGCCACTGTGAGCGGTCAAGAGAGGTAGCAGTGTCAGCAGGGAGCAACGGAAGTGCCAGTCACGTAATCGAACAGTGAAACTCCGTCTTTGGCATCAGTCAGAAGGAACAGTTGCAGGTCGTACGAGCCAAGTGGCAAACTCTATCGGGCGGCCGTCATAATCGAAAGCTAGGACATTGAGAGTCACCATGAGTGCAGGGCAGGTGAGAGTAGCGCGTAGGCGGCAAGGCAGAGCACAGATAGGAGAAGCTGCGCACAGGGCTGGTAGTGGCAGCGCACAAGCTGCTGAGGCGGCACGCACGTGGCTAGGGCGGCGCGCAGGGCAGCGGGGAGGCGCGCGCAGGCTGCTGAAGCGGCGCGCGGGCGGGTAAGGCAGCGCGCGAGGCAGCAACGGGCTGCACGGGCGGTAGACGCGGTGCGCGGGGCAGCAGCGAGCTGCGCGCGGGCTCCTCAGGCGGCGCGCGGGGCAGCAGCGGGCCGCGCGCGGGCTCCTAAGGCGGCGCGCGGGGTAGGACCAGGCGGCGCGCTCGGGACTAGGGCAGCGCGCGCAGGCAAGGCAGAGGCGCGCGCGGGGCAGCGCACAGTAGGCAAGGCAGGGCGCGCGCGGGCAGCGCAACGCAAGGACGACGTGGGGCAGCTCAGTAACCGCAACGGTAGGTGGGCCCGAAAAAAAAAAAAAAAAATCGGTCCTACGGACCTACTGCTCTTAATACCATGTCAGAATGCTAGGCAGGATTGAATGAACTAGGAAAATGTTGGGTACAAATATGAAACCCTAGAAGTGGCTGTACCCCATATTGGCTACCCCACTACAACCTAAACATATATAGCAGATATAATTTGACAGGTCGGTGTAGACGTGGTGGGCGCCGACGTAGAAGGCACCGTGAAGCCGCACGGCACATTAACGTTCGTCGTGCCGCCGACTGCCACTGCATGCGGGTTGGCAACGGCCCTGTTGTTCTAGAACAGCTCCATGTACAGGAACCACGGGGGCTTGCACACTGTACCCTTGCCCGACGCCTTTTCCACCTTCTTCAGCTGCTTGTAGACCTGGACAAGGCTGCGCCACTATTTCTGGACGACGTTGACGCCACGAACCCACCCCGGCTTCTCCTTCTCTAGTGAGCCACAAGGCGCGCCCAATACTGGGAGCCCTGCTTCCCGACGAGGGACTCGAGTTCGTCCTTCATGAACCAGCGGGCCACGTCGAAGATGGTGTTCTCCAGCGGGGACCAGACGCTGCGCTTCACAGGTATCTGGTTGCGGGTCTTTGGAGCGCGGCGCGGAGGTTCGCCACCCTTCGAGGCCGGTGGCAACACGGGCTGCGGGCTTAGCACGCCAGCACGCGTGGTCAGAGCTGCGGGCTGAGTTTCTTCCGGTGCATCCTCGGACTCGTCGCTCTCGTCGTCGTCTTCAGAGTCGTACATTCCCTTGTCCGGCTCCTCCCGTGAGTCCGCCTCGTCATCGGTGCCGACAGCGTACTCGTTGTAGTCGCTGTCGTCATCGTCGTCGTTGTCGTGTGCGTAGTTGTCGACGACGCGCGATGACGCAACCCTGTTGGCGTCCCGACGCCCGCGCGTGAGCACGTCACGCGGTGCTTCGTACGAGGTGGCTCCAGGAGACGGTAATCCTTCAGGCAGCGGGTTGGCGGGCTTGCGCCCCGCCGCAGTCTGCTTGTTGATCTAGGCGATGTACGGGATCTCATTGAGGTCCCGCGGGACGTCGGTAACATCGTCAGCTGCCGTCTTGTGCTTCCTAGCCATGGCTGCCACAGAGAGAAGTTCTGGAGATACAGGAGAGAAGAGGTGAGAGTAGATCTGGACAGGAGACGGAAAAGAGTTTGATGTGGGTGAGCTCTTGGAAGGGTCCGGAAGTTGGAGTTTGGTTGACGGGCAGGATGGCGTTGCCTGCTATCATGGAAACCACTCGATTGGATACACGGGCAGGGCGGTGTCGAAAGAATAGGCAAGAATCAGAAACAGGAAAGAGGGGGTTTTCACTAGCAGGCAGTTGAGTACATATAGCAAACCCTAATTCGAGCTGTACTCGCTATAAAGTACCCCACTGCAGGCTAGACAAACATCACATTCTGACACACCCCCATAGTCAAAGTGGGGTATAATCAGCACAGCAAGCAGGCAGAGCAGTAGGTTCACAAATACAAGCAGAGCTAGAGGAAGTCACAGAAGGCAAGTGAGGAGGAGGAGGAACTGTGAGAGGAGTGGAGATAGGAGGCCTGTGGTGAAGCTGCAGACACACGGGCAACAGGAATGGCGCGCATGGTGGTTACCGGAGCACTCAACCTCCGGACTACAAGAGTAACTGGCTGCAGCAGCAGCAGGAGCAACAGACCCACGGGCGACTTGGCAGCAGCAGGCTCGCTGGGCTACCGCAGCACTCAACCCCCGGACTACTGGCGATGCTGACATCACACCGGCTACCTCCGGTCAACCTCCTCCAACTGTCCCACACCCCTTTCACACACTCCCTGCTGTACCCCTAGTATTGCTCACACGCCACCCCCCTCTCCGACAGCTCCAACACATCCACCCCCCTCAGCGGTAGCTGCAGCAGTGGGAGACGAAGGAGGAGGAGGAGCAGGGGACGGTGTACACACCCGTCACCCCCATACTCGCCACCCCCAAACCCTAACATAGGCAGCACGGGGCAGGAGAGCGTGCAGCAGTGGGGGCGGTGCTCTTGGTGAAGCAGGACAGTGCGCGGCGCTGGGGCAGGCTGTACGGGCCGCGCACGGGCCTGGCGCGGGTCGCGCGGGCTGCTTCGGGCGACGGAGGGCAACGCGCGGGTCCCCGGGGGCGCTGCGACGGGCGACGGGGGGCGACGCGCGGGTCGACGGGGCAGAAAACCGCCGCGCGCCTCGGGGCGCACGACGGGCAGAAAACTGCCGCGCGCCCTGAGCGCTCGGCGGGCAGGAAACCACCATGTGCCCCGAGCGCGTGGCGGGAAGAAAAAACGTCGCGCACCACGGGGCGCGCGACAGACAGGACAGCAGCGGAAGCTAACAGTGGGCCCACAGGCCAGGAGCGTAACCGCTCTGATAGCATGTCAAAAGACTAGGCAAGATTCAGAAATAGGAAAGAGGGTGTTTTCACTAGCAGGCAGTTGAGTACATATAGTAAACCAGGCCCCTAGATTCGTTTTGGACCTTGCTGATCCATCAGCCCAGGTATGGAAAAAAAACGCTGACAGTCAGCTTTACATAGGAAAAAAACAGTGAATAATCAGTGTTCATAAAAAAATTACGCTGATTGTGAGTATATTTGATTCTAAGCCGAATTACGAATTACATATACTTTGTGTAACAATTTTATGGTTGGTTTGGGAGTGGCGAGGGAGGCGGGCGGGCTATGGGGAGGTGCGAGCTGGTGGGCTGGGAGAAGGGGTGAGAGAGCAACCTGGGTTGAGGGGAGAAACAGGGTGGGTTGGAGGGGAGTTGAAAGGGGGGTTTATTAGAGTGGACGAAGTGGGCTGGGGGGAGATTCGGGTGAAACACGTGGGCTGGTGGAGAAATTCGAGTGGAACACTAGGTCTGGGGGGAAATTCGAGTGGAACATGGGGGCTTGGGGGTGCAATTCGATTCGAGTGGAACACAGAACATGGGGGAGGAAGCTCGTGTGGAAGTGGTGTGCTGGTGGAAATCACTATATTCCGGTTTCAGTGCGTACCCACTCTCAAGGCTGAGTGCTCAGCCTACACTCATACAAGCAGGCTGAAAATTCAGCCAAGGTATAGAAAAAAAACACTGAAAAATCAGCCAAGGTACATAACAAAAAACTTTGGATTCAGCCTAACCCCTAAAAAAAGGCTGATCTGTCAAACTCTTATGCTATAGTCTGTGTAGGCTGTAGTGGGGTAGACAATATGGGGTACAACACTTCTAGGTTTTCCTACTTGTACCCACCTCCTTTCTAGTTCATTCATTCCTCATTTCTTCACATGGTATAGAGCAGGTTCCCTAGTGGGAACGCTTCTCAAGGCCCACCACTGAACTCGATATTTTTTCCTGACCGGAGCGCGGGTCGCCCCTGCCCGAGGCGCGCCCCGTTGGCCGCCCTCACGTCGCCTCTCACGGCCCCTCGCGCCACCCTTAGCGGCCCCGTCGCCGTCCTTTGCGGCCCCGCCGCCGCCCCTCTAGGCCCCTCACGGCCCCTTCGCGGCCCCGTCCCCGCCCCTCTCGGCCCCTCGCGGCCCCTTCGCGGCCCCGTCGCCGCCCCCTAGCGGCCCCGTCGCCGCCCTTCGAGGCCCCTCGCGGCCCCTTTGCGGCCCCGTCGCCGCCCCTAGCGGCTCCGTCGCCGCCCTTCAAGGCCCTTCGTGCCCCCCCCCCCCTAGCGGCCCCGTCGTCGCCCCTATCGGCCCCGTCGCCGCCCCTAGTGGCCCCGTCGCCGCCACTAGCGGCCCCGTTGCCGCCCCTAACGGCCCCGTCGCCGCCCCTAGCGGCCCTGACGCCGCCCTTCGCGGCCCCGTCGCCGCCTCTAGCGGCCCCGTCGCCACCCTTCGCGGCCCCGTCACCGCCTCTAGCGGCCCCGTCGCCGCCCTTCGCGGCCCCGTCGCCGCCTCTAGCGGCCCCGTCGCCGCCCTTCGCGGCCCTGTCGCCGCCTCTAGCGGCCCCGTCGCCGCCCTTCACGACCCCTTCACCTGCCAAGTAGCCGAGCCGCCGAGCCGCCCAACCGCCAAGCCGCCCAGCAGCCGAGCCGCCCAGCAGCCGAGCCGCCCAGCAGCCGAGCCGCCGAGGCCGCCGTCGAGCCGCTACTACCGAGCCGCTGCCGCCGAGCCACCGTCGAGCCGCTACTGTTCCTACCGGCGCGCATCGGCCCTACCCACCCGGACTGGTGAGGGCACTCCCTGCTAGACCAGTGCTGTCATGGCTACCCCCAGTGTCCTTACCTTTGATGCTGAGGGTCGTGCTGTTGACTTTGAGGTCTGGGTCGATGACCTCGAGCTCTTCCTACAGTGCGATAGGTCAGACGGACTCTCCCTGTTTGATCTCACCTCTAGTGCCTCTCCTGCCCCGCCTGCTAATGCTGACAGCACTGTTCGCTCACAGTGGGCCACACGCGATGCTGCTACCCGTCTTGCTGTGCGTCGCCACTTACCGACCGCTGAGCGTGCGCACTTTAGTCAGTACAAGAGTGCTAAGACCTTGTAGTTGGACGCTACTCTTCCCCTGCCACTGCTGCTCTTAGTCGCCTCATCCTGCCGTACCTCTTTCCTGACCTCGCCGCCTTTCCCACTGTCGCTGACCTCGTTACGCACCTTCGCACTAGTGACACCCGCTACCGCGCTGCGCTTCCTGCTGAGTTCTGCGCCAAGACCCCCCCCCCCATGTACATCACCCTCTATTACATAGTCACCCGGCTCCCTGACTCCCTTCGCTCGGTCAGGGACCACTTCCTCTCTGTTTGCCCCACCACACTCACCGTTGACCTCCTTGAGGAGCGCCTCCTGGCAGGTGAGAAGAGTATAGTCGCTGTAGGAGCCTCTAGAGGTGACACTCGTGCCCCTGTCTTTGAGGGGTGCTCCCCCTCCCCCCTTTTGCCCTCTGTTGCCTCTGGCGCTGCCGTCGACTTCGTTGGCACCAAGTCGGTTGGCGTTGCGTCTGCCCCTAGCGGGCGATGCCGCACCGGCAAGGGCAAAGGGGGCAAGGGCGCTGGAGGGGCTGGCGGGGGAGGTGGAGGTGGAGGCGGAGGAGGCAGAGGGAGTGGGGGTGGTGGTAGGAGTGGTGGCGCGGGTGGGGGCTTCGGTGGCGGCGGTGGCAGCGGAGGCGCCGGCGGCGATGGCGGTGGGAGCGGAGGAGGAGGCGGTGGCGGTAGCAGCGGCGGTGGCGGCGGAGGAGGTGGAGCCAGTCGGGGTGGCTCTGCGCAGCGAGGCGGCTTAGGTGGTGGTCAGCGCCAGCAGCAGCAGCGCACTCGTGAGACCCCGTTCCCCCAGCAGCTTCGTGAGTGGTACGCTGCACGTCAGCGGGGTGGGGGTACTTGTCCCTGTACCTACGTCCTTCGTACCGGCGACCGCGCTGGTGAGCAGTGCAGGGGCTCGCACTCCTCCCAGCGCTGCTTCGGCCGCCTGATGGACGCTTGGCGTCACCAGTTCCCTGACGCCACTGAGATCCCTCGCTGGGGAGAGCTGTCTAGGGCGGGGGTTGGTATCTTTGATCTTGACTATGATGCTATTCTTGCTGCCATGTATGCTGTGTCTGCTAGTGATGACGGTGACTGTTACCTGTGTGTTCCGCCTGACGCGGGCATTGAGGCTACTGCTCTAGGTGCTGGTGAGGCTGCTGCTCTAGGTGCTAGTGCGTCTGCTGCCCCAGGTGCTGGTGAGTCTGCTCTCTCTGGTACCACGTCGGCTCAGGCCTTACACACCTTCACCCTTGACTCGGGTGCTTCCCGCTCCTTCTTTTGAGACCGCACCACGCTTACGCCGCTTAGTCAGCCGGTTGCGGTCTCCCTGGCGGACCCCTCTGGGGGTCCTGTCGTTGCTCGCTTCTCCACTGTCTTACCGTGTCCGGTAGTCCCCTCTGGTACCCAGTCAGGTCTCTACCTCCCCTCGTTCTCTACAAACTTGGTGAGTGGAGCTGATCTACAGGATGGGGGGGTTGACCAGTTCACTCCTGCGAGTCAGCGGGTGACCCACTATATGTGTGCTCGGACGGGCCGTCACTTGGCCACGTTTACCCGTCGGCCGGGGTCGAGCCTGTACACACTGACTACTGAGTCTCCTCCGGCTGCTGAGTCTGGTCAGGTAGCTGCGTCGAGTTAGGTGTTTGCTGCAGCGTCCAGGTCTGGTCCTGAGTCTGCTTCCTGCTCGTCTCGTCTCCTGTCCCACCAGTCTCTCCTTTGGCACCACCGCCTTGGTCACCCCTCCCTGCCTCGTCTCCAAGACATGGCCTCCCGTGTCCTTGTCTTTGGTCTCCCCCGGTCCCTTCCTCCCCTCCCTCCGGGGCCTGCCCCTACCTGCGTTCTCTGCGTCGAGGGGAGGCAGCACGCCGCCCCTCACTCCTCCGAGTTTCCTCCGACAGAGGCTCCGCTACAGACTCTTCACATGGACGTGTGGGGCCCCGCCCGTGTCCGTGGCCAGGGTCACGAGCGTTACTTCCTGTTGGTGGTTGACGACTACTCGCATTACACCACGGTGTTCCCGTTGCGCAGCAAGGGTGACGTCACTGAGGTGTTGATCGACTAGATCCGCGCAGCTCGTCTCCAGCTCAGAGAGAGTTCCGGCTCGGACTTTCCTGTCCTGCGTCTGCACTCTGACAGAGGCGGGGAGTTTTCCTCTGCCCGTCTGGGAGCCTTCTGTCGTGCACAGGGCATCCGCCAAACCTTCACGCTTCCGGCCTCTCCACAGCAAAATGGGATTGCTGAGCGCCACATCGGCATGGTCATGAACGTCGCTCGTACGTCCATGATCCATGCGGCTGCTCCCCATTTTCTGTGGCCGTTTGCGGTTCAGTACGCGGCGCATCAGCTCAACCTTCAGCCCCGGGTCTCCTTGCCAGAGACCTCCCCCACCTTGCAGTGGACCGGGAAGGTTGGCGATGCGTCTGCGTTTCGGGTCTGGGGATCTCGGGCGTTTGTCCGCGACTTGTCTACGGACAAGCTGCCCCCCCGTGCTGTTCCCTACGTCTTCCTTGGCTTCCCCCCAGACGCGCCTGGTTGGTAATTTTACCACCCCACCTCGCGCCGTGTTCTGTCCTCCCAGGACGTCACCTTTGACGAGTCGGTGCCTTACTACCGTCTCTTCCCCTACCGCACTGCGCCCCTCCCCCCGCCGCCGCTCTTCATTGCGCCAGGTCCTCCCCCGGTAGACCCCCTCCCCCCTTAGGGTCCTGCCCCGTCAGGTGTGTCCCAGGTAGAAGCAGTCGAGCCTGTCGAGGTAGCTGTTGACTCTGGTACTACTAGGGGTGCTGAGCCTGGGGGTGCTGAGCCTGGGGGTGCGGAGCCTGGGGGTGCCGAGTCTAGGGGTGCTGACTCTGGTGGTGCTGAGCCTGGGGGTGCGGAGCCTGGGGGTGCTGAGCCTGGGGGTACGGAGCCTGGGGGTGCGGAGCTTGGGGGTGTTGGGTCTGCTCGTGTGGCCTCTGGCGGTGCTTCGTCGAGGCGGGAGCTACTCTATCCGCAGGAGCTGCACGAGTGGTTTGCCCGGCGCTGCAGCCGTGCTGCTGGAGCTGGAGGTGCTACTGTTGCTGCTGGTCCTGGAGGTGCTCGTACTGGCGGTACTGGAGCTGCTGGGACTGGGGGTGCTGCTGAGAATGCTGGAGTCGGTCCTCCTGGAGGTCCTGCTAGAGCTACTGGCGGTACTGGAGCTGACGGTCCTGCTCGAGCTGGTGCTACTGGCGCTGGTGCTTCTGAGGGTGCTGGATTTGGCGCTGTTGGAGCTGGAGGTTCTGCTGGCGCTGGTGCTGCCGCTGGGGGTACTGGTGCTGTCCTTGCTGGTTCTGGAGGCGCTGCGCCGCCGCGGCCGTACTTCTTTCCGCTCCTTGAGCAGGTTCTTGGTCTCCCGCCCTCTACTGGTCCTGCTCCTGCCTTCGAGTGTCCACAGCCTGTCCAGTCGCGGTCACAGTTACAGCCCGCCTCCCCCCCTTCCTCCTCCTTCTCCCTACACTGGTCCTACTGGAGGTCTTGCTGAGCGTCGTGAACCTGTGTCTCGTCCTGCGTCGCCTGTTTGTGCTGCTCGCACTCGTAATCGTGCTCCGCATCCGCGCCCTCCTGCGGTCCCAGGCACTCACCAGATGGCACTGCGTCCTTCCACTGCTCCTCTGCGTGTCCCGTTGCCGTCTCCTCCAGAGTCCTCTCTTCCTGTCCTTGCTGACCCGAAGTCTGACTCTCTTCGTGCTGCCAGTCCTACTGTCACGCGTCTCCTGGCTACTGTTGTCACTGACCCTTCCTTTGAGTCCACTGCTGCGTCTGCCTTAGTTGCTAAGCTTGTCGACTTTGCTGCTCACTATCGTCTAGACTACGCTGCTAGTCTTGTTGCTGAGTCTGAGTGTGTCTGTCCTCTGTCCGTCGGGGGTGAGTGTGCTCTTAGCACGGACGTCCTTGACGACAGGCAGGAGGAGTTCCAGTGTTTTGCAGCTGCTTTGCCTCATCTCGTCTCCACGCTGATTGCCCCTGAGGGAGACCCGGAAGCACTAGACATCCCGACTCCTCGATCGTACGCTGAGGCGATCAAGGGTCCCTACTCCGCACAGTGGCAGACAGCCAGAGGTGGCTTCTTTCAAGTCCACAGGCACCTACGTCAACGAGGTTCCCCCACCTGGGGCGAACATCGTCAGTGGCATGTGGATTTTCAGGGTGAAGCGGCCGTCGCGTTCTCCGCCTGTCTTCAAGGCGCGTTACGTGGCTCGAGGCTTCAGTCAGCGGCAGGGAGTTGACTACTTTCAGACCTTCTCTCCCACCCCGAAGATGACCACTCTTCGGGTGCTGCTGCACATAGCCGCTCAGCGCGACTACGAGCTTCACTCTCTTGACTTCAGCACACCTTTTCTGCAGGGCAGCCTGCACGAGGAGATCTGGCTGCGCCGCCCACCTGGCTTCACTGGGTCGTTTCCTCCTGGTATCCAGTGGAGCCTCCGGCAGCCAGTCTACGGTCTCCGCCAGGCGCCCTGTGAGTGGCACGACACACTGAGGACTACACTTGCGGCTCTTGGGTTTGCTCCCTCTACTGCCGACCCGTCGCTGTTTCTGCGCACCGACACCTCTTTGCCGCCGTTCTACATCCTCGTGTACGTTGACGACTTGGTCTTTGACACTGCTGGACTCGCCCACGTGAAGTCCGAGCTGCAGAAGAGACACACGTGCACAGACATGGGTGAACAGCGCAGCTACCTTGGCTTGCAGATCGCGCGGGACAGAGCACAGCGCACCATTACCCTGACTCAGTCACACATGGTGCAGCAGGTCCTTCAGTGCTTCGACTTGACGTACTCCTCGCCTCAGGCCACTCCTCTGTCTACTCGCCACTCGCTCTCAGCTCTGCCTTCGGATGAGTCCGTAGAGCCAGATCTTGTTGGCTGCCTCATGTACCTGATGACCTGCACACGACCTGACCTTGCATACCCTCTTAGCATCTTGGCACGCTATGTTGCTCCTGGGAGACACCGACCAGTGCACATGGCTGCAGCGAAGAGGGTGTTGCGCTACTTGTGCAGTACGTCGGGCATGGGGCTAGTGCTTGGAGGGCGACGTCCAGTGGTCCTCAGTGGGCACGCAGACGCTTCGTGGGCTGACGACCAGGCTACACAGCGGTCGTCACAGGGTTACACCTTCAGCCTTGGCTCCAGCTCTGTTTCGTGGCGGTCTACCCGCTCGTCTTCTGTTCTCGGCTCAAGCTGTGAGGCTGAGATCTACGCGGGGGCCATGGCTGCACAGGATCTACGCTGGCTCACCTACCTGCTGACTGACCTAGGAGAGCCGCCTCGTTCTCCTCCTGTTCTGTACGTAGACAACAAGGCCATGCTGGCCTTGTGTTGGGAGCACAGATTAGAGCACAGAACGAAGCACATTGCTCTTCGCTACTTCCTTGCTCGTGAGTTGCAGCAGCGTGGTCAGCTGCGCCTTGCTTACGTGGCCTCTGAAGCCAGCACTGCTGATATCTTTACGAAGGCACTTCCGCCTTGTGCCTACTTGGCCTCACTTGCTCACTTCTTGACCTTGCTTGTACTGTGATCTTTCTATGCCTGCACTTGGTTGTTTACCTTTATATATGATCTTGCATGTGAACTGTCCTTGTGGCCTTGCTCTTGTGCTTGGACTGTGTGGTGACGTTGTGATCCACCCTGAGCTTGCTGTGCTTTGCTTGACTGGTCTTGTGACCTCTTGTTCTCCCCCACTTTGCCTATGGGGGGGTGTCAAACTCTTATGCTATAGTCTGTGTAGGCTGTAGTGGGGTAGATAATATGGGGTACAACACTTCTAGGTTTTCCTACTTGTACCCACCTCCTTTCTAGTTCATTCATTCCTCATTTCTTCACATGATCTAACGCTGAATCAACGTAAAAAGGCTGATATCTAGGGCTTTGTAGCAAACCCTAATTCGGGCTGTACTCGCTATATAGTACCCCACTGCAAGCTAGGCAAACATCACATTCTGACAAGCGGTTGCTTTTCCTGCCCGAAAATGTCACCCCCTCGAGCGTCCAGATGCATGCGTGAGAGGCGCAGTAACACTCGACATTTCGACACGCGTGCGCCTTTCAATCTGTGACGGGGCCTCGTACATCTTGTTCGCGATAATATCGCAATTCACGTTGTCCAATGATAAATACAGTAAAAGTCGCACTAGTGCGGTCCGCGTTCATGACATTGTACGTTTTATGCTGATTTTGGGTGTCACAAACGGTTTGAGACACTAGTGTCTACACAGGAATGTATCGTAAGCCCGTACTAAAAGCCCAAAAGCTATTCCCAGGTCCAAGACAGGGCTCCCTCAGGGCCTTCTTTTGGTTTTTGGGCACTCTGATTTTCAGAGCAGTTTTTATGCTAACTCTGAAATCTAGAGTGGTTCCTACGCCTTTCTGTGATCTGACAGAGTAACCCTATTACGTGGATAAAAAACCCTAGCACGTCAGAGTTAATTTTTAGCGTACTCTGATCGTAGTGTACAATGCTGTTTGCTAAGTGTGGGAGTTCTGTTACAGCTGTTTTGCGTGTTGTTGTCACTCACACCGTTCAGTTCTGTCACGAAGTGTATTATTATTGGAGTCTCAAAATTTAATGAACTATCTGAAATCCTAACTAATAAATATTAGGCCCTCGGGCTACACTCATAGTCATGCTCGCTCTCCAATTCCGCATCAGACTCAATCTTCTCCTTCCCCCTTGCGCAAACTGGTACGCCTTGCGCTGGTTTCTTGGCGGGGCGACGCTTCTTCTGATTGCGCCAGATGTCAACGACTTCATGCCACACGAAGTCGTACTGGAGCATGTGGATGCTCATCAGCTCTGTCAGACGGGCGTCGTGGAGTGACGTGCGTATCCAGCTCTTGATGACGTTCTGCCTGCTGAACCCACGTTCGCACTCAACAGTGCTGAGCGGTAGCACGGACAACGCCTGCCACATCAGCATCAGGTTTGGGTACGTGCGAGCCCAATCGCGTGTCTTCAGCATGTTTTGGAGCCCCTGATGAAAGTCCTCGTCCTCGTGGTGGTTCTTGAGGATGTGACAAAATGTCTTCAGCTCGAGCGCTGCTGCCCGCAAGTCAAAACCTGCGCACGGGGGAAATAAATGTTTGTTAACTAAAATAAGTTACTGATCGCAGAGTTTAGCCAAACATCACCAGGCATGCACGAGTTTACAAAGTGTTCTTTATTCTCACCGGGCAGACAGTTGTTGAACAGTATAGAGTTTTCCTGAAGCCACATGACACAGCGCCTCTCGCTTGTGTCTTGCTTAAGGGGCCACGATTCCACCTTGAACAGTCTCGTTCCGCCCATGCGACGAAGATCTGCCATCCGCTCGGTGAGATTCTGGACTGTCAGCTTGGCGAATGCCTTACACATCATTTCGCAATCGCGCATGGTTCCCCCAAACTTGTGGCCAGCGATGGGCGCCTCGCTTATCACAATCTTCTGGCTCACTGCACGGCCGCTTGAGTCCACGCCCTCCATTTTCAGCTCACGTTTGCCATCCTTGTGGCGCTCCAGGAAAGGCGACAGCTGTGGGCTCAAGCCCTCCCTGAACTGCTTCTCGTAGTCGATGTAGCGGTGTTGAATGTACAACACCGTGCGGTCCACCTCCTGCGTCACGATGGTGACGTCCACCTGAGCGGAGGGCGGGAGGGTGTGAGTATAGCCAAAGATAATCATTTCACATTACAGAGTAAACAAAATTGCAAATCACAGGGCAAAAACGGAAAACAGCGACGCGATAATACTCTATAACATTACATTTCGCCTCTGGAAAAACCGGTTCAGATTGTTGAGCTCGGTCAAGATGTCCGCCTGAAAATAAATGCAGAAGTGAAACTTCAAGGTCTGCACGATGCTGGCTATCGTGTGCCCGTACTCGATGAAGACGCAGATCGCCGCCCCAAGAACCCGGCACATCCGCAGCACTGACTTGCCCCGTGACAGCCAGCGCACGTTGTGGAGCCCCTGGTGCTCCAGATTGGTCTGGTGGTACACCAGCTGCAACTCCTTGAACCGCTCGTACCAGGGAGTTGACTTCCCGACGATCGCACCGAGGGCCCTGATGGCATCGTCCACGATGTTGAAGTCTGGATAGGCTTCAGCCGAATTCTTGACTGCTAACGCTTCTCTGCACGGGAAGGAACAGGGGGATGCAAAAAAAGAAACGTCAACCACAAACAAAAAATCACATAGATTCAGAAAGATGATTTACCGTCTTGAATTACCATAAAAACATAACGGAATAATACCTCACATGTGCGCGATGCAGTGTCAACCGACGAGATGCGGAATCTGCATGCGAAGGCGCGTCACAAGCCCAGTTTCCGATCCGACCATGACAAAGGCGCCGTCTGTTGACATCCCAACAATTTTCTGAAGGTCGATGCCGATGGTCTCCAGATGCTGGAGCAGAACGGCATGCAGCGACGACGCGCGTCACACTGAGTGACGGCAAGGAGCGTCAGGAGCTCAGTTACCACCACACGGTCCTTCAGGAAAGTGACAAACATAATCATGTGTTTGCCACGAGCGTGGTCTGTGCTTTCGTCGCACATGATGCCAATGTATGGCGACGCGTGCACGTGTCGCAATTGCTCGCGGTGCAGGAAAGTGGTCAAAGCCTTAACGATTTCCGAAAAGCCATACCTGGCCACAACCAATGGTTCGTTGTTAGTGGATATTGAAAAAAAAAAAAAAGAAACAAGGAGTACGGGGTTCAACATCAAGTGGGACTCAATGTGTGATGTACACACCGTAAGACTGCCGCGGTATGCCGGCGACGCCCTCCTCAGCAAGAAACTGCACAAGCCTGGGGTACATCTGAATCGGCGTGTCCGTCTTGCACACAAACACGATGCTCCGCATTAGCCGTGAAATCCGCGCGCCCTCCGGATCGCCCTTCGCGAAGTCGTCGATGCGTTCTGCTCCTCGATGGTCTTCATCAGTCCCATTTGCTTCTTCATGGCATCGTCGTGCTTCACGCTCTCCTCGTGCCAGCGAAATGACCCAATCTGGAGGTCCCGACCTCCTTTCCCATTGCGGCCGTAGCGAGCATCGTCCTTCCCGTGCTCTATACAGACATTGCAGCGAACACAAGGAAAACCGTCAGTCGATTTATCAAGGATTAACCATGGGAACCGCGGAAGCCAGTCCGCCGTGTAGCTCTTCTGGGCCTTCAAATACAGCATCTCCTTCTTCTCCTGTGCCGTGAGTCGGACTACAGGTGGTGTTTTCTTGGGAGGTGGATGTGGATGTGGCTAACAATGTGCGCTGGCTGGGAAAATTGCCAC
Organism: Closterium sp. NIES-65; assembly: GCA_948144175.1. Lineage (NCBI taxonomy): Eukaryota > Viridiplantae > Streptophyta > Zygnematophyceae > Desmidiales > Closteriaceae > Closterium > Closterium sp. NIES-65. Next base: position 1,928,293 of record CANXME010000053.1, on the reverse strand, counting down.
TCCAGCCAATCAGCGCGCAAAATGCCGTCAACAGACGAAGCGAATCTTGATGCTGTGCTCGGCGAATCGGGGAAACCCCGGTAATTGGGGAAAGGGTGGGGGGGGCTCGGCTAGGGGGCCTGTATCCTCTGTACAGAGTTAACACTATCCTTAGAAAAAAAACCCAGGGCCCTCAGAGTGACCTATACCTAAACTCTGATACATCAGAGAAAACACAACTACGGTACCAAAATCATAACCTAGCAGGTACAGAGTTCCTCTAAAAAATAACTCTGATTTTCAGAGAAACAGAGTAATTTACTCTGATAATGTGGGCCCTGGGCTCCCTTTCATTCTAAAGCAAATGTACAGAGACCTCCTGATTGACCCTGTAATCTGCATAAATTGTTCCATTCGGTGTTGACACCAGCCACGAGGGCATCTAGTTCAGGGCTCTTGCTAGGATTTGGGCTTGTCTGAAAACACCAAAGTAAAAAATCGTTCCGTCTGACGATCAGATGGGCATATTTTTCTGGTCTGATTTTCCAGACGAATGTTGGAGCTTAGTCTGATTTTTCAGACTATTACATTTGCATAGTCTGATTCAGCTAACACCCTTGTCTAGCATAATCACACTTGTTTTTGTTAATGAACGCGCCCATGGCGTGGCGCTGACAGCTCGCTAGCTGACAGGCGTGTGGCTGTTGAGGGGCATGCACGTGGCATTGAGGTGCTGCGAGGGATCAGGTTGGGTGGAGGGACGCGAGAAGGAAGGGGGGGCTGGGCTGGTGCGAGACTTCACGAGGGGGGGCATGGGGAGGGGACCTGGGGAGGGGACCTAAGGCTGGGGGGAAGGGGGAGAAGGTCTGGACTAGGCCTGGAAGAGGAGCAAGGGCATCGAAGGGCTTAGAGAAGCGAGGGAATCCCTCACAAGGGCTAGTTTGTTGCTAGAGTCTGTTTTTCCATCACAAGGTCAGTATCTACGTCGGGAGATGGTATGTCACTTCCCCGGTGCCCTTGCACCCTTGTTATGCCCCCTACGCAGCAGTCATTTGTTAATTGAGTGGATGAATGAAAAAAAGTACACTCCTAAACTAATGAAGTCTGAGACACATTCCGCTCACTGAAATTCTGAGGCAGCAGATCCTTGCGGGTTATGATGCCCAGAACATGAGTCGGCTTGGGAACCACACAAAGATGACGAAGGCCCAGCTGTCTGAAGAGCATGTATGCCTTGTTGAGAGACATGCTCTCAGGCACAATGTATGGAGATCTGTTGGCTAGAGGATGCAGGTCTAGGAACATTTTTTGTTCCTCTTCACTCAGTTGAATGTCCTCCAGCTTCAGCCCCTTCCCTGATCCTGGCTTACCAAAATCCTCTGCTGCAAGGTGCTTCTGGACAGTTTCAGACACTTGCGGATGGAGCAGAAAGCTCTGCTTTGACCGTAGGAGCACCAAGAGATGACCTCTCAAGACAAGTCCGTAGAAGGATGTTGAGCCATCTTCATGGGTGTCAATGACCGGGAAAGAGTTGTGGTTTGTAGTGCGAAGTGTATCGTAGATCCGCTCCACACTCTCCACGCCTGAGAACTTCACCGGCTCGGAGACGAGAATGTCTTTGGCAGTGTAATGCCGCATGGCCTCCTCAGGATGAGCCTCCAGGTAAGGGATCCCCTTCAGCTGGTTGTGTGCATCATAAATCCCGCTGTTGAACATGTCACCGACCGTCTTCGAAACCAGCAGAACAATCATGATAAGTGGGAGCAGTTTTAAGCTTCCAGTCAACTCCAGGAGAATCACACAGAGAGACACAGTTGTCCTCATGGACCCTCCCAGGAAAGATGCTGTGCCAATAAGTGCATAAGTCCCCTCATCCAGGTTGTCTGCTGGTGCATAGTTGGACATGATTCTTCCAACCACGCGGCCGTAAGTTGCACCACAGACAATTGCAGGCACAAAAAGGCCCGATGGCACAGTGATGCCATATGTGAGGATGGACAAGAAGTAGAAGCAGCAGAAATAAATGCCAAGTGAGGTGAACCTGCAGGGCAAGGCACCAAACCGTGAGAAACCCATTTTAAAAAAAATTTGAAGTGAAGTGTGGAGTGGAGATGTGTAGTCAGGTAGATGGGTGCTCACGAGAATGCATGATGGGTTCCGCTGCTGAGAAGGCTTCGAATGGAATCATCGTTGGGTGTAAACAGCAGGCCAGCCATGTCGTTGTAGTGGCCCGGAGGGCAAGTGAAGCTCTTGTAATACCCCATCTCTGTCTTGCTGGGGCATTCAATCCCATCCGGGCACTGCTGACACCTGACCAGGAATGGCACGGAGAATCGAACTGCAGATGTCAATGCTGCCACTGCACATGCCTCCACAATTTTCCACACTCCACGCCTGAAACAATAATAAAGAACAATCCGAATATGAATGCAGCAGAAGACGACAAAATCAACAATCAAGCCCAGAGCGAGAGAAACTTGATGATGGTGCAACCGATTTACCTGCTTCCTTGCTGTCTCAACTTGCATAGCGAGAGGTTAAGCTGGTTAAAAATGCTCCCTGCAATTCCTCCAATGATTCCCAACCCAATGACTGGAAACATTTCCACCACTCCAAACTCCGTTTTCGCCTCTGTATGATCAAATATGATAAACCCTCCCCCATTGTAAAGCCCACAGTGTCCATTGGCACAATAGGTCATAAGAGCACGGACGACCATGGCCACAACGGCATTTGTGAAAAAAACTCGCCAGAGAAGAGCACTTCGCCACCTGCACAGCAAAGCAACAACGAAGGCTCCAATGAGGCTTTTCTTCAGCAGATCAACACGGTGACCAAAAGCAACTTCACTGACCAAGAGGTTGCTTCTTCCAGGGCAAAGAGCACACCACCCACAGGAGCTCTAAAGGCACCAGCAACACCTGCGGCAGCACCACATGTCACCAAATCCCTCCGGTCCCTGTCATTCTTGAAGTACCGCAACCATTTCCATGTAAGATGGTACTTCCGAGAGCCACCTTGACCAAGAACGTTTGCAATACACGCCCCTGTGTGAACAAGCGGACCTTCCTTTCCCACAGCAAGACCACCAGCGATAGAGCCTATACTTCCGAAGATCTGCGAGTAGGAAGACAATACTAGGAATTAAATGCCACCCTCTCATGATAGAGATTCGAATGATAAGAAAAATCAGTACCTTGACAAACAGTGTCTTCGCTGCAAATATTCTTGGAGCATCTACTCCGTTGAGATACGCTTTGACGTCCGGGATACCAGAACCGGCAGCTTCCATTGAAATTACATTACAGAGAAGCGACGAGAAGAGGACGAGAGAGACGTCGGAACACACTAGAATAAAAAAGCCTGCAAGCAAACTGAAGCAGGGGATGAGAGTAAGGCCGTAGCGGTAGTAGCATCAGAGTCAATGGACTAACGTAGTCATTGACAGCACAATCGAGGCTCACCTTTCGGTCTTCATGTATTTACGGACCATCTGATACTTGAAGCCAGCGATGTTTTCGACACCCATGTTTATGAAAAAAGCGACAGCTCCCGTAGCAGCGCCAACGAGCAGGACAAAGAGCCATTTCAGCAATGTGTACTGAAGGTGCTCTACGCGCGTTCTTGAGCGCCAGTCCTCGTCGTGAATTGCAGACTCAAGGACCCTGAAAGAGAACGTGAAGGGAAAGCTAAGTCACTTCGTATCCATGAAATCGTCTCTGAACGATGACAGAAGCGCAAAGCGTCCCACTCACTCATAATCTAAGCTTTCGTGTTGAATCGGCTTGGAAAGGCATCGTGCTAAAGCTTCCTTCGGGCCTGAATCGTCATTGGAATTAAGACCAGGGGGGACTACTGAACCATACTGAGACGAAGAAACGGCTTGGTCATCCAAAAGCGGACGCACTTCGCCATTGCAAAGTGCGTCTTCCTTCGACCTTTTCGCCATCTGACAGGCAGCTAGCAATCAACGACGCACCTAGCAACTAATGACGTTTTCCTACTACGGGCTAGCCAGTCTCCTCAATCAGATTGAGCAAGCATCAGCGCCGACACATGCACGGTTTCGGGACCTCCATAGAAGGGTTGCTGCTCATGTTTGTAAAGTGCACTGTACTTGGCCAGTTTGAATTGGAGTGATCCAGGAGAGGTAGGAGATCTAGCAGGGTGTGCAAGGGAAAACCAGCAAGTGCAAGATGCAATACCAGCGGACCGAGCTCCACCAACTCTCACCCAGCTTCCAGCGCCATTGCGGTGTGCCTGGCGGAGGTTGGGGCTTGCTCGACACGTTGACAACGAATTTTCCAGCTCAGGTGACGAAAAGCTCGCGCGGCATCATCAACGGCTACCGCGCGAATTTGCCGGTATGGAGACCTTCGATGTTGTCAAACCTTGTCCACTATGGCCATTGATATTTCACACATACGAAGTTGCAAAACACACTTTGAACATAGAAAAGCTCACAATATGTCCAGCATTTGGCTAAGCACGATTTGTCCTTCGACCAACGTCTAGTGCAAGCTCTGTGTCAATGTTGAGCGATATATCCAACGCTTTTACAGAATGGGTCAAAGCACCACTGCATGCACAACACAAGAAGCACAAGGTGGTATAAGAACACATGCTAGAGAATAAAAGCACCACTGCCGAAGATGCAAAGCAGACATAAAAAACAATATAGGCAACAAACCTTGAGATGAAATCAACACCAGTTGCAGCAATAGCACCGACAGTCTCTAAAGTCACGTTGCCCGACGCCTGCAAAAGAAACGACCAGCAAACAACCATAAGCATGGACTTTCGCACCACCAAAATCTCGGTGAACACAGACCCCCACTTTTCCCAGATTTTCCAAGAAATTTTCCCCCACTCCTTGCCTACCTCGGTCTCGAGCTGCCCGTTCACCATGTTCACTGCCTGCTGCAGCATGGACACGTCCACATGCACTGCACCTCCACCATCCCCTCCCCCTGGTTGCAGCACCACCATATTGTCCAGCATCACCCGTGTCACCCGCCCAACACCCTCACCACGACACCTCAGCACCTCCTGAAGCTCATCCAACGTGCGTGCCTCCACCTGGAGTGACGGGTGAGTGTGGGAGGGATGGGTGAGGGAACGGAAGAAGGGCGAGGGGGAGTGAAGAAAGAACATAAACCCTCCCACACCTTCACCTCAGCATCTCCTGGAGCTCATTCAAAGCCCGGTCTCAGCCTCCATTTCGAGGTGTGCGTGAGGGGGAGGGGTGAGGCAAGGGAAGAAGGGCGGGGGGAGTGACAAAGGGGCAATAGGGAGGGGTGAAGGGGGAGAGCATGGCCATCGTTCCATTGACCCATCGTCCACCAGGCCCGATCCAAGCTGCCTACTCACTCTCCCCTCCTCACACCGCCACCTACTCACTCTCCCCTCCTCACACCGCCACCTACTCACTCTCCCCTCCTCACACCACCGCCTACTCACTCTCCCCTCCTCATGCCGCCACCTACTCACTCTCCCCTCCTCACACCGCCACCTACTCACTCTCCCCTCCTCACACCACCACCTACTCACTCTCCCCTCCTCACACCGCCACCTACTCACTCTCCCCACCTTCACCCACCTCCACCGGGAGATCCAGGCCGTTGGATCGGATGTACTCTCTGGCAGAGCTGATAGCGGCCGGCACACCACCAGCAGCAGCGATGTGGTTGTCCTTCACCAGCAGCATGTCGTACAGCCCCACTCGGTGGTTCTGCCCCCCTCCTATCAGCACCTGGGACACAGACAGAGGGCGGTAGGGTAGCGACGCCGTCTGAGCCACTTCACAGAACAAGTGGTAGGCTGTACAGACAGCCCCACCCCGTGGCTGCGCCCCCGGCCTATTGGCATCCGGGACAGACAGAGAGCAGCGTGATACATATAGGGACGAGTGTTGAGTTGGTTCAAAGGCCAGCAGCATGTCATACAGCCCACATGGTGGCTCTGCCTCCCGCCGATCACCGCTTGTCACTTGTGAGAGGCAAGAGAGTAAGTCCGCATTTGCTTTCACTTAGCGCTCTTGGCGTACCGGAGATATATTTCCGGTGGCTAAAATCTTTTAGGCGCCTCAAAAGTTATTCCCGGTGGCTGAAATCTTTTAGGCGCCTCAAAAGTTATTTCCGGTGGCTGAAATCTTTTAGGCACCTCAAAAGTTATTTCCGGTGGCTCAAATTTGTGAGGCGCCTCAAAAGTTATTTCCGGTGGCTGAAATCCTGCTTTCCCATGCCACTCAACTTCCCCCACACGATTTTCAGGGCCAGACCCCTGGCCCCTACACTTCTCCTAGTCAAGCCACTCCATACCCTTCTTATTGCGGGCGTTTCTTGACAATGCCCAAAACGCCTCGTCAAGCCACTATGTCAGTCCCCCTCCCTCTAACTCACTCTTGTAGCCAACTCTCATCGACAGGTTGACAGATAGAGAGATTCACAGGCTTGCAAGTGCGCTACGAGACAACACTCACCGCCCACTTGTCTGTGATTCTGAGTCCCGGGGCAGTCTTGCGTGTCTCTAGCACTGTGGCAGGGCGGGCTGCCTCCACCATGGCCTGCCATGTGGGGCGAAAAGGGGAGGGGGGAGGGGAGCGGGGGGAAGATGGAATGGGGAAGGGCAGGGAGAGCGGGGGAAAATGATTGAAGGGAAGCTGCTGTGGCAGAGCGGGTTGCCGGGAGAGGAGGGTAGGAAATGTGGGGGAGAGGTGGAGGAGAGGGAAATGGGAGGGACGGGAAGTTGCTATGTGCACTATGTCACCATGTCACCATGTCACCATGTTACCATGTTACCATGATACCATGTTACCATGTTACCATGTCACCATGTCACCATGTCACCATGTCACCATGTTACCGTGTTACCATGTTACCATGTTACCATGTTACCTTGTTACCTGACACAGCATTCAAAATGTGGGTCGCGTCACTCTATCCGCCCATCCAATAAACCCACACACTACCCACCCACTACCCACCCACTCAGCCGCTTAACTGATCTCTAACCCAGGCCTCCCTGTGCTGACTCGGCCCTTCCCTCTGCTGACCCAGCCTGTAACAGTGCTGACTCACCCTGGAGGACGTGGCAATGCTGACTCACCCTGGTGGACGTGGCGATGCCGCTCATGCGCTGCATGAAGTTGAGTGCCACGCGCTCGCCCTGCAGGATGGCATGCGCGGAGCCGTGCACCGTGGCAAATACCTCGCCCTTCTCCACCGTGTCCCCATCCTCCTTGCTCCACTCCACCTGCTCCCATGCACCATGCACCATGCCGTGCACCATGCACCATGCCGTGCAGCAGCAGCAGACCAGCACGCAGTATGCAGGTAAGGTAACATGATAACATCCACAGCGCACATGCAGATAGCACTGAATGAATGACATGTCGACATGGTCAATGCATGTCACGCTGTTGACATGTCGATGCACAGACAGACCCATGCAAATTAGTCCTAAATCCAAAATCCATGGCCATACGCATTCCAAATCCACTGTACCATCCATCATCACTTGCCCATCCACTGCGCAATCGATTATAACCCGAGTATAGCTCCTCCCAGCCCTCATCTCTCGCACCCCAATCACCGGTCCGTCCAGCCATCCCAAGGCAGCCAGCATGAAGCCACAGCTGCCATTACCGCTCCCTCCTTGCCCAGGAAGGAGCAAATTCACGGTGGGGCGAGGTAATGGGTTGAGGGAATGCCCAGCCCAGGGTCGCACATTCCCAAGACGTGTTCCCTCAACCCATTACCTCGCCTCACCTCACGCCCTCTCCCTCACTTCACCGCAACCCTTTGCCTCGCATCTATCCCTGCCCTGTGCCGTCGCCTCTCTCCCCTCCCCCTGTCCCCTCGCCTCGCTCGCCTGAATGCTCGGCTGCCAGCAGCGTTCAGCATGCAGCGTGCAACAGTCATCAGCTCACCTGTGTTCCGACTGCTGGAGTGATCCACAGCAGTGGCGAGTGCGAGTGCAGTGATCGCCAGCAGTCGAACCCACTCAAGCCCACGCGTGTGCCTCCCTCCCTAAATACTCTGCCTGCCTCGGCCCATCTCCCTACTTCCATCTCGCCACGCCGCGCGCACCTGAATGCTCGGCTTCAGCAGTCGGAAGCACGCCCTCCTTTGCCAGGAACTGCGCGCTCAAGCCCAACCCTGTGCCTCGCCCCACCCCGTCACACCTGAATGCTGGGCTCCAGCAGTCGAAACACGGCTGTAGCCAGCGCGGTGCCTGCCAGCACGCCCCCTTCCTTGGCCAGGAACTGCGCGCTTGCCTGCGTGCCTGCTGGGATGGTCGCCAGGCTCGTGACGTCCCCTGGGGGGATGAGAGAGAGGGGAGGGGGAAGGGCCAGAGAGAGGTGAGGAGACAAGACAGGAAGGGAGGGCATGCTTGTGTGCCGGCCAGCACGCCGCCCTCCTTGGCCAGGAACTGCGCGCTCGCCTGCGTGCCTGCTGGGATGGTCGCCAGACTCGTGACGTCCCCTGGGGGGGTGAGAGAAAGGGGAGGGGGAAGGGCGGGAGAGGGGCGAGGGGACGAGACAGGAAGGCAGGGTATGCTTGTGTGCCTGGTGGCCGCCAGCACGCCGCCCTCCTTGGCCAGGAACTGTGCGCTCGCCTGCGCGCCCGCAGGGATACTCGCCAGACTCGTGACATCCCCTGAAGAGGAGGGCGAATGGGATCGGCAGGGAGAGAAGTGGGGGAAAGGGAACGAGACGGGGGGAAGAGCGGGGGTTGATGAGGAGGAAAGAGTATGGTGGCAAGGGATGGTGGCAAGGGATGGTGGCAAGGGATGGTGGCAAGGGATGGTGGCAAGGGATGGTGCATACTCGTGAAGAAGAAAACGGGGTGCATTCGCAGGAAAAGGGCTGTTTGTGCGCTAATAAAAAAAGACCCAGAAAAAAAGCCGAGAAAAAAAGCAGCCGGGAAGAAAAGAGAAAGAGGAAAACGTAGCCTGGAAGGAGACTGCTTTTGCCGGCACACGCGACTTCTGGGCTGAATCTGTAATCAAGCTGTTTCAGCTGTGACCAACCAAACCACTGGCCAGGGTACCAGCAAAGCCGCTTCACGAATCCCACGCCCTCCTGCCCCCACCCCCACGCACCGAGATCACCAGCGTCTTCGTCCAGAGCGACTTTCACGGCCATCATGACGTCACACGTGTGTCAGAACGAAATCCCAAGTGAAAGATTGCCTGCGCTCGCAGGAAGGATTACTTGGGAGGACATTCAATCACTCACGCACTTCTTTCAAACGCGCACTCGCCCTCCCTAACACGCTCTCCTGTCCCCCACGCACCGAGATCACCCGCGTCTTTGTCCAGAGCGACTTTCACGGCCATCATGACAGTGTGCCACACATCACAAGGGGAAGATGGACTGCGCTCGCAAAAAGAAATATCTGGGAGGATATTTCACGCACACACTCCTGTCACTCCTGCACTCGCCCCTCATACGCTCTCCTGTCCCCCACGCACCGAGATCGCCCGCGTCTTCATCCAGAGCGGCTTTCACGGCCATCATGACGTCACACGTGGGATGCGGGGGAGGCGGGACGCGCATTGTCACTCCCTCCATAGTCACAGATTCGTTGACCGGCGCAGCAGCAGCGGCAGCAGAGGCCGCGGCAGAGGCAGCAGCGGGTCGGGTGGTTAGAAAGAAGGGAACACGAAGGCGGGTCCGCCTGCAGATTCAGAATCAGCGTATCAAAGGAGGGACGAGACACTATTGAGACGCCTCAAAAGGCAACAGAAGCGGCGCGTTTCGTTTCGAGTGGACTCAAAACACAGAGGCACCACCGGGAAGGGTAGCTCGAGGGAAGGAAACAGGAAGGCGGGTCCGCCTGCACTTTCAGCAACGGCAACGTTTGAAAAGACGTTTGAGTGGGTCGTTGACTAGACTGACAAAACCAGGCACGCGGGAGAAGATGGTTAGTAGCGTACTGGGGCCGAGGGGCCGAGGGGCCGAGGGGACGAGGGGCCGAGGGATACAGCCAGCCAGATATGTCGGGGGACGCGCGACTAGAGGCGATCGCTAAGACGACAGAACGCGCACGGCAGGGAGATCCTCGCTAGCTAGCTAGCTTCTCGCACGATCGGATAATACGAAAATTGGATCTCGCGGATTCGCACGGTCACCCACCAAACAATGTTAAAAAATAACTCCTGCGTGCCTGAAGTGTGATCAAAATGGCAGTGGTGCGTGCCTATTATGCTTATGGCCGCCGCTGCTTGCTTGGTCCTACGAGCAAAAAGTAATCTCGTTGGGGATTTTCTAACCTGGAAATCCGAGCGTGCGCTGCTCCGCCTGTCAGCGACAACGACGACGGATCGCGGTTAGCGGAAAGCGACCGGCGATCGCGCTGGCTGCGGCCTTGCAGCAAGTTGGCGGCGATCGAGCCGCCTGAGAGCCTCGTAAGGGCTGCCATTCTCTGGAGAAAGCGTGTGGAGCGAACAACACGCAGCTCGCGGTGCGACGGACTCACTTTACCATGTCCCGGGCGCAAAAGCACATCCTTTATTGACAACGGACACACTATCGAGATACGCTGTAGAGTAAAGTCTTATGGAAGAATTCCCATACATAAAATACGCAGACTCGACTCATCTGTTACCTTTTCCTTTTCATGAATCCCCACTAGAGCCTTATTTGCATCAGTACATTTAAACTACATTCACAGTAAACAAGTATTAAACTTGACTTCCAGCCCATCATCACTTGCCAGGAAAAAAGCTCTTCTTGCCCAGCCCTATCCTTCTTAGTGAACGATACAGAAAAGAAAAACACTCGCTCCTCATCCACATCACATTTCAGTTGGTACTGTACTAAACACTTCACTCAGACACGCCGAGCCACTTGGTGAAGTTTTCGAATTCGAGGTAATCCGAGTCTGAAATCATGGTCTGGTACCATGACTCTCCTGCCTTCTTGGCCTCCTCCGTCTGCTCGCACACACACCCACACACCCATACCAAAGCCGAAGCAACAGGATGACGGATCAGGGAGGAACAGGAGCACAGACACATGCATACAAGCAGGAAATGGGCCGGAAAGAGGCGGATCACAAGGAAATGAAGGTTGATGGGTGCAAGGCAGGATGAGAACAGGCCAGATGTCACTCTCTCCTGTAGAATCTTGCCCTTAACTCTCTCGCTCTCTCTCTGCAAGGTAGGCCAGCTGCATAAGCAGCCTGAGTATCGATTCTCCTCAGCCAATAAGGGCTGCTTGCGCACATCCATGGCGATTGCTACGATTCATTTCATCTCAAGCCAATCCACCTGTTGACCCAGTCAACTCAACCCAGTCAACCCAAAGTGAACATAGTCAACACAAGTCAATCACGTCAGCCCAGCCAACCCCATCAACCCAGCCAACCGAGTCATCCCACCAAGACAGCCCAGTCAACCAGAGTCAACAGAGTCAGCACGCACCTCGCGGGCCTTCTTGGCCTTGGGCTGGGCGGCAGCCTCAGCGGCCTGCTTGCGCTTCTCCGCGGCGAAGGGGTTGAGCACCGCCATGGCCGTGCGGTTCTTCAGCGGGTTGCGCTTCAGGCGGTGCAGCGGCTTCGGCGCCACCCTCTTCGGCCGGCACACACTCTGTGGGGGAAGGGGGGGGAGGGGGCGGAGGGAAGAAAGCAGGGTGGGATGGCACATCAGGATAAGGAAGGGGAAGCCTCAGTCCTTGGCTACAGAAACATTGTTTTGGAGTGGAGTCAAGGGCATAGGGTGCAAGGGAGATGGAGGGTAGGGAGCAGCAGGAGGGGGGGTTGCGGAGTGGCAGAGGGGAGACAGAAAGGTTGGATACGGTGGAGTGGTGCGGCACAATCTGGTGTGTTGCGGTTCAGAGGGCGCAATTGCTGGGAGAGGGAGGATGGGACAGCTGGAAGCTGGCGAAGGGAAGAGGATCGGGTGCGGCACTCCGAGTGACGCGCGGGAAGAGTGGGGCGCGGGAAGAGTGGGGCGCGGGAAGAGTGGGGCGCGGGGAGAGTGGGGCGCGGGGAGAGTGGAATGCGGGAAGAGTGGGGCGTGGTGAGAGTGGGCGCTGGGAAAGTAGGGCGCGGGGGCGGGCGGAGGGAGGGGTGCATGGAAGTACTCTTCTCCGCACATCAGCAAGTGCGGATGGGTTGAAGGGGGCAAAAGTGAGACTACCGTGTCTGAAAGTGGAAAACACGCTGGTAAGCAAGGCAACATCTTCCTTCCCCCTCGCTCTGCCCACCACCTGCACTTGGTCGCTGTTGACGACGGCGGGTGCGAGAACGACCCAAATAGCCCTTGAACCCCGTCGCCCGTATCCTCCCCTTATACCCGCTCTACGCACCCCTCGCCCCTATCACACCTCCCCTTTTCTCACCTGCACTTGATCGCTGTTGATGATACGCGTGATGTCCGAGTTCACGATGGCGCCTGCGACCCTGAACGACCCTGACAGCCCCTGGTCCCCCTTGCCACTACCCTCTCCCCCCTTCCCCTTCCCCCCCCTCGTCGCTGTTGATGATGCGCGTGATGTCCGAGTTGACAATAGCGGCGCGCATGGAGGCAAGGCAAGCCCCCACCCGCCTCCCTCCCAGCCCACAGACACAACCTTCATACCACCCCCCGCGCCCGCACCTGCACTTCGTCGCTGTTGATGATGCGCGTGATGTCCGAGTTGACAATGGCGGCACGCGGCAGCAGGAAGTCGCGCTTCATGGTGGGCGCCTGCGAGAACGACCCGAAGAGCCCCTCGAGCTTGTCGAACGCGCTCTGCGTCCAGATTACGAAGCGCCCGACACGGCCGCCGGGGGCGAGATCGAGCACGCTCAGCTTCTCGACCGCCACCACCTGGTTGCGCGGAGAACAAGAACAGCGGGAGAGCGGGATGGGAGAGAGGAGAGAAGGGGAGGCGGGGACGGGAGGGAAGGAGGGGGGGAGTTGGGAAGGAGGGGAGGGAGGAGCGAAAGAAGAAGGGGGAGGGAGGGAGGGAGGGAGGGAGGGAGGAAGAAGGTTGGATGCGAGAACGACCCGAAGAGCCCCTCGAGCTTGTCGAACGCGCTCTGCGTCCAGATTACGAAGCGCCCGACACGGCCGCCGGGGGCCAGGTCGAGCACGCTCAGCTTCTCCACCGCCACCACCTGGTCGATTTGGGCGCACAGCGGGGTGCGGAAGGGAGCGGGAGGGGGGCGGGGCGAGGAGCGGAGGCGGGCGGGGCTAGGAGTGGAGGGGCCGAGGGAGAGAGGGAGGAGTAGATGAAAAGAGGAGAAGCGGAGAGGAAGCGATGAGGGAAGGAGCGGAGGTGGGTCAGAGGGTATGAGGGTAGGAAGGAAGGAGAGGAGGGTAGAAGCGGGGAAGGCAAGGGATCAGCCAATTGCACAAATTCCCCTTTCTTTTCAGCACCTGCTCTAGCGCTCACCCTACCGCGCTCACCTGCTCGTCCCCTCCCCTCACCCATTCTCGCGCGCTCACCTGCACGCCGGGGATGTTGCGGAAGGCCTTGGTGAGCTTGGCGCCGTCCGTGCCGTACACGATGAGCGGGCCCTTCTTGCTCAGGTACCGCCGGTTGCGCATCTTGCCCTTGCCGGGCCGGATCTTCTTGCTCGAAATCACCTTCGCCACGTCATCGTACGCGCCGATGCGCTTCAGCGCCTTCAGCGCGGAAGAGGTCTTCTCGACCGCCTCGATCTCGTTGCCCACCACCAGCGGCAGCTCCGGCGCCTGCGGAGGAGTGGGGGGGGATGGTGGGGAAGGAGGAGCGGGGGGAGTGGAGGGGACAGAGGGGACAGGAGGACAGAGGGGGAGGATAGAAGGTTGAGGAGCGCGGAAGAGGTCTTCTCGACCGCCTCGATCTCGTTGCCCACCACCAGCGGCAGCTCCGGCGCCTGACGCGCGCGGAGAGAAAAAGAAGGGGGAAGGGCGGAGGGGGGTGGAGGAGGGACAGGGGGGAGCGGGGGGACAGGGGGGATATGCATTAAGGGTGATTGACGGGTGTACAGAGGGAAAAAGGGGAAGGAAGGGGGGAACAGATATGGGGAGCAGGGGGGGAACGGGGACAGGGAGGAGAGAGAAAGAGCGGGCATGGGGGAGCGGGAGGACAAGGGGAAACGCGCGGGAAATGATGGGACAGGGGGAGATGGAGAAGATGAGGAGGGGGGAGGGAGGGAAAACGCAAGTGGGTACTTTATTGCTGACGTCAGAGCGTCTTACCATGCTGACGTCACTGCGTACCTTGCTGACGGCGTGGCCGTGCGCCTGGACGAGCGCGGGCACGGCGGAAGCGGCAATGGCGGAGGCGACCGCATGGCGGCGCATCTTGATGGGGACCTGCGGGGGCACGGGGGAAAGGGGAGAGTGGGGGAAGCGGGGGGAGTGAGGGGAGTTGGGGTACCCAGGGATGTGACACGGGGTTCCGAATGTTTAAGCCGCGACGGCGTTAAGATCGACACATGAAGATGAAAATGTTGATCTAGGTTTTTCCTTGACTGCGAAACTCCTCGATGGAAAACGTGCAACTTGCGGAGGCCAACGAATTCTTATGCCTATCTAACGGGAAATGCTAGCGAAGGGCACGAACAAGCTGGTCGACACCTCACGCTACCATGCTAACGATCTATGACAGAGCAACCAACGCGTTGGTCGCATGGACATCGAACATTCAGAAGCGACCTTACTATATCGGATAGTTAAGATCAGGGCATGGTTTGGGTCAAGCTAGACGACAGCTTGGAACGGCGCGTGACGACTCTCGTCATGAACACAGCGCGCATTCCGCGCTTTCTGTGAGGAGGAGGAAAGCCACAGGGGAGTGCTGAGTCTAGCCACGTGAAAACACTCCTGCTTAATTTCATCCCCTCATGACGCAGATAAGACCGAGCGCGGTCAACCTCCCCAACATGATTTGGTGTAGATACGCGCGACATTATTTTTCAGCATCGCTTGTATCGCGTCAACAGACCTGCTTCGTGCGTTTGATAGAACCATCTCCTGCGATCTTCGTGGAAATCCGTGCAATCTACACCTAGCCCTGATACCCAGGTTTCAGATACTCGTAGCTCCAGAAACCTAGCGCGATCGCAAGCCCGTAATCGCGCGGAGAGAAAACCGGTCCTAAAATTGAGGAATTCGCATGCCTCACTACCTCGCGAGCCTAATGTAGGCATCACTGAACTAACCGCATGTTCTTCCCCGTATCTATATCGAATCTGCTTTAGCGGGGAAAGAGTCAGAATATCCACCTTGCGGTGCCAGCGGCGCCAGATGCGGAGCGGCGCGAACAGGTGACCGCCGCGACACATGTTACCGAAGGCTCCTTGTCCCGCGCGGTGCGTACCGCCGCCGGGAACGCGGGGAATACGCGACACGGCGCGACCGGTACCCCAGGACTCGGCGGACGTCTGGTGGCCGGCCTTGGTGCTGACGGCGTACGGCTGGCGCTTGTTCATCGAAACCATCGCGTGCACGAACTTAACGACATCGCTGCGGATCGGCGCGAGGAACACCGCGGGGAGCGCCGCCTGCTGCGGCGCGCCGGCCTCGTCGTACGGCTGAACTGTCACGAGCGGACGAGCCGCTGCTGTCGCCATGGCTGCTGCTGGGTATAATAGTGCGGGATGGGTGCGCGCTACTGATGTTCCTGCTAAGTGTTACCCTACTCGGTCCCACTCCGCGAGAGAAGGGAAGGAAAGAAAGAGACTATGGAACGAGGAGCAGATTTGAGTTAGGGTTGGGAGATGGGCAAGGGAGGAGAAGCGGGGGCGGGACGAGGGGGAAAGGGGTTGTTTGTGAGTAGAGGAAGGAGGGAGAGGAGGGGAAAGTGCGGGGAACGACGGGGCGGGGAAGAAAGTGCGGGGTAAGGAAGGTGCGGAAAGGGGATCAGGGGAACAGTCTAGGGGGGAATGGAAGGCGGGAGAGAAAGGGAATTCCTGGCTTTGTCCCTTCCGCCTCGCCATTCCGATGGTGGAAAGCCACCTATAAATCGCCTTTGAGCTCACCGACTGGGAATACATTCTCACCAGGATCAGCAGTTACGCCATGGCTATAAGTATATCTATAAATTTGCAGCAATTGTTCAGCTCCATTGTTATGAGTTGTAAAAGAGAGTGCGCAGGTAAACGCATAACGAGACTGTGATTAACTCAAATGAGAATACAATGAAGGCACAGACTAATGTAGGGGTTGGCCTAGCTAGGAGGAAACCTCGGGCAAGCGAGGTTGGGGTGCAGGATTGGCAATGGAAAATGCCGAAGGCAACGCGAGGAGCCTCGGCAGCGTTGAAATCAGCCGAACGTGCGAAGTCCGAAAATCGGGCTGTACGCGTAGCAGTCAACTCGATAAGGAATCAAGGAAAATTCCTTACACTACCCCCTGAGAAAATGAACGAGAATGAATTGACTAAGGGAAAGTTGGGTACAAGTACAAACCCTAGAAAGTCGTACCCCGTATGTGCTACCCCACTATAGCCTACAACAGCTATGTCATATAAATCTGACACACCCCCATAGGCAAAGTGGGGGAGAACAAGGGGTCACAAGACCAGTCAAGCAAATCAAAGCAAGCTCAGGGTGGATCACAAAGTCACCACACATTCCGAGCACAAGTTCAAGGCCACAAGGCCAGTTTACATGCAGGATTACACATATATATGTAAGGCTAGACAAGCAAGAGCAGGTGTATATATATATGTAACACTACAAACAAGGTCAAGTGGTGAGCAAGTGAGGCAAGGCAGGCACAAGACCCAGCTGAATACAGAAGCGCTGATGATCACAAGGCGCAAGCGCCTTGGTGAAGATATCAGCAGTGTTGGCCTCAGAGGCCACGTACGCAAGGCGCAGCGGACCACACTGCTGTAGCTCACGAGCAAGGAAGTAGCGAAGAGCAATGTGCTTTGTTCTGTGCTCCAGTCTCTGCTCTCGACACAAGGCCAGCATGGCCTTGTTGTCTACGTACAGCACTGGAGGAGAATGAGGCGGCTCTCCGAGGTCAGTCAGCAGGTAGGTGAGCTAGCGAAACTCCTGCGTAGATCCCAGCCTCACAACTGGAGACGAGAACAGAAGACGAGCGGGTAGCCCGCCACGAAACAGAGCCGGAACCAAGGCTGAAGGTGTAACCCTGTGATGACCGCTGCGTAGCCTGATCGTCAGCCCAAGAAGCGTCTGCGTGCCCAGTGAGGACCACTGGACTCTGCCCTCCAAGCACAAGCCCCATGCTCGATGTACTGCACAAGTAGCGCAACACCCTCTTCGCTGCAGCCATGTGCTTTGGTCTGTGTCTCCCAGGAGCAACATAGCGTGCGAGAATGCTAAGAGGGTACGCAAGGTCAGGTCGTGTGCAGGTCATCAGGTACATGAGGCAGCCAACAAGCTCTCGGTACGGGCCAATCGGCTCTACGGACTCATCCGAAGGCAGAGCTGAGAGCGAGTGGCGAGTAGGCAGAGGAGTGGCCTGAGGCGAGGAGTACGTGAAGCCGAAGCGCTGAAGGACCTGCTGCACCATGTGTGACTGAGTCAGGGTAATGGTGCGGCGTGCTCTGTCCCGGGTGATCTGCAGGCCAAGGTAGCTGCGCAGTTCACCCAGGTCTGTGCACGTGTGTCTTTTCTGCAGCTCGAACTTCACGTGGGCGAGTCCAGCAGTGTCCGCTGTGGCAAAGACCAAGTCGTCGACGTACACGAGGATGTAGAACGGCGGCAAAGAAGTGTCGGTGCGCAGAAACAGGGACGGGTCGGCAGTAGAGGGAGCAAACCCAAGAGCCGCAAGTGTAGTCCTTTGTGTGTCGTGCCACTCACGTGGTGCCTGGCGGAGACCGTAGACTGGCCGCCGGAGGCTCCACTGGGTGCCGGGAGGAAAAGACCCAGTGAAGCCAGGTGGGCGACGCAGCCAGATCTCCTCGTGCAGGCAACCTTGCAAGAAAGCAGTGCTGAAGTCAAGAGAGTGCAGCTCATAGTCACGGTGAGCAGCTATGTACAACAGTACCCGAAGAGTGGTCATCTTCGGGGTGGAAGAGAAGGTCTGAAAGTAGTCAACTCCTTGCCGCTGACTGAAACCACGAGCCACGTAACGCGCCTTGAAGACAGGCGGAGAACCCGGCGGCCGCTTCACCCTGAAAATCCACATGCCACTGACGATGTTTGCCCCAAGCGGGGGAACCTCGTCAACGTAGGTGCCTGTGGACTTCCAGGAAGCCATCTCTGTGTCCATAGCTGCCTGCCACTGAGAGGAGTAGGGACCCTCTATCGCCTCCGCGTAAGAGCGCGGAGTCGGGATGTCAAGTGGATCCGGGTCTCCCTCAGGGGTAAGCAGTACGGACACGAGATGAGGTGAAGTAGCAGCCAAACACTGGAACTCCTCCTGCCTGTCCTCAAGGACGTCCGTGCCAAGGGCACACTCACCCCCGACGGGCGGAGGACATACAGACTCAGACTCAGCGACAAGACTAGCACCGTAGTCTAGACGACAACAAGCAGCAAAGTCGACGAGCTCAGCAACTAGGGCAGACGCAGCAGTGGACTCAAGGGATCAGTGACGACAGTGGCAAGGAGACGCGTGACAGTAGGACTGGCAGCACGAAGAGAGTCCGACTCCGGGTCGGCAAGAGCAGGAAGAGAGGACTCAGGAGGAGAAGGCAAAGGGGCACGCAGAGGAGCAGTGGATGGAAGCAGAGACATCCGGTGCATGCCAGGGACAGGAGGAGGATGCTGACGCGAACCACGACCACTAGTGCGAGCAGGACGGACAGGCGACGCAGGGCGAGACGCAGGGTCACGTCGCTCAGCAAGACCTCCAGTAGGACCAGTGTAGGGAGAAGGAGAAGGCAGTGGGGAGGCTGTCTGTAATTGTAACTGTGACGGGACAGGCTGTGGACACTCTAAGGGAGGAGGAGGACCAGTAGAAGGCGGAAGACCAAGAACCTGCTGAAGGAGCGGAACGAAGTACGGCCGAAGCCAAGCGACGACTCCAGACAGAGCAGGGACAGCACCAGTACCCCCAGTGGTAGCACCACTGCCAGCAGCACCTCCAGCTCCAGCACACCCAGCAGCTCCAATAGCTCCAGGACCTCCAGCAGTACCAGTAGCACCCCCACCAGGACCGCCGCCAGGACCGGCAGTAGTAGCCTCAGCGCCAACACCCTCAGCAGCTCCAGCTCCAGACGTACCAGAAGGCCGAGCAACTCCACTTCTCCCCAGTACGAGCACCTCCGGGACCCGCGACACCAGCACCCTCAGTAGCCGAAGAACCTCCAGCTCCAGCAGCACGCCTCTAGCACCGGGCAAACCACTCGCACAGCTCCTGTGGAGAGAGTGGCTCCCGCCAAGACGAAGCACCCGGAGTACCTTCAGGCACAGTACCGCCAGACGCCAGACGAGCAGGCCCAACTCCCTCAAGCTCCGCACCCCTAGGCTCATCACCTCCAGGCGTAGCACCCCCAGGCTCAGCACCCCCAGTCGTAGCACCCCCAGGCTCAAAACCCTCAGGCGTAGCACCCCCAGGCTCAGCACCCCCACGCTCAGCACCCCCAGTAGTAGCACCCTTAGGCTCAGCACCCCCAAGCGTAGCACCCACACGCTCAGCACCCCCAGACTCAGCACCGCCAGGCTCAGCACCCTCAGCAGCACCAAAGTCACCAGCAACCTCGACAGGCTCGACTGTGTCTACCTGGGACACACCTAAAGGGGCAGGACCCTAAGGGGGGAGGGGGTCTACCGGGGGGGGACCTCGCACTAGGAAGAGCAGTGGCGGGGGGAGGGACGGAGTGTGGTAGGGGAAGAGGCGGTAGTAGGGGACCGACTCGTAAAACGTGACGTCCTGGGAGGACAGAACACGGCGAGAGGTGGGGTGGTAGAACTGCCACCCTGGCGCGTCAGGGGGGAAGCCAAGGAAGACGCAAGGAGTAGCACGAGGGGACAGCTTGTCCGCAGACAAGTCGCGGACAAACGCCCGAGATCCCCAGACACGGAACGCAGACACATCGCCAACCTTCCCGGTCCACAACAAAGCTAGGGAGGTCTCCGGCATGGAGACCCTGGGCTGAAGGTTGATCTGATGCGCCGCGTACCGAACCGCAAACGGCCAAAGAAAATGGGGGGCAGCCGCATGCATCATGGACGTACGGGCGACGTCCATGACCATGCCAATGCGGCGCTTAGCAATCCCATTTCTCTGTGGAGAGTCCTGAAGCGTGAAGGTCTGGCGGATGCCTCATGCACGACAGTAGGCTCGCAGAAGGCCAGAGGAGAACTCTCCGCCTCGGTCAGAGTGCAGACGCAGAACAGGAAAGTCCGAGCCGAAGCTCTGCCTGAGCTGGAGACGACCTGCGCGGATCCAGTCGATCAACACCTCAGTGACATCACCCTTGCTGCGCAAGGGGAAGACTGTGGTGTAACGCGAGTAGCCGTCAACCACCAGCAGGAAGTAGCGCTCGTGACCCTGTCCACAGACGCGGGCTGGGCCCCACACGTCCATGTGAAGCATCCGCAGCGGGGCCTCTGTCGGAGGAAACTGGGAGGAGTGAGGGGCAGCACGCTGCCGCCCCTCGACGCAGGGGACACAGGCAGGGGCCGGCCCCGGGGGAAGGGGAGGGAGGGACCGGGGAAGACCAGAGACAAGGACACGAGAGGCCATGCCTCGGAGACGAAGCAGGGAGGGGTGACCAAGGCGGTGGTGCCAAAGGAGAGTCTCGTGAGACAGGAGGCGACACGAGCAGGGGGCAGACTCAGGACCAGACCCGGACGCTGCAGCAAACACCTGACCCGACGCAGCTACCTGACCAGACGCAGTGACAGGAGGAGACTCAGTGGTCAGTGTGTATAGGCTCGACTCCGGCCGACGTGTAAACGTGGCCAGGTGTCGGCCTGTCCGAGCGTCCGTGCAGTGGGTCACCCGCTGACTCGCAGGAGTGAACTGGTGAACCCCCGCATCCTGTAGGTCAGCACCACTCACCAAGTTTGTAGAGAACGAGGGGAGGTAAAGACCAGACAGGGTGCCAGAGGGGGCCGCCGGACACGGGAGGACAGTGGAGAAGTGAGCAAGGACAGGACCCCCAGAGGGGTCTGCCAGGGAGACTGCAACTGGCTGGCCAAGCGGCGTGAGTGTGGTGCGGTCTCGAAAGAAGGAGCGAGAAGCCCCCGAGTCAAGGGTGAAGGTGTGGGAGGCCGAAGCCGGCGCGGTACCTGAGAGAGCAGACTCACCAGCACCTGAGGAAGCAGACACACTGGCACCTACAGCAAGAGCCTCGCTAGCACCTAGAGCAGCAGCCTCACCAGGTACCTAGAGCAGCAGTCTCAATGCCCGGGTCGGGCGGAAAGCACCGGTAACAGTCACCCTCATCACTAATAGTCACAGCATACATGGCAGCAAGAATAGCATCAAAGTCAAGGTCAAAGATAGCTACTCCCACCCTAGACAGCTCGCCCCAGCGAGGGATCTCAGTGGCCTCAGGGAACTGGTGACGCCAAGCGTCCGTCAGACGGCCAAAGCAGCGCTGGGTGGAGTGCGCACCCCCGCACTGCTCACCCGCGCGGTCGCCGGTGCGTAGGACGTAGGTGCACGGACCAGTACCCCCACCCCGCTGGCGTGAAGTGTACCACTCACGGAGCTGCTGAGGGGAGGGGATGTCACGAGTGCGCTGCTGCTGCTGCTGCTGCTGGCGCTGACCACCACCGGAGCCGACCCTCTGCGCAGCGCCACCCCGACCAGCTCCGCCTCCTCCGCCGCCGCCTCCTCCTCTGCCGCCACCTCCGCCACCTCCGCCCCCACCGCCACCGCCGCCTCCGCCTCCGCCTCCACTGCCGCCACCGACACCTCCACCCCCGCCACCACTCCCACCACCACCCCCACCCCCTCCACTGCCGCCATCGCCACCTCTGCCACCCCCTCGAGCCCCTCCAGCGCCCTTGCCCCCCTTGCCCTTGCCGGTGCGGCGTCTCCCGCTCGGGGCAGACACAGCGCCGACCAACTCGAAACCAACGAGGTCGGCCGCAGCAGCAGAGGCAACAGAGGGCAAAAGGGGGGAGGGGGAACACCCCTCAAAGATGGGGGTGCGAGGGTCACCACGAGAGGCTCCCACAGCGACTATGCTCTTCTCTACCGCTAGGAGGGCCTTCTCGAGGAGGTCAACGGTGAGGGTGGTGGGGCAAACTGAGAGGAAGTGGTCCCTAACTACGCGGAGAGAGTCAGGGAGCCGAGTGACTATGTAGTAGAGGGTGATGTACATGGGGGGGGGGTTCTTGGCGTAGAACTCAGCAGGAAGCGCAGCGCGGTAGCGAGTGTCACTAGTGCGGAGGTGCGTAATGAGGTCAGCGAGTGTGGGTAAGGCAGCAAGGTCAGGGAAGAGGTACGGTAGCATGAGGCGGCTTAGTGCAGCAGTGGCAGGGGAGGAGTAGCGTGCAACTACAGCGTCGTACAAGGTCTGAGCACTCTTGTACTCGCTAAAGTGTGCACGCTCAGAGGTTGGCAAGTGGCGAGGCACAGCAAGACGTGCAGCAGCATCGCGTGTGGCCCACTGTGAGCGAACAGTGGCGTCAGCATCAGCAGCAGGGGCAGGAGAGGCACCAGAAGTGAGGTCAAAGAGGGAGAGACCGTCTGCCCTATCGCAATGTAGGAAAAGGTGCAGGTCATCTACCCAGACGTCAAAGTCAATGGCCCGACCCTCAGCGTCAAAAGCGAGGACACTAGGGGTAGTCATGACAGCAGTAGACTAGCAGCGCGAACAGTAGGGTAAGGGCAGTGCAGTGATAGAGGCGCTGCTCTTACCGGACAGGGCGGCTTGGCGGCTCGGCAGGAAATGTTGCTCGGCGACTCGGCGGCTCTGGCGGCTCGGGCGACTCGGCGGTACGGCGGCTCAGCAGCAATTGCGGCTCGGCGACTCGGCGGCTCTGGCGGCTCGACGGCTCGGCGGTACTGTGGCTCAGTAGCTCAGCAACACGGCGGCTCAGGCGGCTCGGGCGGCTCAGGTGGCGTGGCGGCTCGGGCGGCTCGGGTGGCTCGGGCGGCTCGGCAGTGGCTCGACGGCGCCGACGGCTCGTTGGTGACGGCGGGGCCGCGTGGGGACGGCGGCGGGGCCGGTAGAGGCCCACGCAGGCTGGGAAGGGTAGCGCCGGGGCCGCAGAGTAGGCGCCGGGGCCGCAGGGTAGGTGCCGGGGCCGCAGGGTAGGCGACAGGGCCGCAGGGTAGGCGCCGGGGCCGCAAGGTAGGCGACGGGGCCGCATGGTAGGCGCCGGGGCCGCACGGTAGGCGCCGGGGCCGCACGGTAGGCGACGGGGCCGCAGGGTAGGCGCCGGGGTCGCAGAGTAGGCGCCGGGGCCGCAGGGTAGGCGACAGGGCCAGCAGAGGCGGCGCCGAGGCTGGGAAGTGCGGCGATGGGGCCGGAAAGGGCGGTGCCGGGGCCGCAGGGGTAGGCAACGGGGCCGCTAGGGCGGCTAGGAGGGGGGTCGCGAGGGCAGCTTGAAGAGGCCGCCAGGGCGGCACGAAAGGGCCGCTAGGGCGGCGCGAACGGGCCGAGAGGGCGGCGCGAAGCGACGGAGCCGCGAGGGCGGCGGATCGGGGCCGCGAGGGCGACTTGACGCGGCCGCTAGGGCGGCGCGACGTGACATGGCCGCGAGGGCGACACGACGGGGCTGCTAAGGCGGCGCGACAGGGTCGAAAGAGGGGAGCGCGACTCGGGCAGAGTAGAGCGCGCTCCGAGCAGGAAAAAAAAGGTGGTGGGCCCTAGGAACAGTTCCCACAGGGGTGTTGAAATGAATGAACAGGAATGATTGAACTAACAGTGAAATCAGTACAAGTACCTAACCCTAGAATTGTGTACCCCCTATAGGCTAACCCACTGTAGCCTAAACAAGCACAACATATATAATGTTTGACACACCTCCATAGGCGAAGTGGGGAAGAACTAGGGGTCACAAGTCCAGTGAAGTAAAGCAAGCAAAGCAAGCTCAGGGTGGATCACAAAGTCACCACACATTCCGAGCACAAGTTCAAGGCCACAAGGCCAGTTCACATGCATGAGTACATACATATAAAAGGCTAGACAAGCAAGAGCAGGTATATATATATGTAACAGTACAAGCAAGGTCAAGAGGTGAGCAAGTGAGGAAAGACAGGTACAAGACCCAGCTGGGTGCAGAAGCGCTGATGATCACAAGGCGCAAGTGCCTTGGTGAAGACATCAGCAGTGTTGGCCTCAGAGGCCACGTACGCAAGCCGCAACTGACCACGCTGCTGTAGCTCACGAGCAAGGAAGTAGCGGAGAGCAATGTGTTTTGTTCTGTGCTCCAGTCTCTGCTCTCGACACAAGGCCAGCGTGGCCTTGTTGTCTACGTACAGGATTGGAGGAGAACTAGGCGGCTCTCCAAGGTCGGTCAACAGGTAGGTGAGCCAGCGAAGCTCCTGAGCAGCCATGGCCCCTGCGTAGATCTCAGCCTCACAACTGGAGCCGAGAATAGAAGACGAGCGAGTAGCCCGCCACGAAAAAGAGCCGGAACCAAGGCTGAAGGTGTAACCCTGTGACGACCGCTGCGTAGCCTGATCGTCAGCCCAAGAAGCGTCTGCGTGACCACTGAGGACCACTGGACTCCGCCCTCCTAGCACTAGCCCCATGCCGAACGTACTGCACAAGTAGCGCAACACCCTCTTCGCTGCAGCCATGTGCTCTGGTCGGTGTCTCCCAGGAGCAACATAGCGTGCAAGAATGCCAAGAGGGTATGCAAGGTCAGGTCGTGTGCAGGTTACAGGTACATGAGGCAGCCAACAAGCTCTGGGTACGGGCCACTCGGCTCTACGGACTCATCCGAAGGCAGAGCTGAGAGCGAGTGGCGAGTAGGCAGAGGAGTGGCCTGAGGCGAGGAGTACGTGAAGCCGAAGCGCTGAAGGACCTGCTGCACCATGTGTGACTGAGTCAGGGTAATGGTGTGGCGTGCTCTGTCCCGGGTGATCTGCAGGCCAAGGTAGCTGCGCAGTTCACCCAGGTCTGTGCACGTGTGTCTCTTCTGCAGATCGGACTTCACGTGGGCGAGTCCAGCAGTGTCAGCTGTGGCAAAGACCAAGTCGTCGACGTACACGAGGATGTAGAACGGCGGCAGAGAAGTGTCAGTGCGTAGAAACAGCGACGGGTCGGCAGTGGAAGGAGCAAACCCAAGAGCCGCAAGCATAGTCCTCAGTGTGTCGTGCCACTCACGCGCTGCCTGGCGGAGACCGTAGACTGGCCGCCGGAGGCTCCACTGGGTGCTAGAAGGAAAAGTCCCAGTGAAGCCAGGTGGGCGGCGCAACCAGATCTCCTCGTGCAGGCTGCCCTGCAGGAAAGCAGTGCTGAAGTCAAGAGATTGTAGCTCGTAGTCACGGTGAGCAACTACGTGCAGTAGTACCCGAAGAGTGGTCATCTTCGGGGTGGGAGAGAAGGTTTGAAAGTAGTCAACTCCCTGCCGCTGACTGAAGCCACGAGCCACGTAACGCGCCTTGAAGATAGGCGGAGAACCCAGCGGCCGCTTCACCCTGAAAATCCACATGCCACTGACGATGTTCGCCCCAGGAGGGGGGACAGCGTCAACGAAGGTGCCCGTGGACTTCCAAGAAGCCATCTCTGCGTCCATAGCTGCCTGCCACTGAGAAGAGTAAGGACCCTCTATCGCCTCCGCGTAAGAGCGCGGAGTCGGGATGTCAAGTGCATTCGGGTCTCCCTCAGGGGTAAGCAGTACGGACACGAGATGAGGTGAAGCAGCAGCCAAACACTGGAACTCCTCCTGCCTGTCCTCAAGGACATCCGTGCCAAGGGCACACTCACCCCCGACGGACGGAGGATAGACAGACTCAGACTCAGCGACAAGACTAGCAGCGTAGTCTAGACGACAGCGAGCAGCAAAGTCGACGAGCTCAGCAACTAGGGCAGACGCAACAGTGGACTCAAAAGAAGGGTCAGTGACGACAGTAGCAAGGAGACGCGTGACAGTAGGACTGGCAGCACGAAGAGAGTCCGACTCCGGGTCGGCAAGAGCAGGAAGAGAGGACTCAGGAGGAGAAAGCAAAGGGGCATGCAGAGGAGCAGTGGACGGACGCAGAGACATCCGGTGCGTGCCAGGGACAGGAGGAGGATGCTCACGCGAACCACGACCACTAGTGCGAGCAGTACGAAGAGGCGACGCAGGGCGAGACGCAGGCTCACGACGCTCAGCAAGACCTCCAGTAGGACCAGTGTAGGGAGAAGGAGCAGGCAGTGGGGAGGCGGGCTATAACTGTAACTGTGACTGGACAGGCTGTGGACACTCTAAGGGAGGAGGAGGATCGAGAGAAGGCGGGAGACCAAGAACCTGCTGAAGGAGCGGAACGAAGTACGGCCGCTGTCGTGCAGCGACTCCATAACCAGCAGAGACACCAGCGCCAGGGTCCTCCGCACCAGCAGCAGCTCCAACGCCCGACTCCACAGCTCCAGCAGCAGCACCAGCGCCAGGGTCCTCAGCACCAGCAGCAGCTCCAATGCCCGGGTCCTCAGTACCAGCAGCAGCTCCAACGCCTGGGTCCTCAGCACCAGCAGCAGCACCAGCGCCCGGGTCCGCAGCACCAGCCGTAGCTCCAACGCCCGGGTCCGCAGCACCAGAAACAGCTCCAACCTCTGGGGCCGCAGCACCAGCAGAACTAGTACAGTCTCCAGCACCAGTAGCACCACCAGCAGCAGCGGGGTCCGTGACACCAGGCGCGCCACTCCGAAGAGTGCAGCGCCGCTCGTACCACTCACGGATCCGCTCACGGGAGGGGAGCTCCCGGCTAGGAGGAGAAGCACAAGCACCAGTCCCAGTAGTATGCCTGGCTCCAGAGGTACCTCTCCTGAGGCTGCAGTACTGGAAGTACCACTCACGCAGCTGCTCCGAGGAGAGGGCTCCGCCAGGTGTAGGACCCTCAGGCTCAGGACCTCCAGACTAAGAACCCCTAGACTCCGAACTCTGCGGCTCAGCACTCCCAGGCTCAGTACTCCCAGGCTAAGCACCCCTAGGCTCCGCACCCCAAGGCTCAGCACCCCCAGGCTCCGCACCCCCAGGCTCCGCACCCCCAGGCTCCGCACCCCGAGGCTCCGCACTGCCAGGCTCCGCACCCCAAGGCTCAGCACCCCCAGGCTCCGCACCCACAGCAGGACGAGAGTCGACAGCTACTTCAACAGGCTCAACCGGGTCTACCTGAGACACACCTGAGGGAGCGGCACCCTGAGGGGGGAGGGGGTCTACGACAGCAGCACCTGGCGCGAGGAAGAGAGGCGGGGGGGGGAGCGGGGCAGTGCGGTAGGGGAAGAGGCGGTAGTAGGGGACGGACTCGTCAAAAGTGACGTCCTGAGAGGGCAAGACTCGGCGTGAGGTGGCGTGGTAAAACTGCCAACCAGGCGCGTCTGGGACAAAGCCGAGGAAGACGCAGGGAACAGCACAGGAGGAGAGCTTGTCCGCATACGTATCGCGGACAAAAGCTCAAGATCCCCAGACCCGGAAACGCGACGCATCGCCAACCTCCCCTGTCCACAGCAGTGTGGGCGAGGTCTCCGGCAAGGAGACACGGGGCCAGAGGTTGAGCTGATGCGCAGCGTACCGGACCGCAAACGGCCACAGAAAGTGGGGGGCAGCCGCATGGATCAAGGAGGTACGGGCGACCTCCATGACCAGGCCAATGCGGCGCTCCGCAACCCCATTCTGCTGTGGTGAGGCCGGAAGCGTGAATGATTGCTCAATGCCGTGCTCAGCACAGTAGGCCGCCAAGAGGTCGGAGGAGAACTCACCACCTCTGTCAGAGTGCAAGCGCAGGACAGGAAAGTCCGAGTGGAAACGCTCGCTGAGCTGGAGACGGGCTCTGCGGATCCAAGGGATCAAGACATCAGGGACCTCACCCTTGGTGCGCAAGGGGAAGACCGTGGTGTAGCGCGAGTAGTCGTCAACAACTATCAGGAAGTACCTCTCCTGACCCTGACCACGGACGCGGGCTGGGCCCCACACGTCCATGTGGAGCGTCTGCAAGGGAGCAGTCGTCGGGGGAAACGAGGAGGAGTGAGGAGCGGCGCGCTTCCGCCCCTCGACGCAGGGAAGACAAGGAGGAGCAGGCGAGGGTGGGAGGGGAGGGAGGACTCTGGGAAGACCGGAGACAAGGTACCGGGAGTGCATGGCACGAAGGCGCTGCATAGACGGGTGGCCAAGTCGGTGGTGCCAGAGGACAGTCTTGTGCGCCAGAGAGCGACACGAGCAGGGGGCTGACAGCTGACCTGACGCGGACTGAGACGCAGACGCAGCAACCTGAGGGGACTCAGTGGTCAGTGTGTACAGGTCCGACCCCGGCTGCCAAGTGAAGGTAGCCAAGTGGCGGCCCGTACGAGCACACGTGCAGTGTGTCACGCGCTCGTAGGAAGGGGTGAACTGGTGAACACCCCCATCCTAGAGTGCACTACCTGCCACCAAGTTTGTAGAGAACGAGGGGAGGTGGAGACCTGACAGTGTGCCCGACGGGACCGCAGGACGGGGAAGGACAGTGGAGGAGGTCGCAATGATCGGACCCCCAGAGGGGTCAGCGAGGTAGACAGCAACTGACGTAATTTACGAATCCGAGAAAACTCTGGAGTTCCGTGACATTCGTCGGGGACTTCCACTCCTGTATGGTCTTGATTTTCGCCGGGTCGATTTTAATGCCGTCGCGTGAGATCACGTGCCCCAAAAACTCCAACCCCTGCTTAAAAAACTCGCACTTAGAGCCCTTGGTGATGAGTCGGTTCTCCTGTAGTCGTTTAAACACTGCATCCAGGTCGCGGAGGTGTTGCTCCCGTGTCTTGCTAAAGATTAGGATATCGTCCAAATAGACGATGATGCATTTGTCTAGAAGATCCCGAAAAACCCTGTTCATGGTGAGCAGCAGCAAAACACTGGAACTCCTCCTGCCTGTCCTCAAGGACGTCCGTGCTAAGAGCACACTCACCCCCGACGGACGGAGGACAGACAGACTCAGACTCAGCAACAAGACTGGCAGCATAGTCTAGACGACAGCGAGCAGTGAAGTCGACAAGTTCAGCAACGAGAGTAGACGCATCAGCTGACTCAAAGGAAGGGTCAGTGACGACAGTAGCAAGAAGGCGCGTGACCGAAGGACTAGCAGCACGAAGGGAGTCAGACTCTGGGTCAGCAAGAGAAGGAAGAGAGGACTCTGGAGGAGACGGCAAAGGGACACGCAGAGGAGCAGTGGAAGGACGCAGTGCCATCTGGTGTGTGCCGGGGACCGTAGGAGGACGTGGACGCGCAGTACGACCACTAGTGCGAGCAGCACGAACAGGCGACGTAGGACAAGACGCAGGCTCACGACGCTCAGCAAGACCTCCAGTAGGACCAGTGTAGGGAGAAGGAGTAGGCAGGGGGGAGGCGGGCTGTAACTGTGACCGCGACTGGATAGGCTGTGGACACTCTAAGGGAGGAGCAAGACCAGTAGAGGGCGGGAGACCAAGAACCTGCTCAAGGAGCGGAACGAAGTACGGCCTCGGCCGCGCAGCGCTTCCATAAATAGCAGGGACAGCACCAGTACCCCCAGCGGCAGCACCAGGGCCAGCAGCACCTCTAGCTCCAAGAGCGCCAACTCCAGCACCCTCGGAAGCACCAGCGCCAGCAAAACCACCAGCGCCAACACCCCCAGCAGCTCCAGCTCCAGCAGCTCCAGCAGCACGAACTCGAGCAGGACCGTCAGCTCCAGCACTGCCAGCAGCTCCAGCAGTACCTCCAGCAGGACTAACTCTAGAAGCCCCAGCAATACCCCCAGTCCCAATAGCTCTAGTACCGCCAGTAGGAGCACCTCCAGGACCAGAAGCAACAGTAGTACCTCCAGCTCCAGCAGCACGGCTCCAGCGGCGCGCAAACCACTCGCGCAGCTCCTGCGGAGAGAGTAGCTCCCGCCTCGACGAAGCAGACCCAGCACCCCCAAGGCTCCGCACCCCCAGGCTCCGCACCCCCAGGCTCAGCACCCCCAGGCTCAGCACCCCCAGACCCGGCACCCACAGGTTCAGCACCCCTAGACTCAACACTCCCAGGCTCCGCACCCCCAGGCTCAGCACCCCCAGACTCGGCACCCGCAGGCTCAGCACCCCTAGCAGCACTAGAGTCAACGTGCAAGGAAGAGCGGCGGCGGGGGGAGGGGCGCAGTGTGGTAGGGGAAGAGACGGTAGTAAGGCACCGACTCGTCAAAGGTGACGTCCTGGGAGGATAGAGCACGGCGCGAGGTGGGGTGGTAAAACTGCCAACCAGGCTCGTAAGGGGGGAAGCCAAGGAAGACGCAGGGAACAGCACGGGGGGACAGCTTGTCCGCTGACAAGTCGCGGACAAACGCCCGAGATCCCCAGACCCGAAACGCAGAGGCATCGCCAACCTTCCCCGTCCACCGCAAGGTGGGGGAAGTCTCGGGCAAGGAGACCCGGGGCTGAAGGTTGAGCTGATGCGCTGCGTACTGAACCGCAAACGGCCACAGAAAATGGGGAGCAACCGCATGGATCATGGACGTACGAGCGACGTCCATGACCATGCTAATGCGGCGCTCAGCAATCCCATTTTGCTGTGGAGAGGCCGGAAGCGTGAAGGTCTGGCGGATGCCCTGTGCACGACAGAAGGCTCCCAGACGGGCAGAGGAAAACTCCCCGCCTCTGTCAGAGTGCAGACGCACGACAGGAAAGTCGGAGTTGAAACTCTCTCTGAGCTGGAGACGAGCTGCGCGGATCCAGTCGATCAACACCTCAGTGACGTCGCCCTTGCTGCGCAAGGGGAACACCATGGTGTGACGCGAGTAGTCGTCAACCACCAACAAGAAGTAACGCTCGTGACCCTGGCCACGGACGCGGGCGGGGCCCCACACGTCCATGTGAAGAGTCTGAAGGGGAGCCTCTGTCGGAGGAAACTCGGAGGAGTGAGGGGTGGCCCGCTGCCGCCCCTCGACGCAGGGAACGCAGGTAGGGGCAGGCCCCGGAGGGAGGGGAGGGAGGGACTGGGGGAGACCAGAGACAAGGACACGGGAGGCCATGCCTCCGAAACGAGGTAGGGAGGGGTGGCCAAGGCGGTGGTGCCTAAGGAGAGTCTGGTGGGACAGGAGACGACACGAGCAGGGAGCAGACTCAGGACCAGACCTGGACGCTGCAGCAGACACCTGACTCGACGCAGCTACCTGACCAGACGCAGCAACCGGAGGAGACTCAGTAGTCAGTGTGTACAGGCTCGACCCCGGCCGACGGGTAAACGTGGCCAAGTGTCGGCCCGTCCGAGCACACGTACAGTGGGTCACCCGCTGACTCGCAGGAGTGAACTGGTCAACCCCCCGATCCTGTAGATCAGCACCACTCACCAAGTTCGTATAGAACAAGGGGAGGTAGAGACCTGACAGGGTGCCAGAGGGGGCTGCCGGACACGGTAAGACAGTGGAGAAGCTAGCAAGGACAGGACCCCCAGAGGGGTCCGCCAGGGAGACCGCAACCGGCCGACTATGCGGCGTAAGCGTGGTGAGGTCTCGAAAGAAGGAGCGGGAAGCACCCGAGTCAAGTGTGAAGGTGTGTAAGGCCTGAGCCGACGTGGTACCTGAGAGAGCAGACTCACCAGCACGTGGGGCAGCAGACGCACTAGCACCTAGAGCAGCGGCCTCACCAGCACCTAGAGCAGCAGCTTCAATGCCCGGGTCAGGCAGAACACACAGGTAACTGTCAGCCTCATCACTAGTAGACACACCATACATGGCAGCAAGAATAGCATCATAGTCAAAATCAAAGATAGCAACCCCCGCCCTAGACAGCTCTCCCCAGCGAGGGATCTCAGTGGCGTCAGGGAACTAGTGACGCCAAGCGTCCGTCAGGCGGCCGAAGCAGCGCTGGGTGGAGTGGGAGCCCCCACACTGCTCACCAGCGCGGTCGCCGGTACGGAGGACGTAGGTACAGGGACCAGTACCCCCACCTCGTTGACGCCCAGCGTACCACTCACGAAGCTGCTAGGGGGATGGGGTCTCACGAGTGTGCTGCTGCTGCTGGCGCTGACCACCACCGGAGCCACTCCTCTGTGCAGAGCTGCGACCAGCTCCACCGCCGCCACCGCCGCCGCCTCCGCCACCTCCGCTGCCTCCGCTCCCACCACCACCGCCGCCGCCTCCTCCACCTCCACTGCTGCCACCGACACCTCCACCCCCGCCACCACTCCCACCACCACCCCCACCCCCTCCACTGCCTCCAGCGCCACCTTCACCGCCCTCGCCAGCCCCTCCAGTGCCCTTTCCCCCCTTGCCCTTGCCTGTGCAGCGTCTCCCGCTAGGGGCAGACGCAACGCCGACCGA
Organism: Closterium sp. NIES-65; assembly: GCA_948144175.1. Lineage (NCBI taxonomy): Eukaryota > Viridiplantae > Streptophyta > Zygnematophyceae > Desmidiales > Closteriaceae > Closterium > Closterium sp. NIES-65. Next base: position 1,896,055 of record CANXME010000053.1, on the reverse strand, counting down.
CTTGAAACCAAAGAGGTCGGCCGTAGCAGCAGAAGCAACAGAGGGCAAGAGCGGGGAGGGGGAACACCCCTCAAAGACGGGGGTACGAGGGTCACCACGAGATGCTCCTTCAGCGACTATGCTCTTCTCTGCTGCCAGGAGGCGCTCCTCGAGGAGGTCAACGGTGAGTGTGGTGGGGCAAACTGAGAGGAAGTGGTCCCTGACTAAGCGAAGGGAGTCAGGGAGTCGGGTGACTATGTAGTAGAGGGTGATGTACATGGGGGGAGGGTTCTTGGCACAGAACTCAGCAGGAAGCACAGTGCGGTAGCGAGTGTCACTAGTGCGAAGGTGCGTAATGAGGTCAGCGACTGTGGGAAAGGCAGCAAGGTCAGGGAACAGGTACGGCAGCATGAGGCGGCTAAGAGCAGCAGTGGCAGGGGAAGAGTAGCGTGCAACTACAGCGTCGTACAAGGTCTTAGCACTCTTGTACTGACTAAAGTGCGCACGCTTAGCGGTTGGTAAGTGGCGACGCATAGCAAGACGGGCAGCAGCATCGCGTGTGGCCCACTGTGAGCGAATAGTGCTGTCAGCAGTAGCAGGTAGGGCAGGAGAGGCACCAGAAGTGAGATCAAACAGGGAGAGTCCGTCTGACCTATCGCACTGTAGGAAGAGCTCGAGGTCATCGACCCAGACCTCAAAGTCAACAGCACGACCCTCAGCATCAAAGGTAAGGACACTGGGGGTAGCCATGACAGCAGTGATCTAGCATGGAGTGCTCTCACCAGTCCGGGTGGGAAGGGCCGGTGCGCGCCGGTAGGAACAGTAGCAGCTTGACGGCGGCTCGGCGGCTCGGCAGCTGGGCGGTCCGGCTGCTGGGCGGCTCGGCTGCTGGGCGGCTCGGCTGTTGGGCGGCTCGGCTGCTGGGCGGCTCGGCTGCTGGGCGGCTCGGCTGCTGGGCGGCTCGGCTTCTGGGCGGCTCGGCTGCTGGGCGGCTCGGCTGCTGGGCGGCTCGGCTACTGGGCAGCTCGGTGGCTGGGCGGCTCGGTGGTTCGGCCGGTTGGAAGCTGAAGGGGCCGTGAAGGGCGGCGACGGGGCCGCTAGGGGCGTCGACAGGGCCGATAGGGGCGGCGACGGAGCCGCTAGGAGCAACGACGGGGCCGATAGGGGCGGCGTCGGGGCCGCTAGGGGCGCCGACGGGGCCACAAAGGGGCCGCGAGGGGCCTCGAAGGGCGGCGACGGGGCCGCTAGGGGCGGCGACGGGGTCGCGAAGGGGCCGCGAGGGGCCTCAAAGGGTGGCGACGGGGCCGGTAGGAGCGGCGACGGGGCCGCTAGAGGCGGGGACGGGGCCGATAGGGGCGGCGACGGGGCCGATAGGGGCGGTGACGGGGCCGCGAAGGGCGGCGACGGGGCCGCTAGGGGCGGCGACGGGGCCGATAGGGGCGGCGTCGGGGCCGCGTAGGGTGGCGACGGGGCCGCTAAGGGCGGCGACGGGGCTGCTAGGGGTGGCGCGATGGGCCGTGAGAGGGGCCTCTAGAAAGGCGCAACGAGCCGCTAAGGGCAGGGGACGCGACGAGAGGGCGGCCTCAGGCAGGGGCGACTCGCGCTTCGGTAAAAAAAAAAAAAAAATCAGTGGTGGGCCCAAGGAAGCGTTCCCACTAGGGAACCTGCTCTATACCATGTGAAGAAATGAGGAAGGAATGGATGAACTAGCAAGCAGGTGGGTAGAAGTAGGAAAACCTAAAAGTGTTGTACCCCATATTGTCTACCCCACTATAGCCTACACAGACTATAGCATATGAGTTTGACACGCTCAGACCGATGGACACACCCAAACACACACACACACACACCCATGAATGCACCCATACATACACCCACGCACGCGCGCATGCAAACATCCTGTGCGTGCACACTCACTCACATGCACCCATTGACACACACCCCTATCCACACATGCACCCACCGACGCACACATGCACCTAGGGACGCACGTAAAGCAATCTGAGGGCATGTTTGCGTGCCTTATCAGATCCAGGACTCTCCCCTATTGGAGAGTTGTTGGAAATGTGAAGGAATAGAAGTGCAAAGACTGGAACACCTTTGCCAATCCATTAACATGAAGTCTCTGCACAACACAAGCTAGTAGTCAAGCTGAATGGGTAAATCAGCTGTTTATGTCACAAACACCATTTCAGCACCATGGTGAACCGCAACAACAAAACAGTTGTTAGCTATAACCTTTCATATTCCCTTGTACTCGTATAAAAGTCAGTATCCCTTTACTTTAATCAATCTACTTTGCCCTCACATACCAGTGCAAGGTGGTTCACAGACTTTTATTTAAACGCTTCCGCTATTACATTATTCATACTCAGAGTTTAGTCCTGCAAAGATCCTAAGGGCTTTTCTCAGCCCAACATGGTATGAGAGCTATCAAGACAAACTCAACTACTATGAAGACACCCAAAACATCAAAAGGCATGGCAGCACAGAAGGAGAGAAGCTCCTCTAACGGCTCTCCCGGTACTACTCCTACTCCACCTCCTGCCTCTGGCCTACAGACAGAGGAGAGCACAGCAACAAGACCAGCAGCTAGATCCACCGAAACTCCTGCAAATCAAGCCGCGGGCTTCGACCCAAGCATGATGGAGAAATTCTTCTCCTTCATGTCCTTCTATGAACAACACCAGCAAGGGGCACCTGCGCAGTCAAACAACAGCAGCAACAACAATGATGTGACGCCGATGAGCCTCGACAGTTCATCCTACGTGCGAGGAAATCAGCAACAACAACCTACCTTTGCTCCGTACGAACCCCAGCGTGGTTCCGTCAGCTTCATGCCGCGCCAGCAGCCTTCACCTGAGCAAGAGAAGACATTAGATGCACTTCAAGTTCAGTCGCAGTTTGCACACGTCTTAAAACTGCAGACATCAAGACTGTTCGACGGAAAGGACTTCTTTACCTGGTCATTCGAATTCGAGCTAATGATGGAAGGCGCGCAGATTCTTGGCTTCTTTGACGGGTCTCTGCCATATCCAACGCACGGGACACAATACGATAAACAGCAGTACACATATCAGTCCATGATGGCGTACACAATCCTACTGCGCAACGTCACACCGAACTAGCAGCAGAACATTCGGTCTTACCAGGGATACGGGAACTCTGCCGAGCTTGCGTATAACCACCTGAAGAACCTGTATCAGGCAACAGACAGCGTCAATCAAAGTAGGTTAAAGGCACAACTGACAACGATGGAAATGAAATCGAGCCAAAAGGGGATGGCGTATATCAGTCGCTGCCACGAATTGCGCGACAAACTCCTTCGATGTGGAGGATCGATATCGGAAGACGCCTTCGTCACAGTCGTTATTGGCGGTCTTGGTCCTCATTGGTGCTCCACTCACGCCATACTCCGAGCCCACGGGAAGAAGCAGCACTCTGCGCCGAAATCTACGCTGAGCAGCAAAACATGGACCTGCAAGAGGAACGACACAAAAAGAAAATGTCAGTACCCGAATTTGCGTTTCTCCCCCAACGGCGCTACAACCAGGGTTCTCGTTATCAGACCGATTTGGTCTGATGGTCTGCGTTTAAGACTCGTTTTTTTGTATTCATCTTAATCCTAAGATTTTGTGTTTGTTCTCATCTGATGAGCAAGATTTGACTTTTAAGTTCGTATGATTTTTTCAGACGTGTAGAATTTTTTATCTGAGGATACAGATAGCGAGTTCGGTTTCGTCTGAAACCGACAACTTGACCCACTAGGCCATAGGCCCAGTTGACCAGAGGACAGGACCACCACAGGTACAGCCGATTGCTGCCTTGTAACTGCACGCATTCATTACGCGTGTCTTATACAGCTCTGTAACTGCCTTGTGCAGCCTCGCTGGCATGTATCTGCGGCATATGCTGCCAGGTGTTTGTCGTTTGGGTGGCTGTCGGCGCCGACGCCAGCCACAGCCACGACAACGCGCTGTCCCGTTGTGCCAGCGCATTTGCTTTTCGTAGAGGGCGCGCAACACATCACTGTGGTCGTAGTGCCCCCCGCTCCCAACACGCACCGCCTTTTGGTTCTGAGTGCAGTGCACGGTGATGAGGTTTCATGCAGCTGGGTCTGGCGCGAAAACAAGCCTGTTTCTCCTGCTCGTCCTCACCTCTCTCCCAGCCGAGCATGGATCGTTTCCCTCCCAGCGTCTGATTTCCCAGCGTGACGCTTCCCAGCGTTTAGGCTATGGCCGTCACAGCCGGCGGACCGTGCGATGGGGAGCCCGTGCTTTCCGCCCTAGACTTCCTAACGCGGGGCAAGCAGATCGCTTCTGCTGCCCTTCCGATTGCGTCGACCTCTGCTGCGGTACCTTTGCCCAACTCGGAAAATGGCGATCAACACGTGCCAGCAACGACTACCCCAACAACGCTGTTATCCCCCCCGCTCCCTGACGAATGTGCAAATAAGAGCATCCCTCCAGTGTCGGTCGCCACAACCTCTCGCAGTGCTAACCCCGTCTTGCCTGACAGATCTATGAAGAAGCGGTATAAACAGCGTGTTCTCACCGTCTGCCGTCCGGGCGGTCCGACTCAGCCAGCATCGTCAGTTCTTCCGCGCCCCGCGGAACCAGAACCTGAACCCGCGAGTGAAGACTTCGAAGACCCGAAGGGCAAGCAACTGTCGGTTGAGGAGCTTCAGTTGAAGTGCAAGCAGCAGTGGCAGCGGTATTTTCCTTGGCTCCTCATCTCCGAAAACAAGGCAGGCCGCCCGTGCATGCGCTGCAGCGTCTGCATGGTCTTCGGTGACCCGAACTACAAATACGGGCGTAACGGCGATGGCGGCATCGACATCCAGAAGCAGACGATGCGCAAGCATCACCACAGTCTGAAACACGAGGCCGCGGTCTTGAGGAAGGAGGAGCGCGACGGCGTCAAGAAAGTGCAGAAGTCAATTGCTGACTTCCACCGTGGGGACGCTGATGTCAAGCGTATTGCTCGGTTGATGGCTATCGTGCTATTCATTTGCAAGTCTGATGCTCCCATTGTTCTTTTCGTGGCTTTGGTTCAATTCATGGCAGAGCAGGGGACACCGGATTTGCCCCTGAAGGAGAACGGGACGTACTACGGCGAGTAAGTGTCCCGTTTTACTCATCTTTTTATTGTTATTTGGTTACGAGTCTAACGAGTATCAACCCGTGGTGTCTCAGGTACGGCTTCGCACAACTGGTCGAGACCATGGTGTGCTACCTCAAGTCCCGCCAGCTGAAGCACATCCGCGACAGTCCGTACCTTGGCATCCAGCTAGACGAGAGCACCGACCGACGGCGGGGGAAGCACATGATCGTCTATTTGACGTTCATGCGTGACAACGCACCCGTGACGGAGTTCTTCGCCTTGCTCAGTGTGGAGCAGTGTGACGCCGCGTCACTCACCACAGTGCTCCTGACGCATCTGGAGAGTACCGGCATCGACCTACAGCGCCTCACCGGTATGAGCACTGATGGTGCTTCCGTCATGCTTGGACAGCACAACGGAGTCACCGCGCGCCTGAAAGTCAAGGTTCCTCACCTTGTGTCGTCTCACTGCATCGCGCACAGGTAGGCGTTGTTACTGCGCGTTTCCTGCCTACTTTTTTTTTTAAAAAACCCGTGCTTATGTTACCATCTGCTGTCTTGCAGGGAGGCCTTGGCGGCCAAGGATGCTGCCGCCAAGCATCCTGACTTCAGCGTCGTGGACAAGGTGGTCCGCGCCGTGGCTGAGAACCTCGGTCGTTCCTGTGTTAACCACGCCCGGTTTCAAGAGCTTCAGGAGGTCATTTGCGAGACCCAGCTTGAAGTTCAAGGCATCAAGGACGTCAGGTGGTTGTCGCGTGGTGACGCCATCCAGCGCCTGGTGAAGGTTTTTCCTGCTGCAGTCATGGTGTTGCACGAAACAAACAAGAAGATGTATCACGTCGTCACGAGCTATAAGTTCCATTTCCTGTTGTTCTTCCTTTCTGACGTCTTGAAGGAGCTCAACCTGCTAAGCCTGAAGTTTCAGCGGCGTCAGGTAAGCAGTTTCCCGAGTTACACGTGGCCGGTTTTTTCATTTACAATCTCCTACTAACCATCCTGCTTGTGCACCCCCGTTTACAGGTTGAGGCAACCCATGTGCTGCCGATGGTCCACAACACGACCTTACTGCTGCGCACACGCTACCTCGACTGCGACGACGCGATGTTTGGTCAGGGGGGAGACGCGTTGGGCCCGTTCCTCGACAAGCACGCATCTGGGGAGTTCCGCGAGGTCCTCGTTGCTGGCACTGCTTCCGACGGCACATCGGTCAGCCATCGATACCGACTGCACGAGGAGAAAATCAAGGGGCAGACGAGCGGTGTGGACCACCAAGCGTGTTTGGTGCTGGCGCGCGAGTTCATCACGACCCTGGTCGGCCGGCTCGACTACCGCCTCAAGGACCTGTCAAACCTCGACGGGGCGAAGCTGTTCAAGCAGAGATTCTATCCCAAGAACCAGGCAAAGCGTGAGCGACGGCTAGGCCAATGGCTCCAGTCTCTGCGCAACATGTTCAAGCGGAAGCCAGATGACCCTGACACTATACCAGGTGCGTTAAATGCCGGGAATGAGCTGTATGTTTAGCGTTGTCTCCACATGCTTGTCTAAACACTACATGTTCCCATGTTCCCATGTGCACCCCAACCGCAGGCATCAACTGGGCGAGAGCGCAGCGAGAGCTTGTCACCTTCTCTACCATCCTGGCCACACACCAAGAGGATGTCGGGTGTGCGGAGAGCCTGAAACTCATGCTGTCCTCCCCCGACTGGGCGACGTGCTACCCGAACCTCGTCCACCTGTGGATGGCTGTCGCCGTGCTTCCGCTCAGTACCGTCGAGTGCGAGCGCGGCTTCTCACGACAAAACATCATCAAGAGTTGGCTTCGCGGGAACCTGTGCGACGCGAAGCTGGGAGAGCTGATGGCTGTGTCGCTCCTTAACTACGACATGGAGTGGCCCGAGTTGCTGAGGAGGTGGAATGCTTCCAAGAAGCGAAGGCCTGCTAACGATGTGCTGATGGCGTCCGGGGAGAGACAGAGCAAGCGTGCGAGGAAGAGATCGGCCGCAGCTGCAGCAGCAACAGCTGCACTCGCAGCAGCAGAAGCAGCTGCTCGAGAAGCGGCCCTGGTAGCAGAAGCAGCAAGGATGGATGTTGAGTACCCGTGGCTTACCAGGAAAGAACGGGCCACAGTTCCCGTGGGGAGTGAGGATGGTAGTAGTGATAGCAATGAGGACTACGGCTCTAGTGAGTCTGACTAGGTCCTTAGCTACTGCCTAGGTTGTTTGATAGAATGAGTATAATTGCAGGTAGTGTTCTTGTAGGCTGACTTGGTTTTTTTTTTCGTCTAGTTTATCAGACTAGGAAAAATATTTCATCTTATACTGCAGACCACACAAATTTCGTCGTCAAAGCCTAAGACGGGGAAATTTTTTTTGAGGGTTTTGTCAGACAGGCCCTAAACCTAGCGAGAACCCTGGCTACAACAACAACATCCGGCATCAACCAAAGCCCGTACCTCCGTTCTGTCATCTCTGCAAGACTTGAGGACACCCTCGCACACACTGCCCGAATCGACAGCAGTCAACGCCGCCGCAACGCCAACTTCGTCCTTCAAGCATTCAAGTGGCGTCCATGCAAGCGCACCCCACGAGTCAACTGCAGCCCTCAACGACATCGTCGTCAACACAATCTACACAAGGAGCAAGAAACATTGTCAGCTGCATGGCAAGATTGACTGACTCCTGCATCACCGAGTCTCCACCACATTACTCACCGGAAGAGCAACTTGACAACAGCACACCTCGCCGCGAGTCACTTCAACCAAACCCGACGTATGCAGCCATCGCTCAAAGTGAACCGTCCGGAAAAGACACTTGGTTCTTGGACAGTTGCTGCGAGTAGCATATGTGCTCTTCGGGTCATTTCATTCAACGCGAACACCAACTTCAGCGCGAAGTTGTCATCACCGTCGCCAACAATCAGAACCTGCGCACACGACGACAAGGCGTAGTACAACTTCAGTCACGAGAGACAAACGTCATTCTGCAAATGCCAAAAGTTTTAATTGCGGAGGGACTCGGCTACAACTTACTCAGTGTCAGTCAGCTGATGGCGAAGGGTATCCACCTCAAAGCAGACAGCACAACACAGGAGTTCAAGCTGTACCACCGGAGAGGAGGCCTCTACATCGGCAAAGCCGTGCTGAAGAACAACGTGTTCGTCCTCAACTTCGTTCCAGATTTAGGCACCGCCGACAGTGACGAAATCGTCACCTTCACCTCCTGGACGCACCCACCGGATCTTGATCCTAACTTCAGCCCCAAAGGATTCTGGTATTCACACACTATTCCTGAGGCAGAACGAACACGAGCATTAGCAACGATTCAACACTCAGCAGCAGCAGAGACAACATCGGCAGCACCAGAGACAACATCGCCAGCAGCACAGATAACATTGACACCAATCGCAGGTCCTTCAACGGCACCGGTTGTGAAAAAATTTCGAGGAATGATTGACTAGGAAATGAGTTGGGTACAAATATGTAACCCTAGTAAACTGTACCCCATACTGTCTACCCCACAACAGCCTAGAAAGACTATAGCATGAATGTTTGACACACCCCCATAGGCAAAGTGGGGGAGAACAAGGGGTCACAAGACCAGTCAAGCAAGACAAGCTCAGGGTGGATCACAACGTCACCACACATTCCGAGCACAAGTTCAAAGGCCAAAAGGCCAGTTCACGTGCAGGATTATAAATCAAGGTGAACAAGCAAGACAGTGATCACAACCTAGCAAAGGTATACAGGCAGGTGCAGGATATATAGATCACAATACAAAGCAAAGTCAAGAGGTAAGCAAGTGAGGCCAGGTTGGCACAAGACCTAACATAGTACAGAAGCGCTGATGATTACAAGGCTGAAGTGCCTTGGTGAAGATATCAGCAGTGTTGGCCTGAGAGGCCACGTAAGCAAGGCACAGCTGACCATGCTGCTGCAGCTCACGTGCAAGGAAGTAGCGAAGAGCAATGTGCTTCGTTCTGTGCTCCAGTCTCTGCTACTGACACAAGGCCAGCATGGCCTTGTTGTCTACGTACAGAATTGGAGGAGAACGAGGCGGCTCTCCCAGGTCAGTCAGCACGTAGGTGAGCCAGCGTAACTCCTGTGCAGCCATGGCCCCTGCGTAGATCTCGGCCTCACAACTGGAGCCGAGAACACAAGACGAGCGGGTAGACCGCCACGAAATAGAGCCGGAACCAAGGCTGAAGGTGTAACCCTGTGACGACCGCTCCGTAGCCACGTCATCAGCCCAAGAAGCGTCTGCGTGACACGTGAGGACCACTGAACGTCGCCCTCCAAGCACGAGCCCCATGCCCAACGTACTGCACAAGTAGCGCAACACCCTCTTAGCAACATCCATGTCCTCCTTCCTATGTCGACCAGGAGTGACATAGCGTGCTAGGATGCTAAGAGGGTATGCAAGGTCGGGTCGAGTGCAAGTCATCAAGTACATGAGGTAGCCCACAAGCTCTGGATACGGGCCACTTGGCTCTACGGACTCATCCGAAGGCAGAGCTGAGAGCAAGTGGCGCGTAGGCAGAGGAGTGGGCTGTGGGGAGGAGTACGTGAAGCGGAAGCGCTGAAAGACCTGCTACACCATGTGTGACTGAGTCAGGGTAATGGTGCGCTGTGCTCTGTCCCGGGTGACCCGCAAGCCAAGATAGCTTATCACCTCACCCAGGTCTATACACGTGTGTCTCTTCTGCAGCTCTGACTTCACGTGGGCGAGTGCCTCAGTGTCAGCAGTAGCAAAAACCAAGTCCTTTACGTACACGAGAACGTAGAGCGGCAGCAAAGTGGTGTCGGTGCGTAGAAACAGCGACGGGTCAGCAGTAGGAGGAAACCCAAGAGCAGCAAGAGTCGTCCTCAGTGTGTCGTGCCACTCACGGGGTGCCTGGCGGAGATCGTAGACCGGCCGCCGGCGACTCCACTGGGTGCCAGGAGGAAACGACCCAGTGAAGCCAGGTGGGCGGCGCAGCCAGATCTCCTCGTGCACGTAGCCCTGTAGGAAAGGAGTGCTGAAGTCAAGAGAGTGGAGCTCGTAGTCACACTGATCGGCGACGTGCAGCAGAACCCGAAGAGTGGTCATCTTCGGGGTAGGGAAGAAGGTCTGGAAGAAGTCAACTCCCTGACGCTGTCTGAAGCCTCATGCAACGTAACGCGCCTTGAAGATATGCGGAGAACCCGGTGGCCGCTTCACCCTGAAAATTCACATGCCACTAACGATGTTCGCCCCAAGCGGGGGAACATCGTCGACTTAGGTGCCTGTGGACTTCCAGGAAGCCATCTCTGCGTCCATGGCTGATGGCCACTGTGAGGAGTAGGGACCCTCTATCGCCTTTGCGTAAGAGCGCGGGGTCGGGATGTCTGGCGCATGCGGGTCTCCCTCAGGGGCAATCAGCATGGACACGAGATGAGGTAAAGCAGCGGCAAAGCACTCAAACTCCTCCTGTCTGTCCTCAAGAACGTCCGTGCTAAGAGCAGACTCACCCCCGACGGACGGAGCATAGACAGACTGAGACTCAGCAACAAGACTAGCGGCGTAGTCGAGACGACAGCGAGCAGCAAAGTCGACAAGCTCAGCAACTAAGGGAGACGCAGCAGTGGACTCAAAGGTAGGGTCAGTGACAACAGTGGCCAGGAGACGCGTGACAGTAGGACTAGCAGCACGAAGGGAGTCAGACTACGGGTCAGTAAGAGCAGAAAGAGTGGACGCAGGAGGAGACAGCAGAGGGACACGCTGTGGAGCAGTGGAAGGACGAAGCATCATCTGGTGTGTGCCTGGGACAGCAGAAGGACGCTGACGCAGAACACGACAACCAGTGCGAGCAGCACGAACAGGCGACGCACGACGAGACTCAGGCGACGCAGGACGAGACTCAGGCTCACGACGCTCCGTAAGACCTCCGGTCGGACCAGTGTAGGGAGAAGGACCAGGGAGTGGCGAGGCAGGCTGTAACTGTGACTGCGAGTGGACAGGCAGAGGACACTCTAAAGAGGGAGTAGGACCAGGAGCAGGCGGGAGACCAAGAACCTGCTGAAGGAGCGGAACGAAGTACGGCCGCGGCCGCGCGGCGCCTCTAGAACCAGCAGAGACACCACCAGCACCCTCAGCTCCAGGGTCTCCAGCTACAACTTCCGCAGCACCTCCAGTAGCTCCAGTAGCTCCAGTACCTCCAGCTCCAACTCCCGCAGCAGCTCCAGTCCCTGTAGCTCCAAAAACTCCAGTACGAGCACCTCCAGGGCCAGCGGCCGCAGCAGCTCCAGCACCAGCAGCACCTCCAGCAGCTCTAGCACTGGCAGCACCTCCAACAGCTCCAGGCGTGGTTGCCTGGTCGACCAGGATACCCGGGCGACGTGCGCGAGTGTCGCCAGGGTGGAGTCTGCGAGGGCGACCTCGGGGGTGGTGTCCCGAGGTCGACGTGGCTGGTGGGCGCAGTCGCTGGCGTGGAGTCTGCCAGGCGTCTGCGCTGTGCTCGTGACTAGGTGTGGAGCGCCAACCAGCTGCGCGCACCTGTGAAGCAGGTGCAACGTTGTCCTGAGGGTGCAACGCTGTGCATCCGACTTGCTGCAGCGTTGGCACACCGTGGACTTGCAACGTTGGCGAACCGCTACTCTGCAACACTGGAGCGGTGCGAGCGCTGCTGCGCTGGAGCCTGGTCTACCGTGCTGCGCTGGAGGTCGACCAGCAGCCTAGCTAGCTTTGATGTAGTCAGTCTTGCCAATGTTGTTGTAACCATTGTTGTCATGTTTTCCTAGTGAAACTCTTGCCAATTCTCCCCGTGAACTAGCAAGCAGCGTGAACACAAGGAAACGACAAAGTGAACGAACGCATAGATCACACGAGCACCCGTGCCTAGCCCGCTGCCTAGCTCCCGTTGCAGTAGTTATCTCCGCACCGCTGAACCGCGCCGCCCTGCCTAGCCGAGTCGCCTTGCCTAGCCGCGCCGCCCTATCGAGTCGCGCCACTACTGCTGCTCGTGCTGCTCTTACTGCTCTTGCTACTGCTGTCATGGCTGCCCCCAACGTACTCAAATTTGATGCTCAGGGTTGGGCAGTAGATTTTGAGGTCTGGGTCGATGATCTACAGCTGTTCCTGCAGTGCGATAGCAAAGATCAGGTCTCGCTTTTTTATCTCACGCCTGGCGCCTCTGCTGCACCTGCTGTCAGTGCTAATAGTGCTGTTCGCTCACAGTGGACCACTCGCGATGCTGCTGCCCGCCTTGCTATTCGTAGTCACCTGCCGTCTGCTGAGCGCGCGCACTTTAGTCAGTACAAGACCGCTAGAACTCTGTACGACGCTGTTGTTGCGCGCTACTCCTCCCTTGCCACTGCTGCCCTTAGTCGCCTCATGCTGCCGTACCTGTTCCCTGACCTAGCCGCTTTTGCTACAGTCGCTGACCTCATCACGCACCTCCGCACTAGTGACACCCGCTACCGCGCTGCGCTTCCTGCCGAGTTCTGCGCCAAGAACCCCCCCCCCTATGTACATCACTCTCTACTACCTCGTCACCCGGCTCCCTGACTCCCTTTGCTCGGTCAGGGACCACTTCCTCTCCCTCTGCCCCACCACGCTCACCGTTGACCTCCTCGAGCAGCGCCTCCTTGCAGTTGAGAAGAGTATAGTCGCTGTAGGGGCCTCTCGTGGTGACCCTCACGCCCCTTTCTTTGAGGGGTGCTCCCCCTCTCCTCTCTTGCCCTCGGTTGCCTCTGCTGCTGCTGTCGACCTTTTTGGCATGGAGTCGGTTGGCGCTGTGTCTGCTCCTAGTGGGAGGCGTCGCACCAGCAAGGGCAAAGGGGGCAAGGGGGGTGGAGGGGGGGGCGGGGGCGGCGGTGGTGGCGGTGGAGGTGGCGGAGGGGGTGGGGGTGGAGGTGGAGGTGGGAGTGGTGGTTCGGGTGGGGGCTTTGGTGGCGGCGGTGGAGGTGGAGGCGGCGAAGGCAGCGGGAGTGGGGGTGGAGGTGGCGGCGGCGAGGGTGGTAGGGGCGGTGGTGGGCAGCGGGGAGGCGCTAGCGGTGACCACCGCCAGCAGCAGCAGCGCTCCCGTGAGACCCTGTCACCTCAGCAGCTCCGTGAGTGGTACGCTGGGCGTGGGAGGTCTGGGGGTGCTGGTCCCTACACTTACGTTCTTCTCGCCGGCGACCGCAGTGGAGAGACGTGCGGCGGCCCGCACACCACACCTCGCTGCTTCGGCCGCCTGACTAACGCCTAGCGTACACAGTTCCCTGGCTCTGCTGAGATCCCTCGCTGGGATATTCTGCTTAAGTCGGGGGTTGCTACCTTTGATCTTGACTTTGATGCTATCTTTGCTGCTATGTATGGTGTGTCTATTAGTGCTGAGGGTGACTGTTACCTGTGTGTTCCGCCCGACCCGGGCATTGAGGCTGCTGCGCTAGGTGCTAGTGAGTCTACTGCTCCAGGTGCTGGTGAGACTACTCTCTCAGGTACAGCATCGCCTCAGGTCTTACACACTTTCACCCTTGACTCGGGTGCTTCCCGCTCCTTCTTTCGCAACTGCACCACACTCTCTCCGCTCAGTCGGCATGTGGGAGTCTCTCTGGCTGACCCCTCTGGGGGACCAGTTGTGGTCCGTTCCTCCACTGTTCTCCCGTGTCCTGCGGCTCCGTCCGGCTCGCTGTTTAGTCTTCACCTCCCCTCGTTCTCTACGAACTTGATGGCGGGTGCTGATCTTCAGGATGGGGGTGTTCACCAGTTCACCCCTGCCTATCAGCGTGTGACAGACTGCACGTGTGCTCGGACGGGTCGTCACCTAGCCACGTTCACCCGTCGGCCAGGGTCCAGCCTATACACCCTAACCACTGAGTCTCCTCCTGTCACTGCGACTGGTCAGGTAGCCGCGCCAGGTCAGGTGTTTGCTGCGGCGTCCCGGTCTGGCCCTGAATCTGCCCCCGGCTCGTGTCTCCTCCTGTCTCACGAGACTCTCCTTTGGCACCACCGCCTTGGTCACCCCTCCCTGCCTCGTCTCAGAGGCATGGCCTCCCGTGTCCTTGTCTCTGGTCTACCCCCTTCCCTTCCTCCCCTTCCTCCGGGGCCTGCCCCTACCTGCGTTCCCTGCGTTGAGGGCCGGCAGCGCGCCGCTCCTCACTCCTCCGAGTTTCCTCCGATAGAGGCTCCCTTGCAGACTCTTCACATGGACGTGTGGGGCCCAGCCCGCGTCCGTGGACAGGGTCACGAGCATTACTTCCTGCTGGTAGTTGACGACTACTCGCGTTACACCACAGTCTTCCCCTTGCGCCTCAAGGGTGAGGTCACTGAGGTGTTGATCAACTGGATCCGCGCTGCTCGTCTCCAGCTCAGAGAGAGTTTCGGCTCGAACTTTCCTGTTGTGCGTCTGCACTCAGATAGAGGTGGAGAGTTTTCCTCCGACCTTCTGCAGGCCTACTGTCGGGCGGAGAGCATCCGCCAGACCTTCACGCTTCCGGCCTCTCCACAGCAAAATGGGATTGCTGAGCGCCGCATTGGCATGGTCATGGATGTCGCTCTTACGTCCATGATCCATGCGGCTGCTCCCCATTTTCTGTGGCCGTTCGCGGTTCAGTACGCGGCGCATCAGATCAACCTCCAGCCTCGGGTCTCCATGCCACAGACCACTCCCACTTTGTGGTGGACGGGGAAGGTTGGCGATGCGTCTGCGTTCCATGTCTGGGGATCTCGAGCTTTCGTCCGCGACTTGTCTGCGGACAAGCTGTCCTCCCATGCCATTCCCTGCGTCTTCCTTGGCTTCCCCCCTGACGCGCCTAGCTGGCAGTTTTACCACCCCACCTCGCGCCGTGTTCTGTCCTCTCTGGACGTCACCTTTGATGAGTCGGTTCCCTACTACCGTCTCTTCCCCTACCGCACGGCCCCCCTCCCCCCCAGGTCCTCACGCCAGGTCCTCCCCAGGTAGACCCCCTCCCCACTCAGGGTCCTGCCCCCTCAGGTGTGTCCCAGGTAGACGGAGTCGAGCCTATCAAGGTAGCTGTTGACTCTGGTGCTGCTAGGGGTGCTGAGCCTGCGGGTGCTGGGTCTGGGGGTACTGAGCCTGAGCGTGCAGAGCCTGGGGGTGCTCATCGTCTATGCGGACGATCCACTCTACATCGGCTCGACTGACAGCATCACTACTTGGTTCGAAGGGGAGCTGCAGCAAGACCTCACTCTCACTGTGTCATCAACCGTCACGCAATACCTCGGCCTCAACATCCAGGAAGAGGAAGGCGCGATCTATCTCAACGCCGCGAAATATGCCTACACTATCGCCAAACGCTTCGGACTCACCCCGATCACCATCTCCACGCCATACCGCTACACCGCAAGAAATCACAAAGAAGGCTCCGCTCTGCTCAAGCTCGCAGGCATACGTGACTACCAGAGAAAGCTGGGGTGCCTCCTCTTCGCGGCCGTCACCTGCCGTCCGGATCTATCTTATTCTGCGAGTCAACTCGCCACCTACCTCAAAAGGCCCGAGGCAGAACACATGGCGGAGCTCGACCGCGCTCTTCACTACCTCGTTAGCACCCCGACGATCGGCCTGACCTATCACAAGAACGGACCCTCGACACCTAAGTTAATTGGCTACGTCGACGCAGATCACGCCAGCGACTCCAACAACAGACGTTCGCGCACCGGCTACATCTATCGCTTCGAACCTATTGGGCCCATCTCGTGGCAGTCGAGCAAGCAGGAGTTAATCGCCCTCTCTTCAGCTGAAGCAGAATATATCGCACTTTGCTCAGCCACTAAGGAAGGGTTGTACCTTCGCAAACTCCTGGAGGAAGCGAAGCTGGCTCAGTTACCCAGCTTCTCCTTATTCTGCGACAACCAGTCGGCAATTCGCATAGCCAACAAAAATGGATTCGCGAACAGGACAAAGCACATCGCCCTGCGATATTTCTTTGTGAAGGACGAGATCGAGAAGGGGAGACTCGAGCTGTCTTACTACCCCACGTCCGAGGTGGCAGCTGATTACTTGACCAAGAAACTCGGAAAGCAGAAGTTCGAGTACTGCATGCTGCTGACTGGACAGAGCCACGTCACCAGCAGCGACACTCCAGAAGCAAAGGGGAGTGTTGGAAACAAGTAATTTAAGCGCCTCTGTCGTGTCGAAGCACTAAGTCGTAAACGAAGCGAAACACAGCGAAGCATCGGCGAGTCAACCGTCGGAGGTTGAACAAGTGCTGGAGGTTACGCGAAAGTCAAAGGTCAGCGACCTTTGACCTGACAAGTACATCGCGATAGCAAGGACAAACAACTCACTCGTTATTGAACAGTTGTCCGAGTCATCACTGTATCGAACCGCAAAAGCAACAGCAAAACAGTTGTTAGCTATAACCTTTCATATTCCCTTGTACTCTTATAAAAGTCTGTATCCCTTTGCTTTAATCAATCTACTTTGCCGTCACATACCAGCGCAAGATGGTTCACAGACTTTTCATCAAACGCTTCCGCTATAACCTTTCACAGAGTTTAGTCCTCCAAAGATTCTAATGGCTTTTCTCAGCCCAACAGAAAGGACGCAGCTGAAAGTGGTTGTACAGAGTTGGAACATATGGTTGTTACAACATTATAAATTTTAAACACATGAAGTGTTTTCAAATTTTTGTATTTCGAAAGCGCAGCTGCTTGTAACGCATGTTTTGGCATCGTCGAAGCGCGCTAAACGCCCTTCTCCAACTACAAAACGTGGGTTGGAGCTCATTTCCCTCCACCCACGTCTCTCATTTTCCAACGACTCATACAACTCTAGTTTCTCAAGCTCACTTCTAGTTTTACCGTTCTAGATGGCGAGAACTCGCTCGTTGCCTAGAGGTGTTTCCCCTTCAACTTTATTAGCCGACATCCTTAACCAAAACCGCTCAACTATGGCTGCAACGCCGACACTTAACCGTATTAACAACAACGTCGCCAACGACCCGATTATTTCCGACAACGATCGTAACGCCCGTGAAACTGTGAGAATGAGAACAAGAATGAATGGACTAGGAATGAAGTGGGTACAAGTACTAACCCTAATTGGGTTGTACCCCCTATGGGATACCCCACTATAGCCTACAGAAAAGCATAAGCTATAATGATCTGACACACCCCCATAGGCAAAGTGGGGGAGAACAAGGGGTCACAAGACCAGTCAAGCAAAGCAAAGCAAAGCAAGCTCAGGGTGGATCACAACGTCACCACACAGTCTGAGCACAAGCTCAAGGCCATAAGGCCAGTTCACAAGCAGGAGGAGACACATATATATAAGTCTAAACAAGCAAGAGCAGGTATATATATATGCAAGAGTACAAGCAAGGTCAAGAGGTGAGCAAGTGAGGCAAGACTGGGACAAGTCCCAGCTGAGTGCAGAAACGCTGATGATCACAAGGCGGAAGTGCCTTGGTGAAAACATCAGCAGTGTTGGCCTCAGAGGCCACGTACGCAAGTCGCAACTGACCACGCTGCTGCAGCTCACGAGCAAGAAAGTAGCGGAGAGCAATGTGCTTCGTTCTGTGCTCCAGACGCTGCTCTCGACACAAGACCAGCATGGCCTTGTTGTCTACGTACAGCACTGGAGGAGAACGAGGCGACTCTCCAAGGTCAGTCAGCAGGTAGGTGAGCCAGCGAAGCTCCTGTGCAGCCATGGCCCCTGCGTAGATCTCAGCCTCACAACTGGAGCCGAGAACCGAAGACGAGCGAGTAGCCCGCCACGAAACAGAGCCGGAACCAAGACTGAAGGTGTAACCCTGCGACGACCGCTGCGTAGCCTCGTCGTCAGCCCAAGAAGCGTCCGCGTGCCCAGTGAGGACCACTGGACTCCGCCCTCCAAGCAGTAGCCCCATGCCCGACGGTGCACAAGTAGCGGAACACCCTCTTCGCTGTAGCCATGTGCTCTGGTCGGTGTCTCCCAGGAGCAACATAGCGTGCCAAGATGCTAAGAGGGTATGCAAGATCAGGTCTTGTGCAGGTCATCAGATACATGAGGCAGCCAACAAGCTATGGGTACGGGCCACTCGACTCTACGGACTCATCCGAAGGCAGAGCTGAGAGCGAGTGGTGAGTAGATAGAGGAGTGGCCTGAGGCGAGGAGTACGTGAAGCCGAAGCGCTGAAGGACCTGCTGCACCATGTGTGACTGAGTCAAGATAATGGTGCGGCGTGCTCTGTCACGAGTGATCTGCAAGCCAAGGTAGCTGCGCAGTTCACCCAGGTCAGTGCACGTGTTTCTCTTCAGCAGCTCGGACTTCACGTAGGCGAGTCCAACAGTGTCCGCTGTGGCAAAGACCAAGTCGTCGACGTACACGAGGATGTAGAACGGCGGCAGAGAAGTGTCGGTGCGGCGAAACAACGACGGGTCAGCAGTAGAGGGAGCAAGCCCAAGAGCCGCAAGCGTAGTCCTCAGTGTGTCGTGCCACTCACGCGGTGCCTGGCGGAGACCGTAGACTGGCCGTCGGAGGCTCCACTGGGTGCCAGGAGGGAAAGTCCCAGTGAAGCCAGGTGGACGGCGCAGCCAGATCTCCTCGTGCAGGCTACCCTGCAAGAAAGCAGTGCTGAAGTCAAGAGAGTGGAGCTCGTATTCGCGCTGTGCGGCTATGTGCAGCAGCACCTGAAGAGTGGTCATCTTCGGGGTGGGAGAGAAGGTCTGAAAGTAGTCAACTCCCTGCCGCTGACTGAAGCCACGAGCCACGTACCGCGCCTTGAAGACAGGTGGAGAGCCCGGCGGCCGCTTCACCCTGAAGATCCACATCCCACTGACGATGTTCGCCCCAAGAGGGGGAACCGCGTCAACATAGGTGCCTGTGGACTTCCAGGAAGCCATCTCTGCATCCATAGCTGCCTGCCACTGAGAGGAGTAGGGACCCTCTACGGCCTCCGCGTAAGAGCGCGGAGTCGGGATATCTAGTGCATCCGGGTCTCCCTTAGGGGCAAGCAGTACAGACGCGAGATGAGGTGAAGCAGCAGCCAGACACTGAAACTCCTCCTGCCTGTCCTCAAGGACGTCCGGGCCAAGAGCACACTCACCCCCGACGGACGGAGGACAGATAGACGCAGACTCAGCAACAAGACTAGCAGCGTAGTCTAGACGACAGCGAGCAGCAAAGCCGACGAGCTCGGCAACAAGTGCAGACGCAGCAGTGGACTCAAAGGAGGGGTCAGTGACGACAGTAGCAAGGAGACGCGTGACAGTAGGACTGGCAGCACGAAGAGAGTCCGACTCAGGGCCGGCAAGCGCAGGAAGAGAGGACTCAGGAGGAGAGGGCAAAGGGGCACGCAGAGGAGCAGTGGACGGACGCAGAGACATCTGGTGCGTGCCAGGGACAGGAGGAGGACGCTGACGCGAACTGCGAACACTAGTGCGAGCAGCACGAATAGGCGACATAGGACGAGACGCAGGCTCACGATGCTCAGCAAGACCTCCAGTAGGACCAGTGTAGGGAGAGGGAGAAGGCATTGGGGAGGCCGGCGGTAACTGTGACTGCGACTGGACAGGCGGTGGACCCTCTAAGAGAGGAGGAAGACCAAGAACCTGCTGAAGGAGCGGAACGAAGTACGGCCGAGGCCGCGCGGCGGCACCAGACACAGCAGGGACAGCACCAGCACCCTCAGCACCTCCGGCAGCACCAGCGCCAACAACACCTCCAGCGGCAGGACCTCCAGCAGCACCAGCAGCACCCGCAGCTCGACCACCACCAGGACGGACAGGAGTAGTCTCAGAACCAACACCCTCAGCAGCTCCAGCTCTAGGTGGACCCGCAGGCCCAGCAGCTCCGGGACCGGCGGCACCAGCACCCTCAGTGGCCGAAGAAGCGCCAGCTCCAGCAGTACGCCTCCAGCGGCGAGCAAACCACTCACGCAGCTCCTGTGGAGAGAGTGGCTCCCGCCGAGACGAAACACTCGGAGAACCTCCAGACCCAGTACCGCCAGACGCCACAAGGGGAGGTCCAGTGGCCGCAGACTCCACACCTCCAGGGTCAGCAGCTCCAGACGCAGCACCCCCAGGCTCAGCACCCCCAGGCTCAGCACCCCCAGGCTCAGCACCCACGCGCGCAGCACCCTCATAGTCAGCACCCCCAGGCTCAGCACCCCTAGAGGCAGCACCCCCAGGCTCAGCACCCCCAGACTCAGCACCCCCAGAGTCAGCACCCCCAGGCTCAGCACCCCCAGGCTCAGCACCCCCAGCAGTACCTGAGTCACCAGCAACCTCGACCGGCTCGACTGCATCGACGTGGGACACACCTGAAGGGGCAGGACCCTGAGGGGGAAGGGGGTCTACCGGGGGGGGGCCTGGCACAAGGAAGTGCGGCGGCGGCGGGAGAGAAGGAGTGCGGTAGGGGAAGAGGCGGTAGAAGGGGACGGACTCGTCGAACGTGACGTCCTGGGAGGACAGAACACGACAAGAGGAGGGGTGGTAGAATTGCCACCCTGGGGCGTCAGGGGGGAAGCCTAGGAAGACACAGGGAGCAGCACGAGGGGACAGCTTGTCCGCAGACAGGTTGCGGACAAACGCCCGAGATCCCCAGACACGGAACGCAGACGCATCGCCGACCTTCCCCGTCCACAGCAGACCTGGGGAGGTCTCCGGCCGGGAGACCCTGGGGTGAAGGTTGAGCTGATGCGCCGCTTA
Organism: Closterium sp. NIES-65; assembly: GCA_948144175.1. NCBI lineage: Eukaryota > Viridiplantae > Streptophyta > Zygnematophyceae > Desmidiales > Closteriaceae > Closterium > Closterium sp. NIES-65. The sequence continues at coordinate 1,875,384 of CANXME010000053.1, read as the reverse complement.
CCAAACCGCAAACGGCCACAGAAAATGGGGGGCAGCCGCATGCATCATGGACGTACGAGCGACGTCCATGACCATGCCAATGCGGCGCTCAGCAATCCCATTTTGCTGTGGAGAGTCCGGAAGCGTGAAGGTCTGGCGGATGCCTCGTGCACGACAGTAGGCTCGCAGAAGGCCAGAGGAGAACTCTCCGCCTCGGTCAGAGTGCAGACGTAGAACAGGAAAGTCCGAGCCGAAGCTCCTCCTGAGCTGGAGACGAGCCGCGTGGATCCAGTCGATCAACACCTCAGTGACATCACCCTTGCTGCGCAAGGGGAAGACTGTGGTGTAACGCGAGTAGTCGTCAACCACCAGCAGGAAGTAGCGCTCGTGACCCTGTCCACGGACGCGGGCCGGGCCCCACACGTCCATGTGAAGCGTCTGCAGAGGAGCCTCTGTCGGGGGAAACTGGGAGGAGTGAGGGGCAGCCCGGAGCCGCCCCTCGACACAAGGGACACAGGAAGGTCCTGGCCCCGAAGGAAGGGAAGGGAGAGACTGGGGGAGACCAGAGACAAGGAGACGGGAAGCCATGCTCCGAAGACGAGGCAAGGAGGGGTGGCCAAGACGGTGGTGCCACAAGAGAGTCTCGTGAGACAGGAGGCGACACGAGCAGGGGGCAGACTCAGGACCAGACCTGGACGCAGCAGCAAACACCTGACCCGACGCAGCTACCTGGCCAGACGCAGGGACTGGAGGAGACTCAATGGTCAAGGTGTAGAAACTCGGCCCGGGCCGACGCGAAAACGTGGCTAGGTGTCGACCTGTGCGGGCGTCCGAGCAGTGGGTCCCCCGCTGACTCGCAGGAGTGAACTGGTGAACCCCCGCATCCTGCAGGTCAGCACCACTCACCAAGTTTGTCGAGAACGAGGGGAGGTACAGACCCGACAGGGTGCCCGAGGGGGCAGCCGGACACGGGAGGAAAGTGGAGAAGTGAGCGAGGACAGGACCCCCAGAGGGGTCAGCCAGGGAGACTGCAACCGGCCGACCAAGTGGCGAGAGTGTGGTGCGGTCTCGAAAGAAGGAGCGAGAAGCCCCTGAGTCAAGTGTGAAGGTGAGGGAGGCCGAAGCCGACGCAGTACCTGAGAGCGCAGCCTCACTAGTACCTGAGAGCGCAGCCTCACTAGCACCTGAGAGCGCAGACGCACTGGCACCTAGAGCAGTAGCCTCACAAGTACCTAGCGCAGCAGTACCAATGCCCGGGTCGGGCGGGAAACACCGGTAACAGTCACCCTCATCACTAATAGTCACAGCATACATGGTAGCAAGGATAGCATCAAAGTCAAGATCAAAGATAGCCACACCAGCCCTAGACAGCTCTCCCCAGCGGGGGATCTCCGTGGCCTCCGGAAACTGCTGACGCCAAGCGTCCGTCAGGCGGCCAAAACAGCGCTGGGTGGGGTGGGCACCCCCACACTGCTCACCCGCGCGGTCGCCGGTGCGAAGGACGTAGGTGCAGGGACCAAGTCCCCCACCACGCTGACGCTGCGTGTACCATTCACGGAGCTGCTGAGGGGTGGGGACGTCGCGAGAACGCTGCTGCTGCTGCTGCTGCTGGCGCTGACCACCCCCAGTGCCGCTCCGCTGTGAAGCGCCACTACGACCACCTCCACCACCTCCTCCTCCACCTCCTCCACCTCCGCCACCGCCGCCACCCCCGCCGGTACCGCCGCCGCCGACGCCGCCTCCGCCACCACTGCTGCCACTAGCACCCCCACCCCCGCCACCTCCTCCACCGCCACCCCCACTCCCTCCGCCGCCTCCACCTCCACCGCCACCGCCCCCGCTAGCCCCACCCGCTCCCTTGCCCCCCTTGCCCTTGCCAGGGCGACGTCTCCCGCTAGGGGCAGACGCCGCACCGACCGACTCAAGACCAACGAGGTCGGCCGCAGCGGCAGAGGCGACAGAGGGCAAGAGAGGGGAAGGAGAACACCCCTCAAAGATGGGGGCGCGGGGGTCACCTCGAGAGGCTCCTACAGCGACGATGCTCTTCTTCGCCGCTAGGAGGGCCTTCTCTAGGCTGTCGACTGTGAGAGTGGTGGGACAGACCGCGAGGAAGTGGTCCCGGACTACATGAAGGGAGTCAGGGAGGCGGGTGACTATGTAGTAGAGAGTGATGTACATGGGGGGGGGGGGTTTTGGCGCAGAAGTCAGCTGGAAGCGCAGCGCGGTAGCGGGTGTCACTAGTGCGGAGATGCGTAATGAGATCAGCGACTGTGGGAAAGGCGGCAAGGTCAGGGAAGAGGTAGAGTAGCATGAGGCGGCTCAGTGCAGCAGTGGCAGGGGAGGAGTAGCGCGCAACTACAGCGTCGTACAAGGTCTGAGCACTCTTGTACTGACTAAAGTGCGCACGCTCAGAGGTAGGGAGGTGGCGACGCACAGCAAGACGTGCAGCAGCATCGCGCGTAGCCAACTGGGAGCGAACATTAGGGTCAGCATGAGCAGCAGGGGCAGGGGAAGCGCCAGAGGTAAGGTCAAAGAGAGAGAGGTCGTCTGCCCTATCTCACTGTAAGAACAGCTGGAGGTCATCTACCCAGACCAAGTCAATGGCCCGACCCTCAGCGTCAAAAGCGAGGACACTGGGGGTAGCCATGACGACAGACGCCTAGCAGTGCACGCAGTAGGGTGAGGGCAGCGCAGTGAAAAAGAAGGCTCTGTGCTCACCAGGCTGGGTAGAACGGGCCGTATGGAAGTTGCGCAGCTCAGCGGCCGGCGGCTCGGCTGCGGGGCGGCTCGACTGCTCGGCGGCTCGGCTGCTGGGCGGCTCGGCTGCGGGGCGGCTCGGCTGCTCGGCGGCTCGGCTGCGGGGCGGCTCGGCTGCTCTGCGGCTTGGCTGCTCGTCTGCTCGGCGGCTCGGCGGTCGGCTGCTGGGCGGCTCGGCGGCTCAGCGGCTGGGCGACCCGGCGGTCGGGCGGCGGGTGGGCCGCAGGTAGGGCGGCAGGGCCGCGACGTAGGGCGGCGGCGCCGTCGAAGGGTAGGGCGGCGGGGCCGCGACGTAGGGTAGGGCGGGGCCGTTGAAGTAGGGCGGCGGGGCCGTCGAAGGGTAGGGCGGCGGGGCCGCGACGTAGGGCGGCGGGGCCGCTAGAGTAGGGCGGCGGGGCCGCGACCGAAAGGCGACGCGACGAGCCGCTGGGAGGGGGGGGAGGGCGACACTACGGGTCGCTAAAAAAAAGAACGCGCGCCTCGGGGCGCGCTTCGGTGGGCCCGAGAAACAGTCCCTAGGAGGGGACCTGCTCTGATTCCATGTGAGAATGAGAAAAAGAATGAATGGACTATGAATGAAGTGGGTACAATTACTAACCCTAATTGGGTTGTACCCCCTATGGGATACCCCACTATAGCCTACAGAAAAGCATAATTATAATGATCTGACAGAAACAACGGGCGAGCGTCGCAACAAGCGCCGAGCAGACGGCAAAGCATCCGGCCCGACCGCCGTGGACGTGCTGCTGGGCGGGCTCGAAGTCAACAAAAACGCCGAGCAGCACCCCCAGCACCCTTCGGCGCCAGTGGCACCTGTGGCGCCAGTGGCACCTGTGGCGAACGTGGTGACACACGCCACTGACGCGGAGCATGCGCCAGCGGCACATGCCTCCGGCCGGCCGTCGCGTCAACGCCAGAGGCGTCGTACGGCCGCTTCATCTGACGCGATGGGTGACCAAGCCTTGACCGAGGCGTTGACCCCGGACCGAGTCAAGGCTCTCTTGTCCCTGTTACAGCAGCACCCCGCTAGCGCGACCGCCGCCGAAACTACACAACCTGCAGCATCTGCATCGGCTAAAAATGACATTGCAAAAAAGGAGAAAGGAGCAAAAGGACCATCAACGCGCCGCCACGACAAGGAGGCGGTGACCGGTGCTCCTCAAGCCGCAGCAGTCAACAACAACTTCGACGACTCAGACGACGACGCCGGTGAGGCTCCGAACAACGCAACAAATTTTGCCTCCATGGAAAATCTCTCCCCCCCCTCCCTTCCCCTAACCCCACTTTTTCGGTGGCAAACTTCATCGACCCGATCGTGCGAGCGAAAGTGGAGCCCCTGGAGGACGTGAGGGCCTACCTGAAGCACGCGGAGTACAAACTGCAGCGCGGCGATGCGGCGGGCGGACTTGAAATGGTCGCGAGTGCCCTCGACTACATTTCGGAGCGCTACAAAATGCTTCAAGTCGAGGACGCCACCGACGATCGCGTCGCCAAGCGGTTCAAGATGTACCAGCAGAAGAGCCTCCTCACCTCCCGCCCCTTCAAGCAAGCCGTCGCCGACGTGGCAGCAATGGATCGCGCGGAGGGTATGCACGCTCGATCCCACCGCGGCGGAGGACGCGGGCCAATGGCGTTCAACCCCAAGCGTGGCCCGCCTATGGGGAGCTTCCACGGCTTCCGTGGGACGTGCTTCCGCTTTGGCCAGCCGGGGCATGTGGCAAGTGGCTGCCCGCGGAATGGCAATGGTGGCCAAGGACCCACACCCGTGGTGTAGGGACGGTCCTTGAGCGTTTGCGCCTTAGCGCGCGTGGCACGGTGCACGTCAAGTGCGTTGACCGTGGGCAACCCAAAGGGGTTTGCGATGGCTATTTGCTAAGCCCTAGTTATGGGTGATGATTAGGCTATAGGCCTAGGAGGTGGGAGAGGGAATAGAAAGCCCTTTGGTCCCATAAATTGGCCCACGCGGTGCGGGGCGGATGTGTTAGAGGGCCCTAAGACAGCAAGGGCCCTCGATGACCTTTGACTTGGCGGGTCGGTGCCTAACGACTGAGTCTACTCGGCACCGACGCACGAGTTCGGTGGCGGTCATTAGTGACTACGGGTGACTGTGAGCTACTGCAGCGAACTCGGCGGAATCGGTGCTAGGAATGACGAGTCTTGGGGGTCGTAGGTGCCTTGCTTATGAGGCACGCTGCTCACTTGCTGTGTTGGCAGGATTAGCGTGCACGGTGAGACATTCCGGTGCCGAGTTGTGTTGGAAATGTGCGGGGCGCGTTCACCCACCTGCACAGCACTTTCGTGTGGGTTGGGTTACTCGCAGCGCCACGCAACAATTGTGCAACTCTTGCTTGCCTATATATGTTTGTGTTTGCTTGTGAATTTGATAATTGATATTGCAATTCTACTTGGCCCAAATGCTACTTCAATTCTCACAAAGTCCTTAGAGGCAAACGCTACCAATACTCTACCAAGTTGCTGGCGCAACATCATTCCCATAGCAGAGACTCTCTCACTATCGCTACGCTCTCTAATATATTCCTTCATGGTGCGGTGAGCGTGGAACGAACACACATAGATTTCCGTCGTCGTTGATATTCGCGTTCGTATACTCGCCTTGGCGTGCGGCGTTTGTGAAGGGCGCTTATCAATCTAAGTTGAACCTCTCTTGATTTCCCTCCAGTTACGTTCTCGGACCCAAGGATAGGGCGTTTGGTAATTTATTACCACTCGTCTGAGGACCCTTGTGAGGTGACCCCGAGACGAGGGATTTAAGGAAGGGGCACTTTATTTTAATTTGTGGTACCTTATAGAGACGTCGTAGAGGATGAGTACAGAGGAGGCGAACGTGGAGGCCGGTAATTTGCGCGCCCTAGAGGAGGATCTCGTGGCTCGTCATTCTCGTGGTGAGATTAGTGATATCGAATACGAGCTAATGTTGGAGGGATTGCGCTCGCGTCGGCGTCGTGTGTCAGAACATATATGTAGCTTATGCTGTTGTGTAGGCTACAGTGGGGTATCCCATAGGGGGTACAACCCAATTAGGGTTTTGCTATTTGTACCCAACTCTTTCATAGTGCATTCATTCTCGTTCTATTTTCCACATGGTATCGAGCAGGTTCCCCCGTGGGAACTGTGCTTAGGGCCCACCACTTTTTAAACTTTTTTTTCTGCCCGGAGCGCGCTCCGGGCCCTCGCTCTCACTCTTTCGGCCTGCCCTGCGGCCCCCTAGCCGCCCGCGCGCGCCCGTTCAGGCCCCTAGCCGCCCGCGCGCCGCCCGTCCCGGCCCCTAGCCGCTCGCGCGCCGCCCGTTCAGGCCCCTAGCCGCCCGCGCGCCGCCCGTCCCGGCCCCTAGCCGCTCGCGCGCCGCCCGTTCAGGCCCCTAGCCGCCCGCGCGCCGCCCGTCCCGGCCCCTAGCCGCTCGCGCGCCGCTCGTTCAGGCCCCTAGCCGCCCGCGCGCCGCCGGTCCCGGCCCCTAGCCGCTCGCGCGCCGCCCGTTCAGGCCCCTAGCCGCCCGCGCGCGCCCGTCCCGGCCCCTCACCGACCGCACGCCGCCCGCGCACCGCCCGCTCGTCCCGCGTCGCCTGTTCGTGCTGCCCGCGCTAGTGGTCGTGGTTCGCGTCCGCGTCCTCCTCCTGTCCCTGGCACGCACCGGATGTCTCTGCGTCCGTCCACTGCTCCTCTGCGTGCCCCTTTGCCTTCTCCTTCTGAGTCCTCTCTTCCTGTGCTTACCGACCCAGAGTCGGACTCCCTTCGTGCTGCCAGTCCTACTGTCACGCGTCTGCTTGCTACTGTCGTCACTGACCCCTCTTTTGAGTCCGCTGCTGCGTCTGCTCTTGTCGCTGAGCTCGTCGACTTTGCTGCTCGCTGTCGTCTAGACTACGCTGCTAGTCTTGTTGCTGAGTCTGCGTCTGTCTGTCCTCCGTCCGTCGGGGGTGAGTGTGCTCTTGGCACGGACGTCCTAGAGGACGGGCAGGAGGAGTTCCAGTGTCTGGCTGCTGCTTCACCTCATCTCGCGTCTGTACTGCTTGCTCCTGAGGGAGACCCGGATGCACTAGACATCCCGACTCCGCGCTCTTACGCGGAGGCCGTAGAGGGTCCCTACTCCTCTCAGTGGCAGGCAGCTATGGATGCAGAGATGGCTTCCTGGAAGTCCACAGGCACCTACGTTGACGCGGCTCCCCCTCTTGGGGCGAACATCGTCAGTGGCATGTGGATCTTCAGGGTGAAGCGGCCGCCGGGCTCTCCACCTGTCTTCAAGGCGCGGTACGTCGCTCGTGGCTTCAGTCAACGGCAGGGAGTTGACTACTTTCAGACCTTCTCTCCCACCCGGAAGATGACCACTCTTCAGGTGCTGCTGCACATAGCCGCTCAGCGCGACTACGAGCTTCACTCTCTCGACTTCAGTACTGCGTTCTTGCAGGGGAGCCTGCACGAGGAGATCTGGCTGCGCCGTCCACCTGGCTTCACTGGGACTTTCCCTCCTGGCACCCAGTGGAGCCTCCGACGGCCAGTCTACGGTCTCCACCAGGCACCACGTGAGTGGCACGACACAGTGAGGACTACACTTGCGGCCCTTGGGTTTGCTCCTTCTACTGCTGACCCGTCGCTGTTTCTGCGCACCGACACTTCACTGCCGCCGTTCTACATCCTCGTGTACGTCGACGACTTGGTCTTTGCCACAGCGGACACTGCTGGACTCGCCTACGTGAAGTCCGAGCTGCTGAAGAGACACACGTGCACAGACCTGGGTGAACTGCGCAGCTACCTTGGCTTGCAGATCACTCGGGACAAAGCACGCCGCACCATTACCTTGACTCAGTCACACATGGTGCAGCAGGTCCTTCAGCGCTTCGGCTTCACGTACTCCTCGCCTCAGGCCACTCCTCTGTCTACTCGTCACTCGCTCTCAGCTCTGCCTTCGGATGAGTCCGTAGAGTCGAGTGGCCCGTACCCAGAGCTTGTTGGCTGCCTCATGTACCTGATGACCTGCACACGACCTGACCTTGCATACCCTCTTAGCATTCTTGCACGCTATGTTGCTCCTGGGAGACACCGACCAGAGCACATGGCTGCAGCGAAGAGGGTATTGCGCTACCTGTGCAGTACGTCGGGCATGGGGCTAGTGCTTGGAGGGCGGAGTCCAGTGGTACTTACAGGTCACGCGGACGCTTCTTGGGCTGACGACCAGGCTACGCAGCGGTCGTCACAGGGTTACACCTTCAGCCTTGGCTCCGGCTCTGTCTCGTGGCGGGCTACTCGCTCGTCTTCGGTTCTCAGCTCGAGTTGTGAGGCTGAGATCTACGCAGGGGCCATGGCTGCACAGGAGCTTCGCTGGCTCACCTACCTGCTGACTGACCTTGGAGAGCCGCCTCGTTCTCCTCCAGTGCTGTACGTAGACAACAAGGCCATGCTGGCCTTGTGTCGAGAGCAGCGTCTGGAGCACAGAACGAAGCACATTGCTCTTCGCTACTTCCTTGCTCGTGAGCTACAGCAGCGTGGACAGTTGCGGCTTGTGTACGTAGCCTCTGAGGCCAACACTGCTGATGTGTTCACCAAGGCACTCGCGCCTTGTGACCATCAGCGCTTCTGCACCCAGCTGGGTCTTGTGCCTGTCTTGCCTCACTTGCTCTCCTCTTGACTTTACTTGTACTGTCACATATATATACCTGCTCTTGCTTGTCTAGCTTTATATATATATGTGTGTACTACTGCATGTGAACTGGCCTTGTGGCCTTGCTCTTGTGCTCGGACTGTGTGGTGACTTTGTGATCCACCCTGAGCTTTGCTTTGCTTTGCTTGACTGGTCTTGTGACCCCTTGTTCTCCCCCAATTTGCCTATGGGGGTGTGTCAGAACATATTTGTAGCTTATGCTGTTGTGTAGGCTACAGTGGGGTATCCCATAGGGGGTACAACCCAATTAGGGTTTTGCTATTTGTACCCAACTCTTTCATAGTGCATTCATTCTCGTTCTATTTTCCACATCGTGAGCACCCTTCGCCACGTGTAGAGAATGTTGAGCAAGTTGCGGGAGGTACTAGTGCGTGGGATATGGCTGTCGATGGCGGAAATAGCGATGACGAGGAGTTTGATGGGTTGATGTCGCGTGGGGTCCTACGAGGACCAACTCGGTTTAGTACGGCTAGCGTTGGCGGTGTACAGGAGCGTGTTCATCGTGCAGTAGCGTCACGAGAGCATGCGAATGTAGGACGGCGAAGCATTGCTGGAGGAGGAATTGCGGAAGAGTTCGATAGTGAGGCTATGCCGGGCGTTACCCCGATTGGATCGATGTCGAGGGACGAGGGAATAGCCCCCAACTATGGCTACTTCAGATTCACTCCAGATAAGATCGTTGTCACTAGGCCGTTAGAAGGACGTCACGACCTGTCGACGTGGACACAGTCAATCGAGCCGCAACTTGAGATCGCTTAGCTAAAGCGATTCATAGATGGCACCACCCCCATTCCACCAGCGCGTGCGCTTGCGCATCTCTCTCAGTTCCACGCGATGCAGTTGCTGACATTCACCACCATTTCCCGATGCTGCTCCCCAACCGTACAGATCGCCCTTAAGGCGTGTCGCATGAAGGTCGATGCAGGCTATCAGGCATGGCAATTTATTATGCGCACGTACATGGCGAAGGACGATCTGTACATCGGTCAGTTAGAGCAGGCGCTCACTAACCTCGAGATGGGAGAGCACGAGTCCGCTACATCCTATTGCAACCGTGCGCAGTAGATCCTAGTGAACCTGAGGATGGCCGGTGTAGATTACTCGCAGGCGTCGTACATCACTCACGTTGTGAAGGGGTTGCCGCAGCAGTACAACCTCTTACGCAGGATGCTGAAGTTGCCGCAGGTTCGCAAGGAGTTGGACGAGGACACCCTCGCTAGCTACATCATCGAGGAGGAGTGTACGCTGGCAGCAGAGGGACGAAATGACCAATTTCTTCCCCAGGCTAACCAGGTCCTTACCAAGAAGGGTAAGCCCCAATTCCAGCAGACTTCATTCCCTTCCCCTCCCACTACGGCACAGCAGCAGCAGCCTAAGAATGGGGGTGGGCTTGGTGGGGGAGGGGAGAAGTGGAAAGGGGGTAAGGATGGCCAGCCGAAGGGGGGGAAAGGGGGCTTCAAGGTGAAGTGCTATGTGTGGGGACAAATAGGGCATGTTGCTAAGTACTGTCAGCAGCGGGCGGATAAGGAGGCAGACACCGGTGGAGAGGGTTCTGGAGGTAGCAGCGGAAAGGGGGGTGATGGCTCTAAGGGGAGCGGGCAGTCATCATGTGCGATGGTGAAGCCAGTTGTGGAGCAGACTCCTCTCGTTGTGCTAGAGCCTGAGGCCGGGGAGGGCTTACAGGCTGTTGCAGCTGCTGTGAAGACTAACCCGAGCGTCGTGCTGCTTGATAGCGGATGCTCCCACCATCTCATGGGAGATCGTTCTGCCTTTGTGGAGATGAGCAGCGGCGGCAGCATTAAGCAGATTACCGGCTTCAACGGCGCCCTTCAGGAGGTGCAGGGGCGAGGCACAGTCGCTCTTCTTGGGGAGGGGGGCAGACGTGTCTTGGTGCCGGACGTGCTGTACGTACCAGGAGTGCAGGCGAGTCTTCTCTCTGCTGGGCAGCTGCGTGATAGTGGTGTGTAGCTGCTGGATGCCAGGGATGTGACTTTGCTGAGGGCACCAGATGGATCGCTCCTTGGTCGTGCGGAGTTCAAGGGGCGTGTTCTCTGCACGAACTTCCAGCCGTGTTCGACGCAGCAGCAGGAAGGCGAAACGGTGGCACTTCGTACCTTGGCGACGGGCGTACGGTCTAAGGGGGGCCTGTGGCATGCGCGTATGGCACACGTTGGTATTGATGCCATCGAGCGCACAGCGGCTCACGGGTCAGTGAAGGGCTTGGATTTGGAGAAGGGGGGCAAGTCAGGCATACCTTGTGTCTCCTGTGTTGGGGGAAAGATCACTCGTCATACCTTTCCTTCTGTGGGAGAGGAGGAGGATGAGTTGCTCGGGGTGGTGCATGCTGATTTGTGTGGCCCTTTCCGTGAAGCAGCCAAGGACGGCAGCCGCTACTTCTTGGTGCTGAAGGATCGCAAGATGCGATATGTCTGGGCCTACCCTTTGGCCCAGAAGAGTGATGCGCTGGCGGCGTTCCAGAAGTGGCTCCCGATGGCAGAGCGACAGTGCAAGACCACGGTGCAGGCGCTACGCACTGATCGGGGTGGCGAGTTCCTGGGGCACGACTTCACGCTCTTCCTCGACGGTAAAGGCATCATCCATGACCTCACATGCCCGTACACGCCGGAGCAGAACGGGATGGCCGAGAGGGAGATGCGCAGCATTGTGGAGGCGGTGCGGACGATGTTGCTGCACATGGGTGTGCAGCATCACTGGTGGCACTTGGCGTTGGCTCACGCCGTCTGGGTGCGCAACCGCGTGGAGCACGCCTCACTACCCTCTGGTGTGACGCTGTACGAGCTCGCCTTCCGACGCAAACCTGATGTCAGTATGGTGCGTTTTGGGGCTGCATGCTGCAGTACATGGTACCACAGTCGTAGCGTGGGGGGAAGCTGGCGCCTAAGGCTCGCTGGGGGTTGCACTTGGGTGTGTCAGCTGCGAGCAAGGGCTGGGCCGTGCTGGACTTGGAGTCCAACCGCCTCTCACCACTGTGGAAGCTATGTTCTATGAGACCATGTCCCTAGCAGGATGGAATGCTTGGCATCAGCAAGAGCATGGGGGGCGTTCGATGCCCTATGAGCCCCTTCCCTCACTCTTCCCGATCACTCTCGAGGAGGCGGAGGAGGAGGAGGAGGTGGTCGCACCTCCTGCTATGCCCTATGTCCCTACCTTGGTCCCCACCCCACCTCCGCCTTCAGTCTACCCTCGTGTGATTCCCCCTGCCCCGCCTTTTTCCTCCTCACCCCCCTTGGCTTCCCCTCCTCAACTTGTTATTCCATCTCCCCTTCCACCCTCCATCCCTCCTGCACCTGCTCCGCCCTCTTCTTTGTCTTCCACGGCACCGCCCGTTGGTGAGGGGGGGATGGAGGTGCCACCGTCTGTGGAGATCACCGACGGGCAGCGCCTTGAGACTGAGCAGCTGCAGGACGAGAGCAGTATGGATGGAGTACAGCAGAGTGGGGGGCAGGAGACAGGGGAGCAGCAGACAGGGGAGCAGGAGATAGGGGAGCAGCAGACAGGGGAGCAGCAGATTGGGGAGCAGCAGATAGGGGAGCAGGAGATGTGGGGAATTAGAGATGGTGGTCGTGTGTTGGTTTCTGGGACGACCACTGCACCACTGCGTCGCTCCACTCGCATCACTCGTGGTGTCCCGCCTGTTCGATACGCTTGGGCTGTAGTGGTTGAGCCAGCGGGCTTGGATGACAAGGAGGAGGACGAGGAGTGGACTAACCGGGACCCGGACGTGGCAGCTGATCCAGAGAGGTAGTGGAACATAGCGAAAATGACAGTGAAGGAGGCCTTGGGCTGCTGGAAGGGAGACAAGGTGAAGGAGGCGATGGATGAGGAGATGCGGAGCTTGATTGAGCAGGGGACGTGGGAGTTGGTTCCGCGTCCGCCAGGGGTGAATGTGATGAAGAACCGCTGGATTTTGAACACCAAGTTCCGACCAGATGGGATAGTGGAGCGTGAGAAGGCGAGGCTGGTGGTGAAGGGGTTCACGCAGGTGGCAGGGGTGGACTATGAGGAGACGTACGCCCCTGTGGGAAGCTATGTGACGGCGCGTGTGCTTCTGGCGATTGCAGCTGCACTTGATTTGGACCTGATGCAGCTCGATGTGAAGAACGCGTTCCTCCATGGCGTGCTGGACCGAGACCTTTACATGGAGCAGCCGAGCTACTACGAGGATGGGACTCCTCGTGTCTGTAAGTTGGTGAAGAGTCTGTATGGGCTCAAGCAGAGCCCGATGCTATGGTATGAGGCCTTGGATGGGGTGCTGCTTGGGGCTGGATGGAAGAAGAGCAAGGTGGATGAGGCTCTATACTTCAAGACTGATGCTGAGGGGGAGATGTGCTGGCTGCTGGTATATGTGGATGATCTGCTTGCTGCCAGCCGCAGTCAGAGCATGCTAGCAGAGCTGCGTGACCTGCTGCAGAGTGCCTTTCAGCTGCGGGAGATTAGCCCTGTGGAGAAATATCTGGGGTTGCAGCTGATTCGGGACAGGCCCACGAGGAGGCTGTGGCTGCACCAGGGGGCCTATGTGGACAAGGTCCATAGGCGCTTCTTTGACGGGGAGCAGCCGTTGCGAGTGCCTCGCACCCCTCTTTCCTCTGACCCTTTCAGTGTGCAGACCTTCGAGGATGTGGGGTGGCAGTCTCGCCAGGAGGAGGAGTACAGGCAGAAGGTGGGATCCTTGCAGTTCGCGGCCTGTACCACCCGTCCCGACATCTCGTTCGCCTGCAGCAAGCTGGGGTCGGGCCAGACTGTGCGGAGTGATCAGCACTGGAAGGAGTTGGACCGGTGCTTGACGTACTTGGTGGGGAGCATGGATGTGGCGCTGGAGTTTGGTGGTGGGCCGGAGTCCTTGGAGCTGGTGGGCTACGCCGATGCTGATGATGCAGGGAACAAGCAGAACAGGACCAGCACAGGTGGCTATGTCTTCGTGCTCGGGGGTGTTGCTGTCTCATGGGCGAGCCAGCGGATTCGTTGCGCCACCCTTTCCTCCACTGAGTCTGAGTACGTTGCTGCTGTGGAGGCTGGGAAGGAGGCGCGCAGGCTGCGCTTCCTGCTGGCAGAGTTTCAATTGCGCTTCGCAATGCGTCGGCGTTCCGGGTCTGGGGATCTCGAGCGTTTGTCCGCGACCTGTCTGCGGACAAGCTATCCCCTCGTGCTGCTCCTTGCGTCTTCCTGGGGTTCCCCCCTGACGCGCCTGGGTGGCAGTTTTACCACCCCACCTCTCGCCGTGTTCTGTCCTCCCATGACGTCACGTTTGACGAGTCGGTCCCCTACTACGGCCTCTTCCCCTACCGCACTCCGTCCCTCCCCCCACCCCCACTCTTCCTGGTACCAGGCCCCCCCCAGGTAGACCTCCTCCCCCCTCCGGGTCCTGCCCCTTCAGGTGTGTCCCAGGTAGACGCAGTCGAGCCTGTCGAGGTCACTGGTGACTCTGGTGCTGCTGAGGGTGCTGAGGCTGGGGGTGCTGTACCTGGGGGTGCGGAGCCTAGGGGTGCTGGGCCTGGGGATGCTACGTCTGGGGGTGCTGAGCCTGGGGGTGCTGAGCCTAGGGGTGCTACGTCTGGGGGTGCTGAGCCTGGGGGTGCTACGCCTGGGGGTGTTGAGCCTAGGGGTGCTACGCCTTGGGGTGCTGAGTCTGGAGGTTCTCCGAGTGCTTCGTCTCGCCGGGAGCCACTCTCTCCACAGGAGCTGCGTGAGTGGTTTGCCCGGCGCTGGAGGCGTGCTGCTGGTGCTGGAGGTCCTTCGGCTGCTGAGGGTGCTGCTGTCGCGGGTCCCGGAGGTGCTCGTCCTTGGAGCACTGGAGCTGCTGGACATGCGGGGTCGACTGGAGCTGGTGCTGTTGAGGGTGTTGGCGCTGAGACTACCGCTGGCAGTCCTGCTCGGGGTGCTCCTGGTGCTGCTGGAGGTTCTGGAGCTACTGGTGGTGCTACTGGAGCGGGGGCTCCTGCTGAGGGTTCTGGTGCTGTCCCTGCTGCTTCTGGCGTCGCCGCGCGGCCTCGAGTGTACTTCGTTCCACTCCTGCAGCAGGTTCTTGGTCTTCCACCTTCTACTAATCCTCCTCCTCCCTTAGAGTGTCCACAGCCTGTCTCGTCCCAGCTACAGTTGCAGCCCACCTCCCCTTTGCCTGCTCCTTCTCCCTACACTGGTCCTACTGGAGGTCTGGCTGTGCGTCGTGAGCCTGCGTCTCGCCCTGCGTCGCCTGTGCGTGCTGCTCGCACTAGTGGTCGCAGTTTGCGTCAGCGTCCTCCTCCTGTCCCTAGCACGCACCCGATGTCTCTGCGTCCGTCCACTGCTCCTCTGCGTGCCCCTTTGCCTTCTCCTCCTGAGTCCTCTCTTCCTGCTCTTGCCGACCCGGAGTCGGACTCTCTTCGTGCTGCCAGTTCTACTGTCACGCGTCTCCTTGCTACTTTTGTCACTGACCCTTCTTTCGAGTCTACTGCTGCGTCTGCTCTCGCTACTGAGCTGGTCGACTTTGCTGCTCGCTGTCGCTTAGACTACGCTGCTAGTCTTCTCGCTGAGTCTGAGTTTGTCTGTCCTCCGTCCGTCGGGGGTGAGTGTGCCCTTGGCACGGACGTCCTTGAGGACAGGCAGGAGGAGTTCCAGTGTATGGCAGCTGCTTCACCTCATCTCGTGTCCGTACTGCTTACCCCTGAGGGAGACCCGGATGCACTTGACATCCCGACTCCGCGCTCTTACGCGGAGGCGATAGAGGGTCCCTACTCCTCTCAGTGGCAGGCAGCTATGGATGCAGAGATGGCTTCCTGGAAGTCCACAGGCACCTACGTTGATGCTGTCCCCCCTTCTGGGGCGAACATCGTCAGTGGCATGTGGATCTTCAGGGTGAAGCGGCCGCCGGGTTCTCCGCCTGTCTTCAAGGCGCGTTACGTGGCTCGTGGCTTCAGTCAGCGGCAGGGAGTTGACTACTTTCAGACCTTCTCCCCCACCCCGAAGATGACCACTCTTCAGGTACTGCTGCACGTTGCTGCTCACCGTGACTACAAGCTGCACTCTCTTGACTTCAGCACTGCTTTCTTGCAAGGTTGCCTGCACGAGGAGATCTGGCTGCGTCGCCCACCTGGCTTCACTGGGTCTTTTCCTCCCGGCACCCAGTGGAGCCTCCGGCGGCCAGTCTACGGTCTCCGCCAGGCACCACGTGAGTGGCACGACACACAAAGGACTACACTTGCGGCTCTTGGGTTTGCTCCTTCTACTGCCGACCCGTCGCTGTTTCTGCGCACCGACACCTCTCTACCGCCGTTCAACATCCTCGTGTACATCGACGACTTGGTCTTTGGCACAGCTGACACTGCTGGACTCGCCTACGTGAAGTCCGAGCTGCAGAAGAGACACACGTGCACAGACCTGAGTGAACTGCGCAGCTACCTTGGCTTGCAGATCACCCGGGACAGAGCACGCCGCACCATTACCCTGACTCAGTCACACATGGTACAGCAGGTCCTTCAGCGCTTCGGCTTCACGTACTCCTCGCCTCAGGCCACTCCTCTGCCTCCTCGCCACTCACTCTCAGCTCTGCCTTCGGATGAGTGCGTAGAGTCGAGTGGCCCATATCCAGAGCTTGTTGGCTGCCTCATGTACCTGATGACCTGCACACGACCTGACCTTGCATACCCTCTTGGCATTCTTGCACGCTATGTTGCTCCTGGGAGACACCGACCAGAGCACATGGCTGCAGCGAAGAGGGTGTTGCGCTACTTGTGCAGTACGTTGGGCATGGGGCTAGTGCTTGGAGGGCGGAGTCCAGTGGTCCTCACTGGGCACGCAGACGCTTCTTGGGCTGACGACCAGGCTACGGAGCGGTCGTCCTAGGGTTACACCTTCAGCCTTGGTTCTGGCTCTGTTTCGTGGCGGGCTACTCGCTCGTCTTCTGTTCTCGGCTCCAGTTGTGAGGCTGAGATCGACGCCGGGGCCATGGCTGCACAGGAGCTTCGCTGGCTCACCTACCTGCTGACCGACCTTGGAGAGCCGCCTAGTTCTCCTGCAATCCTGTACGTAGACAACAAGGCCATGCTGGCCTTGTGTCGAGAGCAGAGACTGGAGCACAGAACAAAACACATTGCTCTCTACTACTTCCTTGCTCGTGAGCTACAGCAGCGTGGTCAGTTGCGGCTTGCGTACGTGGCCTCTGAGGCCAACACTGCTGATGTGTTCACCAAGGCACTTGCGCCTTGTGATCATCAGCGCTTCTGCACCCAGCTGGGTCTTGTGCCCGTCTTGCCTCACTTGCTCTCCTCTTGACATTGCTTGTACTCTCACATATATGTATACCTGCTCTTGCTTGTCTAGCTTTATATATATGTGTGTACTCTTGCTTGTGAACTGGCCTTGTGGCCTTGTGCTCAGACTGTGTGGTGACTTTGTGATCCACCCTGAGCTTGCTTTGCTTTGCTTTCCTTGACTGGTCATGTGACCCCTTGTTCTCCCCCACTTTGCCTATGGGGGTGTGTCAGAACATTATAGCTTATGCTGTTGTGTAGGCTATAGTGGGGTATCCCATAGGGGGTACAACCCATTTAGGGTTCCCTATATGTACTCACTTCATTCATAGTTGATGCATTCTCGTTCTCATTTTCACATTGCCTACGTTTCCACACTTGCTGTAGTCTCTGTTTATACTGTGATCTATATGTATATACCTGCATGCTTGCTCTTGGTAGGTAGAGATCACTGTGTTGTTCTTGTTGCTTATATACCTCTGCATGTGGACTGGCCTTGTGGCTGTTTGCTTGTGCTCAGTGTGTGTGGTGACGTTGTGATCCACCTTGAGCTGTGTTTTGTTTCTTCTCTTGACTGGTCTTGTGACCATTGCTTGCTCTGGCTATCCCCCATTTCACCTATGGGGGTGTGTCAAAACATATGCATATTATTATCTAGACTATATTGGGGCTAGCCTTAGGGGGTACAAAAACATTCTCGACACTCTAGTCTTGTACCCCAACCTTCATCTAATCACACACAACTTCATGCCTAAGATTCTAAGAAAAAATGCATTGTCCTCGCCCCACGAGAGTGAAGGAGCCCGTCTCGCTGCAACAAGTTCTTGACATGTCTTCTAGATACCTGCAATCTGACAACCCCGGGGAATTCCAGAAAAGCTCATCCCCATTCTCATGTACTCCGGTTTCCTGCCATATTCGGACCTCGTCGCCATCGAGTGGCAAGACATCCAGTTCGACGACGAGGTCATGTGGATCCTCATTCCGTACTCCAAGACGGACCAAGCTGGAAAGGGCACATGGGTACCTATCGCTGCAACACACGATCCCTTCTGCCCTGTCCGCTGCACTCGACGACTTACTCAACTCGCAGGATATGACCAGCAGTCGGGGGGGGCGTTGATTCGCATCTTCGGTCACAGTTCCACCCAAGGTGGCCAAGCAAAGCCACCCTCATATCCGACAATCCGAAACTGGTGCAAATACTAGGCCTTCGGGAAGATCGGACTTGGAGAACAGCACCTGGGAACTCATTTCTTTCGCAAGGGTGCAGCCACTGCCGCGGCAAACACCGGTGTGCCAGACAGAATCTTCAAACGACTGGGCAAATGTCGTAGTGACACAGCAAAGGAGATGTATGTCACGCCTAACGCTGAACATCTCGTCAACGCCTCCCGCCAGTTGCAGGACCTGAACCACGCCCTGTCTCCAGCACAGCACGTAGAGGCACTCATCCGTCATCGAAAACCCCTGCTACCCATGTCTCAGGGTCCCCAGTTGAAATGAGAACGATGCCAAATCATAAGTAAAAGAAAGCAAGCTTTCTAAATAGTATAAATTTTAAACACACGAAGTGTTTTCAAATTTTCGTATTTCGAAAGCGCAGCTGCTTGTAACGCATGTTTTGGCATCGTCGAAGCGTGCCAAACGCCCTTCTCCAACTACAAATCGTGGGTTGGAGCTCATTCCCCTCCGCCCTCGTCTCTCATTTTCCAACGGCTCATACAACTCTCCCACCCCCCGCCCCAACATCGATGGACATCACGGACGCTGTTTGAACACGAAGATCGATAGCCAGTAGCATAATAGATAGCGAGTATAATGATTACCGTATCCCCCCGGATATACCCCCATGGGGGGCAATAATAAAACAGGTTTTTTCATGGGGGTGGGCTTATAATCGAGTAAATTTATAAGCGCCGGCGTTTATAAAATGACATACATATTTTTTATATCTTTTAACACCAAACTGTAGGTCTCGTGCTTGCCTTTTCAATCGAGTCGAAGTTACATGGGATCGTCTGTGAAATTCTCGCGCGCGCTGGGAGATACACCCAATCTGACTCACATCCAGCTCCTGATAGGTCCTGCTGACTGGACCCGCATCCAGTGCAGGGTCCGAATGTGAAGGGAACCGAATCTGCAACATATCCGCCTGCTAAAGTAAAAATCGTTACAGCTTTTTGAACACATTTCAAATTTTAAAGTTTACGTGCGCTTATAATAAAACAAGTTTTTTCAAGGGGTGCGCTTATAATCGAGGAGGGGATATAAGCGCCATATGCCAATTAGAAGCGCCAGGCGCTTATCCTAGGGTGGCGCTTATATCCGGGGGGAGACGGTAATAGCTAGTACAATGATTGATACGTACCGTATACTCCCAGACAAAACACCCCCCCATAATTGTACACCCCCGGGTAGCTTGTGCGGGGTGGGTGTTATGATAGGCCTCGTTTCTACTATACCCCCCTTTTTGGCTGATTTTCTATAACACCCCCCCTTTTCTTACGGATTCATTATTATAGTCGTTAACGAGTAGCTGCACTACAGAAGAATGTCGTGTGAATTTCTCCCTCAATGAAATTTCGCGGTACATTCAAAGGCAATCTGCCGAGATTTGCCCCCTCCCACTATTTCTCTGTCGCCACGTGCAAGTGAATCTTCCGTTGCAAGTGGCAAGAGAGGTGCCACATGCCATTTTCGTGGGGGCGATGAAGTTCGAGGCCGAAACTCACATTCGCGCCTCAGGCAGTGATGCTAAAACGACCAGCAAAACACCCACATTGACTAATTAAAAAAACACTAACACTAAGATATGCCATATGTAAAGTAAAGACCCGGGTATTACCGTATGTATTTTTTTCCTATGAGGAGACCCCCCCCATTTTTTCCCTGTATTTTTAGCTATACCCTAGGGTGTTATGTCAGGGAGAATACGGTAGTATAATATGTACTAGCACTTCTGTTTCCTAGCTTGAGATGCATGTTGTAATCTGCCAGTTGAAATGTAAACGATGCCCCGATGTCAAATCACAAGAGAAAGCAAGCTTTCTAAATTACTAGACTAACATTAGCCACTGCAGCAGGTTACCATATTGATGTTTACCCTAAATGTCAGACTACCGTATTCATAATCATCCTATACTGTATAACAATTGACTATACAATACAGCACAATCAGAGCGTGTCATATGTGTCCTATCAACGTCAGCAGCCATCTATGCAGTCAGTCATCTCCTCAGTGCATCCTAACTCTGCTTCAGAGCAGCCGCCCCAACTAATCCTACAACAAACATCTCCTCAATCACATCATAGGCAGCGATCCATGCTGCTTTCACGTCACCACTCCACGTATCACCCATGGCGTCAGCCATGGTAATCACGAAGGCATCCCTCAGTTTCTGAAATTGAACATCAGAGAATCGACAAGAGTATTAGGGGACGGGGAAAGACGAAGCCTGGCAACACAATACAGCACGTGATGTACAGTACTGCAGGAACCTGATTGCAAATATGAAGACTGTTGGGTACATTACATACCGCAGCATGCTTGAGCTTGACCCCATATCCAATGTGTCTCTGGCCTAGCGTTGCGAGGCTCTTCCTGTACATCTCCACCTGCTTCTCATTGTCCAGATTCGTAGCAATGTTGACCACCTGCACTCACGAACGTCATAGTAGGCATTAAAAAAGGCATTAATTACAATCAGCCGTTTTGTATGACAATCACTCAACTCTTCGTCCTCTCGCTTTCTCTCTCCAGAGCATTTTCTAGTTCCTTGAAACAGCAGTCCTACCAACACTTTCATCCCCACCCACTCACCTTCTTCAGAACAGTGGTGGCGTGTTCCTGAAGCGCCTTGTTGTCTCTCATGGGGCCCGTGTAGTCCTTGGTCATGGATATGAGGGCCTTCGCTTCCGGCACTATCTCGAACAAACTGCCAGTGGGAGACATCATTTTCAGCGGGTCAGCACAAGGTCAGGACCAAAGGTGCACAGATCTGAGTAGCTTCAAGCGCCGGGAGGATTAGAATTTCTGTCAGGAACTACTGGAAGTCAGCAAACTTCAGGAGTCGTGGAAAGTTTCAGAAAGGTGCTTACTTGATGAAGAGCGACATTGCGTGATACGGCACATCAGGCTGGAGCTTCGCCTTGAAGCTGTCTTTGATCAGTTGCACTTGCTCCGTGGGAAGGACGAATTCAGCGGCAGTGCCGAGCGAACCCATCGTATAAGCAAGAGGAAATGGCTTGGCGAGAAAGTGATTGAGTGAGCACCAGGCGACTGAGTGAGAGAGTTGTGGAAACTGGTCAGCTTCAGGTGTGATGATATGGCGGAGAGGAGCTAAGGCGATTCTGGGAGATACTGGTCTTGTGAGAGAGAATGGGGACGCTGATCAAGAGTAGTAAGTCGTCGACAAACTCAAGTTGGGTTAAGTTCAGATGAATCTGGATTGGTGACGCCTAGATAATCACTTCGGAGATTGGTGGTTCCGTGACCTTACGGACCCCGCAAGTGTCGCCTTTCATCCAAACGCGCGTCGACAAATACGAGGTAGTAGTCGGAGGTAGCATAGTCATCTAGCCCTTTCTAAGACCGAGAGGGCGGTTAACAGGCGACCGGAGAAAGGAGGCTTCAACCCATGGAAGTTCCAAACGTCGCTTCAGATTCAGAACTAGACGAGAATTGCTACGAAATTGCGGCTAAGGTGGTCGGTGCGATCATAATCCGCCAGATGCGACAAGCAAGCTCAAGGTGTGCGAGATAGAGTCGAGACAGCCAATCAATACACGCGGGTGGCGATGATGCGCTGTCAGGCCAGCGCTTTGCTTGGAAGAGAGGGAACTTTGCCATTGCGACTACTTCTCTCCTTCCCAGGCAAAAAGCGAAGACGTTCTTTGCGCGCGTGGAAGGTCGCCCACACGCAGCCACCAGCGGGAAAATTATTCTGATGGCCCACGAGATGCGTGCTGCTCCGACGTGGACACACAAGCCCTAGGAGGCTGTGCATCGCGTCGCGACTCCAAATCCACAGCCCTCACGACCAGACCACACCTCGTAGCGACTGACACGTGTTCGGCCCCAGCCTCCCTGTGTTAACACCTAGGGAAACAGAGACGTTACTCTTTGGAGCCCTTGCTTCTGGAGGGTGTGAGTCATCCCCCAGAGTTGCTCGAGAAGGGTGGGGGGCACCAACATCGAGACTCCACAAGAACGAAAATGAGGCTGCGATATTATTGTTGAATCTGCTGATTTGCATTCTACTGTAACACAACATCGTTCAGCTGTACAGTACAAGAATTTACTTCTTAACGACACCCTCCTGAACGCGGTTTCGTCCTTTCGCAACTTGAGAAGGTAATTGACACTTGAAAGCTCCGTGGGGTAGCGTCGTCTCGGAGGCTCCATAGGGTAGCGTCCTCACGGATCACGAAAGGCCAGCTGTACACTTCATTACATGCCTCGCGAAGCCTATCAGCGATTGAATGGCAATGCAGGATGGTAAATATTGCTAGATTGCGTAAATCAACTTCTAACATGATTAAGAATTCATTTGTAACTCTTTTATGACATGTTATTAGGAAGCACATTAGCTATTGAAAGGTACAACGGCAGACCGTCTCTTCACAGAATGCGTAACCTAACTTCAAATATTATTGAGAGGTCAGGTTATCTGAAGGACATGCCTCGGGACGGGAGGCGGAGGCCCATCAGCTATTGCAAGGCACAATGAATAGCCTCTCTTTAGAATGTGTAATCTCAAATTCCGATATTATTGACCTTGTGCTCTCAGTCGTAAACGGGTTTCTCTTGCAGCCCTTCTCTGTTGCCTGTCAGCTGCATTCGACTTGGCAGATTTATTCAGCATAGCCCGAGTGTGGGCCGCTCTTGCCTGTAAAGAACAGCAAAATAGTTCGATTCACGTTGAAATGCGTGGTGTAGATACGATAACTGAGAGCAACAGGATGCCACATAATGACTTACGGTAGCAGCATAGCCCAAGGAATAAAAAACTGAAGATGAGGTACGGTAAACAACATTGTGACCACAAACGCAGAGTCAACACATGAAGCTCACCAGCAACTGATTCTTTCGCATGGTTGAGATACCATCCGGATACGACTCCCCGTCCAACGAGAGTGGCAGGGCGGCACTTATGGAAACGCCGGGCGGCAAAGGAAGAGGATTGGAAGAGGAGGAAGAGGAGGTAGGGCCATGAGGAGTTTGTGTTTGCGCGAGAGAGAAAGCAACATCGATTGGAGAGAAGACCATGCTGGTTGAATCTGAATGTGAAATGGAATCGCATGGGATGGGGGCGGTTAGGGGAGGGCCATTCCTCGTGTGAGAAAACGGCAGGAGGTAGAAGGGGAAGGTGGGAGGGAAAGGTAAGAGGGAATGGTGGGAGAGGGAATGAAGGAATCTGAAAGACTGAAAGTGTTTCACGATACCTACGTGTTTGAGAAGAAGGCCCGTTTCCTCACTCTGTTGCGCTCCACCCCCTGCCATGTGGCATTCTTAAAATGCTGCCACGTTGCATCCTTAATCTGCTGCCACGTGGCATCATCAAACCTGCAGCCACGTGGCACCACATACCTCCTGCCATGTGCAGCGCACGCATGGCCTCCATGAGATCGTGCACGCCGCACCGCCCACGAAACGCATCCATCTGACCCGCAGCACCAGCAGCACCAGCAGCACCAGCACCAGCAGCACCGCTGCTGGCTGCGATCCTGTCGGTGCTGCCACCACTGCTAGCTGTGTTCTTGCTGCTACCACCCTCATCAGCAGTGATGCTGGCACTGCTAGCTTCCACAACAGCAAGCCTCCCAATCACCCGCCGCCCACTCACTCCTCTACCCCCATCCGCACTCCCAACAACCTCCTCTCCCTCCTCAACTGTACTTGCCATACCCTTCCTCCCACCCTTCCCTCTTAGTCCCCCCTTCGTTCCTCCCTTCTGTCCCGCCCACTCGTCTCCCCTGCATATCCCTCCTGCCCCTCTTTCTTCCACCTCAGCCTCCTCCTCCTCCTCCCCCTCCCCGGCCACCACAGCGGCAGCCACAGCAGCGGCAGTGGCAGCGGCAGCAGCATCGGCCTCAAAATCCACATCTACAGGAAACCCCTCCTCTGCAAGCCTCTTTCCTGAAAACACTGACCCTTGCGTCAAGTTCCCTTGATCTCCAGCTCCCAGGAGCCCCTTTTCCACCTTCTCCCTCCTCTGCCTGTTCTCCCCATTCCCTCCCTCCCCTCCCTCTCCCCCCTCCTCACTCTCCTCCTCCTCCTCGTCCCTCCAGGGCCCGAAGTGAGAGTGAGAAACGGTGGGATCCTCTGCTCCCTCTCCACTCCCCCCCTCCTCGTCGCCCATCAACCCTCGCGGAGCTGAGCTGGCAGCCTCTGACTGGCTCTTGAGATTCGCTGTGACGGCTGAGGGGTGTGCATCTGCTAGTATCTCCATCTTGAGGGTGGGGAAACGAGCGATGGAGCCTGGGAGGGAGGGAGGGAGGGAGGGAGGGAGGGAGGGAGGGAGGGAGGGAGGGAGGGAGGGAGGGAGGGAGGGAGGGAGGGAGGGAGGGAGGGAGGAGAGTGAAGAAACGTGAATAAGAAGAGATCAGAAGCAACTTAAATATTGCAGATGCTAGTATCTCCATCTTGAGGGTAGCGATGGAGCGAGAAGAAAGATATGAGATTGGAAAGAAAGATATGTGATTGGAAAGAAAGATATGTGATTGGAAAGAAAGATATGTGATTGGAAAGAAAGATATGTGATTGGAAAGAAAGATATGTGATTGGAAAGAAAGATATGTGATTGGAAAGAAAGATATGTGATTGGAAAGAAAGATATGTGATTGGAAAGAAAGATATGTGATTGGAACGAAAGATATGTGATTGGAACGAAAGATATGTGATTGGAAAGAAAGATATATGATTGGAAAGAAAGATATATGATTGGAAAGAAAGATATGTGATTGGAAAGAAAGATATGTGATTGGAACGAAAGATATGTGATTGGAAAGAAAGATATGTGATTGGAAAGAAAGATATGTGATTGGAAAGAAAGACATGTGATTGGAAAGAAAGATATGTGATTGGAAAGAAAGATATGTGATTGGAAAGAAAGATATGTGATTGGAAAGAAAGATATGTGATTGGAAAGAAAGACATGTGATTGGAAAGAAAGATATGTGATTGGAAAGAAAGATATGTAATTGGAAAGAAAGGTATGTGATTAGAAAGAAATGAGAAGAAGTTTGAGTAGCACATCTGCTAGTGTTTCCATCTTGAGGGTGGGGACATGCGTGTTGGGGCCTGGGAGGAAGGGATGGGATGGAGAAGGAGAGTGAAGAAACGTTGTTGAGGAGAAATTGGAAGCAATTTGACTGGCTCATCTGCTAGCATCGCCATCTTGAGGGTGGGGAAGCGAGCGATGGAGCCTGGGAACGAAGGAGGTGGAAAAAAAGGTGGAGGGAGGGGGAGCTGGAGGGAAGGGGATCGACAGAGGTGAAGGAGGTGCGCGTGCTGGTGTCAGTTGTCAGGATAATGCTCCCAAGACAAAAAGCATTCATTGGAAATGTGTTTCGACTGCTAGCTCACCTTCAGAAGCAAGCAATGTCACCTTAATGTTGGGATCCACATCAACCTGGAAAATCACCTGAACCTGAAAATCACCTGAACCTGAAAATCACCTGAACCTGAAAATCACCTGAACCTGAAAATTACCTGAACCTGAAAATCACCTGAGGCTGACAGCTGGACCCAGAGGGTCTGGAAGAGCCAGTACTCAACAACAGAAAAACCCTGCTGGAAATCCTGGAAAAGAATTTGAGAAGGGGGGACGGGGAGGGGAGGGAGCAGGGGAGAGTGAAGAGCATGAAGAGAGGGGAGAATTGGTGTGTTTTGGAGAATGTGAATTGTGGCAAAATGCTGAAGGAATGGCTGTGCCTGGAATGACATGGCATGACCCTTGCTTTAAACCATGGAGCACGAGAGAAGGTAGGGATACAGAGAACGGGGGGAGGGGAGGGAGGGTAGGGGAAGGGAGGGGAGGCGACGGCTTGGTGGTTGGAGAAGATGAGAGCTGGAAAGAGTGGAAAACATGTGGTGCTGAACGGTGTGGCATGATCAGATGTGGTGGTCGATCATGTGCTGTGCCATGTGCTGTGCCATGTGCCGCTGCCATGTGCCGCATGCCATGTGCCCCACACCACACTACACCACACCACACCACACCACACCACACCACACATGCACGCACCACAATCTTCACACACGCAGGAGCGTCCACATCCATGCCGCTCTGCCCCTCACGACCCTCCTCCTCCCCCTCCTCCCCCTCCTCCCCCTCCTTCTCCACCTCCTCATCCCCATCCCCATCCCCATCACCACCACCACCAGCAGCAGCAGTAACCCCCAGATTCTCCCGCGCCACGCGCCGGCCATCGCTGGTCTCCACTCTCACTCGCAGGCGGTGGCGAAACTGCTGCTGCTCCGCCTGCTCTGCCTCCCAGTCAGTGTGCTTGCGAGGCAGCACTGCCATGCCATCCTTGTCCTATAAAGATGGGAGGAGGGAAGGAGCGCAGAGAGAATCTGAAAGCGCCGCTGCCGTCCTCCACCTTCCGTGCCCTCCTTGCACTGCCGTCACTTGGAATTAGAAAGCGCCTCCCAGATGGCACGTGTGCAAGGAGCAACCTTGCTGTGCTGTGCCCTCCTTGTCTTGCCGTCAGAGTGCCATTGCAACTTGGAGTGTACAATAGTTGGTAAAGATTGTGAATCACAAATTGCAATTAAATTAACCACTGCATATCGACGAAACTGTAAACTGTATTAGCTACAATATTCATCTCACTGTACCGGGTTCATTCTCCTCTCCCTCTAACAAAAAAAGGCACTGGCAAGCTCTTGAAGGAGCACCTGAGCGCATCTTGTAGAATGAGGATCGGTGAACTTGAGGCACAATGAGAGAAGAACAATATATCCTTAGTAGGAAGATGGTACAAGCCTGAAAGGCTAGAGCAATGTCCTTTCCAAGGATGAGTTCTAGAGAAGTGGGAAGCCACATTTATGTGGCTGAACTCTTGAAGCTAGCTGCAGCACCTCAAAGCTGAGGGCAGGGCTAGCCAACCTTGCCAAGCTAGCAATTGAGGCCACATGTTGCACATGTGGGCCAGGCTGGAACAACAGCCTACATGGCAGCATGTGGCACACCATAGGAGCCAACAAGGTGAGTATGGGATGGGTGGACAGATGGCAATGCCAACTGTGACCACACTTCACTGTGGGTGAGTGTGGTGGAGTGTGGGAGTGTCATGTTCGGCATAATGAGAAGAGAAGGTGCTGCCGATGAGAGTTGAACCCGCGACCACTAAGACCAAAGGTACCCACTGGGACATTCTTGCTTCCACAACACCCCCCCTCAAGGATGTCCCCGGGGTAGGGTGCCTCAAGAGGAAACATGGGTGAGACCGAGAAGACCACGGATGCGAAGAAAAGGGTCACGGGGCAAAGGCTTGGTCCCAATGTCAGCGAGGTTGTCTTGAGTAGGAACATAGTGAAGGGTGATGGAGTGGTCGGCAACATGATCGCGAATGAAATGGTGCTTGATGTCGATGTGCTTGGCCTTGGGATGAAAGACGCCATCGTCCTTGGCGAGAATGATGGCACTGTTGTTGTCACACGAGATACGGGTGGGGCCGGTAGGGGGAAGTCCAACTGCAGTAAGGAGCGAACGAAGCCATAATGCCTCGTGCACCGCGGCGCCCAGAGAGTAATATTCAGCTTCACATGAAGAGGTAGCAACGACGGCTTGGCGTTTGGACTGCCAAGAGATGAGTGACGGACCGAGGAAGAACAAGTAGCACGTAACGGAGCGACGCAGCTCCCCCTCCGGTCCCCAAGAGGCGTCACACCAGCCATGAAGTTCGAGGGTGTCGGGAATGCCACCAAGGAGAAGCCCAAGGGAGGTAGTCCCTTTCAAGTAGCGAGCAATGCGTTTGGCAGCCGAGACGTGAGGAGTAGACCAATCGTGAAGGTGACGAGCAAGAACTCCAGCGCTATATGCGAGGTCGGGACGGGTCCCCACCATGGCATACATGATGGAGCCGACAAACGAGGTGTAAGGGAAGGAGGAGGAGTGCGGGGAGGAAGTCACGGGTGGCTGAAACTTTGTGTCCATGGGAGTGGCAGCGGGGTTCAGTGGAGAGAAGGAGTAGGTGTCTAGAATGGAGGTGATGAATTTGGATTGATGAAGGTGGAGAGTGCGGGAAGTTCGATCACGAGTGATGTGAAAGCCAAGGTAGTAGGAGAGAGGTCCGAGGTCACGAAGTTTGAAGCGAGATGAAAGGGCATGCTTGAATGAGGCAAGAAGAGAGGAGGAGGAGGAGAGAATGATGAGGTCGTCAACATAGACGAGAAGCATGAAGAAGGATGCAGCTGTAGGCCGATAAGGTGAGTGAGGAGGAGCAATGAAGAGGCCGGGGTCCGCACGAGCAGCAAAGAGGTGAAAGGCAGCAAGCTCCTCACGAAGCTTGCGGTACCAGCATCGCGGAGCTTGCTTCAACCCGTACAGCGGTTTGTGCAAGAGACAAACTTGCTCAACACCATGGACCGCCGGAAGGTCATAACCGGGAGGCTGCATCATGTAGAGAATCTCATCAAGGGTGCCGTTGAGGAAGGCGTTGGAGATGTCCAGCTGATGGACGTCCAGGTTGAAAGCGGCAGCTATGGTGAGAAACAAGCGGAGGGTGGCGAAGCGGACGGTAGGAGCAAAGGTGTCATGAAAATCAACACCATCACGTTGCTTGAAGCCTTTGACAACAAGGCGGGCTTTGCGGCGTTCAATAGAACCATCAGCGTTCTCCTTGACCTTGAAAATCCATTTGCATGGAATCGGCTTGCACTTGGGTGGTCGAGGAACAATGCTGTAGGTGTCATTAGCGTGCAGGGCAGCGAGTTCCGCATCAGCAGCCTTGATCCATTCGGCAGCATCAGGGCCGGTACGAGCCTCATGAATGGTTTGAGGTTCGTAATGATGGTGAAGGGCAGCATTGGCAGAGGTGTTGGAAAGAGGAGGAAGAGTGAAGTCAATGGGTTCGGAAGGGGATGGTAAGACCTTGAGGGAGGAGAAAAGGGAAGGATCGGGAAGAGCTGAAGGGGATGGCGGGGAGGAGCGAGTCGTGCAATGGGGAGGGGGAGGCGAAGAGGGAGGAGAGAAGGATGGAAGGTGAAAGTCTTGCGGCGTCGAGGGCAGAGGAAGGTTGGAAAACAATGGAGGAGGAGAAGATGCGGCTGGTGCGGGCAGGTTTGGGGATTGTGGGTGGGGGTTGGTGGAGGAAGGTATGGTGGGGGAAGGAGAGGGAGGGGAGATTGGGTCCAAGGAAGAAGGGTGTGTAGGAGGAGGTAGTGAGGAGGATGTGGGTGGAGATGACGATGGAGGGTCGCGAGAGTCGTCGGAAGGCGGTGCAGAGGGCTCCATGAAGATGACATCACGAGAAAGGATGACACGGTGCTGAGATGGGATATAGATGCGGTAAGCTTTGGTGCCGTCGAGCTGACCATATCCAACCATGATGCCGGCCGTGCTTCGGTCGTTGAGCTTAGAACGCCGTTGGGAAGGAATGAGGACCGAGACGGGTGAACCGAAGATGCGGAGGTGTGATACATCCGGACGTGCACCGGTCCATAGTTCCATGGGAGTCTTAGAAGTTGAACCACCCCGACTAATGGCATGATTACGAAGATAGGCAGCAGTAAGAGCGGCTTCACCCCACCAGCCTTTGTCCATGTGTGCATCATGGAGCATGGAACGGACCATCTCAAGTAAAGTCCGGTTGGCCCGCTCAGCTACTCCATTTTGCTCAGGTGTGTATGGCGTGGAGAGGTGGCGGGCGATGCCATGAGCTGTAAGGAATGAAGTGAAGGCTTTGGAAGTGAACTCCAAGGCACCGTCAGAGCGAAAGGTTTTGATGGTGTGTGGGGAATGCATGTTGTGCACCCGAGTGACGTAAGCCTTGAAGCATGAAAGTGCCTCCGACCGGTGGCGTAGGAGATACACTGTAATGTGGCGGGAATAGTCGTCGATGAAGGTGAGAAGGTAGCGAGCGCCGCCAATGGTAGTTCCATATGAAAGCGGTCCAGCAATATCTGAGTGAATGAGTTGGAGTGGGGCTGTGGTGCGAGAATGGGACACGCCAAATGGCTGACGTGTTTGTTTCCCACGATAGCACGAGATGCAGGGGGGAATCGAGGTGGAGGAGAGGTGAAGACCGGTGACCAGCTGCTGCCGATGAAGTGTTGACAAGGCCTGCATGTTGAGATGCCCGAAACGACGATGCCAGAGGTACGAGGAGGTGGTGGTGGAGGCTGGACATGCAGTTGGCTTGATAGAAGGAGCAGCACTGCTCCCATGATGCAGTTGAAGATAAAACAGATTGTTGCGGGTGTAGCCCTCGCCAATAGGAACGTCATCAGATGTGAGAGCAACGCGCCCAGCAGCGGGGAACGAGACGGCAACGCCGGCAGCACCAAGCGCACGAACAGAGAGCAGGTTGTGAACTGATGAAGGGAGAAATAGAACGTTGTCAAGCTGAATGGTGGTTTCCGATGTTGGTGACCGAAGAGTAGCCACCACCGTGCCGACTCCCAAGACCTTGTAAGTCTCTCCTCCACCAAAACGAACAAGGATCTCTTCGTTGGGCTTCTTGAGAGACGAAAACAGCGAACGATCCGAGCAGATATGGGAGGATGCGCCGCTGTCCACCAGCCACGACGAAGTCCGCTCCATATTGAATGAGGAGGCCGTGAATGCCGATGCGTAGGGAGCCCCATAAGGGAAGAGGAGGAGGAGAAGGAGGATGGTGAGAATGAAGACAGCAGCGACGAGAGGAGTCCATGTGGAGAAGATGGGGTGGTGGCTGGTGCTGACAGCAATGTCCACGTACCGGGAATCAGGTACGGACTGAGGGGTTGATGGGGCAGGAGGTGGTGTGGGGGTCGGAGTAGCTTCAGCAGAGGAGCTGGTGGAGACATGCACCGAGGGTTGGAAGACGGATTTCTCCCGTTTAGAGCATTCTTCAAGCTCTTTCTTCTTCTTCAATTTGAAGCATTCATCGATGGTGTGACCTGTTTTCTTGCAGTAACGGCAGGTGGGCGACTGGCGTGAACCGGAGCGAAGAGGGTGGGAGGGCTGGGAATTGAGGTTGTATGCACCCTCCATGTTACGGCTTGTACCAGATTGTGACCGCTCCCAATCGGCATCGAGTAGGCGTGACTGTAGGTATTCAACCGTCATAGACTTTATGTCTTTCACGGTGCAAATGGTTTCAGTAAGGGTCTTGAACGAGTCCGGAAGGTTGAGGATGATGGAGATTACCACCACCCATGATGGTAGCTCAAAGCCGGCAGATTTGAGTTGGTGTGTAAGGTTTCCAACTCGATCAAAGTAGGAGCGAAGACTTGTTGTTGGGTCCATCCGTGTAGTGATGAGATCCCGGAGGAGAGCCACTTGTGCATGGTTGCCCATGCAGTCGAACCGCGCCATGATGCATCCCCACATATCCTTTGTCGTGTTGGCTTGAGCAAGAGTGAGCGATAGTTGAGGATGGACGGCTGACATGAGAAGATAGTATGCATGCTCCTCTTTTTCTTCATCCGGCAGCGAAGCAATCGAATGGGCTGTCTTAGGGGCTGCACCGCTGTTGCCTTCGGTAGTCTCTCCACCGCTGGTTGTGGAAGAGGAGATTGAAGGACGCGAAGCAACCTTGGGATCTCCAAGGAGGGAGATCAGCCCGAGGACATTGAAGATGTAGCAGATCTTTTTCTTCCATGGAATGAAGTTGGAACCATCTGGTTCCAAGATGGGAAGGGTGTGCCGACCGAGAGGCGTTTCAACTTGAGCCATGAAGTGTGCAACGTTCACTAAGCTAGAAGCCTTGCTCTGATAGCATGTAGAATGAGGATCGGTGAACTTGAGGCACAATGAGAGAAGAACAATATATCCTTAGTAGGAAGATGGTACAAGCCTGAAAGGCTAGAGCAATGTCCTTTCCAAGGATGAGTTCTAGAGAAGTGGGAAGCCACATTTATGTGGCTGAACTCTTGAAGCTAGCTGCAGCACCTCAAAGCTGAGGGCAGGGCTAGCCAACCTTGCCAAGCTAGCAATTGAGGCCACATGTTGCACATGTGGGCCAGGCTGGAACAACAGCCTACATGGCAGCATGTGGCACACCATAGGAGCCAACAAGGTGAGTATGGGATGGGTGGACAGATGGCAATGCCAACTGTGACCACACTTCACTGTGGGTGAGTGTGGTGGAGTGTGGGAGTGTCATGTTCGGCATAATGAGAAGAGAAGGTGCTGCCGATGAGAGTTGAACCCGCGACCACTAAGACCAAAGGTACCCACTGGGACATTCTTGCTTCCACAACACATCTGAATCGGCAAATGACCATTTCTGAAAGAGCACCTGGTTCAACCTCACCTGAAAGGACACCTGGCCTCACCTGAAAGAGCACCTGGCCTTGCACATCAAGGCGAGGCACGAAGAGAGTCACATAGCCATTGTGAATGGAGACCACCTGAGTGGGTGTGGGGACGAGGCAGGCAGGGAGGCAAGGGGGATGCGCAGGGGTGCAGGTGTGAAGGCAGGGGGAATGCGCAGTGGGGGAGGAGAGGAGGACGGAGAGGTGAGGGGGAGAGGTGGGAGGGGAGACGTTGGGAAGGAGGAGGGGGGTTGAAGAGGCGTAAAACAAATGAGCGAATTCAGGGATTGCAAACACTGTGCGATGGTATTCTCAACAGACAGGGGCACCAGCGTAGAGCACCAAACTGGTCGTAACCTCGATGGCTCGGCTCAAGGCGTGGAACACCTCCCGTGGCGGATCACCCATCGCTTCAATTCACCCCTCCCCTTGCTCCCTCGCCATGCTCCTCCTCCCCACAACCCACTCCACCAAATCTCCTCCTTCAGCAGAAGATGGCAGCAAAGCCAACCCCTTGCCTCCCCCACACCAACCACCCCTCCCATGCTCCTCGCCCCCTTCCTCACCACAGTGCGCTCCACCAAGGGCTGATCCCGCAGCAGCAGCAGCAGCAGCGGCTGGCAGTGAAAATCCCCCTCTTCCTCCTCCCCTCGCCCCCCCAAGAAACCTACCCCCCCACCCCCTTCTGCTCACCACAGCGCGCTCCACCAAGGGCTGATCCCGCAGCAGCAGCAGCAGGCAGAGCTCGGAGCTTCTCTTTGACGCCATCTTTGCCAGCCGGTGCTGCTTGTTCAGATGCGCCGCTAGCTGTGGGAATGGGGGGGGCGAGAAAGAGAGTGGGAAAGGGGAGGATGCAAGAGAAAGAGAGAAGGGGATATGAGTCAGCACAGGCAGCAGGAGACAGAGCTCCGCGTTCCCCTTTGATGCTAGGCTTTGCCAGGCAGTGCTGCTTGTTCAGATGGGCCGCTATCTGTTGGGGGGGGGGGGGTAAGGGAAGGAGAGGGGAAGGAGGGAAGAAGAGGGACGGAGCCGAGATCACAGGAAATGCTGTGTGAGATGGTGTACAGCGAGCAGGTGTGGCGGAGGAAATAAGGGAGAGGGGAGCTATCGAGGGGGTTGCACGCCTGTGCATGGCACCACACCATGGTACGAGAGTACGCCTGTGCATGGCACCACACCATGGTACGAGAGTACGCCTGTGCATGGCACCACACCATGGTACGAGAGTACGCCTGTGCATGGCACCACACCATGGTACGAGAGTACGCCTGTGCATGGCACCACACCATGGTACGAGAGTACGCCTGTGCATGGCACCACACCATGGTACGAGAGTACGCCTGTGCATGGCACCACACCATGGTACGAGAGTACGCCTGTGCATGGCACCACACCATGGTACGAGAGTACGCCTGTGCATGGCACCACACCATGGTACGAGAGTACGCCTGTGCTTGTGCTCGCTTGCGCTTACTTGAGTACTGCATGTGGGCTCAGCGGGGAAAGGCTGCGGGAGGAGCTAGCCAGGTGGGATATGAGTGACACACCTGCGTTGCTTCCTCTTTTTGTGTGCATCGTTCTCCTTTGTGGTTTGTGGATTGGTCGTTTGCTTTCTTTTTTGTTTCAGTTACAGTTTTGTTGGTTTGTTATTTTGACATTTTGTTGTGTTATTTTTTTGCCTTTTTTATGTCCTCACCTTGTCCCAGTCAACGCCTCGTGACTCTCGCTCCACCGTCTCCTCCCTCCTTCCGTCTCCCTCCTCGCCCTCAACCCCCACTTTATTTTGCTCAGCTCTGCCCTCCCTCCCTTCCGCTGCATCCCCCTCCCCTACCCCCACCCCCGCCCCCACCCCCGCCCCCACCCCCGCCCCCACTCCCTCCTCCTCCCTCACTCCCTTCCCTCCCCACACTCTGGCTGCAGCACCCCACGCCTTCCTCCTCCCACCTCCTCCCCCACCCGACCGCCCTCCTTTTTCTGCCCCCCCTTCCCCTGCTCCGCCCTGTCCCCTCCCTCCATCCCCGTTTCCCTCTTCAACAGTCGCCCCCTTCCCATCCGCCCCCTGGACAGTACCTCTCCCTCCCTGCTTCCCGCCCGCCTCCCCACGATCCCGCTTCTCTTGCTGCAGTGCTGCCAGCAGCTGCCGGTGCACGAGCAGATCAGCATAGCGGCGAATGGGCGAGGTGAAGTGGGAGTAGAGGCTGGAGGGAGGGAGGGTGGATGAAGTGGTTGTGGAAGGGGGAAGGATGGGAAAGACGAGGGGAAGGAGGGGAGGGAAGAGGGAACAAAAAAGGAAAGGTGAATCAACTCAGGGCCGCCAGCAGCTGCCGATGCACCAGCAGCAGCAGGTCAGCATATCGGCGGCAGATTGGGGAGGTGAAGTGGGAGTAGAGGCTGCAGAGAGGCAAGGGGAGAGAGAAGGACGGGAGAGGGAAGCAGGAGAGAGAGTTTATGAAGTGAATGCAGCGGTGCTGCTGGGTTCATTGAGCAGCTGCTGAGTGAAGTGCCTTTTGAGGCGCCTCAAATTTGCGGGTGTAGAGACGACATTTGAGGGGCCCCACAAGGAGGGTTGTATGAACTCAGAGCTGCTGCTGCTGCTGCTGCTGCTGCTGGAGATCATTCCACAACTGCTGCTCTGAGTGAAGTGCTCTGACCTGCTCTCAGCTCATTCCCATTCACCATAGCGAAGAATGGGCGAGGTGAAGTGGCAGTCAAGGCTGGGGGACCGGAGGGTGGGCAAGGAGGACGCTTCTGCACTTCTTAACAGGTACTTCTATAAGAGTGAGTGCACATGCCACTCACTCACACCAATTCGAGGGCCCAGCAAGAGGTCCTGACGCTGTCCGCTGCTGCTGCTGCTGCTGCTGCTGCTGCTGGCAGATACTCTCCGCCTGACACTATTGCACTGTAACGAGGTAACTCGTGAGTCGACTCTAAAGGGCGAGTGCACGCACTCCACTGCCCTGCTGCCAGGTACTTCTTTTGCCCAACTGGATAATCAGCACTTTTGAGTTGATCCTGCCACACACTAAGTATAGTGACCTCGACACATGCTACTCACTCCACTGCGAGGCCGTAGTGATATGCCCCGATGCCGTCCGCTGCTGCCGATGATGCTGGTAGGTACTCCGCCTGATGTGCATGTGCATGTGGATGGCATGGGGATGGCATGGGGATGGCATGGTGATGGCATGGGGATGGCATGGGGATGGCATGGGGATGGCATGGGGATGGCATGGGGATGGCATGGGGATGGCATGGGGATGGCATGGGGATGGCATGGGGATGGCATGGGGATGGCATGGGGATGGCATGGGGATGGCATGGGGATGGCATGGGGATGGCATGGGGATGTGAACGCATGCAGGTCAATGCAAATGGTCACATGCACATGCAGGGAGAGTGAGAAACGCACAGCAGATCAGAGTCAAATGTGTGCAAGAAGTGACATGTGGGATCACGTGCTGCAGTGTAGGTGGTCAGAGAATTATAGACCAAATCACCCATGTTCAGGGTTGCAAGGTTGCAAGATGTGAGCATCCGCAAAGGAAAGGAATGAAGATGCAAGCGTGCATGATCATGGCATGTTTCCCATTCCCATGGTACCATCACATCTCATTGTAAGTCCCCAGTGTTCCTCTGACCTCTCCATGTCTCATCTGCATGCCTCACCTCTGAGAGTGCACGCGTGCTGAGAGCCTTGAGCCCGTACTGCAGCAACAGCCACATGAGATGATGGCGCGGAAGAGACAGGAAGATACGCAGGAGACATGTGCGAAAGGGGCATGTGCGAATAGGGTAAGACAAATGTAACGCACGGCAGCAGGGGACCACAACGGGAGAATGAGCATCAAGTTCGGGGATTTTTTCGTTTTAAGAGTTCGGAAAAATTGAAGAGGGAGCCCATCAAGAGCATCCAAGGTAGCAGCAAGCGGAAGGGGAGTTAGAGAAGGAGCTTCATGAGTTGACTTCAACGGAGGGTTTGGTGTGGAGCTCACATCCAGGACGGAGTCTCCCAGGTGCTTCACTGCTGCCAGCGACGCTGCTAGCACCTGTTGGGAGGGCGATAGGGAGTGATGATTATGGTTTATTGCTCAGAAGAAGGGGGGGCAGGGGAGGGGAGGAGAAGTTACGGAAGGGGAGGGGAGGGGAGGGAAGGAGAGGAGAGGAGAGGAGAGGAGAGGAGAGGAGAGGAGAGGAGAGGAGAGGAGAGGAGAGGAGAGGAGAGGAGAGGACAGGAAAAGGAGAGGAGAGGACAGGAAAAGGAGAGGAGAGGACATAAAAAGGAGAGTAGAGTAGTGAAGGGAAGGGGAGGCAAGCACGATGAGCATGGGGAGTAGAAAACATTCCAAGCTAGTATGATTGCTTGCATGACTCCTTGGGAAGAAACGATGTGAAAGGTTGAACATTCAGTTGCTCCATGCGCCCTGGATGAATGCTCACCTTGTTTGTTGACGTTTCGAGTGCAATGCCTCGCACCGTGCAGCACTGAGAAGAGGGCACACAGAGACAAGAATAGAAGAAAGAGGTGCAACACAGGGCATCCACACACATGAAACCACTGTAGAGTTTACAGAGGCTTATATAGATGCTTGTTAGCAGGTGATCTGCATGCCATGCTGCCGTCACGCCATATCAACCACATACATGACACAGCACTCAGACCTTGTTCACCCCACCATCATCCACATGCATCACACAACACGCGCACCCGCTTGACCCCACCACCTTCACATGCATGAGATGGCACCCTTAGCTCTCACGCACACTACATTCACCCCACCACCATCCACATGCATCACACAGCACAGCACGAACACCTTCTTCACCCCACCCATCACCACCCTCACATGCATGAGATGGCGGAAGCCGTTTGGGCGAGGAGGAGCGTGGCGCCGCAGAAAGGCGGTCGATGGGAAGGCCCTGCCTCCGTTCCAACAAACCATGATGGGGGTGGGGAAAGAAGAAGGAACGAAAGTGCAATCGAATTGCAGCGTAAGACAGGGTACGAGCATGCAACAGTGACAGAAAGAAGGTGCCAAAAGCTGCCATGTGATTGTGGGCCGTGTGATTGTGGGCCGTGTGATTGTGGGCCGTGTGCATTTTGGAGGGCTATGTGGTGGGTTGGGTGTGCCAGAAAATCTGTTGTGTGCGTGCAGGTTGGGGTTCTCACCGGGTGAGCTTGCAGGCGACGGCAGCATTGGCCAGCACCATGAGCTCCGCCACCACCGCATTCATCTGATGGTGGGCACAGGGCAGGGGGGAGTGGAGAAGGAGGAGGGGCACTGGCGAATGAGGAAGGAGAATCGCACGGGATACAGCAGCATTGGAGGGCACGGCACCAAGAGCTCTGCCACCACCACATCCATCTGATGGCCAACAGCAGACAGGGAGGATGTTTTTGAGACGTCTTTCGAGTCGACTCAAAATTCATTGAGACGTCTCAAAAACACCCTCTCAACACCACCGCGTCGATCTGATGGCCGGCAGCGGACATGGAGAGGTGAGGGAGAGAGTGCTGGAGAGTGAGGGAGGAGGATTGCATAGGAGTGAGGGACGGTGTTGGCGAGCAGTGTGAGATCTGCCACCAGAGGGGGGACGTTCAGGGGGGACGTTCAGAACCGCAGTGTTGGCAAGCAGCATGTGATGCACCGCAGGGGGGAGGGGAGGCCGTGCATTCCGTTCCGGGAGGACAAAGGGGGTGTGTGGTACAACAACAGGGAGGACGAAGGGGGTGTGTGGTACAACAACAGGGAGGACGAAGGGGGTGTGTGGTACAACAACAGGGAGGACGAAGGGGGTGTGTGGTACAACAACAGGGAGGACGAAGGGGGTGTGTGGTACAACAACAGGGAGGACGAAGGGGGTGTGTGGTACAACAACAGGGAGGAGAGTTGCAAGCGAGTGGAAGTGGAAGGAGGCACTGGCGAGCCTAGCATGCAGTAGATCGGTTTTGTGGATTTTTAGAACCGAGCACAACCTCCCTTTCACCACCAACCCTTCTCACTACTTCCAGAACACCTTTTTGGCTGCGCCTCTGCACTTGTCAAACTGGAGGTGATATTGTCACCGAATATGCACTTCGTGCATATGCGATAACAGTTGGTGCGCGGGTGTAGATGCAAGTGTAGGTTCAGGTGTAGTCTTTGTA
This sequence comes from Closterium sp. NIES-65, assembly GCA_948144175.1. NCBI lineage: Eukaryota > Viridiplantae > Streptophyta > Zygnematophyceae > Desmidiales > Closteriaceae > Closterium > Closterium sp. NIES-65. Next base: position 1,837,111 of record CANXME010000053.1, on the reverse strand, counting down.
TGATTACAATTTGTGGGTGAGTTGCTGGGGAGTATGGGGGGTTGAGGCGAAGTTGTTGGGAAGGGTTAGAGGAAACATCGAGGGGTGGGAATCTAGCGAGCCAATCTGAAGCAACTGGGCCTGGCTCGAGGCGCACATCGAGAAGTGTGCGACTGAGCCAGGTTCAGGTAAATTCAGTACCAAACACCCTCTCGTTGCTTTTCTCCTGTTATTCTCTCATATTAGTGGAAAGCTGTTACCTCAGATCTAGCATCCGGTGGCACTCTACTATGGGAGGACCTACGGGGTGAGGGAGGAAACTCTTTCAACCACGTAATGAGAAGGAAGGCAAGGGAGTGACAAGAGGAAGAGCAGGTTGCAAGGATGAGGTGGTTCTCCAACAATATCGAGTCTAACTGTACCCCCCCCCCTCACCACGATCCCGGCTGTCACTAACCGGAATCTCCTGCTTGCAGAACACTCTCCTGGGCGTCCCTGTGCTCTCGTCCAACTCAAATCGCAGCTCTCACGGCAAGCCCCAGCGCACCCACACTCGCACCACCGCCTCCCCTTCCTCACCAGCCCAGCCCACCCCACCGGGATCTCCTGCTTGCAGAACACTCGTTGGGGCGCCCCTCTGTTTTCACCAAACTCAAACCACAGCTTTCACTGCAAGCCCCAGCGCACCCGCCTTCTCACCACCGTGTCCCCTCACACTCACTCACCAACACCAAGCCACCCACCGGGATCTCCTGTTTGCAAAACACTCGTGTGGGCGTCCCTCTGCTCTCATCAAATTCGAACCGCAGCTCCGCACTCGCCAGCTCCAGCGCCCCCGCCCTCTGCCTCTGCCGCCGCAGCTCCTGGGATTGATTCGATGAGTAGCGGGGGCAGGGGGTCATGTAAGAAGGGAGGGAACAGAGCTCAGCGCCGCACTCGCCAGCTCCAGCGCCCCCGCCCTCTGCCTCTGCCGCCGCAGCTCCTGAGATTGATTCGATGAGTAGCGGGGGCAGGGGGTCATGTAAGAAGGGAGGGAACAGAGCTCAGCGCCGCACTCGCCAGCTCCAGCGCCCCCGCCCTCTGCCTCTGCCGCCGCAGCTCCTGGGATCAGCAATGAGAAGGGGGGAGGAAAGAAGAGAGAGCCAGGCAAGGAGGGCACAGAGCTCTGCTTTGCACTCGCCAGCTCCAGCGCCCCCGCCAGCTGCCCCTGCCGCTCAGCTCCTGCAACTGAGTGAGTCCAGTAATGGAGGGGAGAAGGCAAGTAGCCAGATGATGGGGGGAGGGAGGAAGCCATACAAATGATGTGGGAAAAGAACTCAAGTGCAGCTCAGAGGAAGGTTGCTTACAGAGTAGGGGAGGAGGTGTGAGGCAGGGCGAGTGGCGGAAGCAGTGAAAATAGAGCTTCGGAAAGCAGGTGCCGCAGCTGGGGCCCTGGCTTGGGAGAAGGCTGCGTTGGAAGAGCAGCTTCGGGAGATGCAGAATCTGGAGGAGCGGGGTAAAGAGGAGAGGAGGGAGCTGGAAGAGGGAAACATTCTCCCACCTCAGACCCTCTTCCAGCTCCCTCCTCTCCTCTTCAACCAGCTCCTCCCGACTCTGCATCTCCCGAAGCTGCTCTTCCAACGCGGGCTTCTCCCGAGCCAGGGCCGCAGTTGCGGCACCCGCTTCCCGAAGCTCTATTTTCACCGCTTCTGCAGCCCGCTCTGCCTCACACCTCCTCCCATTCTCTGTAAGCATCCTTCCTCTGAGCTCCATCACTTCTTCCTCCTGCAACTCAGGCTAGCCCTGAGGGCGTTGTTAGCCCTGAGGGCGTTGTTAGCCCTGAGGGCGTTGTTAGCCTTGAAGGTGTTGTTAGCCTTGAGGGCGTTGTTAGCCTTGAGGGCGCTCAACCTTGCCTCTCAACCCAGCCAGCCAACCAGCGCCACATGCCCCTTGACAGTAGGTTTCAGTACTGACCCGAGCAAAAGCAGTAAGAGTGGCGATGCACGTCTTGGCTCGCGCCACCTCCCTCTGCCCGCCTGCCAGTTGGTGCTCCGCTGGCAACGGGTGCACTCCGTCTGCTATGGCCTGTGCTTGTGCGTATGAGAGCTGTGCAGCGGGGCAGGGGCGGGGGGATGGAAGTGGGGGAGGGAAGAGGGGAGAGGATGGAGCATGAGTGTGCTGTGCGCCACCTCTCTCAACCCTCCGCCAGGCGGTGTTCCGCTGGCAGCAGGTGCACTCCGCCTGCTATGGCCTGTGCCTGGGCATACGAGAGCTGTGAGAGAGGAGAGGAAGAGAGGGAGAGGAGCACGAGGGGAGAACGGAGTGTGCTGTGCCACTTCCGCTGGCAACGGATGCACTCCGTGTGCTATGGCCTGTGTCTGCACGTACGAGAGCTGCGAGGGGAGAGGGGGGTGGGAGGGGGGGTGGAAGAGGAGGGTTGAGTGGGTAACTGTGTGTCTGCTCCCTCTTTCACTCGCCTCGTCTGCCAGGCGATGTTCATACAGCAGTGGATGACTCCATCTGATATGGCCTGGGCGTACGAGAGCTGCCAGAGGGGGGGATGGGGAGACGGGTGAGGGGAGTGTGGGTGTGATGTGTTTCCCCCCGCCTGCCAGGCCATGCTCCTCCAGCAGTGGATGCACTCCGCCTGCTGTGGTGTTGCCTGTGCTTGTGCATACCAGAGCAGTGGGGGGGGGGAGGAAGGGGTGAGAGGGAGGATGGGAAAGGAGGAGGAGCAGGATGGGGGAGACGTGTGTGCTGTCTAGGGTGTTGTTGCTTCTACAGCAATGTATGAGAGATTTGCAGATGGGAAGGGTGAGAGTGGAAGGAAGGAGGATGGGATGTGTGGGGACCATAGGGACGGGTGAGGGGGAGATCAAGACAAGCAAGCAGAGCAATGAGAACATAGGTGAAGAGCATGGCACAACGGAGAAAAGAAACAAGAGTTGGTACACGAGAGGAGAGTCAAGAGCGTGGAATGCCGACAACGAAGCACATGAGGTGATTTCGATCATCACTGCAATTCCATTTCCACAGCACTGGTCACCTGGTGGTTGGATCGGATGACGGTTCGGCCGAACCAAGGCGGCCCCACGAGTGCGAAGTGGTGGGAGGGGTTGAGCGTCCAGATGACGCTCACTGCCAGCCGCGTGCGGCCGCCCAGCAATGAGCAGAGACCCTCGCTGGTGGATGACAGGGGGAGGGGAGACGTGGGAAGGGGAGTGGAGGGCAAGGGAAAGGAGGGGTCGAGCGTCCAGATGACACTCACTGCCAGCCGCGTGCGGCCGCCCAGCAATGAGCAGAGACCCTCGCTGGTGGATGACAAGGGGAGGGGAGACGTGGGAAGGGGAGTGGAGGGCAAGGGAAAGGAGGGGTCGAGCGTCCAGATGACACTCACTGCCAGCCGCGTGCGGCCGCCCAGCAATGAGCAGAGACCCTCGCTGGTGGATGACAAGGGGAGGGGAGACGTGGGAAGGGGAGTGGAGGGCAAGGGAAAGGAGGGGTCGAGCGTCCAGATGACACTCACTGCCAGCCGCGTGCGGCCGCCCAGCAATGAGCAGAGACCCTCGCTGGTGGATGACAGGGGGAGGGGAGACGTGGGAAGGGGAGTGGAGGGCAAGGGAAAGGAGGGGTCGAGCGTCCAGATGACACTCACTGCCAGCCGCGTGCGGCCGCCCAGCAATGAGCAGAGACCCTCGCTGGTGGATGACAAGGGGAGGGGAGACGTGGGAAGGGGAGTGGAGGGCAAGGGAAAGGAGGGGTCGAGCGTCCAGATGACACTCACTGCCAGCCGCGTGCGGCCGCCCAGCAATGAGCAGAGACCCTCGCTGGTGGATGACAAGGGGAGGGGAGACGTGGGAAGGGGAGTGGAGGGCAAGGGAAAGGAGGGGTCGAGCGTCCAGATGACACTCACTGCCAGCCGCGTGCGGCCGCCCAGCAATGAGCAGAGACCCTCGCTGGTGGATGACAAGGGGAGGGGAGACGTGGGAAGGGGAGTGGAGGGCAAGGGAAAGGAGGGGTCGAGCGTCCAGATGACACTCACTGCCAGCCGCGTGCGGCCGCCCAGCAATGAGCAGAGACCCTCGCTGGTGGATGACAAGGGGAGGGGAGACGTGGGAAGGGGAGTGGAGGGCAAGGGAAAGGAGGGGTCGAGCGTCCAGATGACACTCACTGCCAGCCGCGTGCGGCCGCCCAGCAATGAGCAGAGACCCTCGCTGGTGGATGACAAGGGGAGGGGAGACGTGGGAAGGGGAGTGGAGGGCAAGGGAAAGGAGGGGTCGAGCGTCCAGATGACACTCACTGCCAGCCGCGTGCGGCCGCCCAGCAATGAGCAGAGACCCTCGCTGGTGGATGACAAGGGGAGGGGAGACGTGGGAAGGGGAGTGGAGGGCAAGGGAAAGGAGGGGTCGAGCGTCCAGATGACACTCACTGCCAGCCGCGTGCGGCCGCCCAGCAATGAGCAGAGACCCTCGCTGGTGGATGACAAGGGGAGGGGAGACGTGGGAAGGGGAGGGGAGACGTGGGAAGGGGAGTGGAGGGCAAGGGAAAGGAGGGGTCGAGCGTCCAGATGACACTCACTGCCAGCCGCGTGCGTCCTCCCAGTAGGGAACAGAGACCCTCGCTGCAGTGAGGAGAGAGGAGGGGAGTGGAGCGGAGGGCAACGAAAAAGTTTTCATTGAGAAGATGATCGTACAACGATATGGGGTTGGTTGGGGTGAAACCCCAACTGAACCTAGGGCATGTTCAGTATAGGAAAAAAACGTTTAAAACAAACCTATACTGATTCTGAAATGAAACCAAGGCCAATTCTGGCCGAAAAAAATATTGCAAGACCAGAATAAAGTACAGAGCGAAAACTAGCCTACTCCAGCATGGTGGTGGAAAGGGGTGAGGGAAGAAAATAGAGATTGAATTGATGATGCCATGTGGCAGCATGTTGCTCACCTGAGCGCCTCTGGCAGCATGTTGCTCACCTGAGCGCCTCTGGCAGCATGTTGCTCACCTGAGCGCCTCTGGCAGCATGTTGCTCACCTGAGCGCCTCTGGCAGCATGTTGCTCACCTGAGCGCCTCTGGCAGCATGTTGCTCACCTGAGCGCCTCTGGCAGCATGTTGCTCACCTGAGCGCCTCTGGCAGCATGTTGCTCACCTGAGCGCCTCTGGCAGCATGTTGCTCACCTGAGCGCCTCTGGCAGCATGTTGCTCACCTGAGCGCCTCTGGCAGCATGTTGCTCACCTGAGCGCCTCTGGCAGCATGTTGCTCACCTGAGCGCCTCTGGCAGCATGTTGCTCACCTGAGCGCCTCTGGCAGCATGTTGCTCACCTGAGCGCCTCTGGCAGCATGTTGCTCACCTGAGCGCCTCTGGCAGCATGTTGCTCACCTGAGCGCCTCTGGTAGCATGTTGCTGCGCTGGTTGGCCAGGTACACGGATGTGCCCCTCGCCCTCGCCTCTGCATCCAATAGACTACCCGGGCGCACGAAGAACGCGACGTCTGCTATGTGCACTCCCACCTGGGGGTTTGGATGTGCAGGGGAGACAGGGAAACGAGCACGTGCATCAACTCAGCGCCTGCTCTGTTGTTGATGCCGCATGCTCAAGTTCAACTGCAGTGCAGCGGTGCCTTTGCTTTGCACTGTGGTGCTGCGGGATGTATTCTGAGGCGCCTCCAAGTTCAACTCAATGCACGTGGTGCTGTGGGATGTGGAAGCAGGAAGGAAGGATCCAACGAAACGAAACATCTCCGGCAGGGAGTCCCACCAGTAGAATCTGGGAAACACCTGAAACTGACCTACCTGAAGAAACACCTGGAATAGACTCACCTGAATGAGGCCGTTGGGAAGGTGAGCAGTGGAGAGCACATCATCCACATCCCTGCTACCAGGGGGGTCGATGCTAAGGAGGACGGAAGTGGGAAGGGGGGAGGTGGAGAGAGAGGAGGAGGGCATCAATGCAGAGAAAGGTAATCACACAAGTTGGGGAAAATTGGAGAAGGGGAGGGAAGGGAGGGAAGAGAGCACAAAACAACACGAAAAGCACTCCACTCCCCGCCCCCTCGCCCCCTCACCTCCCTCACCTTCTCACCTGCACATAAAGTGCGCTCCATCCCGCAAGTCCCTGCGCCTGGCTATCTCCTCCTCAGGCACCTGCCACTCCCCCTCCCCGCCCTCTGCTGCCGCCCCTGCCGCTGGTTGAGGGATCTCCTGCAGAGCGCTGGTAGTAGGGGGGTGGCGGTTGAGTGAGGGTGGCGGGTGAGTGAGGGTGGCCAGAATACAGTGACATGATAGGTGGAGAGGTATCAGGGTGGGTGGAGAGGTATCAGGGTGGGTGGAGAGGTATCAGGGTGGGTGGAGGCACACTGGTGGTGCTACGTGGCGCTGGTGGGGGGATCTCTGGTAGTATGTATCCACAGAGCTCATACTGGGCTATCTGCAGGGCTCTGGCAAGCAGGGTGTGCGGAGCGAGTGGTGGGCAAGAGGAGAGATTAGAAAGAATGTGAATGGAAAAGCGAGGCGAGAGAGGCGAGGTGGGAGAGGAGTGCCTCACACACAAGACACAGAGACACATGCACTCATCCAACCATCCCTCCACCCACACAAGCACCCACCCACCCATGCCCATCCACCCACCCATCCACCACCCACACATCAAGTCCCCTTAATCCAACCATCCGTCGCCAAAAGTAACAGTTGTAATATTCAAACGATAGCCAACAAGCAGTTCAGAGCGTACGCGCATTTCAACTGTTATGCCTTCATTGGCGTTTCGAATCCTACTAAACCTGCACATTACCTACCTAGCTAGCCACTGCAGATTTGGAACACCGATGAAGGCCTAACAGCCGAAACACGCGTATGCTTTAAACTGTGTGTAAGCTACCATTTTAAAATGACTACGGTTACTTATACATGCTCTCAACTAGCCTAGATCAATCATCAGTTTCCCTTTTGGATTACTTACTAGTCGGTGATCAGTGGAGATCAGAGCTTGCAGCTATCTACCACCCGTAGCTTGTAGCCCGCCCACCCACCCGTAGCTTACAACGGTTACCTATACATGCTCTTAACAAGCCTAGATCAATCATTAGTTTCCCTTTTGAATAACTTACTAGTCGGTGATCAGAGCTTGCAGCTATCTACCCACCCTTATCTTGTAACCCGCCCACCCACCCACGCTCAAGTCCCCTCAATCACCCACCCGTCACCGAAGGGCGGGAAGGCAAGCCCCATGTCGTCCAGCAGCACTGCCTGCTCCACGTGGAGGGCTCCCATTGGCCCAAGCGTCCTCACCAGGTACACGTCTGGGTGGCGTGAGTAGCGGTCCCACGCTGGGGGGAGAGGAGCGGGGGAGGAGTAAGGGGGAAGCAAGGGAGTAGAAGGGATGGGAAGGGAAAGGAGAGGGTTTATCAAGACCATGGTCACCATGCGAAGCACGGCACAAGTTCTGGGTGGCGCTCGTAGAGGAGCGGGTGTAGGGGAAGTGTGCTAGAGGAAAGGGTGGGGTGATGGCACAGGGAGCCATGCTGAAGAATGGCGGAGAATAATGGTATGCTAATGCAATGTGCTGTACCTCTCCAAAGCTCATCAAATCCCACACAACCTCACCAAATTTCACCAATTCTCACCTCCTGCCCTGCCTTGCAGTGGAGGCAGCTTCAGTAGTACGTGGAACAACTCTTCTCCCACCCTCACCTCTCACACTCACCTCATCTCCTCCCCTCCTTTCCTCACTTGCAAACCTTCCCTCGTCCTCCCCTCCCGTCCCCCCCTCCCACCCTCCCATACCATCTTCCCACCCCTGATCCCCTCCCCACCCCCCCCCCTCACCTGCCAGGCGCACGACAAAGCGGGTGGCACGAAGGCGGTCCGCCTGAGTGGTGCGCAGGAACATCTGGGGGGGAGGACGGTGTTGAGGAAAGGGGGGGGGGGACGGCGGTGGGGGAGGAGGGGGAGGCAGAGGGGGAGGGGGAGGGGGAACGGCGGGGGGAGGGGGAGGGGGAGGCGCAATGGATGCGAAGTGGAACAGAGGAGAGGAGTTAAGCGGGTAAGCGCCTGGAGGAAGGGAGCAGGGGAGGCTGATGAGGTGGTGGAGGCAGGGCGCCAGAAAAAAAGAGAGGAGGAGGAGAGAGACGAGCGGTAAATGGGGTCAATAGCCTGAGAGGTGAGGAGGAACTAAAAGAGGAGTGAGTGTGGAAAAGGTGAGGGGGGAAGGGAAGGAAAGTAGGTAGTAGAGTCGATACGTGAACGAGTTTCGTTGCACAAGCCTCCTCCATCCACCGTCCTGTCCCACCCTCTGGTGCGCGTGACAACGCCAGCACCATTCACTGCATCAAAAGAGCTGCCTTCCATGGCCGGTACAAGCCCATCAACCTCTGTCTGTCTGCCACTACTTCGTCCACAGCCTCGTACAGAACTTATGAGGCGCCTCAAGCGGCAGTGACCTCATTCAGGTTGGCCATATCATCGTTTGCAAGATCAACTCCTCCTCCGATGCCTATCATCGTATCCAGCCTACACTTTCACCGATGCCCCTTGTCGCTCTGTTCACATCACACTGCCGTTTTTGGTTCTTGGGGCTTGCCCTCCATACTGTTGATTCAGGTTTTGAGTCGACTCAAAAGCGTTCTTGGGGCTTGCCCTCCATACTGTTGATTCAGGTTTTGAGTCGACTCAAAAGCGTTCTTGGGGCTTGCCCTCCATACTGTTGATTCAGGTGTTTCCTCTTTCTCCCACCAAAGCCTTCTAGCTCTTTGTAACCTAAGGTGTTATTTTGAAAACACACTCATTTTTGTATCCTAAAAAAAATTACTAACCTTGGGTAGAATTAAGCACCAAAACTGGTTGTATCCTTGTTGGGGTTGGGTTGGGAATGTATTCTTCCCTTGATTCAATTATCTGACCCACAAAGTTCCTTGCGGATTAGTGGGCCGCTAGTGATCTTTGACCAAGATGTTTGGGACCCTCGATAGCTGTTCAACCGAGCATATTTATTGAGGTCAATACGGTTGGCCAAACCAACCCCCCTCTCCTTCTCACTACCATGTACACTTGATTTCCAACACAGCTCTTCCTGACGCTGTTAGGACTCTCGTACGCAGCAACACTCACCAGCGGCAGGCGAGCATCCATGGGCACACAGAGGAAGCCCATCCTTGCTCTGCCGGAAAACACATGGGCACGGGGCAGATAGGCAAGGGGCGGATAGGCAAGGGGCGGATAGGCAAGGGGCGGACAGGCAAGGGGCGGATAGGCAAGGGGCGGACAGGCAAGGGGCGGATAGGCAAGGGGCGGATAGGCAAGGGGCGGATAGGCAAGGGGCGGACAGGCAAGGGGCGGATAGGCAAGGGGCGGATAAGCAAGGGGCAGACAGGTAAGGGGCAGAACAAGCAGAAAAAGGGTCACGCAGGTCTAAGGGGTAAAAAGGATCTCAAGTACGAGTTCACATAATGATGGGAAACCAAGGGGTTGAGGGTTTGGTTGAAAACACTAGTTAGAGGAATCATTGTCCCCCAGCAGTCATTTGGGTTGGGTATTTCTGAAGGGTTCCTAAACCATTTGTCAATGTTGAGCCAATGTTATGGGAGCTTCAGCAACCTCCCTACCCAACTCCGGAGGCGAATCAGCTGAACCACTGCAATATTTCTAACCCCAACCAGGGTACAGCCTAGTCTAGTTGTACACTTTAGACAGAAGAGAGTGTTGTACCTGACTCTATGTGAGAAGTAGTAGGTTACTTAGGACAAGAAAGCAGGAATACTTATTGTGACACAGTCAAGCACTGACTTGGAGGAGGAGGCACTCACTTGGAGGAGGAGGCACTCACTTGGAGGAGGAGGCACTCACTTGGAGGAGGAGGCACTCACTTGGAGGAGGAGGCACTCACTTGGAGGAGGAGGCACTCACTTGGAGCAGGAGGCACTCACTTGGAGGAGGAGGCACTCACTTGGAGGAGGAGGCACTCACTTGGAGGAGGAGGCACTCACTTGGAGGAGGAGGCACTCACTTGGAGGAGGAGGCACTCACTTGGAGGAGGAGGCACTCACTTGGAGGAGGAGGCACGGGAGAGCTTGCTGCGAGAGCTGGCTCTTGTGCTGCTCGCCGCCATGCTGCTGTGCATCCGCATGCTGCTCTCCCTGCTCCCCACGCCCATGCTCTCGCTCCTCATGCTGCTGCCACCCCGCACACTGCTGTACGGCGTGGTGTCCGGCTCGCTGCATGCGGTTGTGCTGGAGCTTCTCACAGCATGCACTGCTGCTCCTTCTGCCGGCTCATGTGCAGCTGACAGCACACTATGCCTGTGCTGCTCCTCTGCCTCCTCTTCCCCTCCCTCCTCTCCTTCCTCTTCCTCCTGTTCATCCTCTCCCTCCTCTTCGTCACTCTCTTCCTCTTCACTCTCCTCTTCCTCCTCCTCTTCCTCCTCCTCTTCCTCCTCTTCTTCCTCCTCTTCCTCCTCCCCCCACAGCCACGCCCCACCTCTCGCCCCCACAGCACCCCCCTCCACCTCATCCACGTGGTCTTTAAGGCAAACCACAAAGTCACGGCTCACTCGGTGCAGCACACTCACCACCTCCCCCACCATCTCATACCCCTCCTCCTCCCCACCCTCCTCATACTCCCCGTTTCCCCAGTCCTCCCCATGCCCACCCCCACGCCCACTGTGCTGATTCCAGTGCGAGGCTGCAGGTCGTTTCCGGTGCCACCTCTCCTGCCCCACCTTGCTCCCACTCTGCTCCTCCCCTCCATCCCCCTGCCCCTGCGCATTCCCATCCCAACCCGCCTGCCACCCACTGTAATCCGGCCCATACCCATCTCCACCCCCCTGCCCCTGCCCATACCCATCTCCATACCCATCCCCGCCCCCCTGCCCCTGTCCGTACACATCTCCATCCCCACCCCCCTGCCCCTGCCCATCGCCAAGCCCTCCCCAGCCTCCATGCCCCTGCTCCTTCGCCTGCCACCCCGCCTGTCCCCTGCGATCGTCCCCTCCTCCATCCCTCACCCCTCCCCCGTTCCACCCTCCACCCCCCCACCCAGGGGTAGGGGAAGCAGCGGAAGCCTCCCCCCAGCCAGTAGGGGGAGGGGGAGGGGCGGCAGGGGACTCCCCCCAGCCAGTAGGGGGTGGGGGAGGGGGGGCTTCTTCCCAGCCTGTGGGTGGAGGTGGAGTAGGCGAAGCTTCCCCCCAGCCAGTAGGGGGAGGCGGGGGCGGGGCTTCCCCCCACCCTGAAGAGGCTGGGGGAGGGGGTGCCTCATCCCAGGCTGAAGGGGTCGGGGGGAGGTGAGCGTCAGATGTGGCAGCAGCAATGGCGCCACCACCACCACCACCACCACCACCACCACCACCACCACCACCACCACCACCACCACCACCACCACCACCACCACCACCACCACCACCACCACCACCACCACCACCACCACCACCACCACCACCACCACCACCAACCCAACCACCGCCGGCACCCTCATCCCCATCCTCCCCACCGGCACTGCCACCCTCAACAACCGCACCTCCATCTCCCGTTCTCTCACTCCGCCCACCCTCATACCTCCTCACGCCCACCACACCCTCCTCTCCCCCCCTCATCCCCTCCCCCTCTTTCTCACTCTCTCCCCAACCCCTTCTCCCATCCCTCGTCTCCACGCCGCCTCCCCCCATCTGCCCGGCCCCCATGTGCCCTTTCCCCATTTTCCCGCCCCCCATGTGCCCTCCCCCCATGTGCCCACCCCCCACCTGTCTGTCCCCCACCCTGCGCTTGCCCAGCAGCCTGACAGCCACGGTGTCGCCTGGCAGAGCGCGGTTGAGCTGCCGCCATGAGAGGATGGTGATGTCGCTGTGTGGCGAATGTAACTGCTTGCGACTGGAAGGCAGAGAAGGACGGGGCATGGGGCAGTGGTAGGGGGCGGGGGGCAGGGGATAGGGGGTATGAGGTAGAATGGCAGAGCGCGGTTGAGCTGCCGCCATGAGAGGATGGTGATGTCATTCTGCGGGGCGTGCACCTGCTTGCGACTGGAAGGGAAGGATGGGGCATGGGGCAAGGAGCAAGGGGCAGGGGGAACGGGGTAGGCGGGGAGTGGGAAAAAAGGGCAAGGCTGACAGGCAGAGCGCGGTTGAGCTGGCGCCATGAGATGATGGTTATGTCATTCTGGGGGGCGTGCACCTGCTTGCGACTGGAAGAAAAGGACGGGAGGGGGGGGGGCAAGGGGAAGGGGATAAGCCGGGAGGGAGTGGGCAAATGGATAAGGAGTAGTAAGGCTGACATGCAGAGCGTGGTTGCGGTGGCGCCATGTGGGGATGGTGATGTCACTCTGGGGGGCGCGCACTTGCTTCCGACTGTATTAGAGGAGTGGTGGGGTGGGGGTGCGTGGGGCAGAGGGCATGGGGAAGGGGGCAGACTGTGAGCGGCTGAGCAGATGAGCCTTCAGGAAGAAGCGCGGTTGAGGTGGTTGACGTTCAAATATAAATTAGAATGTGGGGATGGTGATGTTGATGTGGGGATGGTGATGTTGATGTGGGGGCGTGCACCTGCTTACGACTGGATGGGAAGGATGGGACGCGTGGAAGGGAAAACGGATAAGGGGAACGCATGGGGACGAAAATGGCTATGGCGCAAGAAGGCAGCAAAGAGATAAAGAACTGCAAAGTCAGGAGGAATTGGAAGTCAATGCCAGTCAACGGCAGTCAAGAGCACTCCGCCCTCACCTGTGCATCACGGTGGCTTTGAAAGGTTCAGTGGTTGTGTCGTGCAGCATTTTTACACAAATAGCCCCTCACTGCCACCCCCTCTACCACACGAATAAAATAAGTCAACGCCAGTCAAGAGCACTCTTCCCTCACTTGGGTCTGACGGTGGCTTTGAAAGGCTCGGTGGTTGTGATGTGCAGCACTCCCACTCGGATAGCTCCAACTGCCACTCCCTCCGCCACTGCTGAGCCTGTCGAATGGGAAATGGGATATAGGAACAGTGGTGATTGCAGTAGGCAGCACTCCCACTCGGATAGCTCCGACTGCGATGCCCTCTGCTACTGCTGTGCCTGGACATTGGAGAACTGGCACCATGCAGAAACCAATCAGAGATCATGATAAATAGGAAATGGGTTATGGCAACGACAGGGAGACGGTGTGAATGAGCACATACAGCATTGCATTTCCATTCCAAAGCATTTGTCAATGAAAGTGGCCATGGGGAAGGAACCTTTCGGTGTCACTTTTCAAAGCACCAGAACTCCTCGCCGCACCCCTGCTATTTTTGTGGCGCCTAAAGAATTGTTGCACCCCTGCTCTGCAACTGTCACAGACCTAGTCACCTTGCACACCGTGTCAATTCCTCCTACTCCATGTCAAGTGGTTCTCCACTCACTTGACAGGTGCGGTGTGAACACCTCCTTGCGCTGCTTCCCACTGCCGAGCCTGCCGCTTCCGAACCTGCTGCCACTGAGCCTGCCGCTGCCAGACGTGGATTTGAAGGATGACGAGAGGCGCAAGGCATGCTGGGTGGCCTGGTGGGGGGGAAGGAAGACAGGAGCAAAGGCATGCTGGTGGAGGGGGTCCTGGTCAACAGTTGGTTGATGCTCACGCTAAGAACATAAAGGAATGGGGATGGGGATAAGAATGGGTTGGGTTGGGGATGCGGATGGGGACTGGTCAAACAGGAGCACTGCGGTAACTGAAAAGAAGTGGAAGACCTACTCTGACTTGAATCACAAGTCTGAAGCTATGGTAGAGGAAAAACAATGCGAATCAAAATCAGAAACAGCGAACGCAAGACGGAATCCCGAGTAACCGTACGTGCGCGGTTATCAGGTTGAGGTTTGAGTGTGCTCACAAGAGAGTCCATGAGAGTGGTGAAAGTGGTGGTTACCATAATGGTATGGTAGAGCGTTGGGTGTGCTTACTAAAGAGTCCATGAGTGGCAACAGTGGTGCAGCAGTGACTTTATGCTCCAAGTAACACGTGTGGTTACCAGGTACAATAGAAGGTTGAGCAGGGTGCTCACGAGAGAGTCCATGAGCGTGGTGACAGTGGTGCAGTGGCCGTAGTAGGTCTGGAAGAATGCCTCGTTTGTCATCACCTGTGGCACAGGGAGATGGGAGATGGGAGATGGGCGATGGGGGACAGAGGGGGCAACTACGAAAAAGACAAAAGGCGAGACAAGGAACTGCATTGAAAGTTGGGAGCAGGAAAAGGAGGAAGGAGAGAGAAGGCTGACGTTGCAGAAATCGAAGTAAGGAGGTCATATGTCTTGACACCTCTCCTGTAAGTCCAAAGAAGTCTCGAAATTGATGCACGCAACAGAGATTACATCACAGCATGCACGTACCACCCAAGAACCCGCACGTACCACCCAAGAACCCGCACGTACCACCCAAGAACCCGCACGTACCACCCAAGAACCCGCACGTACCACCCAAGAACCCGCACGTACCACCCAAGAACCCGCACGTACCACCCAAGAACCCGCACGTACCACCCAAGAACCCGCACGTACCACCCAAGAACCCGCACGTACCACCCAAGAACCCGCACGTACCACCCAAGAACCCGCACGTACCACCCAAGAACCCGCACGTACCACCCAAGAACCCGCACGTACCACCCAAGAACCCGCACGTACCACCCAAGAACCCGCACGTACCACCCAAGAACCCGCACGTACCACCCAAGAACCCGCACGTACCACCCAAGAACCCGCACGTACCACCCAAGAACCCGCACGTACCACCCAAGAACCCGCACGTACCACCCAAGAACCCGCACGTACCACCCAAGAACCCGCACGTACCACCCAAGAACCCGCACGTACCACCCAAGAACCCGCACGTACCACCCAAAAACCCGCACGTACCACCACTTCGTTACGCTGCACGGCCTGCAGCACCTCGCCCAATGGCATGCTGCCACGTGCTGCTGCCAGCTCGTCCGACACGATGAGGATGGGTATGGTGCGGTGCAGATGGGTTGAGAACCACTGTGCTGCCGCCACCACGTGACACAGATCCACTGGGTTGGTGAGATGTGAGGGGTCAAGAAGCACACTTGCTCTTGATGTGAGATGCAAAGCTGATAAACTCATGATGCATAAGTCAACCTAACGGAGGGGATGAGAAGCATAGTAGCTCGATGTGAGAAGAAGGAATGGTAAAGAGCATGCGAACGAAGCTTTGCTCAGGGGGCATGAGAGCATATTGTGGAGAGACACCACACCACACCACACCACACCACACCACACCACACCACACATGCCCCCACACACACACGTACACATGCGTCCATCACACACAATTTCAGCCGACACAACCTCACCCCAAGTGTCTTTCTTCAGCCCAGCAGTGACGAACCAATGAAGGTTCCTTGTCACGAGGTGACTGTCACACACTCAACTCAAACACCCGCACACCCACCTTCAGCAGAAGCAGCATCACCAAGTGTGACTCTCAAGCTCGCCCGCCTCTCCTCCGCCATGGTGTGCGTGAAGAGGAAGTGCCGGTCGTCAAAGTAGGAGCTCTCCCTCCGCCCATCTTCACACAGAGCACTGCGATGGGGTGAAGTGATGAGAGGAAGGAGCATCGTGTAGGTGAGACCAAGGGGGTCAAGGACGAACTTATCTTGAAGTCTTGTTGAGACGGAGCAACTGAGTGGACAACGCGAGGAAAGGGCGAAAGACTAGGGGAGAGGGGTGAGAGAGATTAGTCTTTCCAAGAAACAATTAGAATGGGATTGGGAATTGAAAGCAGGCCAGGGTATACTAAGCAATGCAACCATGGGAGGTACAGAGAAGGAGCGGGGCAGTAGATAGGAGAATAGGACATCAAGGGCGGCAGCAAGGGCGGCAGCAAGGGCGGCAGCAAGGGCAGCAAGGTGTGGGTGTGGGAGGAACGGACCGGATGCGTCCCGCGTGATAGGCGCTGGAGTAGTGAAGCACCTGGGAGGGAGAAGGCGAATGGAGGGGAGGGGAGAGAGGGGCGCGCAGGGGGGGAGAGGGGCGAGGAGAGAAGGGAGAGGGGATGGGGGATGAGATATGGGAAGGAAGTGGAAAGTGGGATGATAGGAGATGTGAGGAGGAAAGGTTAGGATGGGAGAGAAGGGACAGGACAGAGAACACATTCCATATTCTTCCAGCTCATGCTACCTCCTGCCATGCCATGTACCCCCAGCTCATGCTACCTCCTGCCATGTACCCCCAGCTCATGCTACCTCCTGCCATATACCCCCAGTTTATGCTACCTCCTGCTGCCATGTCAACCCACCAACCCGCCGGCCCACTCCCTCAAACCCTTCCCACCGCTCCTTTCAGCAACCCACTCATGTCACACATCCATTTCCTTAAGGCACGAAGCTCAGAGCACACCCACCAACCCATCCATCCACCTTCCCCTCACCTCCCCCTTCACTCCACGCACTCCTCCCCCAAACTCTCCTGCCACGCACCTCCTTACGCACACAGCGCAGACCCCACCCACCTACCCACCCACCCACCCACCCACTTCTACAACCCCCTCCCTCCCCACTTTTGGCAACCCGCTCTTGTCACACACGCACCTCCTTGGGCACGGAGCCCAGAGCCCACCCACCCAACTTACCACTTCCCTCCACCTCCCCCTCCCCCCCTCCACAACCTCTCCTGCCACGCACCTCCTTGGGCATGGAGCCCAGAGCCCACCCACCAACCATCCATCCACCTTCTCCTCACTTTCCCCCACTCTTTCCCCTTGGGCACTCTTTTCTGGTCACACCTCCTTGAGCACGGAGCCCAGCACGATTGTGTGGCGTATCGGTGGTAGCTCCCACACCTCCATGAATTCAACCAGCGAGGCTGCATCGGGGATCTGGGGGGAGGGAGGGGATGAAGGGGGGAAGGGGAGAGGAGGGGAGAGGGCAGGAGAGGGTGAAACGGGGGGCCGAAGGTGGGAGGGAGGAGAGTAGGGAGGGGGGAGAGGGCGGGAAGGGGGTAAAGAGTGGACGGTCGAAGAGGCACAAAGGCCAACATTAGTAGCATTTGTCAACATAAAGTGGAAAATGTGTGAGTGAGGCTATCTCTCTGCCGCAGGTTGTCTTCGAATGCTCTCCGCAATCTCTCTCTTGTCCCTCATCATCGCCTCTCTTCCTCCACTTCTCCCTCGACTTCACAGGTGGAAGGTGGACGAGGCACAGAGAGGGGAAGAGGGGAGATTGAGATAGGGGAGCACGGGAGAGAAGGCGCGGGAAGAGAAGAGGAGGAAGCAAGGCGATGATGAGAGGCAAACGAGAGACCGAGGGAAACATTGGAAGACGACCTGCGGCAGAGAGATAACCTCACTCACTCACTGATTCTTGTGTGAACTCGTCAACTCATTCACTCATCCACAACCTCAATCACTCCCTCCCTCATTCACTCACACATTCCCTCCCTCCCTCACTCACCACGTAGTGTCTCGCACTAGCGGACAAAGAAGGCCGGTCCGCCTCAGCGTAAAGCAGCAGGCCTTCCTCAGGGAACTGCCAGAGCAGCTCTCGGGGGAGCAGCTGGCAGGGGAGCACATCCCCAAAGAGCAGCGGGTCATGGCGGGGGAGGTGCGTGTAGCACGCGTAGCACAGCGCAGACCCGCACTTGATGTCCTCCCGAAGATAGTGCTCCTGTACAAGCTTCATCACCCCCACTCCCCCCGCTGCTGGGCCCCCTATTCCGCCTCCCGTTCCCCCCCCTCCCCCCCTTCCGCGCCCCGAGCCTCCTCCGCCAGCGCTGCCGTAGATGCCGCCTCCCCCAGAAACGCCGAGCAGGCTGACGGTCGCTGCGGCCCCCGCGCCCACGCGGATGCCCAATGAGGGCCCGCCAGCTGTCCCGCCGCGCTTCCTGCGCATGCGCACGTTGGTGTCCTCCTGGGGGGAGGCGGCGGGAGAGGGGGAGGACGGGGAAAGAGCGGCGGGGGAACGGGAAAGGGGCAGTGGAAGGGGGGGAGCGGGGAGTGAGGAGAAAGCGGATGGAGGAGCAAACAAAAATTTCGCAGACAGTCGTTGGGGAAGGGAAACTGGTGGCAATGCGACGGACGCTCGGAGACGCGCTGCTTGCGAACTTGCCGCGCTTCCCTGCTCCAGCTCTCATGCGGCTCCTCTTATTAGAACAGGATTTGCAGGACTCGCGACAGGATTCCAAGTCGCAGCTGCTATTATCACCGCCTCCATTCCGGCTAAACATTGTTCACTGGCAAAGAACTGAATTCTCGAAATCCTCCCGGTCTAGTAGTAGCCACGAGCGACTCTTTCTGGGTCAACCCAAACGAGCGCGCAATCCACCTCGTCCACCCGCTGCAACGACGGCATGGCGGAAAAAGGCCTCTACTATTCCCAGCCGGCGCTGCTAGTAGTATCACAACGCCGTACTCTGCCGGCAGGCATTTCTAATAAAATCGAGTCACCATGTGCGCGCAACTTACATATCTCGCGGTCCATCTGCCGAGACTCATCGTATAATTTGATATCGGTCGGCCGTCCAGTGTCAATCTAAGCCTGTGAAACAGTTAATTCCGCCATCACCGTCCTACTATAGCATGGCGAGTGGAAGAGTGCTGTTAGTAAATCTCATTCGGAAAGACACAACTAGGGCGAGACAGGTGGCGTTCATTTTCGTTTTTTTTTTTTTCCCTCGTAAGTTTGGCTGATTTCGAGTCAGTTGATGTCAAATTTAGTCATGGGTGGCCCAGCGTACTCACACAAATCAGTTTGTGCACACAACCAGCCGCTTTCCGAACCAAGTAACCAGCCCACGCGCCACCCGCGCAGTTGGTTCACTCGCGAAGGAGAATGTTTCTTGGGCACTCTATTTGTTGTGTGGGCGAAATCAACGATGTTCATTAAGAAGCACAGCTTCGCTTTTGATCTGCCTTACGGATCTGCGATGAACTGATTTCGTATTTTCAAACCAATCGGGCCGTTCTAGTATCCGAACTGAGTCTCCGCTCGTTTCGCGTCCAAGGTCGATGAAGGCGTAATCAGTTCGGTTACAAACAAAAATCAGGTTACTGCTTTGTAAACTTTATGAAAATGAACGCCACCTGACCCGCCCTTAGAAGTTCCAGCGCAATGCATTTTACTACCCACTCGTAATTGTCAATTCGAGAAATCATCCGCACAACGTCGCCCGAATCCCTCCGCGGAAACCCGTTCGCCCCTGCGGGTTTTCCTCGGAGGGATTTCCTTTTTCCCGCCGTCGCCTAGCGAAGCACGCGAGGGGCGGGAGCCAGCCCACCCGCCCGCCCGAAACGAGCCACGCCAGCTCGGAGTGACGCGAGGTGGTCCTCGCTCGAGCTGGCGTTGACCCCACGTGCTCCTCCCGGTCTGCACCAACCCCGCCTGCACCAACCCCCCTGTCCGTCGAGTAAATCCGTCGGGTTTTCGCGGAGGGATTCGGAATCCGCCTCCGTCGACGGATTCCGTCTCGACCCGACGGAAAGTGGTGCAGAGAAAAGCGCGGCAGAACGCGCCACAGACCAGCTGACACTGAAATAAAAGCGTATACCTAAACAAATAAATACATAAACTGCAATGGGCAAACTTGATAACGAATAGGAGGCACAAAAAAAGGGGGCATTCCCGACAATTCTCATTAATACGTAATCATCAATTTTAATCTTATTCATGCGCAGGTGCCAGGTAGAACACATGTCGATGGTTTCGCTCGCTACCCGTGCGCCGTAGAGCAAGTGAATATGAACTTAATGAGAATGCATTATTGTACCACTGGGTCCAGCTTTTCTAGCACGCTGCAGGGACCGACTCAACCGAGTACGAAGACGAGGGTTCAGGCGTTACTTTCACCGACCAGCTCGGCGCTGCTTGGTCGAACAGCATTCGCCGAGACCAGTTCGTCGAGCACAGCACGCCGAGCAGTGCCCATAGAAGGGTTTCGTCAACCACTAATGTGCATTAGCAATGCACGTCGGCGTCGTCGACTGGATCCCGTCGAGCAGAGCCAGCGACAGCATTTTTGTCGTCGACCGTCCCGTCGTCGACATAAAACGAAGTGAAACTCGAGCATAGTAAAACTCGACCATTGTTGATTAGTTATGTGATTGTGAGTCTCGATGCTACAAAGAGAAGTGAAACAGGGTGCTGGCGGCGATAGATATGCTTGGTCGATTGAAATAAACTTCTCGACCGCTATGCTCTGTCTGTCGAAATCTTTCGTTTTGACTATTGGGGATAATACGCAGCTCAACTATTTCTGCGTCGAATGCAGATGCTGACTTGCCAAAATCTAGAAACCGTTTCTGCTGTCGATAATCAATTTCATCGAACAGCGTCTCGGAAATTTCGCCTGTGAAATCGGAACCTTATCGAATGAGTTTCCCTGTTCGACAGAAAATAATGCAGTATTGTCTCGACAAAAATGTGAAAGTGTAGGGGCAAAGATTTTCAATGTGCTTTGTCGAAACGTTTAGCGGAATCCCTAAGTACTGTCGAACATCCCGGGAGCACCTCTTGTCGAACATCACATTTGAGTTTTCGTCGAAGAAAAAATATTTGCCGTGAATTCGAAATGTTGTCGAAGGCGATACACCCTTTTAATGCCAACCAAGGCTCTGTCGAAGACAGGAAATTGCAGAACTGAAGTATTAACGCCCTTCCTTCGAGAATTGATAAATTTTCGACGGAAATACCCCTTCCGTCGAGAACAAATTTTTTGCACATTTTCGACGGAAATACCCCTTTCGTCGAGAATCGTATATTATTTTTAGGGCCTTAACTTGGCTGATATTTGAGTTACGAAACACTGTGTAGGCGATTCCCTGGCGACTTGCCACGGGGTGTAACCAGTGTTGTCGGGGGTGCACGGTGCTCGACGGCGATTGGCCAATGTCCGTCGAGCACTGTTCGACAAATGTCCCCGAAATTGCAACAGTACGGCCGACATATATATTGGCATAAGAATACGACATTGAACCCGCGGGTTTCTGCGGGTTTTTATTGCCTGGTCAGCCGGGAATTTCCGGGGGCCCGGAGGGATTCCGCGGGTTTTTCGTTTTGCCTCGCATCCCATCTGTGCCAGGGCGGGCGGGGCGGCATGTGGTGACGTCACCCGTGTGTATATAATTGGAGAATCGAGTCTCTGCCGCCCCAGTCCTTTGCACACAAGGAGCCGCAAGAATGTCGGCGACGGATTGAAGGCTTCGCGAAAATTCAGAAACTTCTGCAGCACAATCAGATTGCAGCCGAAGACTCGATACAGTTCGGGACTGCTCTCAAACAGAAGGGTCGATAGTTTCTACAGGTTTCTACAAAACAGAATCAGCTATAACAGTACATTCCAGAGATTTCTTATTCATGCACCTCATGTGGCTCTCAAGTCACTCAAGGTTCATGGAATCTGAATTGTGCCCAAGTTCCCAAGGAAGTTGCCTTGTCTAGCAGCCTAGTTTGAGCTATCAATCTGCATGTTTGTAATGCTTAAGAAGTTGTGCTTTAGTGGGCTTGTTAATCTTGATCATAGTGAAGTTTTCTCTCATCAAGCCAAGTCCAGCAGCTCTGTTGAGCTTTTCCAGCCAAGTTTCCAGCCTACCAGTCATCAAAGCTACTCTGTTTTGCAAGTTGGTATCAGAGCCCGTCGTTTCGATCAACAGAGCGCCACCACCTTCCTATCCTAGCACAATCCATCCATGGCGGGAGACAACCCATCTGGCCCTGCACTCCAGCCAGCCGGAGGAGCTCCAGAGTCAACATCAGGAGCTACTGGATTAGTGGAAGCAGTTGCACCAGGCAGTTCTTCAACTACATACTCACCACTCACCTCCTTCATGCCTAAGCTTCACCTCCCCAAGTTCAACGGCAAAGATTTTCCAACATGGGCAACTCAGTTTGAGCTCACTGCATACCTTCTGGATCTCTGGCCTTACTACACTAGAGAAGCAGCCAAACCAGCAGTAGATGCTTCAGAAGCTGAAAAACGACTCTACGAACGGCGCAACAAGGAGGCCTTCCTCTACCTACTCAATAGCATTCACGAGCAGCAGTTGAAGTCGCTCCTACCCTGCTCTACAAAGGCAAACAGCGCAGAGGAAGCATGGAGCCGACTGAAGTCTATGCACCAGTCAAAATCCGAGAGCAGCCAGGCCGAGATGTGGAGCCGCTTCATGAGTCTCAAGATGGAAGAAGAAGAACCAGCCCAAACCTACCTTCAACGAGCTGAAACGATGCTAGAGGAAGCAGCCGCGATCGGCTTGGAGATTCCAGAGTCTCTTTTCAAGACCGTCATCCTCACCGGCCTTACACCGTAGTGGGACACTTTCCGTGCAACACTACAAGCACTTCCGCAATCAATGAAGACCCGTGCGTTCATCTTCGAAGCCCTTGTCAACGAGCAGCAAAGTCGAGACCTTGCACGAAACAAGCGGAGTGACGAGGGTGCGTGGAGTGCTGCAGCAGCTACAAGATATGGCAACCAATCCCAGAGGCAAGGAAATTTCAGCCCAAACCGCCCTCAACCTTACTATGGTACGAATTTTCAGTCACCTTCCAACCCATACAAACCCTCTCGTTTTGCTCAGTCAAGTCCTCCCTATAAGTCAAGTCCCTATGTCCAGCCAAGGCCTTCTATTCCCAATCAATATCAGCCTAGGAATGCACGAGTCTATACGCCAAGAGTCAATAATTTCAGCCAAGCCTCAAATGCTAAAAAGTTTAATTTCGTGTGTTTTTGTTGTCATGAGTGGGGTCATCCGTGGTATGCTTGTCCTAAGAAGCCTCCTAATTGGGTTCCCCCACCTCAGCTACTATCCGAAAAGGGTAAGGCAGCCATAGCAAACATGGCAAGTCATTCTACAAGTCAAAATGAGTCCAAAGATTCTGAAGGTCCTGTCCTTTTCAACGCCGCCACTTGCATGCACATTTTTTCTACTAGTAGTGAGGAGTTTATCCTTGATAGTGGCTGTTCTGAAACCATGACTCCCTATCAGTCCATTCTCAAGGATTTTCAGCCCTCATATGACTCAAAAGCTGTGACACTTGCTGATCTTGGCAAAGTACCTATCAAAGGAGTCGGCAAGCTTGAGTTCGAAAAGGATAGTAAGTCATTTTGTGTCAATAAAGCTTTGTTTGTTCCTGATTTGGGAGCAAACTTGCTCTCAGCTGGACAACTTGAAGAGAAAGGTGCCTCTGTACTCTTGCAAGGGGGGAAAGCCAAAGTGTGGGACAGTGCAGGAAATTTGGTGGCTGAAGGTGAGCGTACCGGGCGGCTCTACAAGATGAAGTAGGAGATCAAGCGCGGTTCTAACAATACGAAGAACGACGTTGTCTCGCTTCCCGCTGTTTCAACCAACAAAGGGAGTATCTCCCAAGCTGAGGTATGGCATGCACGCTTGGGGCACTTGGGAATGCAAGCATTGAAAGAGTTGGTGAATCACAAGAGCGTGGAAGGATTGAGTTTGAGTGAAATTGCAGTCAAGTCCCTTTCTTCCGTTCCATGTCCATCTTGTGTTGAGGGTAAGCTAGCTAGAAAGCCATTTTTCCCTTCTAAGTCTCAGTCAAGGGACCTCCTAGAGTTGGTCCACACTGATGCATTTGGCCCCATACGAGACCCTACTCGAAACGGTAAGAGATATTTGGTGTCTTTCATTGATGACAAGAGTCGTTTCTCGTAGTCATTTTTCATCAACACCAAGGATGAAGTTCACAAGTGTTTCAAGCAATGGCTAGCACTTGTTGAGAGAGAGTCAGGGAAGAAGTTACTCACCTTGAGGTCGGACCGAGGAGGTGAGTACATGGGAAAAGCATTTCAGGGGGAGTTGTTGGCATTGGGCATCAAACAACAGTTCACTTGTCCCTATAGTCCTCAGAAAAATGGAGTTGCAGAGAGGTTTCATCGCACTATTCAAGCAATAGCTACCACTTTTCTTCAGTTTAAGGGCCTTGACAAGCTCTGGTGGGGTGAGGCAATCACTATGGCAATCTATGTTCGCAACAGGAGACCCACAAGGCCCCTACCGGATGGTGTAACGCCATATGAGGCTTGGTTTGGAGTTAAACCAGATCTGTCTATGCTTCGTGTTTTTGGTTCCATGACCCAATACCGTGTTCCAGATGCAAAGAGAGTCAAGCTGGACAGCAGAGCTCATTGGGGCCTCTTCATCGGCATGAGCAACGAGAGCAAGGGATGGGTCCTTTGGGATCCCGTCACCAAGCGAGAAGTGGTTTCAAGGGATGTGGTCTTCTATGAAGACATGTCCCTTGCAGATTGGCACAAGTTTTCCTCTTCCTCCTCTCTACCACCCTCTCTCCAACAGGAACCAGCAAGAGCACCTGACGAAACAACACAAGAGGAGGACGGAGATGACACCAATTCTGACCATAGCGGACCCATCATCGATCTCCCGCAAGCCGTCGTCAACGAGACCAGCTGCGCCACACCAGTGCCACCACCAGCTACTCAACCAAGTGGAGATGTGGTTCAGCCGTCAAATGAAGACAATCCACCCCAAAAAGTCACCGTTACATCACCGCCAAAGGAGCAGCAGCCAACCGTCACCAACCAGCCAGCTACTTCAACACCAACCCCGCAAGTTCAACGTCACCCGGATCAGCCCACCACTACACCATCAAACCCATCACCAGCCGTCAATTCAGAGGCAACTACAGAAGCTCACCATCATCCAATGCAGCAGCAACCTACAGCTACAAGTCTCCAAGTACCTACATCAGCACCATCTACAATTCTTCCCACCAACAAGACAACCATTACCGCAACATCTCGTTCTCACACACGTTCATCACTTCAGGTTCCAACGTCAAGCCAGCTCATAGCACGAGGATCACTTCAGCGAATCACCACCAACACCAGCTCCAACAGCCCACTTCTTCACCCAAGACCTTTCTCAACTTCACCCCCACGTCCCGTAATCGGCCGTCATCAGTTACCGCCATCTTCAACACCGAGAAACAGCGCCAATCAGACCGAACCGTCTCCAAATTTCGACAACGCAGCGTCATCATCAATTCCCAAGCTTCTAGTCTCAAGATCCCCACCAAGAGAATCTTCACAGCCAACTATGCCGACGAACATTTCAGCTTCACCGACACAAGTCACCACACCTATTCCTCAAGTCAACACCGATAATCGAGAGGGTTCCACGCCGGGAGAAGATCATGCAGTCGTGCCGCCGTCGCAGCCGATGTCGCAGCCATTGTCTCAGCCGCAGATGACCGTGTCAACGCATCCAACCAATGTGAGACCGAACCCTACCATTGATTTGTCTCAGCCAAGTGAGGCTTTGGGTAAAGGTAAACGAGTCCTCCTCGCCATAGCCGCATATCTTGGTCTCCATATCCATCAAATGGATGTCAAGAACGCATTTCTCTACGGTGTCTTGGAAGAAGAGGTATACATGGCACAACCCGAAGGTTATGATGATGGTACGGGTCGAGTTTGTCGCTTGGTAAAGTCCCTTTATGGTCTCAAACAGTCCCCACGGGTATGGTATCATGCTCTTGAGAAGGTACTCTTCAAGCACGGTTTCACAAGGTCCATGAGAGACAACGCGTTGTACTTCATGCACACGAGTGAGGGGGAGTACATTTGGCTCTTGGTATATGTCGATGATCTCCTCCTAGTCTCAGGTTCTCTTGATCTCCTCAACAAGGTGAAAGGTATTCTCATGAGTGCATTCACAATGACCGATCTTGGTGAGCCGAGTCATTATCTTGGTATGAACATTGTGAGAGATCATAAGTCACGGTCCATCTTCCTATTCCAGCAAAGGTACATCCAAAAGGTCCTTGAGAGGTTTGGTCTTGATGATAGCAAGCCATCACCTACCCCACTTCCTACCAACTTTGTCCCTTTGTCTTCACATCAGCCCTTTGAGGAGAGAGAGTCAAGCCTGGATATCACGGGTATTGAGGAGATGTGTCTTGAGGAGAGTGAGCATCATGGTGAGAATTCACCCAAGGTATCCCCACAAGACCTAGCTCTCTACCAAAGTCAGGTTGGGTGTCTCATGTATGCAGCCCTATGCACAAGGCCCGACCTAGCATTCACGGTATCCAAGCTCGCTCAACACATGAGTGCCCCATCACCTATCCATATGCATGCAGCCAAGCGAGCTCTTCGGTATCTCAAAGGTACTTCTAATCATGGTCTTCTCTTCCAAGCCAGCCCACATGCAAGCTCCCTCCAAGGCTTTACCGATGCAGATTGGGCGGGAGATTTGAGCACACGCAAGTCCACCGGTGGGTATATCTTCCTTATGTGCGGTGCCGCTGTTTCTTGGCAATCGCGCAAGCAAAGTTGTGTGGCGCTTTCTACAACCGAAGCTGAGTACATAGCAATGACCGAAGGAGCAAGGGAGGCAATATGGTTACGTGGACTCTTGGAGGACTTGAGGCAGCCGCAAACTCAACCAACTCCGCTCTACGTGGACAACACTTCAGCTATCGCCCTCTCCAAGAATCCGGTTCATCATGGGCGTACAAAACACATCGAGGTGCAGTACCATTTCATTCGTGAGCAACTAGAGAAGGGAGTTCTCGCCGTCAACTTTTGCCGTTCATTCGACCAAGCGGCAGATTTCATGACTAAGGTTCTTCCACATGATGCATTCAACATGTGCAAGGCAAGAGCAGGTCTCATGACACTTCATGAAGCAGTGCAGCAGTTTGAGGAGAATGAGGAGAAGCAACATGGGTAGCAGCATGGAGTGTATGCCAAGGAGATGTAAGAGGAGAGTAAGAATGGGCGTATGTGTGCTTCGGGTCTGGTGCGAGGGGGAGTGTTGGAGAATCGAGTCTCTGCCGCCCCAGCCCTTTGCACACAAGGAGCAGCAAGAATGTCGGCGACGGATTGAAGGCTTCGCGAAAATTCAGAAACTTCCGCAGCAAAATCAGATTGCAGCCGAAGACTCGATACAGTTCGGGATTGCTCTCAAACAGAAGGGTCGACAGTTTCTACAGGTTTCTACAAAACAGAATCAGCTATAACAGTACATTCCAGAGATTTCTTATTCATGCACCTCATGTGGCTCTCAAGTCACTCAAGGTTCATGGAATCTGAATTGTGCCCAAGTTCCCAAGGAAGTTGCCTTGTCTAGCAGCCTAGTTTGAGCTATCAATCTGCATGTTTGTAATGCTTAAGAAGTTGTGCTTTAGTGGGCTTGTTAATCTTGATCATAGTGAAGTTTTCTCTCATCAAGCCAAGTCCAGCAGCTCTGTTGAGCTTTTCCAGCCAAGTTTCCAGCCTACCATTCATCAAAGCTACTTTGTTTTGCAAGTCAATCCCTCCTAGGTTGAAGCACGCCAGGTGCCATAGGAACACTCAAGCATGCAGAGTAACACGTGGCATGCCCCAATAGCTAAATCTTGAACCAAGGCCGATCTCGTCTCGCGATTCGCGCGAAGATGAGTTTTTTCCACGCCAAAGGAGAGTCAGGATGCGAAATGGCAGTGGAGCCTTCTCGTATCCATTGCGAGGTGCCTACGTGTTTTAGATCTCATACGACTCGTTTGTATGGAACGTGTAGTTTTAATCCCCTAGACTTACGGCACGTAAACGAGAGTCTAGTCTCCAAATTTCACGAGCAAGATCACGCATCTTCTCCTTGCAGTTCAGTTCTTCCTTCCACGGTGAGTTCTCTACATTTTCGCCAACTCAGCATGTTACGTAAAGACAAACTTCGTGGGAGCCATGGAAGGAATACGTGAAGGAATCACATTATAATGCTGTAATGGTTGAGAGCTTTCACGAAGGGTTAAAAAGCAACCGTTTTGCCTCTAAATAACCTCCAATTTGACTCAGTGGTCCAAGGCATGGAACGTCATAGTTCCAACAAAGGAGTTGTGTTGGTATTTTGGCACAACGTGTGCTAGACCATCGGGCCAACACGGGGGTTGTTCAGAAACGGTTGCCTTTTAACTGAAGGAATATATTAGAGAGCGTAGCGATAGCGAGAGAGTCTCTGCTATGGGAATGATGTTGCGCCAGCAACTTGGTAGAGTATTGGTAGCGATTGCCTCTAAGGAATTTGTGAGAATTGAAGTAGTATTTGCGCCAAGTAGAATTGCAATATCAACTATCAAACACACAAGCAAACACAAACATATATAGGCAAGCAAGAGTTGCACAATTGTTGCGTGGCGCTGCGAGTAACCCAACCCACACGAAAGTGCTGTGCAGGTGGGTGAACGCGCCCCGCACATTTCCAACCCAACTCGGCACCGGAATGTCTCACCGCGCACGCTACTCCTGCCAACATAGCAAGTGAGCAGCATGTCAGAATATTATCTTATGTTCTAGCCTGTAGTGGGGTGCTCTATAGCGAGTACAACCCTTCTAGGGTTTGCTATTTGTATCCTCATTCTTGCTAGTTCAATCCTCTTTCTTTCTTCTAATTTTGTCATGCTATCAGAGCAGGTCGATCCCCTTGGATCGATCCTGTGGGTGGGTTACCACCTCGCTTCCGCTGCTACTTTTCCTTCCCGCCGTGCGCCCCGAGGCGCGCGGCGGTTTTCTGCCCGCCGTGCGCCCCGAGGCGCGCGGCGGTTCTCTGCCCGCTGTGCGCCCCGAGGCGCGCGGCGGGCGTCTGCCCCGTCGTTCGTCGCGTCGCCTTCTGGAGGCGCCGCGACGGGCGACGGGGACCCGTCGCGGCCCCGCTGCCCGACCCGTCGCGGCCGCCCGCCGCCCTACCTTCGCGGCCCACCCGCCGCCCTACCTTCGCGGCCACCCGCCGCCCTACCTTCGCGGCCCACCCGCCGCCCTACCTTCGGCCACCCGTCGCCCTACCTTCGCAGCCCACCCGCCGCCCTACCTGCGGCCCGCGAGCCGCCCTACCTGCGGCCACTCGCCGCCCTACCTGCGGCCCACCAGCCGCCCTACCTGCGGCCCTACCGCCGCACTACATGCGGCCCGTCGCCCTACCCGTCGCGGCCCCGGCCCCGTCCCCGCCTTCCCCCCCCCCTTTTCCCGTCGCCTGTCGAGGCGACCTGAGGGGGCCGCTTGCGGCCGGTGTGCCTTCCTCCCTTTGCTCCTCCTCCTCCTTCGTCTCCCACTACTGCAGCTGTCGCTGAGGGGGGTGGTTGTGTGGGAGACTGGGGTTTAGGGTTTAAGGGGGGTGCGTGGGAGTGGAGCTAGCGGTGTAGCAGCGGGTGCGTGTCGGGGGGGTGGGACTGTTTGGGGAAGCTGCATGGAGGTTGCCGTACTGTTGTCCGCAGCACCTGTAGTCCGGGGCGCTGTCCCGGTAGCCCAGTGAGCTAGACTTCTACGCCAGCCGCCCGTGGGTCCGTTGCTCGTCTGCCGCTACTTTAGCCGCGGGGCCTGTTACTCCTGTAGTCCGGGCGCTTAGTCCGGTAGCCGCTGTGCCAGTCTGCCTCCTGTTGCCCGTGTGTCTGCAGCTTCAGCCGTCGCCTCCTATCTCCTCTCCCCTCACTCTCTCTCCTCCTCCTCACTTGCCCGTTGTGACTACCACTAGCTTTGCTCATAATTGTGAACTCTAAACTATTTCTTCTTGAACTTGTGCTCAGATTGTGTGGTGACATTGTGATCCACCCTGAGCTTGTACTGCTTTGCCTGCTCTGCTGTTTACACCCCACTTTGGCTATGGGGGTGTGTCAGAATATTATCTTATGTTCTAGCCTGTAGTGGGGTGCTCTATAGCGAGTACAACCCTTCTAGGGTTTGCTATTTGTATCCTCATTCTTGCTAGTTCAATCCTCTTTCTTTCTTCTAATTTTGTCACAGCATGCCTCACAAGCAAGGCACCTACGACCCCCAAGACTCGTCATTCCTAGCACCGATTCTGCCAAGTTCGCTGCAGTAGCTCACAGTCACCCGTAGTCACTAATGACCGCCACCGAACTCGTGCGTCGGTGCCGAGTAGACTCAGTCGTTAGGCGCCGACCTGCCAAGTCAAAGGTCATCGAGGGCCCTTATTGTCGTAGGGCCCTCTAACATTAACCCTTCGTGTAAGCCCGCAAATATTACACTTTTGCTGAACTCACCACAAACATGCAATCTTTGCTGCTGAACCCCCAACAGGGTCATGTTGGTCATCTTAGAGTTTTTTTTTTCAAATAATTCTTCTACCATTTGTGAAACGTACCATTCTCCATGTTTGGATTTTCCCTTGACAAAAGTCAACGTTCTGGTATGCATCCCTTCTTTGGCCAGCAGCAGAGCTGGCCTGAGCATCAACCCCAGATTTTTGCGCCCAGATCTGTGCGAATATGAGCTCCAATCCTAGATCTGTGCGAACCTGAGCGCCCAAGCCCAGATCTGTGCGATTCTGAGCGCCAATCGCAGACCCGTGCAAATCTGAGCGCCGATCCTAGATCTGTTCAAATCTGAGCGGCAAACCCAGATCTGAGCGCTGATCCCAGATCTGTGCAAAACTGAGCACGAAAGCCCAATACCCACGAATTTGACCTCCAAAACCGCCTCTGCCAAACACTCTAGGCGAGGTCTCATGCTCCTTGGAACCCAAGTCTATCTGAACCAATTAGTTTGTCAAACTGAAGATGTTTGCTGATTTCTGTTTGCAGTTTGTTACTTTGCTCAACCCTCACAGTCATCTTCTACATTCTCATGTTGTCATGTTTAGTCACACTCCTCACCTTCCTTGCAGCCCTGCTGTGCACTTTGTTACAACACCAAGACACCCATTGGAAGGCCTGAAGACAAGCAGCCATGCCTCAAGCAGCAGAAAACTTTGAAGACCGACCAGGTGGGTTTCATTTTTTGATTCAATCTGTGGTGGTAGTGCCTGATGCCAAGCCAACCAGTGTTTTCCATGTCGTTTGTATTAACCTTTATCCTTTTGCGTTTCTTGTTCTTCACCCTGAATCAGGTTTTGAGTGCTTCCATACTAACAGTTTATGGGCGTGTCAAGTTGGCAAACCTGAAAGTGATCCTCAAAGGGAGCAGAACGTGGGGGAAGGGAACCTGCAGCCCTACTGTGTCTCCTATGACAACCCTCATGAGGAGAAGGAAGTGGTGGTGCAGGCTCGGCTCCGGCTGGCCTCCCGCACTCTTGAACCAAGTGACTGTCGATTGATCAAGGAGGGCACTCTTGTAGTTGCTTTCGTGAAGCATCCTTCTGGTGATGCAGCCGTTTGCGGGGAGGTGAGACACTGATTGCTTGGTGAATGTGCTGAGGTGCAGCTCTGATCTACTGGTCTACTATTCTGTGATGATTGGTTGCACATGTCCCACCTGGGGAGATGATTGATGGTTGTTTAGACCAACAATGCGGCAGATAATCCATTGACAATGTGATACATCATCTGAGACAGAGTTTAGCGTCTTTCACAACATGTTTAGCGTGATTGTGTGTGTCTTCATTTTGTTCCCTTCCCTCCCCATCCACAGGCACAATATGTCTGGAAGAGTTGTAGTACCAATCAGGCATCGGAGTCGCAAGGATTGATGGAGGACAGCTTATTAGACGCGATGGTGTGTGTCTTCCTGCTGTTCCTTTCCCTTCCACAGGCACACTACGATGGAAGAGTCATGTCAATAGATCGTCGGCGCCACAGAGTCCTACGAACAGGAAAGGAAAGCTGCCGCTGGACCTTCGGTGTGCGGCTCTTCCGCCACTGTTTCACCCGACCCCCCTCCAACAACACAGCCCATCCTGCCTCTTGTAACAATGAACCTGGACCATTGCCAGCTGCAACCACATCGTCTGCAACAGCAGCAGATGCAGCAGCAGCAGCAGCAGCAGCCTCTCGTTGCGTCAATGTCGGCAGCGACAGAAACAGCAGGGGCGGGACTAGCAGCAGAGAGGGCGTGTGCTCTGACACTGGAGTTACGGAGATCAGCACCAGTTTCAATGATCCTTCTCGCTTTGTTGCAGATGACGGCCGGGAGAGCCGGCTGGATTGGGCGAGTGTGAGTTGCCCGATCTCCGCCCTTTGTGTTAGAGTTAATCCCCTTCGCCCGCTGCCAGAGCTTCTAGAGCAGCACGTGGCTTCACTTCGACAGCCGTTTCCGATTGAAGGGGTAGAACGGAGGGAGGTCCAGGTGGGGGCAGACACGGTGGTGGTGAGTGGTTGGGGTTGGGAGGATTGGCGGGTGAAAACCCCGTACTCCTGGTCTGGGGCCCTGCTGCCTGACGCAAGAGCTGGTGGTGGTGGTGTAGCTGCTGCTGCTGCTGCTGCTGCTGCTGCTGCTGCTGCTGCTGCTGGTGCTGCTGCTGCTGCTGCTGCTGCTACTGCTGCTGCTGCTGCTGCTGCTGCTGCTGCTGCTGCTGCTGCTGCTGCTGCTGCTGTTGGTGGTGGTGGTGGTGTAGCTGCTGCTGCTGATGGTGGTGCTGGTGGTGGTTGTGGTGGTGGTGGTGGTGCTGCTGCTGCTGCTGCTGCTGCTGCTGCTGCTGGTGCTGCTGTTGGTGGTGGTGGTGGTGGTGGTGGTGGTGCTGCTGCTGCTGCTGCTGCTGCTGCTGCTGTTGGTGGTGGTGGTGGTGGTGCAGCTGCATCTGTTCCAGCAAGTGGTCATGCCGACTCCCCTATTGTCATTTCTGATGATGCTTCTGCCATTTCTGTTGATGATGATGTTGTTAGTGTTTCTTATAGTGGTAGTGGTGATGGTGGTGTCGCTGCTGCTGCTGCTGCTGCTGCTGCTGCTGCTGCTGAGTCTGAGTCTGCTGGTGGTCCTGCCACTGATTCCGCAGCAAAAATTGCTCATGGTGCTGCAACTAGTGATGATGGTGATGCTGTTGCTGATGTCGTTGCTACTGCAGCGCCTGCCCCGGCTGCTTCGAATATTGCCGTTGCAGCTGCTGCAGCTAATGCCTCCGGACTCGCAGCTCCAGCCCATGGTGCTGCCGCTGCTACAGGCTTTGCTGCTGCAGCCACTGCTACTGCTGCTCCTGTTTTTGCTGCTGCAGTCCCTGCTGCTGCTACTGTTGCTGATGACACTGATGCTGCCGCTGCCGCTGTTACTGGTTTTGCTGCTGCTGCATCTTCTTCCGCTGATTCAATAGCTACTGCAACTCTTACTGCAGCTTCATTTGTAAGTGCTCAAGAGCAGAAAAAGATGCAGCAGGTTGAGAGAAAGAGCAACAGGAAGGTGGCTGAGGAGGATAGAGGACCGGAAGGGGGGGTAGGGAATGCTAGAGAAGAGGAACCGGTGGAAGAGGAATGGCATCAACCATGCGGCCACAGAACCAGTAGGGCACGCAGATGGTTATGTCCTTCGCTGCTCTTTGGTGCATCACCTTCATATGTTGCCCCGCCTGCCACATCTGCTGCTGCCTCGTCTCCCTCTCCTGCGGCTTCCCTGTCTACCTCTCCTGCTGCTGCCCCGCCTGCCACTCCTGCTGCTCCCGCGTTTGCCTCTTCTGCTGATGCTGCTGCTGCCTCTGCTGCCTCTGCTGCTGTTGCTGTTGCCTCTGCTGCTTCTGCTGCTGCTGCTGCTGCTGCTGCTGCTGCTGCTGCTGCTGCTGCTGCTGCTGCTGCTGCTGCTGCTGCTGCTGCTGCTGCTGCTGCTGCTGCTGCTGCTGCTGCTGATGATGATGATGATGCTGCTGCTGCCACTGATCATGCTGCTGCCGCCGATGCTGCTGCTGCTGCTGCCGATGATGTTGCTACTGCTGCCGCTGATGCTGCTGCTGCTGCTGCCGCTGATGCTGCTGCTATGGCTGATGCTGCTGCTGCCGCTGATGCTGCTGCTGTCGCTGATGCTGCTGCTGCCGCTGATGCTGCTGCTGCCGCTGATGCTGCTGCCGCTGGTGTTGCCACTGATGCCGCTGCTGCCGCTGATGTCTATGCTGCCGCTTATGCTGCTGCTACTGCTAATGTTGCTGCTGCCACTGATGCAGCTGCTGCCGCTGATGCTGCTGCTGCCTCTGCTGATGCTGCTGCCACTGCTGCTGCTGCTGCTGCCGCTGTTGATGCTGCTGCCGCTGCTGATGTTGCTGCTGCCACTGATGCTGCTGCTGCCGCTGTTGATGCTGCTGCTGCCGCTGATGCCGCTGCTGCCGCTGCTGATGCTGCTGCTGCCACTGATGCTGATGGTGCCGCTGATGCTGCTGCTGCCGCTGTTGATGCTGCTGCTGCCGCTGCTGATGCTTCTGCTGCCGCTGATGCTGCTGTAGTCGCTGATGCTGCTGCTGTCGCTGCTGCTGCAGCTGCCACTGTTGATGCTTGTGCTGCCGCTGATGCTGCTGCTTCCAGTGCGGCTGCTGCTGATGCTGCTGCTGCCACTGCTGATGCTGCTGCTGCCGCTGCTGATGCTGCCGCTGCCGCTATTGATGCTGCTGCCGTTGCTGATGCTGCTGCCGCTGCTAATGCTGCTGCTGCCGCTGCTGCCGCTGATGATGATGCTGCCGCTGCTGATGCTTCTTCTGCCGCTGATGCCGCTGCTGCCGCTGATGCTGCTGATGCCGCCGCTGCCGCTGATGCTGCTGCTTATGCTGCTGCTGCCGCTGCCGCTGATGATGCTGCTACCGCTGCTGATGCTGCTGCCGCTGCTGCTGCTGCTGCTGCTGCTGCTGCTGCTGCAACTTGTTCTGCTGATAAAGCAGCTGCCGCAACTCAAAGTTCTGCTCAAGAGCAGGAGAGGTTGCAACAGGTTGAGAGGAAGGGCAAGCGGAAGTGGGCGGAGGAAGATAGAGGAGGGGAACGGAGGGCAAGAAATCCTGCTGCTGGCCCATCCTCCCTGTCTGCCACTCCTGCTGCTGGCCCATCCTCCCTGTCTTCCACTCCTGCTGCTGCCTCATCTCCCTCTCCAGCTGCTGCCCCGTCTGCCTCTCCAGCTGATGCCCCGTCTGCCTATGGTGGTATGGGGAGTAAGAGGAGGGGTTCTGTGAGACCCTTTACAGGCATTCCCCTTGGTGCTGTGGTGATCATTCTGTCAGATGATGAGGGAGAGGCTGGGAAGGGTGTATGCGGTGAGACACGGGGGCGATCTGAAGGGGGAGAGGAGGAAAGGAACAAGCGGAATGGCGAGGGAGAGGATGTGGTAGAGGGGGGAAAGGATAAAGAGAAACTTGTTGGAGTGGAAGTGGAGGAGCCGTGTGGAGGAAATGTGAAGGTGGGCTGGTCAGATGAGAGTGGGAGAGAGGAGGTCGAAGTGACGGGAGATACAGAGGGTGAGAAGTTAGTGGAGGAGGAGAAAGTAATGGGAGAAGTGGAGACAGCGGAGGAGGAGCAAATGGAGGAGAACGAAGAGGAAGAAGTGGAGATAGACGATGAGGGGGAGCAGGAGGAGGAGAAAGAAGAGGGGGAAGTGGAGGCAGAGGAGGAGGAGGAGGAGGAGCAAGAGGAGAAGGAAGAGGGGGAAGTGGAGACAGACGAGGAGGAGCAGGAGGAGGAAGATGGAGACGTGGAGATACTATTATAAGATGGCCAGCCAACCAGTTGCATTGTAATTAACCACTCCGCATATTATAATGAGTTTTTGCTTCAAGCCTTCTTTCACATACCATCACATTGGTTTTCATGAAATGCAACTGTTTTCATATCATCAAAGCTCAGTCAGCTCCTTATGATTCTTCCACGTTATTGGAGTCCACGGCTAACGCCTCGTAGATCCTTAAACTTACGGAAGCTCAAGAAATTCCCCTCACCCAAACTAATCCTCATTTCCTCTGGCCCTGCTCACTTTGTCCACAAAGAGACATGGGATGCCAATCATTACTGCACTCGCCTGAGAGGTAGAGAGAGGCGACAAACATGAACGGGGAGTGGGAGAGGGACACACCCGAGGTGGGAGAGGGACACACCCGAGGTGGGAGAGGTGTCAGAATGCTAGGCAGGAATGAAATGACTAGATCAGGGTTTGGTACAAAAATGAAACCCTAATGGGGTTGTACCACATATTGGCTACCCCACTACAGCCTACACATATATAACATGCATATAATTTGACACACCCCCATAGGCAAAGTGGGGGAGAGCAAGGGGTCACAAGACCAGTCAAGAGAAGCAAAGCAAGCTCAGGGTGGATCACAACGTCACCACACTCTCTTAGCACAAGCAAAGGGCCACAAGGCCAGTCCACATGCAGAGGTATATGTATAACAGCAACAGTACAGTGTTCACTACCTAGCAAGAGCAATCATGCAGGTATATATATATGTCACAATACAAGCACAGTCACGAGGTGAGCAAGTGAGACGAAACTGACACTAGGCCTAACAGAGTACACAAGCGCTAATGATCACCAGACGGAAGTGCCTTGGTGAATATACCAGTAGTGTTGGCCCGAGTGTCCACGTGAGCGAGACGAAGCTGACCACACTGCTGCAACTCTCGAGCCAGGAAGTAACGGAGAGCGATGTGCTTCGTTCTGTGCTCCAGTTTGTGCTCCTGACACAAGGCAATGGCAGCCTTGTTGTCTACGAACAGAACTGGAGGGGAACGAGGCTGCTCTCCCAAGTCAGTCAGCAAGTAGGTGAGCCAATGTAGCTCCTGTGCAGCCATGGCGGTGGCGTAGATCTCAGCCTCACAACTAGAGCTGAGAACAGAAGACGAGCGGGTAGACCGCCAAGAGAGAGAACCAGAGCCAAGGCTGAACGTGTAACCCTGTGACGATCGCTGCGTAGCCAGGTCGTCGACCCAAGAAGCGTCTGAGTGTCCAGTGAGGAGAACGTCACCCCGTCCTCCAAGCACGAGCCACATGCCCGATGTACTGCGCAAGAAACGCAGTACCCTCTTCGCAGCATCCCAGTGCACCTTTTGGTGTCTACCAGGAGCCACGTATCGTGCCAGAAGGCCAAGAGGGTATGTGAGGTCAGGACGAGTGCAGGTCATCAGGTACATGAGGCAGCCCACTAGCTCTGGATACGGGCCACTCGGCTCTATGGACTCATCCGAAGGCAAAGCTGAGAGCGAGTGACCAGTAGCAAGAGGAGTGGACTATGACGAGGAGAACTGGAAGCCGAAGCGCTGAAGGACCTGCTGCACCATGTGTGACTGAGTCAGGGAGATGGTGCGGCGTGCTCTGTCCCGGGTGATCTGCAAGCCAAGGTAACTGCGCAGCTCACGCACGTCTGTGCATGTGTGTCTCTTCTACAGTTCCGACTTCACAAGAGCGAGAGCCTCAGTGTCAGCAGTGGCAAAGACCAAGTCGTCGACGTACACGACGATGTAGAACGGTGGCAGCGAGGTGTCAGTGCGCAGAAACAGCGACGGGTCAGCAGTAGAAGGAGCAAACCCAGGAGCCGCAAGTGTCGTCCTCAGTGTGTCGTGCCACTCACGAGGTGCCTGACAGAGACCATAGACTGGCCGGTGGAGGCTCCACTAGGTACCAGAGAGGAACAACCCAGTGAAGCCAGGAGGCCGTCGCAGCCAGATCTCCTCGTGCAGACTGCCCTGTAAGAACGCTGTGCTGAAGTCAAGAGAGTGAAGCTCGTAGTCACGCTGAGCGGCGACGTGCAGCTGCACCCGAAGAGTGGTCATCTTCAGGGTAGGGGAGAAGTTCTGGAAGAAGTCAACTCCCTGTCGCTGATTGAAGCCTCGTGCAACGTAACGAGCCTTGAAGACAGGCGGAGAACCCGGCGGCCGCTTCACCCTGAAAATCCATATGCCATCGACGATGTTCGCCCCAGAAGGGGGAACCTCATCGACGTAAGTGCCTGTGGACTTCCAGGATGCCATCTCTGCCTCCATGGCTGTCTGCCACTGAGAGGAGTAGGGACCCGCGATCGCGTCAGCGTAGGATCGTGGAGTCGAGATGTCCAGTGCATCCGGATCTCCCTCAGGGGCGAGCAGCATGGCCATGAGATTAGGCGCAACAGCCGCAAGACACTCAAAGTCCTCCTGCCTGTCCTCCAGCGCCAGCACCTCCAACAGCTCCAGAACCTCCAGTACCAGCACCTCCAGCAGCTCCCGAACCTCCTACGCCAGCGCCTTCAGCGCCAGCACCTCCAACAGCTCCAGAACCTCCAGTAGCTCCAGAACCTCCAGCGCCAGCACCTCCAGCACCAGCGCCACCAGCCGCAGCACCCCGAGAACTAGCAGTACCACCAGCCTCAGCAGCTCCAGTACCTCCAGTACGAGCACCTCTGGGACCAGCGGCTCCAGTAACTCCAGTAGAAGCGCCTCCAGTAGCTAAGTCACCAGCTCCCGTGCCTCCAACTCCAGCGCCGGTCGCAGCAGGGCCCCCAGCTCCAGCAGCGCGACCCTGACGGCTAACGTACCACTCACGCAACTGCTGTGGGGAGAGAGGGAGACGCCGACGAGAGACCTGCGGCGAGGTACCAGCGGAGCGACTACAGAGGCGGCCACTCCAAGAAGACTGCACAACAGGCGCCGCAATGCCCTCAGGCGCAACACCCCCAGACTAAGGACCCCCAGGCGCAGCACCCCCAGTTTCCGCACCTTAAGGCTCAGAACCTCCAGGCTCCTCACGCTTAGGCTCAGCACCTCCAGGCTCCACACCCCCAGGCTCAGCACCCCCAGGCTCAGCACCCCCAAGCTCCACACCCCTAGGCTCAGCACCCCCAGGCTCCACACGCCCAGGCTCAGCACCCCCAAGCTCCGCACTGGCAGGCTCAGCACCCCCAGAAGCAGCACCCCGAGCAGGACCACCCCCTGCAGGACCTGATTCACCAGTGACCTCAACCGGCTCAGTCAAGGGAGGAGGGTCTACCTGAGACACACCTGAAGGAGCAGGACCTGGAGCGGGGAGAGGGTCTACCTGGGGAGGACCTGGAGCGAGAAAGAGCGGCGGGGGGGGGAGAGAGGCAGTGCGGTAGGGAAAAAGACGGTGAAAGGGGACCGACTCGTCAAAGGTGACATCCTGAGACGCAAAGACACGGCTCAAGGCGGGGTCGTAAAACTGCCAGCCAGGCGCGTCAGGGGGGAAACCAAGGAAGACGCAGGGAATGGCGCGAGGGGAGAGCTTATCCGCGGACGTATCGCGGACAAAGGCACGAGCACCCCAGACCCGGAACGCGACGCATCGCCAACCTCCCCTGTCCAACGCAGTGTGGGCGAGGTCTCTGGCAAGGAGACATGGGGCCAGAGGTTGAGTTGATGCGCGGCGTACCGGACCGCAAACGGCCACAGAAAATGGGGGGCAGCCGCATGGATCATGGAGGTACGAGCGACCTCCATGACTAAGCCAATGCGGCGCTCAGTGTCGAAATATAATTGACATATTTTATAACTGCTTGTAGTTGTAGTGTAGTTATTGTGCTTTGTAGGTGGTGCACCAATTTCATTTGTTTCCTATGCTATATGTTCCTTGAACCTATAGTGAAACCCATCTTTTCTCCTTTCCAACTTCCTCGATCCTCTCACCCTTGCCCAAACTCACTCGATACCTAAGTTGGGCCTAGGCTCCTAAGCCTAGGCCCTAGTTAAAACTTAGCTCACTCTCGCTTATTTTGACATGGATTCTGAGCACATTTCGATCTGGCCTGTGTGGGCCCGCCTTAAGCTTCCGCTGCTACTTTTCCGGTCGCGCGCCTAGGGCGCATGGCGATTTTCTTCTAGTCACGCCCCCGGTTGGCGTGTGACTCTTTCTCTGCCCGTCGCGCGCCCCGTGGCACGCGACGGTGCCCTAAACCTGCCCGTCGTACGCCCCGTGGCACGCGACGGTGCCCTGCTCGTCGTGCGCCCCGAGGCACACGAACGGGCCCTACTCTTAAACTTACCCGTCGTGCGCCCCTTGGCACGCGACGGGCCTTTCCGCACCCGTCCTCACTGCAGCCGCCCCTGACCTACCTGCGCCAACATATAGTAGCCGCTCTGCGGCTTTCTTCCCGCCCACCCCCCTCCTCCTTTGTCTCCCTGCAGCCGTGGGGAGGAGGGTATGGGGGTGGCGGGTGTTGGATTTTTGGGTCATTTCCTTCCCTTCCCCTCCTCCTCCTTTCGTTCCCATTGCTGCAGCTGCCGCTGGGGGGGAGGGTGTGAGGGTGTGGGGGAGAAGGGGGATTGGCACCGAGGTGGCGGGTGTGAGGCAACCAGCAGCCGTCCCTCCACCTCTCCTCTTTCCCCCCCCTCTCTGCTGCTCCTGCAGCAGTGTGGGGGAGGGGAAGGAGGAGGGTGAGGAGATGGAGTGGGTGACCATCCAGAGTTAGCCCGCCTGCAGTACCTGCTGTTGCTTGTTATTTTGCATGGTGTACCCCCTCAGGGGGCGTAACTATACTTCTACCTACAAGCACTTATGGGGGCGTGTCGAAATATAATTGACATATTTTATAACTGCTTGTAGTTGTAGTGTAGTTATTGTGCTTTGTAGGTGGTGCACCAATTTCATTTGTTTCCTATGCTATATGTTCCTTGAACCTATAGTGAAACCCATCTTTTCTCCTTTCCAACTTCCTCGATCCTCTCACCCTTGCCCAAACTCACTCGATACCTAAGTTGGGCCTAGGCTCCTAAGCCTAGGCCCTAGTTAAAACTTAGCTCACTCTCGCTTATTTTGACACTCAGCAACCCCATTCTGCTGCGGAGAGGCCGAAAGCGTGAACGTCTGGCGGATGCCGTGCTCCTCACAGTAGGCTCGCAAGAGGTCAGAGGAGAACCGACCACCTCTGTCAGAGTGCAGACGCAAGACACGAAAGTCTGAGTGGAACCGCTCGCGGAACTGGAGACGAACAGCGCGGATCCAAGGGATCAAAACATCAGGGACACCCCCCTTGCGCTGCAAGGGGAAGACCGTGGTGTAACGCGTGTAGTCGTCGACTACCAGCAGGAAGTACCGCTCGTGGCCGTGTCCACGGACGCGGCTGGGCCCCACACGTCCAGGTGGAGAGTCTGCAGCGGAGCCTCTGTGGGAGGGAACGAGGAGGAGTGAGGAGCGGCGCGCTGCCGCCCCTCGACGCAAGGAATGCAGGGCGGCGCAGGTGAGGGAGGGAGGGAGGGCAGAGACCTAGGAAGACCAGAGACCAGGGCGCGAGAGTGCATGCCACGAAGGCGAGGCAGGGAGGGGTGACCAAGGTGGTGGTGCCAAAGGAGAGTCTGGTGCGACAGGCTGCGACATTCACACCGGGTAGCTACCTGAGCGGACGCGTACAGCTGAGGAGACAAAGGGGTGGAGCGCGACGCAGTGGTGAGGGTGTACGGGCTGGACCCAGGCGCACGTGTGAACGTGGCCAGGTGGCGGCCGGTCCGAGAGCACGTGCAGATCGCCACACTGTCCTCCAGGAGTAAAGGTGTCAACCCAATGATCTTGAAGGACGGCGTTGCTCACCAGGTTCGTA
This sequence comes from Closterium sp. NIES-65, assembly GCA_948144175.1. Lineage (NCBI taxonomy): Eukaryota > Viridiplantae > Streptophyta > Zygnematophyceae > Desmidiales > Closteriaceae > Closterium > Closterium sp. NIES-65. Next base: position 1,796,057 of record CANXME010000053.1, on the reverse strand, counting down.
GAGAACGATGGGAGGTGGAGGCCGGACAGCTCACCAGACGGGACCGCCGGACACGGAAGCACAGTACTGGACCGTGCTAGCACTGGGCCCCCAGAGGGGTCAGCCAGTGAGACAAGGACAGGTGCAGGGAGGGGAGTGACTGTGGTGCTATCACGAAAGAAACAGCGGGAAGCACCAGAGTCAAGTGTAAAGGTGTGCAAAGCCTGAGCGGACGCTGTACCAGTGAGAGCAGACTCGCTAGCACCTAGGGCTGCAGACTCTATACCTGGGTCAGGTGGCACACACAAGTAGCAGTCACCCTCAGCACTAACAGTCAATGCATACATGGCACCAAGAATCGCATCATAGTCAAGATCAAAGATAGGTACACCACGCCTAGACAGGTCTGCCCAGTGGGGAAACTCAGTAGCCTCGGGAGACTTGGCGCGCCAGGCGTCGCTAAGCCTAGAGAAGCAGCGATACTCAGTGTGAGAGCCGTTGCATGGGCGACCAGCGCGGGGGCCAGTGCGAATGATATAGGGGCAGCGAACAGGTCCCCCAGACGCCCCACGCTGAGCATACCAGTCATGAAGTTGCTGAGGGGAGGGGGTCTGCTACTGACGCTGCTGTTGGTGCTGGTGCTGCTGCTGTGGCGGCTGCTGCTGCTGCTGTTGCGGCTGTTGCTGCTGCTGTCCCTGACCACCACCGAAGCTTCCCTTCTGGCTGCCACCACCACTCCCTCCCCCCCCACTACCCCTGCCACCACCACTCCTTCCTTCCCCACTACCGCTGCTGCCACCGCCACCGGTCCCGGTACCACCGCCGCCCCCACCACCACCTCCACCCCCACGACCACCCCCACCACCTCCACCTCCCCCACCGCCTCCACCACCGCCTCCTCCACCGCCACCTCCACCTCCCCTACCACCCCTGTTGCCCCTGGCGCTGCGGCGCTTCCCGCTTGGAGCGGAAGCAGCCCCGACCTCCTCAGCACCAAGGTAGTTGAGAGCAGCAGCAGCAGCAGCAGCAGAGGCGTAGGAGCGGGCAAGAGGGGAGGGTGAGCACCCCTCAAAGAGGGGAGTGCGAGGAGTGCCACGAGCAGCACCTACAGCGAGGATGTTCTTTTTGGCTGCTAGGAGGTGCTTCTCGAGGTCGTCGACAGTGAGAGAATGGGGGTCTAGGGCGAGGAAGTGGTCCCTGACTGAGCGAAGAGTGTCAGGGAGGAGGGTGATGAGGAAGTAGAGAGTAAAGTACATCTGGGGGTGATTCTCGGCGAGGAACTCGGTTGGAAGGGCTGCACGAAGGCGAGCGTCACTAGCGCGAAGGTGAGAGATGAGGTCCTCAGCCGTGGTAAACGAGGATAGGTCGGGGAACAGGTAGGGTAGCATAAGACGACCTAGAGCTGCAGTGGCTGGGGAAGAGTAGCGGGCAACTACAACCTCATACAGTGCCTTAGCAGTCTTGTGCTGACTAAAGTGCGCGCGCTCAGTGATCGGCAGATGTTTGTGAATAGCGAGGCGCGCAGCGGCATCACGAGTCTGCCACTGTGAGTGGTCAAGAGCGGCAGTAGGAGCAACGGCAGTGCGAGTCACGTAATCGAACAGTGAAACTCCGTCTTTGGCGTCGGTCAGAAGAAACAGTTGCAGGTCATCGAGCCAAGTGGCAAACTCTACCGAGCGACCGTCAGGATCGAAAGGGAGGATATTGAGAGTCGCCATGAGTGCAGCGCACGTGAGAGTAGCGCGTAGGTGGCAGAGCAGAGCACAGACAGGAGAAGCTGCGGACAAGGCGGCAGAGGCGGCGCACAAGCTGCTGGGACGACACGCACGTGGCAAGGGCGGCGCGCAGGGCAGCGGTGAGGCGCTCGCAGGCTGCTGAAGTGGCGCGCGGGTGGGTAAGGCAGCGCGCGGCAGAAGCGGGCCGCGCTAGGGCGGCGGACGCGGCGCGCTGGGCAGCAGCGGGCTGCGCGGGCGGCGGACGCAGCGCGCGGGGCAGCTGCGGACTGTGCGGGCGGCGAACGCGGCGCGCGGGGCTGCAGCGGGCTGCACGGGCGGCGAATGCGGCGCGCGGGGCTGCAGCGGGCTGCGCGGGCGGCAGACGCGGTGCGCGGGGCAGGTACGGGCTGCGTGGGCGGCGGACGCGGCGCGTGGGGCTGCAACAGGCGGCGGACGCGGCGCGAGGGGCTGCAGCAGGTTGCGCGTGCGGCGGACGCGGCGCGCGGGGCAGCTGTAAGCCGCGCGCAAGCTCCTACGGCGGCGCGCGAGGCAGCAGCGGGCCGCGTGCGTGCTCCTAAGGCGGCGCGCTCGGGACTAGAGCAGCGCGCGCAGGCAAGACAGAGGCGCGGGTGGGCAGCGCAACGCAGGCAAGGCAGGGCGCGCGCGGGCAGCGCAGCGCAGTCACGACGTGGGGCAGCTCAGTAACTGCAATGGTACGTGGGCCCTAAAAAAATCGGTCCTACAGACCTAATGCTCTGAATACCATGTCAGAATGCTAGGCAGGAATGAAATTACTAGATCAAGGTTTGGTACAAAAATGAAACCCTAATGGGGTTGTACGCCATATTGGCTACCCCACTACAGCCTACACATATATAACATGCACATAATTTGACAAGAGGGACTTGTTGATGGCGTTCGCCTCTTTGAGCCGTTCTTCCACGGCCCCTGTCGAGTCAGACCTGCCAAAAGTGGAAAGTGGTGGACAGGGATGAAGTGCAGGGTTGTGGGAGAGAGAGGGTGGAGGAAGGCTGAGATTTTGGGAAGGATAGCTGGTAAATGCCTGGTGATCAGTGACTGCGTGCGATAGGTGGAGAGGGGTTAGGAGGGCGGAGTGCATCAGTAGGGCCGGGAGGGGACGGTAGGTGGGTGGTGGTGAGTGATACAAGTACTCAAAATGACCGGCATTGTGCGCTCTACCTTACGAATCATCATGAGTGCGAGGCCAAGAGGCGGCAAGCGGATGGGGTACCTAACAGGGCAGGCGTCTTAGCAGCTAGATACGGCAGAAACGGACTGGGTACCTTACAAAGTGCAATGAAATCAGGCGTGCGAAACGAACGGGTTACCTTTCGGAGCCTGCGAGGTCAACTAGGTTGAGTTGACTGTTGCGCTGAAAGCTGTTGCCTCCGGAGGTCCACTGCATTGGTAAAAAGACACGGATACATTCCCGCACACACTAAAGTGAGGTACGAGGGTGTGCCATACGAAAGTGACATAAGTCAGAATCTTGTCATCGTCTGGATATGTTACCATTATTTTCTTATAACCACATGCATACTAGTTGGTGTAGTCTCATTCTTGGTTTTTATCTGTTGATGGTGTACCCCCCTTGCCACCTTCCCTACCTATATCTAGTACCGTGCTTTCTAATAAAACCTCTTCTTCTCTCTCGCAACTCTCGCTACGTTCCTAAGCTCCTATGTTCAGTTCGTTAATAGCGCCATTTTTCTTTTCTTCATGGCGTCGTGCAGCCCAATGCGCCCCCTCTCAGGCCCTGCCACGCACCTTCTTAGGCGTCGCTGCTCGCCCCATGTCGGCACGGTAGCAGTGCGTGATGTGCACGCCAGCGTGCGACAAGCAGCAGCAGTAGCAGCACGCATGAAACAGCGCACACGCAACCGCACACGATCGTCGGAGCCACAGGGTGCTTGGGAAAGACCGCTGTCACTGCACCTTCCGTGTGCGCCTCTTTGACCGCAGCTTTGCCCTGCGACAACACAACCCGTCCTGCCACTTGTACAAGTGACCACGAACCGTTGCAACTCGCAGCCACATTGTCACCACCAGCAGTAGCAGCAGCAGCAGCAGCAGCATCCTCTCCCTGCCGCGATCTCGGCAGAAACAGAAACAGCGGGACAGAACCAGCAGCAGAGATGAAAGTACGCCTTCCAGCACTGGAGTAAAAGAGATTGGCGACCATTTCCCCGATCCCGCTCGGTTCATCGCAGATGATGGTCGGGCGAGCACGCTGAATTGATCAGGGGTGTGGTGCTCGATTTCCTGCCTTTGTGTCAGAATTAATTCCCTTCATCCACTGCCATTGCTTCTGGAAAAGCATGTTGCTACCCGATTGAGGGGGTGAGGTGGGGGGAGATCCAGGTGGGGGAAGAGAAGGTGGTGGAGAGTGGGGTGGGGATGGGAGGACTGGAGGGTTGATGCCCCCTATTCCTGGTTTGGGCTCTTGCTGTCTGTTGCAAGGGCTGTTGCTGCTGCTGGTGGTGCTGTTGCTGCTTCTGGTGCTGCTGCTGCTGTTTGTGCTGATGCTGTTGCCACTGATGCTGATGCACCTATTAGGCTAGCTGGTGATCCTGACTTTCCTCTTGTTCTCTCTGATGATGTTTCTGCAGTGCTGATGATGATAAGGCGATAGGGTTTCGATGGTGGTGGTGGTAGTGGTTGTGGTGATGCTGCTCATGATGATGATGACAGGCTCGTTGCTGTTGCTTCTGTTCCTGCTCCTGCTCCTGCTACTGCTACTGCTGTTGTTGCTGCTGCTGCTGCTGCAGCTGTTGCTGATGCTGTTGGTGCTGCTGCTGGGTCTGCTACTACTGCTTGGTCAGTTGATGCTTCTGCTGTTGGGTCTGCTGTTGCTATTGTTGGGTCAGCTGATACTACTCTGACTGATTTCGCCGCAGCCATTGCTCATCGTTCTTATGCTGCTGCTGCTGCTGCTGTTGCCGCTGGTGGTGTGGATGCTGCTGGTTATGATGGTGCTGATGGTGATGCTGATGCTAACGATGGCGACGCTGATGCTGCTGCTGCTGCTGCTGCTGTCGAGTTTAGTGATCATGCATTCACTGATTCTGCCACAGCAACTGCTCATGGCGTTGCGACTGGTGATGATGGGTGTCTGTGCTGCTGATGCTGTTCATGTTATTGGTGCTGTGGATGCTGCTGATTATGATGGTGCTGATAGTGCTGATGCTGGTGCCGTTGCTGCGGATGCTGATGATGCTGCGGATGGTAATGACACCGCACGCAGCTCCCTCCCCTTCTGCAGCTCGTGCTCCTGCTTCTTCTGCTACCACGCTTGCTGAGGGAGAAATAGAGAAGAATGTGGAGGAAGAGAAGATGGGGGTGGCAGAGGGGGAGTTAGAAGAGGGAGAGGTGGCAGAGGGGGAGGAAGAAGAGGGGGAAGTGGCAGAATTGGAGGGGAGCAGGAGGAGGATTTGAAGAAGAAAGACGAAGGGGAAGAGGCTGAGGAGGAAGGAGGGGTGAGAGAGGGGGAACAGGAGGAGAAGCAGGAAGAAGCAGAGGGAACTGAGGAAGGAGAGGTGAGAGAGGAGGAACAGGAGGAGAAGCAGGAAGAAGCAGAGGAGACTGAGGAAGGAGAGGTGAGCAAGGAGGAGCAGGATGCGAATCAGGAAGAAGCAGAGAGAAGGGGAGGTGAGAGAGGAGCAGGAAAACGGGGAAGAAGGGGAGGAGAGTGAGGAGGACGGGGAGGTGAAAGAGGGGGAGGAGGAGGAGGAGGAGGAGGAGGAGGAGGAGGAGGAGGAGGAGGAGGAGGAGGAGGAGGAGGAGGAGGAGGAGGAGGAGGAGGAGGACGAGGAGGAGGAGGAGGAGGAGGAGGAGGAGGAGGAGGAGGAGGAGGAGGAGGAGGAGGAGGAGGAGGAGGAGGAGGAGGAGGAGGAGGAGGAGGACGAGGAGGAGGAGGAGGAGGAGGAGGAGGAGGAGGAGGAGGAGGAGACTCGGGAAGATGAGGATAGTAGGGAGGAGGAGGAGCAGGAGGAGGAGACTCGGGAAGACGAGGATAGTAGGGAGGAGGAGCAGGAGGAGGACCAAGAAGAACGGAAGGGCAGTGAAGGGAAAGAGGCTGGTGAGAGGGGTTGCAGTGGGAGTGGGGACGGTGGGAGTGGGGACGGTGGTGAGAGTGGGGACGGTGGGAGGGGGGACGGTGGGAGAGGGGACGGTGAGAGGGGGGACGGTGGGGGGGAGGACAGTGGGAGGGAGGTTGGTTTGCAACATGCAAGACCGCAGGGGGGTGGGAGGAAACGAAAGACCATGGATGAGCAGAGAGGATGGGAAGCAGGAGATGACGGAGTAGGGGAAGGTGGAGCAGGGAAAGGAAGAACAGAGGAAGGGAGAGCTGGTGAAGTTAGAGCAGTACAAGTGAGAGCAGCAGAGTGGAGACCAGAAGAAGGGAGAGCAGCAGAGGGGAGACCAGAGGAAGGGAGAGCAGCAGAGGGGAGACCAGAGGAAGGGAGAGCAGCAGAGTGGAGACCAGAGGAAGGGAGAGCAGCAGAGTGGAGACCAGAAGAAGGGAGAGCAGCAGATCTGAGAACAAGGGGAGAAAGGGCAGGGGAGGGAGTGGAAGGGGGGTGGAGGCGGTGGCAAAGGCAAAGGAGCAACAGGGTATGTAGACCGCGTTTGCTTCTCAACCTGCAGCTCTGCTCCTCACCTTGGTTGGCTGTCGCACCCGCAGTCACATCACCTGCTGCCACCGCTATTTGAACACCTTCTGTCACTTGTACCGTTGCAAGTGATTCACTGGCCCCTGCTGCCATGCCTGATATTGCACGCCCTACTGCAATACCAGGTGTCGCACCTGCTCCCACCCTTGAAGACCAGCAAACTGCAATGCATAGAGTGGTACCAAGAGTGCAGCAGGGGCTGTCAAACTGCTCACCTTCTTCCAATGTGCCAACCTTCACCTTGCCTTCTGCATCCACCCCTTCTGCATCCACCCCTTTTGCATCCACCCCTTTTGCATCCACCCCTTTTGCATCCACCCCTTTTGCATCCACCTTACTTGCATCCTCGACCCCACCATCTTCCTCAGCAGCCCCAAGCGTCCACCATCTTGCTCTTGACCCGCGAATCCGCTACCTAATCAACACGATTCTTGCTCCCACAAGGACAACTGGGCGGCAGAATCAGAGTATATAGCGCGACTGCATGTCCATCAACCAGTTGCATATGTTTGTCGGCAGCGAGAACATATGGCAACCGCATGACTCAGTAATCAACAGCACGAGTCCAAGACAAGATTAAAATATGCACTTATGATGTGATGGGTTAACAAAACAATATGGTAGTGAGTCACAACAATACAGACAGATACGTCCACGTTTTCTGTGTCGAGTACCGGTATTTGTTATTTTTCCAATTGAAGACCCCTCAAGGGTGGATAGTAGGATACTTTATTTCGGTATTGAGTTCTACTACCGTCATCGCCCGGATATAAGACATGTATGTCTTATTCCATACATAAAAAAAAAAAAAATCAGTCCTATAAATGGACAAAAATCCGTTTAGAAGATACTTCCTCGTTATACATTTGCCATTTGCCCCTACACACAAATAGGTGTCTTATAATGAGGCTACCCCGTTTATAAGAGACACCCGTATAATAGACCAGGGCCCACGATATCAGGGCAAAACATCCTGATTACCCTGATTTCAGGATGGTGTTTTAAGTTTGCCCTGAAATTTCAGAATGACGATGAAATTTACCCTGTAACGTCAGGATGATTCATGTGTTTTGCCCTGAAATTTCAGAATGGCAGTGAGATTTTGCCCTGAAGCGTTAGGGTGAATGTAGAGGGATGCCCTGACTCATGGGAAGGGGAAGAAGGGGTGGAGGGGAGGGGGGGAGAGGGGGAGAGGGGAGGAGGGAGGCTCGGGGGTGTGTGTGCTAGTTTTGTCCCCCCCCCCCAAGGTTTTTGCTCAGCCCATTGTAGTGAAACCACTGAACAACCTGCTCCTCTCGTGGCTTCCCCTCCACTCTAGTGTCTTGTATTTTTTTGCCCTGAAACATCCGGATGAATTTCTGCTGGTGCCCTGAAATTTCAGGATTGCCAGGAAATTTTGCCCTGAAAAATCAGGGCATTTTGGAGAGTTTTCAAAAGTTGCCCTGAGGGCTCAGGGTGCCCTAAATCCTAGCACAGGCCCTGTAATAGACAACCCCTGTCTACTATTCAACACGGTCTTATATCTGGGTGATGACGGTACCCCTTCTGGGCTAAAAACATTTGCTGATGAAGCCAAGATTGCCCAATGGCAAGAGTACGGTAGTGACACCTGGCAAACGCGTGAGGGTGAGAACCAGGGCTGACTTATAGAATGGATAAGCATGAGGTCAAAACGGTCCGGCTTACAAACCCATGCAATGGGCAATTGTGTAGAGAGGGGAACTGGCCAACAAGGCCCTTACGCCTCATTCTGCCATGGTTAATGTGGCAAATATGACTGGAACAAATTTGTGCAGGGCCATGTGGTTTTTCTTAATTTATTGAATCTCATTTGTGTTGAAGTTATCGTTTCATGCCCATCTAGCACCCATGTGCTACTCTGTCTTGACACTCTTTGGGCTGCGAGGCTTGTACACCATTGATAGACTAATCAGGAGAATTGGAATCACAGTTCCACTATAGTACATGCCACTATAGGATGAGTAAGCACCTGATAGTGTCATCACCTGCACCAAGAACAATCATAGCAAACACAGTCAAACGAGAGAGGCAATGCGCGTAAAGGAGTGGGCAGCATAGAGACATGGAGGCCCAGAGTGAGATTTACGGCCCCAGCAGCAAGGTTTATGGAGAGATTTTTGAAACAATAGTGAGACATGCACGCTTACACAAAAGGCGCTGGCGACGTAGCTGCCGACGAAGATGCTATAGAGGGTATGAAGAAGGGCTACAATGCGGTGGGTGATGGTGCCCTTGGGGATTCCAGCTGTGAGCTGGTAGATGGCTGCATGAGAGTGAAGAGACATGAAGGGAAGAAAGGGGGGGGATAGATTTGGGAGAGATGATTGCAGCAACTGGTGAGCCCAAGTAACAGGTAATTTTCCCATGGTGGAGGGTTTGGGAAATGGGTATGAGATCTAGGGAATGGTGGTGCGAATGGGAATGGAAAATGGGAATGCACAGTAGAATCGGATGGTTACGGAAAAGAAATCAGGCTTGGAATGGAAGTAGGAACAGAAATGGGATGGAAAAAAAGGTTGCCACAAGTGCAGCAAATTGCGAGATTGTAGTGGTCTTCAAATTCTATTCATGCAACAATCAAGTTCCATTTGAAAAAAGAAAGGCTGTTTTGGGGTGGGTACACACCTTTGGAGCTGGCAACAACAAGCGCCCAATTCGCGAAGGCGATGAAGTCACCCCAATTCAAGCCCTGTTGGTAACACAGAGTGGGGGGTTGGTAAAAATGCACACGGTTGGGAGATTATGGAGTGGGGGACACAGACTTTATAATTAACAAATAATCTGAGATAGAGAGCGCAAGTGAAAACAGTAACGCATGCATATGGCTCTGCATGCTTAGGGTAGGAGGTCCTCAGCAATCAATGAATGAGAATCTTGCCCCAATGGAACCAAGCTTGGCGAGTGGCAAACACCCTTTTGTGGGTGCTGTTCGTACATGCTCGTGTTCGCCATTTGCTCAAGCCTAGGTAGGAGGTCCTGTGCAATCAGAGAATGAGAAGCTTGCACTAATGGCGAGTTGACTTTTGAGTTGACTCAAAAGTCAACATGAACCAAGGCTATATATGCTGATCGTTAAAAGCTTCACTGGTCAGTACTGTGGTGCCAGAACCGGAATTTGAGAAAGCAGTTTGCACAAATTGGCCTTGGGTGCCAATATGAGCAATTATGTTCTGGCTGCTGGCATGAGAGGGAGGTGGGGTGACGTGAATGGGGGCAGGAGAGAGTGACGCAGAGATAACGCTCGTTGGAGATGGCAAGGGGACAACCACATTGGGGGATAGGGGTGACGTACGTGGGGGTAGAGGTAAGGCACATGGGAGGAAGAAACTGGTGGGTAGGGGTTGCAGTGACGCATGTGGGAGGCAGAAACATGGGTGGTAGGGATGATGCACATGGGAGATGAAAGCATGGATTGCGGAAAGGAGGGCGCCCATCGGAGGCAGTAAGCACATGGGAGGCAGTAAGCACATGGGAGGCAGTAAGCACATGGGAGGCAGTAAGCACATGGAACGGGGTAAGGAAGAACACACATGGGAGAGAGAAGCATGGAACGGGGTAAGAATGAACGCACATGGGATAGAGAGGCATGGAACTGGGAAAGGAGAACGAGAAGCAAGGAACGGGGTAAGGGAGAACGCACATGGGAGAGAGAAGCATGGAACGGGGTAAGGGAGAACAAGAATGGAAGAGAGAAGCATGGAACGGGGCAATGTAGAACGCACATGGGAGAGAGAGGCATGGAACGGCGTAAGGGAGAGCGCACATGGGAGACGGCGCTGACGAGCATGGTGGCGAGCATGTGGACGAACGTGGGCCTCCTGCCGGGCGGCACCATTCGGTTGTACACGTCTGTGTCCAGGGGGGCGCAGGTGACCAGTGGTGGGTGGATGGTCTGGCAGGGAGTCACGAGGGAGCATGATAAGCAAGCACGACGCATGACGCAGGACGCATGAAGCAATGACGCATGGCGACGCATGAGGCAAGCACATTCATACATTCTTATGAAGGTGAAGCATAGAGCATGAAGCATGCGTGTGCCAGCGCCAATGAGCTATGTTGGAATATACGTGTTTACCGTAAATACGCGCGTATCGTATATACGCTATCATATACGCTATCCGCTAAGGGGTCAGTTTGGACATACGCTTTTTCGGGCAGGGAACAAAAATCCCGGGCAGGGTGGAAAAAACGTCCTGCACAACACCGAGAAGGTATTCCCTATTTTCACTAAGACTTTCGTAGCAAATTTTCTAAGTCTGAACGGCGACTGGGGTGGGATGTGTAGTAGATACTGTCGCAAGAAGTAGGAATCGGAATGAACTCTGTTGGGAAGCGGTAACGTTAAAGGACACATCCAGAATTACCGTGTCGGCCCCAAAACTGTCACCACTTTCACGCGATTGGTCGAAGGTTTTGAGTGGGTTTTTATTGCGATTGGTTCCCATTCTTCCCACCGAACCTCCTTCTGGGGTTTTCCGAACCTACAATTTTTTCGTTGACTTAGTTGTGTAATTTGGGGTGTGGCCTTTAAATAGAAATGACGAGTGCAGTGGGGCTGGCTGGTAAGTAGCGTGAGTGGGGTTTGTTGAGGGAAGTTTTTGACAGGTTGGAGTGCGTAGATGGGATGGGTTTCAATGGGGTACTAATCGGAATTGTACTTCTGAACTGCCAAACTGAAAACTTCGAAGGCACATTCCTGCTTCCCTGGATCTCCGAATTGCAAAATGCTCACCTGGAGATTTCGCATTTTTCCGTATACACACGATTTATTTTCCCGGGCAGAACCTAAAAACTTCTGACTGCGTACAGCGTATTAGCTGGCATATAGTGTTTTGTGTATAGACTCAAGCGTATATACGCTTTAGGGTCGGAACGTTTCCTTTATTCCAACTTAGCCCAAGAGAAATGCTGGGAGCACATGCACATGAGCGAGAGAAGCGCAAAATTCAAACTCGCAGAGATCCCGGAACGGTTCAGAGAGGTCCAAAGAGGTGAAGAGAGCCACAGTTTGGTTCAAAGTGGTTCAGGGAGGTCGAGAGATGGAGGCGCAGTTCGGCGTGGACTCACAAAGCCTGAGCCAAAGGCTGTTGGAGATGTTCCACGTGGTGGCAAGAGGAGCAGAGTGGTTCAGACAGATCCAGAGAGGTCAGATATCGATACAGTGCGGTGCGGACTCACAGAGCCTGAGCCAGAGGCCGTAGGAGATGTTCCACGTGGTAACAGAGATGAGGCAGCTCTTGGGGAACTCAACCCCCAGGATGTCCACGTTGCGAGCCCGGCTCCACAGCGCCTTCCCCTCCCCTGCAGGCGCCGCACACGTCCTATCACCCTCCTGCTTCCCCGCATCCCCATCCCCACCGCACTTCCCATTGACCATCGCCCCGTCCAATCCCCCCCCGTTCAACTTCACGTCCCCGGCCTTCCCAGGGTCCCCCGTGGGGGTCTCCCAGCCGGTGAAGCCGAGCCCGGCGGTGATCATGGCGGCCTCGGTGATGCTCCACACGATGTACGCGCGGAAGCGCCACACGATGCACGCGTGGTGCGCCACGAGCCAGCGCACGTGGAAGGGGTGGGCGCGGTTCTTGTGTAGGTTGCTGATTTGAGTGAGGTCGAGCGAGGGGGACACGAGCAGGAAGACGAGCGCTGAGAGCACGCCCTGGATGAACGCGCGGCAGAATGGCGCGCGGATGGGCGGCTGCTTGACACCCGCGGACCAGATCTGCAGGTGGTGAGGACGGACGGGGATGGGCGGGAGGGAACGCGCAGACTGGTGACGTGCGCGCAGGTAGATGACTGTTTGAATGACAGAAGGTACACAACCGTTTACAACCGCGCTAAAAAACGAACCTGAGGCGATCAATTCTCCACTTTCACCGCGCCCTAATTGGCTCCCGCCAAAACAAATGTTTGCCTGGATCTCTACACTCTCACTCCCCTGTCGTCGTCCGTCCCGTCTCCCTCCCGTTGCAATCCTGTCCTCCCGTTCTCTCTGCCCTCCCGTCGCCCTCCCGTCGCCCTCCCGTCGCCCACCCGTCGCCCACCCGTCGCCCTCCCGTCGCCCTCCCGTCGCCCTCCCGTCGCCCTCCCGTCGCCGTCCCGTCGCCCGCCCTGACGCCCGTCGTCTGTGTCGTCTCTCCCGCGATTGCACTCGCGGTCATCCTCTTGTCACACTCGCGATCGCCTTCTCCTCCCCTTCCCGTCCCGTCGCCCTTGCTCTCTCCCCTCCTTTCCCGTCGCCCTTGCTCTCTCCCCTCCCTTCCCGTAGCCCTTGCTCTCTCCCCTCCCTTCCCGTAGCCCTTGCTCTCTCCCCTCCCTTCCCGTCGTCCTTGCTCTCTCCCCTCCCTTCCCGTCGCCCTTGCTCTCTCCCCTCCCGTCCCATCGCCCTTGCTTGCTCTCTCCCCGCCCTTCCCGCCGCCCCTAATGCAGTCGTCGTGCTTCCTGTCTCACCTCCCAACACCCACCCCTTCGCCCTGGCGCTCGCACCGAAACGCCCTATTCTCATCCCCCGTCCCAATTTCTCCTCCCATCGCCCACCACATCGCCTTTGCTCTTGCTATGAAACGGCCTCTCCGCGCCCTTCCTCCCTTCCCTCCCATCACCCGACCTCTTTCCGCGATTTTGCACACTTATCTCTCTCCTCGCGCCCTCCTTTCCGTCGCCCTGTCTCTTTTGTCTCTGTTCACCTTGCTTACTCTCTGTTTTTTCCCTCCTTTTGTTTCTCGTATGCTGTTTTTGCCGCCATAGCAGGTTATGTTCTAAGGTGATTTGCTGTCCGTGAATTGCACATCTGTGAAATTGCCACGGCATGTGAATGGGACTTGCGTGTCGCAAACTTGCGACACATTTGCAGTGCACATGCTTGCGACGCTTGTTGGATAAAATCTATGAAGACTCTTCACTTCAAGTATCAAACGCGTTTGACTAGAAAACTAAAAAAACAGAACAGCACCCAACCTTCAAGTGAGCCCAACTAGAAGGGGGGGGTCAGAATTTAAGCTGCGGGCTTTAAAGCCCGCAGCCCAAATTGCGGAGCGCACAGGGCAAGATTACTAATCTTGCACGCTTGGTGTTCTGGGTGCTGTATATTGGCGAATTATTGGTTATTGATTGGTGGACGGCTTCTTGAGCGTGAAGGTCCAGATGTGTGCGGTGCGGAGAGGCGATCAGTGGAGAGGAGAGGCGATCAGTGGAGAGGAGAGGCGATCAGTGGAGAGGGGGATACAAGGGAAGTGTGGCAACGGTGAAGGAACGTACCCCTTGTCGTTGGGTCCAGTGATGGTAGGTGGTGAACTCGAAGAAGGGGCCCGTCATGTGCAGCCCGAGGCAGAACAGATACCCCATCACCGCCACCACCGACGGCATGGTAACCAGCGCCGCCTTTCGCCGCTCCAATCGCGAACGCTCCATCCGCCCCTCCCGCCGTCTCTGCTCCTCGGTCAACTCCTTCCTCTCCTTCTCGTCCTTGGCTTGCGCGCCTTCGTCCTTCCCCTCCAGCAGCGTGAGCCCGTCCTGGTAGTTATACGCCACAGCGGTGAGCTTTGTAGCGAGGACGGTGAGCGCGCCTGTGCAGTCGAGCACGCCCTCCGTGCGGGTCTCGTGGGTGCGCATGATGATGTGGCTGCAGGAGGTCGGATCGCATCGAACGAGGGAACGGGAAATGTGAACGTTGGTGATTGAGGAGTTTGAAGCGGGCGGAGTCTCGTGGGTGCGCATGATGTGGCTGTAGGGGGTCGGTCGGATCGCATCATTGATTCGATCATCATTGAACGAGGGAAATGCACGTAAGGAACGGAATATGTGAACGGGAAATGCGGAGACGGGGGGATGTTTGCATGAAGGGAGAGGATGCAAAGAAAGGGAAGGCGCTTTGCGTTTGCACCAAAGGCTGCTACCGTCCTGATCTTGCGGCTTGACTTGTGATTCCAAAACCAAAGAAACACCAAGAAGTAGAGAACGACGAGATGGGGAACTTACCAACCAATCAAGTAAGCGAACGTTCCGAAGAACGTTAGGACGCCGCAGTGTCTTCGAAACAGACGCATTACGGCCATGGAGTAGAGCACGCAAAAGAAGAAATGCGCGTTCGCCGACCATCCGAACACGAACGCCGATAGAAGCAGTCCCGTTACTGTGCAGTACAGGTGGCGAAGTGTAGGCGATAATATGAATCTGTGAAGCCACGCGAGCGGAACGACAGCGAAACTAGCTAGCAGGAACGACGCGGCTGGACGGGGTGTGCCGATAAGGTCGGCGAAAGCCTGAACGGGATCCATGGCGGACCCCATGGCAGATCCTTTGGCGGGCCCCAAGACAAGGAGAAACAATGGGCCGTTGCGGAGGCGAAAGGCGGGTCGAGGCTGTTCTCGCTTTTCGAATACCGTTTAACGGTGTTCTCGCTCCTCGAATACCGCTTAATGGTGTTCTACTAGTAGTCAACGTACTACCCTTCTCGTCCATTTCATATATATTCTTTATGCAAGCAGAAAGATATTACTTTCTTTATGAGAAACACGAACTTTGTCAGGCTCCGACCGACCTTCAGCACCACTACCACCTATGCAAGTGGATTACCGAAGCCTAGGAACTAACTCGGCAACCTGGCCATCCTCGGCCACCTCGGCAAGATAAGGTTGGGTTGACCTTTTGAGGTAAAAAGGTCAACTCTTGTGAGTCGACTCAAAAGTTTGGTTGGTTGGGTGGGATGGGAAACTATACGCTCTGTCACAATTATGGCCGTATTATCACGTTTGGTCACGGGGTCATCACGGACAGTCACAGTACAGTACTTTGCTCACATTCTTCCAGCATTGACGACAACATTAACGACGACTCACAATCAGGGCTCTCGTTATCAGGGTAAAACGCCCTGATTGCACTGACTGACGGCCGCATTTTTTTCAATTACCCTTTCCCAGTGTTGGAAACAAGTAATTTAAACGCTCATGTTGTGTCGAAACAATAGACTGCAAACGAGTCGAATCTCAACGAAGCAATGGCGAGTCAACCGATGAGGTTGACAGAAAGTAACAGCTGGAGGTTACGAGAAGGTCAAAGGTCAGCGACCTTTAATTTAGCGGAATACAGCGCGACAGCAAGGACAAACAACTGATTCGGTATTGAGCTGTTGCCCGAGTCGTCACTATATCGAACCGCAACAGCAAACAGTTAGTTGCACCTTTTTATATCCATTGTAATTTTATAAATACCTTTGTATTACCTTGCTATAATCAATCTCTTGCTCTCACACACTAGTGCAAGTTGGTTCAACAAAGTTCACTAAGAACGCTTCCGCAACTACAACATTCCTACTCAGGGTCT
This sequence comes from Closterium sp. NIES-65, assembly GCA_948144175.1. Taxonomy (NCBI): domain Eukaryota; kingdom Viridiplantae; phylum Streptophyta; class Zygnematophyceae; order Desmidiales; family Closteriaceae; genus Closterium; species Closterium sp. NIES-65. The sequence continues at coordinate 1,780,330 of CANXME010000053.1, read as the reverse complement.
TAGCCTTGAAAGATCCTAAGGGTTTTCTCTCAGCCCAACATGGTATGAGAGCTCACAAGGCAAGATCCAACTTTATTAACACTCCTACAACACCAGAAGACATGGCAACACAGAAGGAGAGAAGCTCTTCCAATGGCTCTCCCGGCACTACTCCTACTCCACCTCCAGCCTCTGGCCTACAGACAGAGGGAGGCACGGCAACAAGACCAGCACCTGAGTCTACTGAAACTCCCGCGAACCAGGCAATAGGCTTCGACCCAAGTATGATGGAGAAATTCTTCTTCTTCATGTCCTTCTACGAGCAGCACCAGCAAACAGCTCCAGCGTAATCAAACAATAGCGACAACAACAACTGCGTTACTCCAATGAGCCTCGACGGCTCATCCTATGCGCGCGGAAACCAACAGCAACCTACCTTTGCTCCGTACGAGCCTCAACGCGGCTCCATAAGCTTCATGCCACACCAACAGCCTCCATCTAGACAAGAAAAAACACTGGACGCGCTGTCAAACATTATATATGTTGTGCTTGTTTAGGCTACAGTGGGTTAGCCTATAAGGGGGTACACAATTCTAGGGTTAGGTACTTGTACTGATTTCACTATTAGTTCAATCATTCCTGTTCATTCATTTCAACATGGTATAGAGCAGGTCCTTCCTAGGACCGATTTTTTTTTAGGGCCCACCACTACCTACCTACCTACCTACCTACCTGTGCCCTAGGGCGCCTCGGTTTTCACGGCCCTCTAAGGCCCCGCGACCCGCGACCCGCCCCTTAGCGACTCGCGCGCCGCCCCTTAAGGCCCCGTCGGCCCACGCGCTCGCCCTTAGCGGCCCCTAACGGCCCCGCGCTCGCCCCTAGAGGCCCCAATCGGCCTCGCGCTCGCCCTTCGCGGCCCCTTACGGCCCCGCGCTCGCCCCTAGAGGCCCCGAACGGCCCCGCGCTCGCCCTTAGCGGCCCCTTACGGCCCCGCGCTCGCCCCTAGAGGCCCCGAACGGCCCCGCGCTCGCCCTTAGCGGCCCCTTACGGCCCCGCGCTCGCCCCTAGAGGCCCTGATCGCCCCCCCCCCCCAGAACGAGCCGCCCGACCCGAGCAGCCCGAACCGAGCCACCCTGCCCGAACCGAGCCACCCGAACCGAGCCTCCCATCCCGAACCGAGTCGCCCGAACCGAGCCGCCCGAACCGAGCCGCCCAGCCCAAACCGAGCCGCGCCGCCTGAACCTAGCCGCGCCGCCCTTCCCGAGCCGCGCCGCCCTACCTGAACCGAGCCGCGCCGCCCGTACTGGACCGAGCCGCCCTACCTGAGTCGCACTGCCTACTGTTTTTGGGGTGCCCCTACTGCTATTACTCCTACTACTACTATGGCTAGCCCTCCTGTACTGGCTTTCGATGCTAAGGGCCGCCCAGTGAAGTTCGAAACTTGGCTAGATGACCTACACCTCCTCCTACAGCTCACTGCCAAGGAGGACATCTCACTGTACGATCACGCCCTAGGCCATGCTCTTGCTCCTGCTGCTACTGCTGACAGCACTGCTCGCTCACAGTGGCAGACTCGTGACGCCCACGCTCGCTTCGCTATTCGCAACTCCCTGCCGATAGATGAGCGCGAGCACTTTGGGCAGCACAAGACTGCACAGGCACTGTACACTGCTGTCGTTGCCCGCTACTCCTCACCGGCCTCTGCTGCACTAGGCCGTCTCTCTCTTCCCTACCTGTTCCCCGACTTAGCCTCTTTCCACACAGTCGCTGACCTCATTACGCACCTCCGCACTAGTGAGGCTCGCTTCCGCGCCGCCATGCCTGATGAGTTCCTTGCCAAGAACCCACCCCCACTCTGGCTCACTCTCTACCACCTAGTCACCCGCCTCCCTGACACTCTACGCTCAGTCAGGGACCACTTCCTAGCTCGCTGCCCCACTGAGCTCACCATTGCCCTCCTCGAGAAGGAACTCCTTGCAGCTGAGGCTAGCATAGTCGCTGTAGGTGCCTCTCGTGGCGGCCCCCGTACCCCGTTCTTTGAGGGGTGTTCTCCTTCCCCCCTTCTTCCCTCTGTCGCCTCTGCTGCTGCTGTCGACCTCCTTGGTGCTGAGAAGGTCGGGACTGCGTCTGCTTCGAGCGGGCGCCGCAGCGGCAAGGGCAAAGGGGGCAAGGGCGGTGGCGGTGACAGCGGGGGAGGCGGTGGTGGGGGCGGTGGCGGCGGTGGGGGTGGTGGCGCGACTGGAGGGGCTAGTGGCAGCGGTGGGGGTGGTGGCGGCAGCGGCAGGGGAGGTGGCAGGGGCGGAGGTGGTGGTGGGGGTGGCGGTGGACGCGGCGGCGGCAGGGGTTGGGGTGGTCGAGGAGGTGGCGGCGGTGGTGGTGGTCGTGGAGGCGCTGGCGGTGATCAGAGCCAGCAGCACACTCCGTCGCCCCAGGAGGTCCGTGAGTGGTACTCTCAGCACGGGGGGGGGGGGGGGGGGGGTGGCTTTAGCTGCACGTACGTCATTCGCACTGGTGACCGCACTGGTCAGCCGTGTGGGGGACCGCACGCCACACAGCGCTGCATCGCTCGTCTCAACAACGCTCGGCGTGTTCAGTTCCCTTAGGCCACTGAGCTGTCCCGCTGGGTTGATCTCCTGAAGAAGGGGATTGATATCTATGCTCTAGACTTTGATGCTATTCACACTGCTATGTATGTGATGTCTACTAGTGGAGAGGGTGCTGAGTACCTGTGTGTGCCGCCCGACCCGGGCATTAGGACTAGTGCGTCTGCCGCTCCAGGTACTCGCGTGTCTACTACCCCAGGTGCTGGTGAGGCAGCTGCTCTAGGTGCTTGTGTGTCTGCCCCCCCTGGTACTGAGTCGACGGCAGCACTGCACACCTTCACACTGGACTCAGGTGCTTCTCGCTGCTTCTTTCGTGACCGCACTGCCCTTGAGCCGCTTGCTCGGCCAGTTGCTGTCTCCCTCGCTGACCCCTCTGGGGGTTCGGTCATTGCGACCTCCTCCACTGTCCTTCCCTGTCCTGCGGTCCCGTCGGGCATGCTGTCAGGTCTCCACCTCCCCTCGTTCTCTACGAACTTGGTGGCAGGTAGTGCACTCCAGGACGGGGGTGTTCACCAGTTCACCCCTGCCTACGAGCGCGTGACACACTGCACGTGTGCTCGTACGGGCCGCCACTTGGCTACCTTCACTCGGCAGCCGGGGTCGGACCTGTACACACTGACTACTGAGTCCCCTCAAGTCGCTGCGTCTGCGTCTGCGTCCGCGTCAGGTCAGCTGTCTGCCCCCTGCTCGTGTCGCTCTCTGGCGCACGAGACTGTCCTCTGGCACCACCGACTTGGCCACCCGTCTGTGCAGCGCCTTCGTGCCATGCACTCCCGGTACCTTGTCTCCGGTCTTCCCAGAGTACTCCCTCCCCTCCCACCCTCGCTTGCTCCTCCCTGTCTTCCCTGCGTCGAGGGGCGGCAGCGCGCCGCTCCTCACTCCTCCTCTTTTCCCCCGACGACTGCTCCCTTGCAGACGCTCCACATGGACGTGTGGGGCCCAGCCCGCGTCCGTGGTCAGGTTCAGGAGAGGTACTTCCTGATAGTTGTTGACGACTACTCGCGCTACACCACGGTCTTCCCCTTGCGCACCAAGGGTGAGGTCCCTGATGTCTTGATCCCTTGGATCCGCAGAGCCCGTCTCCAGCTCAGCGAGCGTTTCCACTTGGACTTTCCTGTCCTTCGCTTGCACTCTGACAGAGGTGGTGAGTTCTCCTCCGACCTCTTGGCAGCCTACTGTGCTGAGCACGGCATTGAGCAGTCTTGTTCACGCTTCCGGCCTCACCACAGCAGAATGGGGTTGCGGAGCGCCGCATTGGCCTGGTCATGGAGGTCGCCCGTACCTCCTTGATCCATGCGGCTGCCCCCCACTTTCTGTGGCCGTTTGCGGTCCGGTACGCTGCGCATCAGCTCAACCTCTGGCCCCGTGTCTCCTTGCCGGAGACCTCGCCCACACTGCTGTGGACGGCGGAGGTTGGCGATGCGTCGCGTTTCCGGGTCTGGGGATCTCGAGCTTTTGTCCGCGATACGTCTGCGGAGAAGCTCTCCTCCCATGCTGTTCCCTGCGTCTTTCTCGGCTTTGTCCCGGACGCGCCTGGTTGGCAGTTTTACCACGCCACCTCACGCCGAGTCTTGCCCTCTCAGGACGTCACTTTTGACGAGTCCGTCCCCTACTACCGCCTCTTCCCCTACCGCACTGCCCCGCTCCCCCCCCCGCCTCTCTTCCTCGCGCCAGGTGCTGCTGTCGTAGACCCCCTCCCCCCTCAGGGTGCCGCTCCCTCAGGTGTGTCTCAGGTAGACCCGGTTGAGCCTGTTGAGGTAGCTGTCGACTCTCGTCCTGCTGTGGGTGCGGAGCCTGGGGGTGCTGAGCCTGGGGGTGCGGAGCCTGGGGGTGCTGAGCCTGGGGGTGCGGAGCCTGGGGGTGCGGAGCCTGGGGGTGCGGAGCCTGGGGGTGCTGAGCCTTGGGGTGCTGAGCCTGGGAGTACTGAGCCTGGGGGTGCTGAGCCGCAGAGTCCGGAGTCTGGGGGTTCTGAGTCTGGAGGTCCTGAGCCTGAGGGTCCTACACCTGGCGGAGCCCTCTCCTCGGAGCAGCTGCGTGAGTGGTACTTCCAGTACTGCAGCCTCAGGAGAGGTACCTCTGGAGCCAGACGTACTAGTGGGACTGGTGCTAGTGCTTCTCCTCCTAGCCGGGAGCTCCCCTCCCGTGAGCGGATCCGTGAGTGGTACGAGCGGCGCTGCACTCTTCGGAGTGGCGCGCCTGGTGTCGCGGACCCCGCTGCTGCTGGTGGTGCTATTGGTGCTGGAGACTCTACTGGTTCTGCTGATGCTGCGGCCCCAGAGGTTGGAGCTGTTTCAGGTGCTGCGGACCCGGGCGTTGGAGCTACGGCTGGTGCTGCAGACCCGGGCGCTGGTGCTGCTGCTAGTGCTGAGGACCCGGGCGTTGGAGCTGCTGCTGGTACTGAGGACCCGGGCGTTGGAGCTGCTGCTGGTGCTGAGGACCCTGGAGCTGGTGCTGCTGCTGGTGCTGTGGAGTCGGGCGTTGGAGCTGCTGCTGGTGCGGAGGACCCTGGCGTTGGAGCTGCTGCTGGTACTGAGGACCCGGGCGTTGGAGCTGCTGCTGGTGCTGAGGACCCTCGAGCTGGTGCTGCTACTGGTGCTGTGGAGTCGGGCGTTGGAGCTACTGCTGGTGCGGAGGACCCTGGCGCTGGTGTCTCTGCTGGTTCTGGAGTCGCTGCACGGCAGCGGCCGTACTTCGTTCCGCTCCTTCAGCAGGTTCTTGGTCTCCCGCCTTCTCTCGGTCCTCCTCCTCCCTTAGAGTGTCCACAGCCTGTCGAGTCACGGTTACAGTTACAGCCCGCCTCCCCACTGCCTGCTCCTTCTCCCTACACTGGTCCTACTGGAGGTCTTGCTGAGCGTCGTGAGCCTGCGTCTCGCCCTGCGTCGCCTATCCGTACTGCGCGCACTAGTGGTTGCGGTTCGCGTCAGCGTCCTCCTCCTGTCCCTGGCACGCACCGGATGTCTCTGCGCCCGTCCATTGCTCCTCTGCGTGCCCCTTTGCCTTCTCCTCCTGAGTCCTCTCTTCCTACTCTTCCCGACCCGGAGTTGGACTCTCTTCGTGCTACCAGTCCTACTGTCACGCGTCTCCTTGCTACTGTCGTCACTGACCCTTCTTTTGAGTCCACTGCTGCGTCTGCCCTAGTTGCTGAGCTCGTCGACTTTGCTGCTCGCTGTCGTCTAGACTACGCTGCTAGTCTTGTCGCTGAGTCTGAGTCTGTCTGTCCTCCGTCCGTCGGGGGTGAGTGTGCCCTTGGCACGGACGTCCTTGAGGACAGGCAGGAGGAGTTCCAGTGCTTGGCCGCTGCTTCACCTCATCTCGTGTCCGTACTGCTTACCCCTGAGGGAGACCCGGATGCACTTGACATCCCGACTCCGCGCTCTTACGCGGAGGCGATAGAGGGTCCCTACTCTTCTCAGTGGCAGGCAGCTATGGCAGAGATAGCTTCCTGGAAGTCCACAGGCACCTACGTTGACGCTGTCCCCCCTCCTGGGCGAACATCGTCAGTGGCATGTGGATTTTCAGGGTGAAGCGGCCGCCGGGTTCTCCGCCTGTCTTCAAGGCGCGTTACGTGGCTCGTGGCTTCAGTCAGCGGTAGGGAGTTGACTACTTTCAGACCTTCTCTCCCACTCCGAAGATGACCACTCTTCAGGTACTGCTGCACATAGCTGCTCACCGTGACTACGAGCTACACTTTCTTGACTTCAGCACTGCTTTCTTGCAGGGCAGCCTGCACGAGGAGATCTGGCTGCGTCGCCCACCTGGTTTCACTGGGTCTTTTCCTCCTGGCACCCAGTGGAGCCTCCGGCGGCCAGTCTACGGTCTCCGCCAGGCACCGCGTGAGTGGCACGACACACTGAGGACTACGCTTGCGGCTCTTGGGTTTGCTCCCTCTACTGCTGACCCGTCGTTGTTTCTGCGCATCGACACTTCTTTGCCGCCGTTCTACATCCTCGTGTACGTCGACGACTTGGTCTTTGCCACAGCTGACACTGCTGGACTCGCCTACGTGAAGTCCGAGCTGCAGAAGAGACACACGTGCACAGACCTGGGTGAAGTGCGCAGCTACCTTGGCTTGCAGATCACCCGGGACAGAGCACGCCGCACCATCACCTTGACTCAGTCACACATGGTGCAGCAGGTCCTTCAGCAGGTCCTTCGGCTTCACGTACTCCTCGCCTCAGGCCACTCCTCTGCCTACTCGCCACTCGCTCTCAGCTCTGCCTTCGGATGAGTCCGTAGAGTCGAGTGGCCCGTACCCAGAGCTTGTGGGCTGCCTCATGTACCTGATGACCTGGACACGACCTGACCTTGCATACCCTCTTAGCATTCTCGCACGCTATGTTGCTCCTGGGAGACACAGACCAGAGCACATGGCTGCAGCGAAGAGGGTGTTGCGCTACTTGTGCAGTACGTCGGGCATGGGGCTAGTGCTTGGAGGGCGGAGTCCAGTGGTCCTCACTGGTCACGCAGACGCTTCTTGGGCTGACGACCAGGCTACGCAGCGGTCGTCACAGGGTTACACCTTCAGCCTTGGTTCCGGCTCTGTTTCGTGGCAGGCTATTCGCTCGTCTTCTGTTCTCGGCTCCAGTTGTGAGGCTGAGATCTACGCAGGGGCCATGGCTGCTCAGGAGCTTCGCTGGCTCACCTACTTGCTGACCGACCTTGGAGAGCCGCCTCGTTCTCCTCCAGTCCTGTACGTAGACAACAAGGCCATGCTGGCCTTTTGTCGAGAGCAGAGACTAGAGCACAGAACAAAGCACATTGCTCTCCGCTACTTTCTTGCTCGTGAGCTACAGCAGCGTGGTAATAGGCTTCGACCCAAGTATGATGGAGAAATTCTTCTTCTTCATGTCCTTCTACGAGCAGCACCAGCAAACAGCTCCTGCGTAATCAAACAATAGCGACAACAACAACGGCGTTACTCCAATGAGCCTCGACGGCTCATCCTATGTGCGCGGAAACCAGCAGCAACCTACCTTTGCTCCGTACGAGCCTCAACGCGGCTCCATAAGCTTCATGCCACACCAACAGCCTCCATCTAGACAAGAAAAAACACTGGACGCGCTTCAGGTACAATCGCAAAACGCGCACGTCTTGAAACTGCAGACATCGATACCTTTCGACGGCAAAGACTTTTATACCTGGTCATTTGAGTTCGAGCTGATGATGGAAGGCACAAAAATTCTCGGATTCTTCGACGGATCCCTGCCATACCTAACATACGGGACGCAGTACGACAAGCAACGGTACACGTATCAGTCGCTTGTCAGAATATTATGTTTCTCTAGTCTGTAGTGGGGTACTCTATAGTGAGTACAACCCTTTTAGGGTTTGCTATATGTATCCCAATGTTTGCTAGTGAACTCCCCTCTTCTTCATTCCTCAATTCTCACATGCTATCAGAGCATCTACGCTCCTGGCCTGTGGGCCCACCTAACTGCTTCCGCTGCTACTCTGTGCTCTGCACGCCCCGTGGCGTGCCCCTCGCGCGACCCTTAGTGGCCCCGTCGCCACCCCTCGCGGCCTCGTCGCCGCCCTTCTCAGCCCCTCGCGGCCCCTTCGCGGCCCCGTTGCCGCCCCTTTCAGGCCCCTCGCGGCCCCTTCGCGGCCCGTCGCCGCCCTTCCAGGCCCCTCGCGGCCCCTTCGCGGCCCCGTCGCCGCCCCTATCGGCCCCGTCGCCGCCGCCAGCGGCCCCGTCGCCGACCTCTCAGGCCCCTCGCGGCCCCTTCGCGGCCCCGTCGCGGCCCCTATCGGCCTCGTCGCCGCCGCCAGCGGCCCCGTCGCCGACCCTAGCGGCCCCGTCGCCGCCCCTATCGGCCCCGTCGCCGCCGCCAGCGGCCCCGTCGCCGCCCCTAACGGCCCCGTCGCCGCCCCTATCGGCCCCGTCGCCGCCGCCAGCGGCCCCGTCGCCGACCCTAGCGGCCCCGTCGCCGCCTCTATCGGCCCCGTCGCCGCCGCCAGCAGCCCCGTCGCCGACCCTAGCGGCCCCGTCGCCGCCTCTATCGGCCCCGTCGCCGCCGCCAGCGGCCCCGTCTCCGCCCCTAACGGCCCCGTCGCCGCCCCTTTCAACCCCGTCGCCGCCTCCAGCGGCCCCGTCGCCGCCTCCAGCGGCCCCGTCGCCGCCACTTGCGGCCCCGTCGCCGCCCCTTTCGGCCCTTCCTCGACCCTGCCCCGGCCCCGCCCCGGACATGCTACGTCGCCAGTCGCGGCGCACCGGGGGCACGTGCACCGCCCCCCCCCTCTTTTCCCGTCGCCCGTCGCGGCTCCCTCGGGGGCACCTGGGGGAGGGGGGTAGAGCGCCGCCCCTTCTGCCGCCTGTTTTGGCGCCCTGGGAGGCCGCGCGTCGCCCCCCCCCCCCCCCCGTACCCTCCCTACCCGCCGTCCCGCCCTGCCCTGTGTTAGGGTCTGGGGGTGGCGAGTAGGGGGTGGCGGGTGTGTGGTCTCCCCTGCTCCTCCTCCTCCTCCTCCTCTGTCTCCCACTGCTGCAGCTGCCGCTGAGGGGGGTGGGTGTGTGGGAGTCGACGGAGTGGTGCTAGGGGGTGGGGTGTGAGTGAACCTAGGGGTGCAGTAGGGGGTGTGTGAAATGGGGGTGGGATAGTTTGGGGAGGTTGAAGGGGGTGGCCGCCGTGAAGCCCGCAGCTCCAGTCGCCCGTGAGACCGTTGCGCCAGTCGCCCGTGAGCCCGTTGCGCCAGTCGCCCGTGAGCTCGTTGCTCCAGTCGCCCGTGAGTCCGTTGCTCCTGCCGCTCAGAGTTAGCCGCGGAGCCAGTTACTCCAGTAGCCCGTGTGCTAGTTGCTCCAGTTGCCAGTGTGCCAGTTGCTCCAGTTGCCCGTGTGCCAGTTGCTCCAGTTGCGCCGTGTGCCAGCAGCTTCAGCTGCCGCCCACTACCTCCTCTCCTCTCATAGTCCCTCCTCCTCCACACTTGCCCTCTGCGATAGCCTCTAGCTTTGCTTACATTTGTGAACTTTAAACTGTTGCTTCTTGTACTTGTGCTCAGAATGTGTGGTGACATTGTGATCCACCCTGAGCTTGTTCTGCTTTGCTTGTTGTGCTGATTACACCCCACTTTGACTATGGGGGTGTGTCAGAATATTATGTTTCTCTAGTCTGCAGTGGGGTACTCTATAGTGAGTACAACCCTTTTAGGGTTTGCTATATGTATCCCAATGTTTGCTAGTGAACTCCCCTCTTCTTCATTCCTCAGTTCTCTCACATCGCTGATGGCGTATACAATTCTTCTGTGAAACATAACTCCGAACGAGCAGTAGAACATCCGGTCTTATCGTGGATACGACAACTCCGCCGAGCTTGCGTACAACCACCTGAAGAACTTGTATTAAGCAAGAGACAGTGTTAATCAAAGTCGTCTCATGGCACAGCTGACAACAGTGGAAATGAAACCCGGCAAAAAAGAGATGGCGTATATCAGCAGTTGTCGTGGATTGCGCGACAGACTCCTTCGATGCGGAGGATCAATATCCGAAGAAGCCTTCGTGACAATTGTCATCACTGGCCTCGACCCTCATTGGCGCTCTATTCGAGCTATCCTCCGAGCTCACGGGAGGATCTCCAAAGCGGCAATCTGCGCCGAAATTTACGCTGAACAGCAGGTAATGGACCTATACGAAGAACGACCTACGCTGAGAGCGTCAGCACCAGAGTTCGCGTTCCACACTCAACGGCGCTACAACAACAACAACAATCGACAGAACAAACATCAAGCTCAACAGTACGTACCACCGTTCTGCCATCTCTGCAAGACATCAGGACACCCTCGCACACATTGCCCGAATCAGCAGCAATCAACGCCGCTGCAACGTCAACTTCGACCCTCAAGCAGTCAAGTTGCTTCTACACAAGTGTATCCCACCAATCAAGTACAGTCCTCAACGACATCAACGACAAAGCCTGCGCAAGGCGCAAGAAACATCGTAAGCTGCATGGCAAGAACAACAGACTCCTGCATCACCGGATCGCCACCATACTACTCACTATAAGAACAACTCGACGAAAGCACCCCTCGCCGCAAATCATTGGAGCCGAATCCGACGTACGCAGCCATCACCCAAAGCGAGCCGTCCGGGAAAGACTCCTGGTTCTTGGACAGTTGCTGCGGACAAAACATGTGCTCATTGGGTCGCTTCGTTCAACGGGAACACCAACTTCAGCGCGAAGTCATAATCACCGTCGCCAATAACCAGAACCTGCGCACACGATGACAAGGGATGGTCCAACTTGAGTTTCGAGAAACCAACAGTATTCTGCAGATGTCAAAAGGTTTTAATCGCAGAAGGACTTTGCTACAACTTACTGAGCGTTAGTCAACTAGTGGCGAAGGGAATTCATCTCGAAGCAGACAGCACCACCCAGGAGTTCAAGCTGTACCACGGGAGCGGAGGACTCTACATCGGCAAGGCAGACTTGAAGAACAATATCTTCGTTCTTGACTTCGTTCCAGACCAAGGCACCGCCGACAGCGACGCCATCGTCAATTTCATGTCTTGGACACACCTGCCATATCTCGACCTCTGCTTCAGCCCTGAAGGCTTCTGGTACTCGCACACAATACCTGAAGCAAAACAAACGAGAGCATTAGTGATAATTCAACAAACATCTTAAGCAGCAAAGACAACATCGACAGCAGCAGAGACAACATCGGCAGCAGAAGAGATAGCATCGGCAGCAGCAGAGACAACATCGGCAGCAGCAGCAGAGACATCATCGGCAGCAACAGAGACAACATCGGCAGCAGCAGAGACAACATCGGCAGAAGTAGAGACAACATCGGCAGCAACAAAGACAACATGGGCAGCAGCAGAGACAACATCGGCAGCAGCAGAGACAACACCGGCAGAAGCAGAGGCAGCACCGACTACAACACCAATCGCGGGTCCTTCAACGGCACCAGTTTTTGTCGACGATACTCCACCGACTCCTGCATAGCAGGTGACTCCAACTCCACGTGAAGTTCAGAGAAGTGCCAACCTTACCGCGGGATTCTACTCCAGCCCCGAACTGTACAGTCGTTCACCAGGAGACTGCGCCAGCGAATCCATCTGGCATGCAAGGATGGGACATCCGAGCAACACAACATTAAACAACATGATAAGAGTTGGAGTCTACGACAAAGACTCACTGCTACTACACGACGGCAGAGAACCTCAACGAGTTCGTGGAACCTGTTTTACTTGCCCCGAAGCCGACTTACCTCCCCAGCCGTTCGTCTCTCATCACAACCCAAGCACACCTGCATACACACCACTGGAGAAGGTTTACAGTGACATACTGTTCAACCGCGAAAGCGGACAAGGAACCTACAACTACGTCATCACATTCATCGGCGCTGCCACCCGATACGTCTGGCACCTCAACCTTCTGAGCCGCGACATGGCTTTCGAAGCCTTCGTCGCCTGGCTTCCAGTAGCAGAAAGGGAATCAGGAGTGAAGCTGAAAAGCTTCCAGTCAGACAGAGGAGGAGAATATCAGTCACAACGATTCACGCAGTACCTAGCAGAGAGAGGCATCAAGCGACTCATCGCGCTTCCCTACGCTCATCAGCGACAAGGCGTGGCAGAAAGGATGAACAGGACCCTCAAGAACACCATGCGCAAGCTGCGACTACCATGCTACGTGGCATGCGACTACCTAACCACCAGTGGCCCGAGGCGATGGACCACGCTGTCATGCTGCACAACTTGCTCTTGTCATCATCGCTCCCGAACAACACATCACCGCATCTTCTGTAAACAGGAAAATTGGGCAGCACAAAAATGTTACGAGTATTTGGCCGTATGGTACAGTACTGACCCCCAGCTGCACGAGCCGGCCGATTCTCCCAACGCGCACAGTGGGGACTACACCTTGGCAAAAAAAAACACTACAACGCATGGAAGATTTATGACGTCCACACAAAGGAAACGGTAGCAACACGTGATGTCATTTTTTACGAGCGACTCACACTTCAGACGTACCTGGACAACCTGGAAGCAAATCGAGATGTCACGGGTGGATTTTTTGGGGACCGAGCCTTCGCTTCGGCAGCAGATGAAGCTGACTGGGACGAGCAGAACGTGGACGGAGCTTCGGAAGAAGCCGGACCTCTTCCGTACTGCTCAGTGAACATCCGCATGGACAACGACAACCCTCGAGAAAGTGTCGACGCCGAAGTCTACTACGACTTCGCCAACAACGGTTACGTCACACCCCAACCGGTCGACACCAACGTCTCCAAACGCATAGGGCCAAATTTCTTACCTGATCCAGAAGCAGGAGATGAAGCAGCTTATCTCGAGGATGCAAATCTCCCCAAGCTAGATATAGCATAATAAAGTCCAGGCAAGCTAGCAAAGCCAGCATAAGCCGTCATACTCTCACACGTCCCCCCCTCAAAGCTCGGTGGCGTGAGAAACACCCTGCTTGACAAGATATTCTTTGAGAGCACGGCGTGCGTTGCCCATATCAGCTTCTGCAACCCAACTGTCCTCAGTGGGGTCGTATCCATTCCAGCGTATGAGGAACTCGAGGGTCTTGCCGCCGCGGCGCCGATGAGTGAGAACGCGCTCCACTTCGTACTCTGGTTCATCCTGGATGAGAACAGGTGGTGGTGGCGGTATCTGCCGTCCCTGGAACTGTCGGTTGGGGTCCTTGTAGGGTTTCAGTAGCTGGACATGGAAAGCGTTGTGAAGCTTCCACGTATCTGGTAAGCGCAAGCGGAATGTTACTGGTGTCACCTGTGCCTCAACGAGAAAAGGACCACAGAAGCGAGGCCGGAGCTTGGAAGGTAGGTGAGACAGGTTCAAGTTGCGCATGTCAAGAAGCACGTGATCCCCGACTGCTACTGAGTGATCACGTCGCTGACGATCGGCATACTGCTTCTGGGAGGTCTGCATTGTGGTGAGTCATCGCTGAGTCTTCTCCCATAGCTGCTGCATGGTGGTGATGAGGTCATGTGCGGCTTGGACGTGTGCCGGTGTGGTTGGCTGCTGTGGTGTGAGTGGTTCCCGTTCGTAACACAGGAAGAAAGGGGTTTTCCCTGTGGCCGCATGTGATGCGTTGTTGTAAGCAAACTCTAGGGTCGGTAACTATGTGTCCCAGTGGCTGACATTGTCCTTGCAAGTTGTGCGCTGTAACTGTTCAACCACCTGATTGAGTCGCTCTGTCTGTCTGTCAGTCTGGGGGTGGTATGCTGAAGACATTGCAAGCTTTGTCCCCAACAGTCCCATGAGCTCCTTCTAGAACTTACTGGTGAATTTGGGGTCTTTGTCTGAGATGAGTGTAGCGGGGATGCCGTGGATGGTGATGATGCGGTCGAAGAAGAGGCGAGCAGTTGCTTCAGCTGCAGCTGTGGCGCTGGTCGGTATGAAGTGACCCATTTTGGAGAACTTATTGATCACTACGAGGATGGAATCGTGCCCCCGTGAGGTTGAAGGAAGTCTTGTGATGAAGTCGAGGCTAACGACCTGCCATGGCTGCTCCGGTACGGGTAGAGGCTGAAGTAACCCTGCTTTTTTCTGCTTGCTGCTCTTCATCCGCTGGCAAGTGTCGCAAGAGGTGACGAACTTCTGCACGTCTGCTGCCATCCCGGGCCAGTAGTAATACTTCGCTATCCCTGATAACGTCTTGTTGCTCCCGAAATGTCCTGCGTAAGGTACGTCATGAAACCCCTCCAATAGAATCTGCCGTAGCGGGGCGTAATTCGGTACCCAAATCTTTCCTGAAACCTTCGTTACAGCTAAGTCTTTCCCCCACAGTAACAACTTCTTAGTCTATGCTGTAGCGATCTCTGCGTCCACAGAGTACCCATGTTGGAATAGACCCTTGAGTAGAGAGTTCATCCCGTCGAGTTGGATGCCTGCTAAATGTCCGGGGCGGCTCAATGCGTCTGCCTTGTTGTGTAGCCCGGGCTTGTAGACGATGTCGTAGTGGAAGTGAGTTTCGAGGAAGTCCACCCACCGCACATGTCGTCGTGAGAGCGTCGGCTGTGAATTCAGGTATTTGAGACTGCAATGGTTAGTATAGACTGTAGTCTTGGCTCCCTCTAGGTAACACCTCTGTTAGAATCCCAACCACTAGACCATTGGGATAAAAGAGCTTGTTAAGTAGCGGGTCAGTGCGCCCATAACCCCCCAGGACAACGAGCCTGTAGCCCTTCCCTAGGATCAATCGGGGATCACTAGTGGACCTCTGACACCCCCCCGCACTGGGATGCCCGAAGTGCACACACTGGGATTCGAACCCTAGACCTTCGCTCTGATACCATGTCAGAATCCCAGCCATTAACCACTGGGATAAAAGGGCTTGTTAAGTAGCGGGTCAGTGCGCCCATAACCCCCCAGGACAACGAGCCTGTAGCCCTTCCCTAGGATCAACCGGGGATCACCAGTGGACCTCTGACAACCTCCACGCCTTTGAAGGCTATGACTATCGGTAAGGCTTCCTTGTCGTGAATGGGGTAGTTAAGTTCTGCTCCGTGTAGCTTCTTACTGAGGTAGGCGATGGGCTGCAAACCGCGTCCGTGATCCTGCATCAGTACTTCTTCGAATGCTTAGTCACTAGCGTCTGCTTCTACCACGTAGTCCTTGTCTGGGTCCGGTAAGATGAGTACTGGCGTTGTAGTCAGTGCTGTCTGTAGCTGCTCCATGGCTTGCTGATGAGGAGTATCCCATTTGTAGGGCGTATCCATTTTCAGTAGGTCGGTCGGTGGTGCTGCTATCTTAGCGTACTGCGGCACGAACCTGTTGTAGTAGTTGGCGAAGCTTAGGAACTGCTGCAACTCCTTCACGTTCTCCGGTACTTTCCACTTCTTGACGGCTTCGATCTTCCGCGGGTCCACGTGTACGCCCTCGACACTCACCATGTGTCAGAGAAACTGCACCTTCTTCAGTGCGAAGTCACTCTTTAACAGCTTCACGTCGAACTTATTTTTCCACAGGATCTCGAACACCTTCCGCAGATGCTCCACATGCTCCTTCATGTTCTTGGAGTAGATGAGGATATTGTCCTGGTACACTAACACGTACTCGTCCAGCAGGGGCTGCAGGATATGATTCATCTCCGCCTGAAACGTTGCTGGTGCGTTGCAGAGTCCGAACGGCATCACCAAGTATTCGTAGGAGCCGTATTTGGTACGGAATGCCGTCTTGTGGATCGAGTTGTCTGCCATCTTGATCTACCAGTAACCCGACCATAGGTCCAGCTTCGAAAAGACTATTGCACCACGCAGTTGGTCCAGTAGGTCGTATATGCGCGGTATGGGGTATTTGTTTTTGACTGTCTGATTGTTCAGTGCGCGGTAGTCGATGCACATCGGTAAAGTGCCGTCTGTTTTTGGAGTGAAGAGAACTGGTGCACCATAGGGAGAGGTGGATGGGCGGATCAGTTGTCTGTCCAGTAGATACTCTATCTGTTTCTTCATGTCTGTCAGTTCGGTCGGACTCAGTCGGTATGGTGCACGTGAGACGGGTTTCGCACCTGGTTCCTCCACGATCTCGTGCTCGTGGGTGCGTGCTGGAGGTCGCCTGCAGGTAGGTCGTCGGGCATTATATCCTTGTACTGCTCCAAGACCTCCTTCACTGCTGCAGGTAGCTCCGAACTCGGCTCCTCCTCCTCTGCTGCTGCCATAACCAGTGCCAAGTAACCCGTGTTACTCTCGTTCACCGTCCGTTCTAACCATGCCAGTGTCGTTCCAGGAACGCTCCCTGTATCCGTCCAGCTTCGCAGTGTCAGAACATATATGTAGCTTATGCTGTTGTGTAGGCTACAGTGGGGTATACCATAGGGGGTACAACCCAAATAGGGTTTTGCTATTTGTACTCACTTCACTCATAGTTCATTCATTCTCGTTCTATTTTCCACATGGTATCGAGCAGGTTCCCCCGTGGGAACTGTGCTTAGGGCCCACCACTTTTAAACTTTTTTTTTCTGCCCGGAGCGCGCTCCGGGCCCTCGCTCTCACTCTTTCGGCCTGCCCTGCGGGCCCCTAGCCGCCCGCGCGCGCCCGTTCCGGCCCCTAGCCGCTCGCGCGCCGCCCGTTCAGGCCCCTAGCCGCCTGCGCGCCGCCTGTCCCGGCCCCTAGCCGCTCGCGCGCCGCCCGTTCAGGCCCCTAGCCGCCCGCGCGCCGCCCGTCCCGGCCCTTAGCCGCCCGCGCGCCGCCCGTCCCGGCCCCTAGCCGCTCGCGCGCCGCCCGTTTCAGGCCCCTAGCCGCCCGCGCGCCGCCCGTCCCGGCCCCTAGCCGCTCGCGCGCCGCCCGTTCAGGCCCCTAGCCGCCCGCGCGCCGCCCGTCCCGGCCCCTAGCCACCCGCGCGCGCCCGTCCCGGCCGCGCTCTCCTGTCTCGGCCCCTCCGCGCCAGGACGCCGCCCGTCCTGGCCCCTCACCCGTCCCGGCCTCACACCGCCCGTGCGCCGCCCGTCCCTGCTGCACGCCGCCGTCCCGGCCCCCCCCACGCCGCCCGTTAGCCGCCGTGCAGCCTGAGCCGCCCGAGCCGCCCGAGCCGCCTCCCCCCCCCCCCCCCCCCCCCCCCCCCCCCCCCCCTTTTCCCGTCGCCTGTCGAGGCGACCTGAGGGGGCCGCTTGCGGGTTGGCAGGTGTGTGGTCTCCCCTGCTTCTCCTCCTCCTTCGTCTCGAGCCGCCCTGCAGCCGAGCCGCCTCGCCGCCGAGCCGCTCTACACCCGAGCCTCCCAGCAGCCGAGCCGCCCTGCAGCCGAGCAGCTCTACACCCGAGCCTCCCAGCAGCCGAGCCGCCCTACAGCCGCGCCGCCGGGTCGCCGAGCTGCCGAGCTGCAGTTGCTGCCGAGCCGCCCTGCCGCCGAGCCGCCCGAGTCGCCCGAGCCGCAGAGCCGCCGTGCTGCCGAGCCGCTGAGTCGCCGAGTCTACTCTACCCACCACTGATGCGGCCCCATCGACGTCTGCGTGAGTCCCTCACGCCCCAGCAGCTGCGTGAGTGGTACGCTGGTTGGGGCTGTAGGGGTGGTGGCGCTACTACTACTACCACTCCTGCTGCTTCTACTACTGGTGGCGGCCAGATGCAGCTCCCGCGACCCCCCCGCGCGTCTCTCACGCCTCAGCAGCTTCGTGAGTGGTACGCTCAGAGTAGAGGGTCTCTCAGTTCTGTTCGCTGCTCTTACGTGATTCTCACTGGTGCTCGGACTGGTCAGCCTTGTGGGACACCTGGTCATACACAGTCCCGCTGCTTCGCCCGTCTGAGCGACGCCTGGCGTACCGTGTTTGGCGACGAGGCTGAGCTCCCCGACTGGGTGGAGTTGCTTAGGCAGAGGGTAGATATATTTGCTCTTGACTATGTTGCTATTCTCACTGCCATGTATGCATTGCCTACTAGTGCTGACCGTACCGGTCACCTGTGCGTACCGCCTGACCCGGGTATAGGACCTGCTGCTCTAGCTACTGGTGAGGCTGCTGCTGCTCTGGGTGCTAGTGAGTCTCCTGCTCCAGGTACAGGTGCGGCTGCTGCTCTAGGTGCTAGTGAGTCTGCTTCCTCAGGTGCGGGTGAGGCTGCGCTCTCAGGTACCACGTTGGCTTCGGCCTCCCTCACCTTTACACTTGACTCTGGGGCTTCTCGCTCCTTCTTTCGGGACCGCACCACACTCACGCCGCTTGGTCGGCCTGTTGCAGTCTCCCTGGCTGACCCCTCTGGGGGTCCTGTCCTCTCTCACTTTTCCACTTTCCTCCCGTGTCCGGCTGCCCCCTCGGGCACCCTGTCTGGCCTGTACCTCCCCTCGTTCTCGACGAACTTGGTGAGTGGTGCAGACCTGCAGGATGCGGGGGTTCACCAGTTCACTCCTGCGAGTCAGCGGGTGACCCACTGCACGGACGCACGCACAGGCCGGCACCTGGCCACGTTCTCGCGTCGGCCGGGGTCGAGCCTCTACACCCTGACCACTGAGTCTCCTACTGTTCCTGCGTCCGGTCAGGTAGCAGCGTCAGGTCAGGTGTTTGCTGCTGCGTCCAGGTCTGGTCCTGAGTCTGCCCCCTGTTCGTGTCGCCTCTTGTCTCACGAGACTCTCCTATGGCACCACCGTCTTGGCCACCCCTCCTTGCCCCGTCTTCGGGGCATGGCTTCCCGTGTCCTTGTCTCTGGTCTTCCCCAGTCTCTCCCTCCCCTTCCTTCGGGACCAGGACCTTCCTGTGTCCCCTGTGTCGAGGGGCGCCTCAGGGCTGCTCCTCACTCCTCCCAGTTTCCCCCGACAGAGGCTCCTCTGCAGACACTTCACATGGACGTGTGGGGCCCGGCCCCCGTCCGTGGGCAGGGTCACGAGCGCTACTTCCTGTTGGTGGTTGACGACTACTCGCGTTACACCACAGTCTTCCCCTTGCGCAGCAAGGGTGCTGTCACTGAGGTGCTGATCGACTGGATCCGCGAGGCTCGTCTCCAGCTCAGGAGGAGCTTCGGCTCGGACTTTCCTGTTCTGCGTCTGCACTCTGACCGAGGTGGGGAGTTCTCCTCTCGCCTTCTGCGAGACTACTGTCGTGCACAGGGGATCCGCCAGACCTTTACGCTTCCGGACTCTCCACAGCAAAATGGGATTGCTGAGCGCCGCATTGGCATGGTCATGGATGTCGCTCGTACGTCCATGATGCATGCGGATGCCCCCCATTTTCTGTGGCCGTTTGCGGTTCGGTACGCGACGCATCAGCTCAACCTTCACCCCAGGGTCTCTCGGCCCGATATGTCCCCAGTGTTACTGTGGACGGGGAAGGTCGGCGATGCGTCTGCGTTCCGTGTTTGGGGATCTCGGGCGTTTGTCCACGACTTCTCTGCGGACAAGCTGTCCCCCCGTGCTGCTCCCTGTGTCTTCCTTGGCTTCCCCCCTGACGCTCCAGGGTGGCAGTTCTACCACCCCTCCTCTCGTCGTGTTCTGTCCTCCCAGGACGTCACGTTCGACGAGTCAGTCCCCTTCTACCGCCTCTTCCCCTACCGTACTCCTTCCCTCCCCCCCCCACCGGACTTCCTGGTGCCAGTTCCCCCCCCGGTAGACCCCCTCCCCCCTCAGGTTCCTGCCCCTTCAGGTGTGTCCCAGGTAGACACAGTCGAGCCAGTCGAGGTTGCTGCTGAGTCTGGTCCTGCTGCGGGTGCAGAGTCTGGGGGTGCTACGTCTGCGGGTGCTGAGCTTGGGGGTGCTGCTGCTGGGGGTGCTGAGCCTGGGGGTGCGAGGCCGGGGGGTGCTGAGCTTGGGGGTGCTGCTGCTGGGGGTGCTGAGCCGGGAGGTGCTACGTCAGGAGCTGCTGAGCTTGGGGGTGCTGAGCCTGGAGGTGCGGAGCCTGCGACTGCTGGACCTGGGGGCTCTCCGGTTGCTCCGTCTCGGCGGGAGCCGCTCTCTCCACAGGAGCTGCGCGAGTGGTTTGCTCGCCGCTGGAGGCGTGCTGCTGGAGCTGGAGCTCCTTCGACTCCTGAGGGTGCTGGTGCTGCCAGTCCCGGAGCTGCTGGGCCTGCGGGTCCTATTGGAGCTGGAGCTGCTGAGCCTGGGGGTGCTGGGTTTGGAGCTGCTGAGCATGGGGGTGCTAAGTCTGGAGCTGCTGAGCCTGGGGGTGCTACGTCTGGAGCCGCTGAGCCTGGGGTTTCTCCTGGTGCTGCGTCTCGGCGGGAGCCCCTCTCTCCACAGGAGCTGCGCGAGTGGTTTGCTCGCCGCTGGAGGCGTACTACTGGAGCTGGAGCTTCTTCGACCGTCGAGGGTACTGGTGCCGCCGGTCCCGGAGGTGCTACGCCTGCGGGTCCTACTGGAGCTGGGGCTGCTGAGGGCGTTGGTGCTGAGTCTGCTGCTGTCTGTCCTGACGGTGGTTCTGCTGCTGGTGCTGCTGGAGGTCCTGCCGCTGGAGGTGTTGGTGGCGCTGGTGCTGCCGCTGAGGGTGTTGGTGCTGTCCCTGCTGAGTCTGGAGCTGCCGCGCGGCCTCGGCCGTACTTCGTTCCGCTTCTGCAGCAGGTTCTTGGTCTTTCTCCTCCGGTAGAGTGTCCACAGTCTGTCCAGTCGCAGTCACTGTTGGAGCCTACCTCCCCACTGCCTGCTCCCTCTCCTTACACTGGTCCTACTAGAGGTCTTGCTGAGCGTCGTGAGCCTGCGTCTCGTCCCGCGTCGCCTGTTCGTGCTGCCCGCGCTAGTGGTCGTGGTTCGCGTCCGCGTCCCCCTCCTGTCCCTGGCACGCACCGGATGTCTCTGCGTCCGTCCACTGCTCCTCTGCGTGCCCTTTTGCCTTCTCCTCCTGAGTCCTCCCTTCCTGTGCTTACCGACCCAGAGTCGGACTCCCTTCGTGCTGCCAGTCCTACTGTCACGCGTCTGCTTGCTACTGTCGTCACTGACCCCTCTTTTGAGTCCACTGCTGCGTCTGCTCTTGTCGCTGAGCTCGTCGACTTTGCTGCTCGCTGTCGTCTAGACTACGCTGCTAGTCTTGTTGCTGAGTCTGCGTCTGTCTGTCCTCCGTCCGTCGGGGGTGAGTGTGCTCTTGGCACGGACGTCCTAGAGGACAGGCAGGAGGAGTTCCAGTGTCTGGCTGCTGCTTCACCTCATCTCGCGTCTGTACTGCTTGCTCCTGAGGGAGACCCGGATGCACTAGACATCCCGACTCCGCGCTCTTACGCGGAGGCCGTAGAGGGTCCCTACTCCTCTCAGTGGCAGGCAGCTATGGATGCAGAGATGGCTTCCTGGAAGTCCACAGGCACCTACGTTGACGCGGTTCCCCCTCCTTGGGCGAACATCGTCAGTGGCATGTGGATCTTCAGGGTGAAGCGGCCGCCGGGCTCTCCACCTGTCTTCAAGGCGCGGTACGTCGCTCATGGCTTCAGTCAGCGGCAGGGAGTTGACTACTTTCAGACCTTCTCTCCCACCCCGAAGATGACCACTCTTCGGGTGCTGCTGCACATAGCCGCTCAGCGCGACTACGAGCTTCACCCTCTCGACTTCAGTACTGCGTTCTTGCAGGGGAGCCTGCACGAGGAGATCTGGCTGCGCCGTCCACCTGGCTTCACTGGGACTTTCCCTCCTGGCACCCAGTGGAGCCTTCGACGGCCAGTCTACGGTCTCCGCCAGGCACCACGTGAGTGGCACGACACACTGAGGACTACGCTTGCGGCCCTTGGGTTTGCTCCTTCTACTGCTGACCCGTCGCTGTTTCTGCGCACCGACACTTCACTGCCGCCGTTCTACATCCTTGTGTACGTCGACGACTTGGTCTTTGCCACAGCGGACACTGCTGGACTCGCCTACGTGAAGTCCGAGCTGCTGAAGAGACACACGTGCACAGACCTGGGTGAACTGCGCAGCTACCTTGGCTTGCAGATCACTCGGGACAGAGCACGCCGCACCATTACCTTGACTCAGTCACACATGGTGCAGCAGGTCCTTCAGCGCTTCGGCTTCACGTACTCCTCGCCTCAGGCCACTCCTCTGTCTACTCGCCACTCGCTCTCAGCTCTGCCTTCGGATGAGTCCGTAGAGTCGAGTGGCCCGTACCCAGAGCTTGTTGGCTGCCTCATGTACCTGATGACCTGCACACGACCTGACCTTGCATACCCTCTTAGCATTCTTGCACGCTATGTTGCTCCTGGGAGACACCGACCAGAGCACATGGCTGCAGCGAAGAGGGTATTGCTCTACCTGTGCAGTACGTCGGGCATGGGGCTAGTGCTTGGAGGGCGGAGTCCAGTGGTACTTACAGGTCACGCGGACGCTTCTTGGGCTGACGACCAGGCTACGCAGCGGTCGTCACAGGGTTACACCTTCAACCTTGGCTCCGGCTCTGTCTCGTGGCGGGCTACTCGCTCGTCTTCGGTTCTCAGCTCGAGTTGTGAGGCTGAGATCTACGCAGGGGCCATGGCTGCACAGGAGCTTCGCTGGCTCACCTACCTGCTGACTGACCTTGGAGAGCCGCCTCGTTCTCCTCCAGTGCTGTACGTAGACAACAAGGCTATGCTGGCCTTGTGTCGAGAGCAGCGTCTGGAGCACAGAACGAAGCACATTGCTCTTCGCTACTTCCTTGCTCGTGAGCTACAGCAGCGTGGACAGTTGCGGCTTGCGTACGTGGCCTCTGAGGCCAACACTGCTGATGTGTTCACCAAGGCACTCGCGCCTTGTGACCATCAGCGCTTCTGCACCTGGCTGGGTCTTGTGCCTGTCTTGCCTCACTTGCTCTCCTCTTGACTTTACTTGTACTGTCACATATATATACCTGCTCTTGCTTGTCTAGCTTTATATATATATGTGTGTACTCCTGCATGTGAACTGGCCTTGTGGCCTTGCTCTTGTGCTCGGACTGTGTGGTGACTTTGTGATCCACCCTGAGCTTTGCTTTGCTTTGCTTGACTGGTCTTGTGACCCCTTGTTCTCCCCCACTTTGCCTATGGGGGTGTGTCAGAACATATATGTAGCTTATGCTGTTGTGTAGGCTACAGCGGGGTATACCATAGGGGGTACAACCCAATTAGGGTTTTGCTATTTGTACTCACTTCACTCATAGTTCATTCATTCTCGTTCTATTTTCCACACGCAGCTCCACTCTTTTCACGTTGTTGTAGATGCACGCCTTCCTATTGACCCTGTCGATCTCGGGGTTGAACCGCTTCAAGAAATCTCGCCTCAAGATGAAATCTAAACCCTTGATGTTCGTGATCGGCAACGTCTGTCAGAACATGATAGCTTACTTATTTGTGTAGGCTATAGTGGGGTATCCCATAGGGGGTACAACCCAATTAGGGTTTCCTATTTGTACTCACTTCGTTCATAGTCAATTCATTCTCGTTCTTTCTTTCACATGGAATCAGAGCAGGTTCCCTCCTAGGGACTGCTTCTAGGGCCCACCGAAGCGCGCCCCGAGGCGCGTTTTCCTTTTTTTTAGCGACCCGTTGTGTCGCCCCCCAGCGGCCCGTCGCGCCGCCCTTCCCTTAGCGGCCCCGCCGCCCTTCGATCGCGGCTCCGCCGCGCTTCCTTCGCGGCCCCGCCACCCTTCGATCGCGGCTCCGCCGCCCCTTCCTTAGCGGCCCCGCCGCCCTCTGCTAAGCGGCCCCGCCGCCCTTCGATCGCGGCCCCGCCGCCCTCTGCTAAGCGGCCCCGCCGCCCTTCGATCGCGGCCCCGCCGCCCTCTGCTAAGCGGCCCCGCCGCCCTTCGATCGCGGCCCCGCTGCCCTCTGCTAAGCGGCCCCGCCGCCTTGCTCACGCGGCCCTGCCGCCCTCTGCTACGCGGCCTCGCCGCCGCGTCGCCCGTGGGGCTCCTACTGCTCCTGGGCCGGCGCAGCTGCTGTGCTGCCGTGTTGCTGTGTCGCTGTGCTACCCGACTCTTCCTGCCCGGTGAGACTGTCAGCTGCTACAATGGCCACCCCCAGTGTCCTGACTTTTGACGCTGAGGGTCGCGCCATTGACTTTGCAGTCTGGATTGAGGACCTGCAGCTATACTTACTGTACGATGCGATCGATGAGGTTTCTCTCTTTGACTTTGTCTCTGGCGCTGTCCCTGCCCCTCCTGCTGATGCTGACCCCACTGTTCGCTCCAAGTGGGCCACACGCGATGCTGCTGCACGTCTTGCTGTGCGTCGCCACCTCCCTTCCTCCGAGCGTGCACACTTTAGTCAGTGCAAGACCGCCCAGGCCTTGTACGACGCTGTAGTTGCGCGCTACTCCTCCCCTTCCACTGCTACACTGAGCCGCCTCATGCTACCGTACCTCTTCCCTGACCTTGCTGCCTTTCCCACAGTCACTGACCTCTTTACCCACCTTCGCGCTAGTGACACTCACTACCGAGCTGCGCTTCCTGCTGCCTTCCTCGCCGAAAACCCCCCTCCCATGTACATCACCCTCTACTTTCTAGTCACCCGTCTCCCTGAGTCCCTTCGTGCTGTTAGGGACCAGTTTCTCTCTATCTGTCCCACCACCCTCACTGTCGACCTCCTTGAGAAGTCCCTGCTAGAGGCCGAGAAGAGCATAGTCGCTGTAGGGGCCTCTCGTGGTGACCTGCGCACCCCCATCTTTGAGGGGTGTTCTCCTTCCCCCCTGCTACCCTCTGTCGCCTCTGCTGCTGCGGCCGACCTCGTTGGTTTAGAGTCGGTCGGTGCGGCGTCTGCCCCCAGCGGTAGGCGCCGCTCGGGCAGGAGCAAGGGGGGCAAGGGAGCGGGTGGAGCTAGCGGGGGCGGTGGCGGAGGAGGTGGGGGCGGCGGGGGGAGTGGGGGTGGCGGTGGGGGTGGAGGCGGGGGTGGAGGTCCTGGTGGCAGCGGTGGAGGCGGAGGTGGCGGCGGAGGTGGTGGCGGAGGAGGCAGTGGGAGCGGCGGGGGCGAGGGTGGCGGTGGCGGCGGAGGTGGGGGTGGCGGTGGTGGAGGTGGTCGGAGTGGCTCGTCCCAGAGGAGCGGCACTGAGGGTGGTCAGCGCCAGCAGCAGCAGCAGCAGCAGCAGCAGCAGCAGCAGCAGCGCTCTCACGACGTCCCCGCCCCTCAACAGCTCCGTGAGTGGTACTCGCAGCGTCAGCATGGTGGGGCGTTCGGTCCCTGCACCTATGTCTTTCGCACCGGCGACCGCGCGGGTGAGCAGTGTGGGGGCACCCACACCGCTCGCCGCTGCTTTGCCCGCCTGACCGACGCTTGGCGCCAGCAGTTTCCGGAGGCCTCTGAGATCCCCCGCTGGGGAGAGCTGTCTAGGGCTGGTGTAGCTGTGTTTGATCTTGACTTTGATGCTATCCTTGCTGCCATGTATGCTGTGACTGTTAGTGATGATGGTGACTGTTACCGGTGCTTTCCGCCCGACCCGGGCATTGGTACTGCTGTGTCAGGTGCCAGTGAGGCTGCTGCTCTAGGTGCCAATGCGTCTGTGCTCTCAGGTGCTAGTGAGTCTGCCCTCTCAGGTACTGTGTCGGCTTCTGCCTCCCACACCTTCACCCTTGACTCTGGGGCGTCTCGCTCCTTTTTCGGGACCGCACCACTCTCACGCCGCTTAGTCGGCCGGTTGCGGTGTCCCTGGCTGACCCCTCTAGGGGTCCTGTCCTGTCTCGTTTCTCCACAGTCCTCCCGTGTCCGGCGGCTCCCTCTGGCACCCTGACTGGTCTTTACCTCCCCTCGTTCTCTACGAACCTGGTGAGTGGTGCTGACCTACAGGATGTGGGGGTCCACCAGTTCACTCCTGCTCGTCAGCGGGTGACACACTGCACAGAGGCTAGCACAGGTCGCCACCTGGCTACGTTTCGACGTCAGCCAGGGTCAAGCCTGTACACACTGACCACTGCTTCTCCTCCCGGTGCTGAGTCTGGTAGAGTCCCTTCGTCTGGTCAGGTGTTTGCTGCAGCGTCCAGGTCTGGTCCTGAGTCTGCCCCCTGTTCGTGTCGCCGTCTGTCTCACGAGACTCTCCTCTGGCACCACCGCCTTGGCCACCCCTCTCTGCTTCGGCTCAGAGGCATGGCCTCCCGTCTTCTTGTGTCTGGTCTCCCCCGGTCCCTCCCTCCCCTTCCTCAGGGCCCTGGCCCTGCCTGTGTCCCCTGTGTCGAGGGGCGCCAGCGTGCTGCCCCTCACTCCTCCCAGTTTCCTCCGACAGAGGCTCCGTTGCAGACACTTCACATGGACGTGTGGGGCCCTGCCCGCGTCCGTGGACTCGGTCACGAGCGCTACTTCCTGTTGGTGGTTGACGACTACTCGCGTTACACCACAGTCTTCCCCTTGCGCAGCAAGGGTGATGTCACTGAGGTGCTGATCGACTGGATCCGCGCAGCTCGTCTCCAGCTCAGGCAGAGCTTTGGCTCGGACTTTCCTGTGTTGCGTCTGCACTCGGACAGAGGCGGAGAGTTCTCCTCTGGCCTTCTGCGTGCCTTCTGTCGTGCGCGAGGCATCCGCTAGACCTTCACGCTTCCGGACTCACCGCAGCAAAATGGGATTGCAGAGCGCCGCATTGGCATGGTCATGGACGTCGCTCGTACGTCTATGATGCATGCGGCTGCCCCCCATTTTCTGTGGCCGTTTGCGGTCAGGTACGCGGCGCATCAGATCAACCTCCACCCCAGGGTCTCCAGGCCGGAGACCTCCCCAGCCCTGCTGTGGACGGGGAAGGTTGGCGATGCGTCGGCGTTCCGGGTCTGGGGATCTCGGGCGTTTGTCCGCGACTTGTCTGCGGACAAGCTGTCCCCTCGCGCTGCTCCCTGCGTCTTCCTGGGGTTCCCCCCCGACGCCCCTGGGTGGCAGTTCTACCACCCCACCTCTCGACGTGTTCTGTCCTCCCAGGACGTCAAGTTCGATGAGTCGGTACCCTAGTACCGCCTCTTCCCCTACCGCACTCCTTCCCTTCCCCCGCCCCCGCTCTTCTTGGTACCAGGTCCCCCCCCGGTAGACCCCCTCCCCCCTCAGGGTCCTGCCCCTTCAGGTGTGTCCCAGGTAGACGCGGTCGAGCCTGTCGAGGTCACTGGTGACTCTGGTGCTGCTGCGGGAGCTGAGCCTGGGGGTGCTGGGCCTGGGGGTGCGGAGTCTGGGGGTGCTGAGCCTGGAGGTGCTGAGCCTGGGGGTGCTGAGCCTGGGGGTGCTGAGCCTGGGGGTACTGAGCCTGGGGGTGCTGAGCCTGGGGGTGCTGAGCCTGGGGGTGCTGAGCCTGGGGGTGCTGAGCCTGGGGGTGCTGAGACTGGGGGTGCTCCGCTTGGAGGTGTTTTGCCTGAGGGTGCTGAGCCTGGAGGTTCTCCGCTTGGAGGTGCTTCGTCTCGCCGAGAGCCACTCTCCCCACAGGAGCTGCGTGAGTGGTTTGCCCGGCGCTGGAGGCGTGCTGCTGGTGCTGGCGGTTCTTCGGCTGCAGAGGGTGCTGCTGCCGCGCGTCCCGGAGGTGCTCGTGCTGTGGGTGCTGGAGCTGCTGGGCCTGAGGGTTCTCCTGGAGCTGGTACTGCTGAGGGTGTTGGCGCTGAGACTACTGCTGGCGGTCCGACTGGCAGTGCTCCTGGTGCTGCTGGGGGTGCTGGAGGTGCTGCTGGAGGTGCTGCTGGAGCGGGTACTCCTGCTGGGGGTACTGGTGCTGTCCCTGCTGTTTCTGGCGTCGCCACGCGGCCCCGACCGTACTTCGTTCCGCTCCTGCAGCAGGTTCTTGGTCTGACACCTTCTCCTGGTCCTCCTCCTCCTCCCTTAGAGGGTCCACAGCTAGTCCCGTCACAGTCACAGCTACAGCCTGCCTCCCCTTTGCCTGCTCCTTCTCCCTACGCTGGTCCGACTGGAGGTCTTACTGAGCGTCGTGAGCCTGCGTCTCGTCCTGCGTCGCCTGTTCGCGCTGCACGCACTAGTGGTCGCGGTTCGCGTCAGCGTCCTCCTCCTGTCCCTGGCACGCACCGGATGTCTCTGCGTCCGTCCACTGCTCCTCTGCGTGCCCCTTTGCCTTCTCCTCCTGCTTCCTCTCTTCCTGCTCTTGCCGACCCGGAGTCGGACTCTCTTCGTGCTGCCAGTCCTACTGTCACGCGTCTTCTTGCTACTGCTGTCACTGACCCTTCCTTCGAGTCTTCTGCTGCGTCTGCCCTTGTCACTGAGCTTGTCGACTTTGCTGCGCGCTGTCGTCTAGACTACGCTGCTAGTCTTGTCGCTGAGTCTGAGTCTGCCTGTCCTCCGTCCGTCAGGGGTGAGTGTGCCCTAGGCACAGACGTCCTTGAGGACAGGCAGGAGGAGTTCCAGTGTCTGGCCGCTGCTTCACCTCATCTCGCGTCTGTACTGCTCGCCCCTGAGGGAGACCCGGATGCACTAGACATCCCGACTCCGCGCTCTTACGCGGAGGCGATAGAGGGTCCCTACTCCTCTCAGTGGCAGGCAGCTATGGATGCAGAGATGGCTTCCTGGAAGTCCACAGGCACCTACGTTGACGCTGTCCCCCCTCCTGGGGCGAACATCGTCAGTGGCATGTGGATCTTCAGGGTGAAGCGGCCGCCGGGCTCTCCGCCTGTCTTCAAGGCGGGTTACGTGGCTCGTGGCTTCAGTCAGCGGCAGGGAGTTGACTACTTTCAGACCTTCTCCCCCACCCCGAAGATGACCACTCTTCGGGTACTGCTGCACGTTGCTGCTCACCGCGACTACGAGCTGCACTCTCTCGACTTCAGCACAGCTTTCTTGCAGGGCAGCCTGCACGAGGAGATCTGGCTGCGTCGCCCACCTGGCTTCACTGGATCTTTCCCTCCTGGTACCCAGTGGAGTCTCCGGCGTCCAGTCTACGGTCTCCGCCAGGCGCCACGTGAGTGGCACGACACACTGAGGACTACGCTTGCGGCACTTGGGTTTGCTCCTTCTACTGCCGACCCGTCGCTGTTTCTGCGCACCGACACCTCTCTGCCGCCGTTCTACATCCTCGTGTATGTCGACGACTTGGTCTTTGCCACAGCGGACACTGCTGGACTCGCCTACGTGAAGTCCGAGCTGCAGAAGAGACACACGTGCACTGACCTGGGTGAACTGCGCAGCTACCTTGGCTTGCAGATCACCCGGGACAGAGCACGCCGCACCATTACCCTGACTGAGTCACACATGGTGCAGCAGGTCCTTCAGCGCTTCGGCTTCACGTACTCCTCGCCTCAGGCCACTCCTCTGCCTACTCGCCACTCGCTCTCAGCTCTGCCTTCGGATGAGTCCGTAGAGTCGAGTGGCCCGTATGCAGAGCTTGTTGGCTGCCTCATGTACCTGATGACCTGCACACGACCTGACCTTGCATACCCTCTCAGCATTCTCGCACGCTATGTTGCTCCTGGGAGACATCGACCAGAGCACATGGCTGCAGCGAAGAGGGTGTTGCGCTACTTGTGCAGTACATCGGGCATGGGGCTAGTGATTGGAGGGCGCAGTCCAGTGGTCCTCACTGGGCACGCGGACGCTTCTTGGGCTGACGACCAGGCTACGCAGCGGTCGTCACAGGGTTACTCCTTCGGCCTTGGTTCCGGCTCTGTTTCGTGGCGGGCTACTCGCTCGTCTTCTGTTCTCGGCTCCAGTTGTGAGGCTGAGATCTACGCCGGGGCTATGGCTGCACAGGAGTTACGCTGGCTCACCTACCTGCTGACCGACCTTGGAGAGCCGCCTCGTTCTCCTCCAGTCCTGTACGTAGACAACAAGGCCATGCTGGCCTTGTGTCGAGAGCAGCGATTGGAGCACAGGACAA
The DNA here is from genome assembly GCA_948144175.1 of Closterium sp. NIES-65. Classification (NCBI taxonomy): domain Eukaryota; kingdom Viridiplantae; phylum Streptophyta; class Zygnematophyceae; order Desmidiales; family Closteriaceae; genus Closterium; species Closterium sp. NIES-65. Next base: position 1,750,681 of record CANXME010000053.1, on the reverse strand, counting down.
AGCACATTGCTCTCCGCTACTTTCTTGCTCGTGAGCTACAGCAGCGTGGACAGTTGCGACTTGCGTACGTGGCCTCTGAGGCCAACATTGCTGATGTTTTCACCAAGGCACTTGCGCCTTGTGATCATCAGCGTTGCTGCACGCAGCTGGGTCTTGTGCCTGTCTTGCCTCACTTGCTCACTTCTTAACCTTGCTTGTACCTTCACCTATATATACTCTTGTTCTTTCTTGCTTGACTCTTGTATATCTCTATATATGATCTTGCATGTGAACTGGCCTTGTGGCCTTTGAACTTGTGCTCGGAATGTGTGGTGACTTTGTGATCCACCCTGAGCTTTGCTTTGCTTTGCTTGACTGGTCTTGTGACCCCTTGTTCTCCCCCACTTTGCCTATGGGGGTGTGTCGGAACATTATAGCTTACTTATTTGTGTAGGCTATAGTGGGGTATCCCATAGGGGGTACAACCCAATTAGGGTTTCCTATTTGTACTCACTTCGTTCATAGTCAATTCATTCTCGTTCTTTCTTTCACAACGTCGACTTCCACCTTAGTGCCCCTATATGCAGCTGCAGTGATGGTTCGCCGTGGATGGGAAGTTTCGTACCGTCCACCATCATTGCCGTGAACTTGGTCTCCTCCGAAGATTCTCCAATTTTCTCCAACGTCCCGCGGTCGCACACCGAGTGGGACACACCACTGTCCACCAGTGCCTGGAGGCTTCGCCCGTTGCAGATCACCTCAAGTAGCAGTGGTTATTGCTGCTCCGAGTAACCGTAGATGGTCTCGCTTATTGGATCGTAGGGTACGTCGAATAGATCATCCCTCGGTCCTGTGTTCGAAGTTGCTGACTCCATATCAGTTTTCAACTGAGTAGGGTTAGAAGGATTTATCCGAGGCCGATTCAGCTTCGTCTTGGCCTGGAACCTTCCCTTAAGCCTTTCCAGCTTTTTAGGCTTCACCTGTGGGCAATTGGGAGCCTTAACACTGTGCTGCGGGGAGAGAATAATAACTCCTTGGAACGCACGACCCTTTTTAACGCTCCGGAATGGTTTGCCCAACTTCTCAGGTACCTGAATAATGTCTAAAGGCTTTTCCTTGGCCTTGAAATCTCCCCTGATTTTTTTAAAGGCTTGAAAACCTCGAGAGGGAATATTCTTACTCTCGAGGGTGTTCGGCTGGAGTTTCTTGGTCGGTGCAGAGTCTTGTTTCGCGGAGCCTCCATTTGTCTCGGCGATTTCCCCTGTTGCCGGCCAGTCGTGGCGTTTAAAATTCGCGCCATCGTGTCCTCCTTTGTTCGCCATCGTGGATGTCGCACTGTTGTTGCCAGGAGTCGATGTCCTGCTGCGTCGCAAAATTCGCACTTCTCATATTTTGTCGGCCGCAGCTTCGCGTCGATCTTGTCGATATCCATCGGGTCGGTGGTCGTGGGTGGTGCCGATCGCTCGGTGCCGAATGATTTGTTCGGCACACGTCGTCGTGTTTCGGGTTGATCTCGCATCAATGCATCGAATCTCTCTGCTGCACACACCATGTCGCGGTAGTTGTTGTAGTTCGCGGCAATCACCTGTCGGCGGACTTCCATCTTTAGCCCCTCAGTATACGCTTGGATTTTTTCCCCTTCGGCTAGGTCGGTAATTCGGTTGAAGAGGCTCTCCAGCTGCTGCATGTACTGTGTTACAATGCCAAACTGTTTATGCCGATAAATCTGCTGCCGCGCCATGTAGCTGGAGTTGATGGGTTCGAAACGTTGAATCAAAGCTTCCCGAAACTGCGTCCATGACCCCTCGCCTCGGATCTCATTACCGTTGTAAATCCACTCGAGCGCTGGGCCTCACAACAGTGTCGTTGCGAGCCAGATCCGCATTGCATCGTATGTCGGGGTCGTACAGCCAACGACCTCGAAGTAAATTTCGAGGGTCGCAATGAATCGACGGACGTCGGTGTCTCTCGCATTCGGATTGAATGTCTCCGGTTGCCTCGGACGTGCCGCCTCAAGATTCAGTGTAGCGGCTGCCGCTGCTGCTAGGGCGAAGTGTCGGTGTCGCCGCCGCTGCTGCTGCAGCTATCGCTGCTGCTGTGGCGGCTGCCGACTGGTTCTCGAGAAGCTCTGTGAAATTGAACGAGAATGATTGAACTATGAAATAGTTGGGTACAAGTACTAACCCTAATTGGGTTGTACCCCTTATGGGCTACACCACTACAGCCTACACAAAAGCATAAGCTAGAATGTTCTGACACACCCCATAGGCAAAGTGGGGGAGAACAAGGGGTCACAAGACTAGTCAAGCAAAGCAAGCTCAGGGTGGATCACAAAGTCACCACACATTCCGAGCACAAGTTCAAGGCCAAAAGGCCAGTTCACATGCATGATTACATATATATATAAAAGGCTAGATAAGCAAGAGCAGGTGTATATATATATGTAACAGTACAAGCAAGGTCAAGAGGTGAGCAAGTGAGGCAAGGCAGGCACAAGACCCAGCTGAGTACAGAAGCGCTGATGATCACAAGGCGCAAGCGCCTTGGTGAAGATATCAGCAGTGTTGGCCTCAGAGGCCACGTACGCAAGACGCAGCTGACCACGCTGCTGTAGCTCACGTGTCAGAACATTATAGTTCATGCTATTGTGTAGGCTATAGTGGGGTATTCCATAGGGTCTACAACCCAACTAGGGTTTTATATTTGTACTCGTTTCATTCATAGTTCACATCATTCTCTCGTTCTCATTCTCACATGGTATCAGAGCAGGTCCCCTCCTAGGGACTGTTCCTAGGGCCCACCGAAGCGCGCCTTGAGTCGCGCTCTCCCCTTTTTTTTTTTTTTTTTTTTTTTCTAGCGGCCCGTCGTGCCGCCCTTACGGTCGCGTCGAGCCGCCCTAGCGGCCCCGCCGCCCTACCTAGCGGCCCCGCCGCCCTACCTAGCGGCCCCGCCGCCCTACTTCGCGGCCTCGCCGCCCCATTGCGCGGCCCCGCCGCCCTACCTAGCGGCCCCGCCGCCCTTATTCGCGCGGCCCTGCCCCCCCATCGCGGCCCCGCCGCCCCATCGCGCGGCCCCGCCGCCCTACCTAGCGGCCCCGCCGCCCTTCCTCGCGGCCCCGCCGCCCCATCGCGCGGCCCCGCCACCCTACCTAGCGGCCCCGCCGCCCTTCCTCGCGGCCCCGCCGCCCCATCGCGCGGCCCCGCTGCCCTACCTAGCGGCCCCGCCGCCCTTCCTCGCGGCCCCGCCGCCCCATCACGCGGCCCCGCCACTCTACCTCGCGGCCCCGCCGCCCTACCTCGCGGCCCCGCCACTCCACCACGCGGCCCCGCCGCCCTATCTCGCGGCCCCGCCGACCTATCCAGCGGCCCCGCCGCCCTTCTGCAGCGGCCCCGCCGCTCCTCTGCAGCGGCCCCGCCGCCCTACCCAACGGCCCCGCCGTCCTTCTGCAGCGGCCCCGCCGCTTCTCTGCAGCGGCCCCGCCGCCCTATCTAGTGGCCCCGCCGCCCTCTCTGCAGCGGCCCCGCCGCTCCTCTGCAGCGGCCCCGCCGCCCTACTTCAGCGGCCCAGCCGAGCCGCCCAGTAGCAGAGCAGCCGAGCCGCCCAGCAGCAGAGCAGCCGAGCCGCCCCGCCGTCGAGCCGCGTTGCAGCCGAGCCGCCCGGCCGCCCACCAGCCGAGCCGCCGTGCAGCCGACCGCCCAGCCGCCGAGCCGCCCAGCTGCCGAGCCGCCCAGCTGCCGAGCCGCCCTGCAGCCGAGCCGCCCGAGCAGCCCTGTCCGGTGAGCACAGACCCTCTGTCACTACGTGCCCTTCCCCTACTGCTTGCACTGCTGGTCTCCTACTATCATGGCTACCCCTAGTGTCCTCGCTTTTGACGCTGAGGGTCGGGCCATTGACTTTGAGGTCTGGGTAGATGACCTACAGCTGTTCTTACAGTGCGATAGGGCGGACGGCCTCTCTCTCTTTGACCTCACCTCTGGCGCTTCTTCTGCCCCTGCTGCTGATGCTGACGCCACTGTTCGCTCCCAGTGGGCCACGCGCGATGCTGCTGCACGTCTTGCTGTGCGTCGCCACCTCCCTACCTCCGAGCGTGCGCACTTTAGTCAGTACAAGAGTGCTCAGACCTTGTACGACGCTGTAGTCGCGCGCTACTCCTCCGCTTCCACTGCTGCACTGAGCCGTCTCATGCTGCCGTACCTCTTCCCTGACCTTGCTGCCTTTCCCACCGTTGCTGACCACATTACGCACCTCCGCACTAGTGACACTCGCTACCGCGCTGCACTTCCTGCTGACTTCTGCACCGCGAACCCCCCCCCCCATGTACATCACTCTGTACTTCCTAGTCACTCGCCTCCCTGACTCCCTTCGAGTAGTCAGGGACCACTTTCTCTCAGTCTGTCCCACCACACTCACTGTCCATCTCCTCGAGAAGGCCCTCTTAGCAGCGGAGAAGAGTATAGTTGCTGTAGGAGCCTCTCGAGGGGTGTTCCCCCTCCCCCCTACTGCCCTCAGTTGCCTCTGCTGCTACTGCCGACCTCCTTGGTCTTGAGTCGGTCGGTGCGGCGTCTGCCCCTAGCGGGAGACGCCGCCCTGGCAAGGGCAAGGGGGGCAAGGGAGCTGGAGGAGCGGGCGGTGGAGGTGGAGGTGGAGGCGATGGGGGTGGTGGGGGTGGCGGTGGGAGTGGAGGTGCGGGTGGGGGGGTCGGTGGCGGCGGTGGAGGCAGAGGCGGCGGCGGCGGTGGCGGTGGGAGCGGAGGTGGCGGAGGAGGCGGCGGTGGAGGCGGCGGTGGAGGCGGCGGTGGAGGCGGCGGCAGTAGCGGAGGCGGCGGAGGCGGTGCGGGTGGCGGTGGAGCTGGTCGCGGGCCTTCGCAGAGGAGTGGCTCCGGTAGTGGCGCGCGCCAGCAGCAGCAGCGCGGTCGTGAGACCCTATCCCCTCAGCAGCTCCGTGAGTGGTACACTGCACGCCAGCGGGGTGGGGGTTTTGGTTCGTGCACCTACGTCCTGCGCACCGGCGACCGTGCGGGTGAGCAGTGTGGGGGTCCGCACCCCACCCAGCGCTGCTTTGGCCGCCTGACGGACGCGTGGCGTCACCAGTTCCCGGAGGCCTCAGAGATTCCTCGCTGGGGCGAGCTGTCTAGGGCGGGTGTTGCCATCTTTGATCGTGACTTTGATGCTATTCTCTGTGCCATGTATGCTGTGTCTCATAGTGATGAGGGTGACTGCTACCGCTGTTTCCCGCCCGATCCGGGCATTGAGGCTGCTGCCCTAGGTGCTTGCGACGCTGCTGCTCTAGGTGCGAGTGTGTCTGCGTCCTCAGGTACTGGTGAGTCTGCGCTCTCAGGTACTACGTCGGCTTCGGCCTCCCTCACCTTCACTCTTGACTCTGGGGCGTCTCGCTCCTTCTTTCGGGACCGCACCACACTCACGCCGCTTAGTCGGCCGGTTGCGGTGTCTCTGGCTGACCCCTCCGGGGGTCCTGTACTGTCTCGCTTCTCCACAGTCCTTCCGTGTCCGGCGGCTCCCTCTGGCACCCTGTCTGGTCTCTACCTCCCCTCGTTCTCGACGAACTCGGTGAGTGGTGCTGACCTACAGGATGGGGGAGTACACCAGTTCACTCCTGCGCGTCAGCGGGTGACGCACTGTACAGAGGCTAGCACAGGCTGGCACCTGGCTACGTTTACCCGTCAGCCGGGGTCGAGCCTGTACACACTGACCATTGCGTCTCCTCCCATTACTGAGTCTGGTAGAGTCGCTTTGTCCGGTCAGGTGTTTGCTGCAGCGTCCAGGTCTGGTCCTGAGTCTGCCCCCTGTTCGTGTCATCTCTTGTCTCACGAGACTCTCCTCTGGCACCACCGTCTTGGTCACCCCTCTCTGCTTCGGCTCAGAGGCATGGCCTCCCGTCTTCTTGAGTCTGGTCTCCCCCAGTCCCTCCCTCCCCTTCCTCAGGGCCCTGGCCCTGCCTGTGTCCCCTGTCTTGAGGGGTGCCAGCGGGCTGCCCCTCACTCCTCCCAGTTTCCTCCGACAGAAGCCCCGTTGCAGACGCTTCACATAAACGTGTGGGGCCCGGCCCGCGTCCGTGGACAGGGTCACGAGCGCTACTTCATGCTCGTTGTTGACGACTACTCGCGTTACACCACGGTCTTCCCCTTGCGCAGCAAGGCTGATGTCACTGAGGTGCTGATCGACTGGATCCGCGCGGCTCGTCTCCAGCTCAGGCGGAGCTTTGGCTCGGACTTCCCTGTTCTGCGTCTGCACTCGGACAGAGGCGGAGAGTTTTCCTCTGGCCTACTGCGAGCCTACTGTCGCCCACGAGGCATCCGTCAGACCTTCACGCTTCCGGACTCACCGCAGCAAAATGGGATTGCTGAGCGCCGCATTGGCATGGTCATGGACGTCGCTCGTACGTCTATGATGCATGCGGCTGCCCCCCATTTTCTGTGGCCGTTTGCGGTCAGGTACGCGGCGCATCAGATCAACCTCCACCCTAGGGTCTCCAGGCCGGAGACCTCCCCAGCCTTACTGTGGACGGGGAAGGTTGGCGATGTGTCGGCGTTCCGGGTCTGGGGATCTCGGGCGTTTGTCCGCGACTTGTCTGCGGACAAGCTGTCCCCTCGTGCTGCTCCTTGCGTCTTCCTGGGGTTCCCCCCTGACGCACCTGGGTGGCAGTTCTACCACCCCACCTCTCGACGTATTCTGTCCTCCCAGGACGTCACGTTTGACGAGTCGGTCCCCTACTACCGCCTCTTCCCCTACCGCACTCCGTCCCTCCCCCCACCCCCGCTCTTCCTTGTACCAGGTCCCCCCCAGGTAGACTCCCTCCCCCCTCAAGGTGTGTCCCAGATAGACGCAGTCGAGCCTGTCGAGGTCACTGGTGACTCTGGTGCTGCTGGGGGTGCTGAGCCTGGGGGTGCTGGACCTAGGGGTGCGGAGTTTGGGGGTGCTAAGCCTGGGGGTACTAAGCCTGGGGGTGCTGAGCCTGGGGGTGCTGAGCTTGGGGGTGCTACGCCTGGGGGTGCTGAGCCTGGAGGTGCTACGCCTGGGGGTGCTGAGCCTGGAGGTGCTACGCCTGGGGGTGCTGAGAGTGGAGGTGCTCCGCCTGGAGGTTCTCAGGGTGCTTCTTCTCGCCGGGAGCCACTCTCTCCACAGGAGTTGCGCGAGTGGTTTGCCCGACGCTGGCGCCGTACTGCTGGTGCTGGAGGTTCTTCGGCTGCTGAGGGTGCTGCGGTCGCGGTTCTCGGAGGTGCTCGTACTGGGAGTAGTGGAGCTGTTGGGCCTACGGGTTCGACTGGAGCTGGTGCTGCTGAGGGAGTTGGCGCTGAGACTACCGCTGGCGGTCCTACTGGGGGTGCTCCTGGTGCTGCTGGAGGTGCTGCTGGAGCGGGTGCTCCTGCTGAGGGTACTAGTACTGTCCCTGTTGCTTCTGGCGTCGTCACGCGGCCTTGACCGTACTTTGTTCCACTCCTGCAGCAGGTTCTTGGTCTTCCTCCTCCTACTGGTCCTCCTCCTCCCTTAGAGTGTCCACAGCCTGTCTCGTCACAGTCACAGCTACAGCCTGCCTCCCCTCTGCCTGCTCCTTCTCCCTACGCTGGTCCTACTGGAGGTCTTACTGAGCGTCGTGAGCCTGCGTCTCGTCCTGCGTCGCCTGTTAGAGCTGCTCGCGCTAGTGGTCGCGGTTCGCGCCAGCGTCCTCCTCCTGTCCCTCGCACGCACCGGATGTCTCTGCGTCTGTCTACTGCTCCTCTGCGTGCCCCTTTGCCTTCCCCTCCTGAGTCCTCTCTTCCTGCACTTGCCGACCCTGAGTCGGACTCTCTTCGTGCTGCCAGTCCTACTGTCACGCGTCTCCTTGCTACTGCGGTCACTGACCCTTCTTTTGAGTCTACTGCTGCGTCTGCTCTCGTTACTGAGCTCGTCGACTTTGCTGCTCGCTGTCGCTTAGACTACGCTGCTAGTCTTGTCGCTGAGTCTGAGTCTGTCTGTCCTCCGTCCGTCGGGGGTGAGTGTGCCCTTGGCACGGACGTCCTTGAGGATAGGCAGGAGGAGTTCCAGTGTCTGGCAGCTGCTTCACCTCTTCTCGTGTCCGTACTGCTTACCCCTCAGGGAGACCCGGATGCACTTGACATCCCGACTCCGCGCTCTTACGCGGAGGCGATAGAGGGTCCCTACTCCTCTCAGTGGCAGGCAGCTATGGATGCAGAGATGGCTTCCTGGAACTCCACAGGCACCTACGTTGACGCTGTCGCCCCTCGTGGGGCGAACATCGTCAGTGGCATGTGGATCTTCAGGGTGAAGCGGCCGCCGGGTTCTCCGCCTGTCTTCAAGGCGCGTTACGTGGCTCGTGGCTTCAGTCTGCGGCAGGGATTTGACTACTTTCAGACCTTCTCCCCCACCCCGAAGATGACCACTCTTCGGGTATTGCTGCACATTGCTGCTCACCGTGACTACGAGCTCCACTCTCTCGACTTCAGCACAGCTTTCTTGCAGGGCAGCCTGCACGAGGAGATCTGGCTGCGCCGCCCACCTGGCTTCACTGGGTCTTTCCCTCCTGGTACCCAGTGGAGTCTCCGGCGTCCAGTCTACGGTCTTCGCCAGGCGCCACGTGAGTGGCACGACACACTGAGGACTACGCTTGCGGCTCTTGGGTTTGCTCCTTCTACTGCCGACCCGTCGCTGTTTCTGCGCACCGACACCTCTCTGCCGCCGTTCTACATCCTCGTGTACGTCGACGACTTGGTCTTTGCCACAGCTGACACTGCTGGACTCGCCTACGTGAAGTCCGAGCTGCAGAAGCGACACACGTGCACAGACCTGGGTGAACTGCGCAGCTACCTTGGCTTGCAGATCACCCGGGACAGAGCACGCCGCACCATTACCCTGATTCAGTCACACATGGTGCAGCAGGTCCTTCAGCGCTTCGGCTTCACGTACTCCTCGCCTCAGGCCACTCCTCTGTCTACTCGCCACTCACTCTCAGCTCTGCCTTCGGATGAGTCCGTAGAGTCGAGTGGCCCGTATCCAGAGCTTGTTGGCTGCCTCATGTACCTGATGACCTGCACACGACCTGACCTTGCATACCCTCTTAGCATTCTTGCACGCTATGTTGCTCCTGGGAGACACCGACCAGAGCACATGGCTGCAGCGAAGAGGGTGTTGGGCTACTTGTGCAGTACGTCGGGCATGGGGCTAGTGCTTGGAGGGCGGAGTCCAGTGGTCCTCACTGGGCACGCGGACGCTTCTTGGGCTGGCGACCAGGCTACGCAGCGGTCGTCACAGGGTTACACCTTGTGTCTTGGTTCCGGCTCTGTTTCGTGGCGGGCTACCCGCTCATCTTCTGTTCTCGGCTCCAGTTGTGAGGCTGAGATCTACGCCGGGGCTATGGCTGCCCAGGAGCTTCGCTGGCTCACCTACCTACTGACCGACCTTGGAGAGCCACCTCGTTCTCCTCCAGTCCTGTACGTAGACAACAAGGCCATGCTGGCCTTGTGTCGAGAGCAGAGACTGGAGCACAGGACAAAGCACATTGCTCTCCGTTACTTTCTTGCTCGTGAAATACAGCAGCGTGGACAGTTGCGACTTGCGTACGTGGCCTCTGAGGCCAACACTGCTGATGTTTTCACCGAGGCACTTGCGCCTTGTGATCATCAGCGCTTCTGCACTCAGCTGGGTCTTGTGCCTGTCTTGCCTCACTTGCTCACTTCTTGACCTTGCTTGTACTGTCACATATATATACTCCTGCTCTTGCTTGCTTAGCCTTGTATATATATATGTGCTCTTGCATGTGAACTGGCCTTTTGGCCTTTGAACTTGTGCTCGGAATGTGTGGTGACTTTGTGATCCACCCTGAGCTTTGCTTTGCTTTGCTTCACTGGTCTTGTGACCCCTTGTTCTCCCCCACTTTGCCTATGGGGGTGTGTCAGAACATTATAGTTCATGCTATTGTGTAGGCTATAGTGGGGTATTCCATAGGGGGTACAACCCAACTAGGGTTTTATATTTGTACTCGTTTCATTCATAGTTCACATCATTCTCTCGTTCTCATTCTCACATCACGAGCAAGGAAGTAGCGAAGAGCAATGTGCTTCGTTCTGTGCTCCAGTCTCTGCTCCCAACACAAGGCCAGCATGGCCTTGTTGTCTACGTACAGCACTGGAGGAGAACGAGGCGGCTCTCCGAGGTCACTCAGCAGGTGGGTGAGCCAGCAAAGCTCCTGTGCAGCCATGGCTCCTGCGTAGATCTCAGCCTCACAACTGGAGCTGAGAACAGAAGACGAGCGAGTAGCCCGCCACGAGAATGAGCCGGAACCAAGGCTGAAGGTGTAACCCTGTGACGATCGCTGCGTAGCCTGGTCGTCAGCCCAAGAAGCGTCTGCATGCCCAGTGAGGACCACTGGACTCTGCCCTCCAAGCACAAGCCCCATGCCCGACGTACTGCACAAGTAGCGCAACACCCTCTTTGCTGCAGCCATGTGCTCCGGTCTGTGTCTCCCAAGAGCAACATAGCGTGCAAGAATGCTAAGAGGGTATGCAAGGTCAGGTCGTGTGCAGGTCATCAGGTCTGAGAGCGAGTGGCGAGTAGGCAGAGGAGTGGCCTGAGGCGAGGAGTACGTGAAGCCGAAGCGCTAAAGGACCTGCTGCACCATGTGTGAGGGTAATGGTGCAGCGTGCTCTGTCCCGGGTGATCTGCAAGCCAAGGTAGCTGCGCAGTTCACCCAGGTCTGTGCACGTGTGTCTCTTCTGCAGCTCGGACTTCACGTGGGCGAGTCCAGAAGTGTCAGCTGTGGCAAAGACCAAGTCGTCGACGTACACGAGGATGTAGAACGGCGGCAAAGAAGTGTCGGTGCGCAGAAACAGCGACGGGTCGGCAGTAGAGGGAGCAAACCCAAGAGCCGCAAGTGTAGTCCTCAGTGTGTCGTGCCACTCACGCGGTGCCTGGTGGAGACCGTAGACTTGCCGCTGGAGGCTCCACTGGGTACCAAGAGGGAACGACCTAGTGAAGCCAGGTGGGCGGCGCAGCCAGATCTCCTCGTGCAGGCTGCCCTGCGAGAAACCTGTGCTGAAGTTAAGAGAGTGAAGCTCGTAGTCGCGCTGAGCGGCTATGTGCAGCAGCACCCGAAGAGTGGTCATCTTCGGGGTGGGAGAGAAGGTCTGAAAGTAGTCAACTCCTTGCCGCTGTCTGAAGCCTCGAGCCACGTAACGCGCCTTGAAGACAGGCGGAGAACCCGGCGGCCGCTTCACCCTGAAAATCCACATGCCACTGACGATGTTCGTCCCAGGCGGGGGAACCTTGTCAACGTAGGTGCCTGTGGACTTCCAGGAAGCCATCTCTGTGTCCATAGCTGCCTGCCACTGAGAGGAGTAGGGACCCTCTATCGCCTGCGCGTAAGAGCGCGGAGTCGGGATGTCAAGTGCATCCGGGTCTCCCTCAGGGGTAAGCAGTACGGACACGAGATGAGGTGAAGTAGCAGCCAAACACTGGAACTCCTCCTGCCTGTCCTCAAGGACGTCCGTGCTAAGGGCACACTCACCCCCGACGGACGGAGGATAGACAGACTCAGACTCAGCGACAAGACTAGCAGCGTAGTCTAGACGACAGCGAGCAGCAAAGTCGACGAGCTCAGCAACTAGGGCAGACGCAGCAGTGGACTCAAAGGAAGGGTCAGTGACGACAGTAGCAAGGAGACGCGTAACATTAGGACTGGCAGCACGAAGAGAGTCCGACTCCGAATCGGTAAGAGCAGGAAGAGAGGACTCAGGAGGAGAAGGCAAAGGGGCACGCAGAGGAGCAGTGGACGGACGCAAAGACATCCGGTGCGTGCCAGGGACAGGAGGAGGACGCTGACGCGAACCACGACCACTAGTGCGAGCAGGATGGACAGGCGACGCAGGGCGAGACGCAGGCTCACGACGCTCGGCAAGACCTCCTGTAGGACCAGTGTAGGGAGAAGGAGCAGGCAGTGGGGAGGCCGGCTGTAACTGTAACTGTGACGGGACAGGCTGTGGACACTCTAAGGGAGGAGGAGGACCAGTAGAAGGCGGGAGACCAAGAACCTGCTGAAGGAGCGGAACGAAGTACGGCCGAGGCCGCGCGGCGACTCCAGACACAGCAGGGACAGCACCAGTACCCCCAGCGGAAGCACCAGCGCCAGCAGCACCTCCAGCTCCAGTACCTCCAGCAGCACAAGTAGCACCCCCAGCAGGACCGCCTCCAGGACCGACAGCAGTAGCCTCAGCGCCAACACCCTCAGCAGCTCCAGCTCCAGTCGTATCCGCAGGCCCAGCAGCTCCAGTACTCCGAGTACGAGCACCTCCAGGACCCGCGGCACCAGCACCCTCAGCAGCCGAAGAACCTCCAGCTCCAGCAGCACGCCTCCAGCGCCGGGCAAACCACTCGCGCAGCTCCTGTGGAGAGAGTGGCTCCCGCCGAGATGAAGCACCCGGAGAACCTCCAGGCCCAGCACCGTCAGACGCCACACGAGCTGGCCCAGCTCCCTCAGGCTCCGCACCCCCAGGCTCAGTACCTCAAAGGCGTAGCACCCCAAGGCTCAGCACCCCCAGGCGTAGCACCCCCAGGCTCAGTACCCCCAGGCTCAGCACCCCCAGTGGTAGCACGCCCAGGCTCAGCACCCCCAGGCTCAGCACCCCCAGTAGTAGCACCCTCAGGCTCAGCACACCCAGGCGTAGCACCCACACGCTCAGCACCCCCAGAGTCAGCACCCCCAGGCTCAGCACCCTCAGCAGCACCAGAGTCACCAGTAACCTCGACAGGCTTGACTGCGTCTACCTGGGACACACCTGAAGGGGCAGGACCCTGAGGGGGGAGGGGGTCTACCGGGGGGGGACCTGGCACAAGGAAGAGCGGTGGCGGGGGGAGGGACGGAGTGCGGTAGGGGAAGAGGCGGTAGTAGGGGACCGACTCGTCAAACGTGACGTCCTGGGAGGACAGAACACGGCGAGAGGTGGGGTGGTAAAACTGCCACCTTGGCGCGTCAGGGGGGAAGCCAAGGAAGACGCAAGGAGCAGCACGAGGGGCAGCTTGTGCGGAGACAAGTCGCGGACAAACGCCCGAGATCCCCAGACACGGAACGCAGACGCATCGCCAACTTTCCCCGTCCACAGCAAAGCTGGGGAGGTCTCCGGCCTGGAGATCCTGGGGTGAAGGTTGATCTGATGCGCCGCGTACCGAACCGCAAACGACCACAAAAAATGGGGGGCAGCCGCATGCATCATGGACGTACGGGCGACGTCCATGACCATGCCAATGCGGCGCTCAGCAATCCCATTTTGCTGTGGAGAGTCCGGAAGTGTGAAGGTCTGGCGGATGCCTCGTGCACGACAGTAGGTCGCAGAAGGCCAGAGGAGAACTCTCCGCCTCTGTTAGAGTGCAGACGCAGAACAGGAAAGTCCGAGCCGAAGCTCTGCCTGAGCTGGAGACGAGCTGCGCGGATCCAGTCGATCAACACCTCAATGATATCACCCTTGCTGCGCAAGGGGAAGACTGTGGTGTAACGCGAGTTGTCGTCAACCACCAGCAGGAAGTAGCGCTCGTGACCCTGTCCACGGACGCGGGCTGGGCCCCACACGTCCATGTGAAGCGTCTGCAGCGGGGCCTCTGTCACAGGAAACTGGGAGGAGTGAGGGGCAGCCCGCTGCCGCCCCTGGACACAGGGGACGCAGGTAGGGCCAGGCCCCGAAGGAAGGGGAGGGAGGGACCGGGGAAGACCAGAGACAAGGACACGAGAGGCCATGCCTCGGAGACGAAGCAGGGAGGGGTGACCAAGACGGTGGTGCCAGAGGAGAGTCTCGTGAGACAGGAGGCGACACGAGCAGGGGGCAGACTCAGGACCAGACCTGGACGCTGCAGCAAACACCTGACCCGACGCAGCTACATGACCAGACGCAGTGACTGCAGGAGACGCAGTGGTCAGTGTGTACAGGCTCGACCCCGGCCGACGTGTAAACGTGGCCAGGTGTCGGCCTGTCCGAGCGTCCGTGCAGTGGGTCACCCGCTGACTCGCAGGAGTGAACTGGTGAGTCCCCGCATCCTGTAGGTCAGCACCACTCACCAAGTTCGTAGAGAACGAGGGGAGGTAAAGGCCAGACAGGGTGCAAGAGGGGGCCGCCGGACACGGGAGGACAGTGGAGAAGTGAGCAAGGACAGGACCCCCAGAGGGGTCTGCCAGAGAGACTCCAACTGGCCGGCCAAGCGGCGTGAGTATGGTGCGGTCTCGAAAGAAGGAGCGAGAAGCCCCCGAGTCAAGGGTGAAGGTGTGGGAGGCCAAAGCCAACGCAGTACCTCAGAGAGCAGACTCACCAGCACCTGAGGGAGCAGACGCACGAGCACCTAGAGCAGCAGCCTCGCTAGCACCTAGAGCAGCAGCCTCACCAGTACCTAGAGCAGCAGTCTCAATGCCCGGGTCGGGCGGAAAACACCGGTAACAGTCACCCTCATCACTAATAGTCACAGCATACATAGCAGCAAGAATAGCATCAAAGTCAAGGTCAAAGACAGCTACTCCCGCCCTAGACAGCTCGCCCCAGCGGGGGATCTCAGCGGCCTCCGGGAACTGGTGACGCCAAGCGTCCGTCAGGTGGCCAAAGCAACGCTAGGTGGAGTGCGCACCCCCGCACTGCTCACCCGCGCGGTCGCCGGTGCGTAGGACGTAGGTGCACGGACCAGTACCCCCACCCCGCTGGCGTGCAGCGTACCACTCACAGAGCTGCTGAGGGGGGGGGATGTCACGAGTGCGCTGCTTCTGCTGCTGCTGCTGCTGCTGGCGCTGACCACCACCGGAGCCGACCCTCTGCGCAGCGCCACCCCGACCAGCTCCACCTCCTCCGCCACCGCCTCCTCCACCGCCGCCACCTCCGCCACCTCCGCTCCCACCGTCACCACCGCCGCCGCCTCCGTCTCCACTGCCGCCACCGACACCTCCACCCCCGCCACCACCCCCATCGCCACTCCCACCCCCTCCGCCGCCTCCACCGCCGCCTCCACCGCCCCCGCTAGCTCCTCCAACGCCCCGGCCCTCCTTGCCCTTGCCAGGGCGGCGTCTCCCGCAAGGGGTAGACGCCGCACCGACCGACTCAAGACCAACGAGGTCGGCCGCAGCAGCAGAGGCATTAGAGGGCAAAAGGGGGGAGGGGGAACACCCCTCAAAGATGGGGGAGTGAGGGTCACCACGCGAGGCTCCTACAGCTACTATGCTCTTCTCTGCTGCTAGGAGGGCCTTCTCGAGGAGGTCAACGGTGAGAGTGGTGGGGCAAACTGAGAGGAAGTGGTCCCTGACTACGCGAAGGGAGTCAGGGAGCCGGGTGACTATGTAGTAGAGGGTGATGTACATGGGGGGGGGGGTTCTTGGCACAGAACTCAGCAGGAAGCGCAGCGCGGTAGCGAGTTTCACTAGTGCGGAGGTGCGTAATGAGGTCAGCGACTGTGGGAAAGGCAGCAAGGTCAGGGAAGAGGTACGGTAGCATGAGGCGGCTCAGTGCAGCAGTGGCAGGGGAGGAGTAGCGTGCAACTACAGCGTCGTACAAGGTCTGAGCACTCTTGTACTGACTAAAGTGCGCACGCTCAGAGGTAGGCAGGTGGCGACGCACAGCAAGACGTGCAGCAGCATCGCGTGTGGCCCACTGTGAGCAAACAGTGGCGTCAGCATCAGCAGCAGGGGCAGGAGAGGCACCAGAAGTGAGGTCAAAGAGGGAGAGACCGTCTGCCCTATCGCACTGTAGGAAAAGCTGCAGGTCATCTACCTAGACGTCAAAGTCAATGGCCCGACCCTCAGCGTCAAAAGCGAGAACACTAGGGGTAGCCATGACAGCAGTAGACTAGCAGCGCGAACACTAGGGTAAGGGCAGTGCAGTGATAGAGGCACTGCTCTTACCGGACAGGGCGGCTCGGGCGGCTCGGCGGTTCGGCGGCTCGGCGGCTCGGGCGGCTCGGCGGTTCTGCGGCTCGGCAGCAACTGCGGCTCGGCGACTCGGCGGCGCTGGCGGCTCGGCGGCTCGGCGGTACGGCGGCTCGGCAGCTCAGCGACCCGGCGGCTCGGGCGGCTCAGGTGGGGCGGCGGCTCGGGCGGCTCAGGTGGCTCGGGCGGCTCGGCAGTAGGTCGGCGGCGCCGGCGGCTCGGTGGTGACGGCGGGGCCGCGTGGGGACGGCGGCGGGGCCGGTAGAGGCAGCGCCGGGGCCGGGAAGGGTAGCGCCGGGGCCGCAGGGTAGGCGACGGGGCCAGCAGAGGCGGCGCCAGGGCCGGGAAGGGCGGCGCTGGGGCCGGGAAGGGCGGTGCCGGGGCCGCAGGGGTAGGCGACGGGGCCAGCAGAGGCGGCGCCGGGGCCGGGAAGGGCAGCGCCGGGGCCGGGAAGGGCGGCGCCGGGGCCGCACGGGTAGGCGACGGGGCCGCAGGATAGGCGCCGGGGCTGCAGGGTAGGCGACGGGGCCAGCAAGGTCGGCGACAGGGCCGCAGGGTAGGTGCCGGGGCCGCAAGGTAGGCGCCGGGGCGAGCAGGGTAGGCGACGGAGCCGCAGGGTAGGCGATGGGGCCGCGAGGGTAGGCGGCGGGGCCGCAAGGGTAGGCGACGGGGCCGCGAGGGCGGCTTGGAGGGGTCGCTAGGGCGGCTCGAAGAGGCCGCGAGGGCGGCGCGAAAGGGCCGCAAGGGCGGCGCGACGCGACGGGGCCGCGAGGGCGGCGGAACGGGGCCGCGTGGGCGGCGCGACGAGGCTGCGAGGGCGGCGCGACGTGATGGGGCCGCGAGGGCGGCGCGACGGGGCCGCTAGGGAGGTACGACGCGACGGGGCCGCTAAGGGCGGCGCGACGGGGTCGTGAGAGGGGAGCGCGACTCGGGCAGAGGCTGAGCGCGCTCCGGGCAGGAAAAAAAACGGTGGGCCCTAGGAACAGTTCCCACAGGGGAACCTGCTCTATACCATGTGGAATTGAACAAGAATGATTGAACTATGAAACAGTTGGGTACAAGTACTAATCCTAATTGGGTTGTACCCCTTATGGGCTACCCCACTACAGCCTACACAAAAGTATAAGCTATAATGTTCTGACAAGCTCCTCTATTCGCTGGAGTGCTGCTCGCGTCTGTTCCAGGCCGGTGTGTAACTCCGTAAATTTTCGTACAGAATTATCACCATTTTCCTCCATTTGGCGATTTAGAGGAAGATGTGCAACGAAAATATTTGATTTCTAGGCGCTGGTCCACTCATTGCGAGTCGAATCGCGTCTTTCTTCCTTGGTTGAATTTCGCGTCTGATTTCGGCCGTTGAGATTTGAATCGATCTGATGGTCGAAATTCCAACTTTTTCGCCACTGGACCTGAGGGTGTTCGAAAACCGGTTCGAGGGGAAGTTTAAAAATAGTGCGGAACTGGTTTATGTACCCGAAATCGGCGCTTTCCGTCGTCGCCCCCGCGGTTTGAAAAGCTAGGTTTAAGCGGTCGAAAAACTTCGCGTGCAAACAGGCTCTGATTACCAAGTGTGAGGATCTAGGATCGATCTCAGAATAGAGAGTTTGAATTCAATGATTCACCTGGGTACAACACGAGGCTATATATAGTCTCGACACAAGGCTAGTTACTCAGGTGTTACGCAAATGTTCTGAGGGTCGCGAAGCGCCCCGAACAGAACCTTCCCGAACTAAGTAGAAAGCAATTCGGTGGAAACCGAATAGGCTTGAGTTTGGTACACGTAACCTGGTTCGGTGCTATAACTATAATAAAATATAGGAATGCACCTAACCTAGGAAATCAAGCATATCTATGCATGATAAAATAAACCCAAGCTAGATATAGCGTGATAAAGGCTAGGCAAGCTAGCAAAGCCAGCATAAGCCGTCGTACTCTCACAGCTACAAACAGAGTGGGCTGCAAATACTGGGACTCGTCACCGTCGTCCATGGAGCAGCGCCACCTAAGGAGCCTGCCACAGTTCAGCAGGCTCTGGGGGGGGAGCACAGGGAAAAATGGCGTGAGGCCATGGACAGAGAATTAAAAGCACTGGAAGACCGCAACACCTAGAAAATCGTACCCATCAGAGTTGCACGCAACAAAACCGTTCTCACCGGAAAATGGGTTTTCCGCGTGAAAACGAAAGCCGACGGAACCATCGACAAGTTCAAAGCACGCTGGGTCGTAAGCGGCTTCGATCAAGAGCATGGATGAGACTTCACCGAAACCTTTGCGCCAGTTAGCCGACACACCTCACTACTGATTCTCCTCGCGATAGCTGCCATGAAGAGGAAGAAGCTCTTCCAAATCGACGTCGCCAATGCTTTTCTGTACGCTTCCGTCGACGCCGAGATTTTTGTCAAACAACCACACGGCTCTAATGCAGACCCCAATCAAGTCTGTCAGCTGCTGAAAGATCACTGTACGGCATCAAGCAAGCCCCGAGGCTGTGGCAGTAGTATCTTCACGCCCGACTAATTCGCCTCGGATTCCGCCAACTACCGCATGACCAAGGAATGTACCGACTCACTAAGGGGACCGACTACATCCTGCTCATCGTCTATGTAGACAATATACTCTACATAGGCTCCACTAACGGGATAACTACATGGTTTGAAAGGGAGCTGCAGCGGGACCTCACGCTCACTGTCTCATCCACCGTAACACAGTATCTGGGGCTCAACACACACGAAGGGGAGAACGCGATCTACCTCAGCGTCAAAAAATACGCCGACACTATCGCCAAACGCTTCGGACTAACCCCAGCTACCATCACCACGCCATATCGCTACACCGACGGAAACCGTAAGAGAACCTTCGCTCTGCTCAAACCCGCCGGCATTCGCGACTACCAACGAAAGCTAGGCTGTGAGGATCTGGGATCGAGCTCAGAAAAGATGATTCAAATTGAATTGAATGATCACCTGGGTACAATACGAGGCTATATATAGGCTCGACACAAGGCCCCGTAACCAGGTGTTACGCGAAGGTTCCGCGGGTCGCGAAGCGTCCCGAACAGATCCTTACCGAATTTGGTAGAAGGCAATTCGGTGGCAACCGAAAAGCCAGAATTCGGTGCACGCAACCTAGCTCGGTGCTATAACTATAATAAAATATAGGAACGCACCTAGCCTAGGAAATCAAGCAATTCATGCATGCATATGATTATCCTATGCTAGAAATAGCATGATAAAGTAAAGGCAAGCAAGCATAGCTGGCATAAGCCGTCGTACTCTCACATAGGCTGTCTACTCTTCACAGCCGTTACTTGCCGACCAGACCTTTCTTACTCAGCTAGCCAAATCGCCACCAACCTAACTCGACCGCGCTCTTCACTACCTCGTCAGTACCCCGACAATCGGCTTAACCTACCACAAAAGCGGAAATACGACGCCTAAGCTAATCAGCTACGTGGATGCTGATCATGCCGGCGATTCTGACAATAGGCGATCGCGCACCGGCTACATCTAGCGACTTGAGCCTATCGGCCCTATCTCATGGCAGTCGAGCAAACAGGAATTAATTGCTCTCTCCTCTGCCGAAGCAGAATATATCGCACTCTGCTCAGCCACCAAGGAAGGATTGTACCTTCTCGAACTACTGGAAGAAGCGAAGCTGGCTCAGTTACCCAGATTCTCCCTGTTCTGCGACAACCAATCGGCCGTTGGCATAACGAACAAGAACGGGTTCGCGAATCGAACGAAGGACATCGCCCTCCGGTACTTCTTCGTGAAAGACGAAATTGAGAAGGGGAGACTCGAGCTATCCTACTGTCGTACATCCGAGATGGCAGCCGATTACTTGACCAAGAAACTCGGAAAGCAGAAGTTCGAGTACTGCATGCTGCTGAGTGGACAAAGCCACGTCATCAGCAGCGACACTCCAGAAGCGAAGGGGAACGTTGGAAACAAGTAAGGTAAATGCTCATGTTGTGTCAAAACAATAGACTGCAAACGGGTCGAATCTCAGCGAAGCAACGGCGAGTCAACCGAGGAGGTTGACAGAAAGTAACAGCCGGAGGCTACGGGAAGGTCAAAGGTCAGCGACCTTTGACTCAGCGGAATACAGCGCGACAGCAAGGACAAACAACTGACTCGGTATTGAGCAATTGCTCGAGTCGTCAGTGTATCGAACCGCAACAGCAAATAGTTAGTTGCACCTTTTCATATCCCTTGTAATCTTATTAAAACCTTTGTATTACCTTGCTATAGTCAATCTCTTGCTCTCACACACTAGTGCAAGTTGGTTCAACAAAGTTCACTACGAACGCTTCCGCAACTACAACATTCCTACTCAAAATCTTAGCCTTGAAAGATCCTAAGGGCTTTTTCTCAGCCCAACAATAAAAAAGGTGGTCAACAGGGCTCTCATTACTAGGGTAAAACGGCCTGATTGCACTGACTGGCGGCCGCTTTTTTTTCAAATACCCTTTCCCTGTAAGGGTACTGGGAATTTTACACTAGGCTAGAAAGTGTAAGTTTTTTTTCCCCCTTAGGAAAACAGTATGGTTGAGTTTTTCCCTAGAGTATACAGGGTAATTTTTCATTTATACTGAAACCGAATCCTCGAAAGCGAGGATTTCAAAAATTACAAAAGCGGAGAATCGGACACCATGACCAACATACCCAGAACTACATGTGTAGTCCCGGCAAAATTTCCACGTCAAGCCGCGTAACCACCCGATTGGCGGTGTTGGCAGCCATTTTGACAGCACGTTGCGGAAACAAAGCCTGAGCAGCATTTGACAGCTGCCAGGCTTGTCTAGCAGCGCGCCGACAACACAGTGGGCCAGAGAGGCTGGTTTTGTGCTGTCCAGGGAAGCACAAAGCAGCCAAATGGTACTACAGTGAGCCATGCAAGGAACGCGCTCCAAGGTCATCCTTACCTTAACGAGTTTTGGCGGGGGTTTTGCTCCCAAGGTCACCCCATCTTGTTCATCCTCCTCATACTCTTCGCGTGGGGAACACCAACGAGGGGGTTTCACAGTCTCAATCATGCCTGCCGAGCAGACACCAGAATCGCCTGGTGGACTGAGTAATGGCCTTAATGTGCTGGGTGTTCTTCCCCGCCTTGCGGACAACTTTAGCGTATCGATAGCATCAGCGTCACGTCCCGCCTATCCAGTGCGCAGTGTGGGAACTGTGTACCCATTCGAGCCTCCATCCACGGCGGCTGACTGGGAGCCGCACACTTCAATCGTGCTTGTGCTAGGCGGTGGTGAAGGCTCGTCCAGGGCCCCCGCGTAGTCACCGTCTATTGTGAACAACACGCCGGGGAAACGCCCACGGGTCGGAGCCAAGTACAAGCAGCAGCGGCTCTGGGGAGCTTCATCACCTCGCGTCCTGCCGCTCCTGTCAATAAGGCTCCTCCTAAAACAACTGGTGACGTTATGTACGATGCCATTAAGCATCGTTTTGAGACTGAGTGGTGTGGGCAGTTCAAATGGTTGAGTATTGTTCGCCTGTCTAACATGATTGCAAAACTGAAGTGTGACATCTGCGTGCAGCATGGCGACCCCTCTGCGCACACCAACTACGGTGTGAAAGGAGAGGGTGGGCACGATCTACAGATTGGAAGCGTCCGGGCCCACTCCGCCACGAGAGCCCACAAGAGCGCAATCTAGAACTAAGCGGATGCTGAAGCTGACAAGGCGAAACAAGCGAAACTCACCCGCTGGCAGGCCACGCACGCGTCGACGCGACACATCATACGAGTTCTGCATATCGCCCTTTTCGTCTGCAAGGAGGATGCCCCAATCGCGATGTTCATCCCGCTTTGCCAGTTCTTGGCTAAGGAGGGTCTTCACGACCTACCCAACGGTGGTGGCTTCAGCGCATACTACACGGAATAAGCGCCTGTATATTTTCGTGTGTGGATTGAATGTTATGGTGAGCCGGTTTTGACAACCATCAGTTGTTATTGTGGTGTCCAGATACGGCTTCAGAGAGAAACTACGCGCCATCTCAACGTACCTGCAAGAAGTGCAGTGCTTTCACTTGCTCGAGTCACCATGGATTGGCTTGTCCCTCGACGAGAGCACAGACCGAGTCCACGAGAAACACCTCATATTCTACGCTACCTTCTTCCGTGGCATCGCTGTGGTGAATGAGTTTCTCACACTCATAATTGTTGACCGTCCTAATGCAGTGTCTCTGATTTCTGCTGTGGTGCAGTACTTGACAAGGATTGGAATGGATCTACACAAGATCTCTGCAGTTTCAACAGATTGTAAGAATGTGATGGTGAGGAAGAACAAGGGTGTCGTCGCCCGTCTGCGCATGCGGGTCCCACACCTCGCCTCAACGCACTGTATGGCACACCGGTAAGATCCTCTCCCGTTTATTTGCTGTTAAACCATGGGGCTGAAGTGAGGATTCGTACTCATGCTGCTTTCTGTTTTCCATATCAAGGAAGATCTAGCCGCCAAAGATGTGGCGGAGGCCGTCACCGAGCTCTTCATGGTTGATGATGTCATTCGAGGATTCGCAGAACTCATCGGCCGTTCCAAC
The DNA here is from genome assembly GCA_948144175.1 of Closterium sp. NIES-65. Lineage (NCBI taxonomy): Eukaryota > Viridiplantae > Streptophyta > Zygnematophyceae > Desmidiales > Closteriaceae > Closterium > Closterium sp. NIES-65. The sequence goes on along the minus strand of CANXME010000053.1, from coordinate 1,728,257 downwards.
GTGAGGTGCGACAAGTTCCATAACATTCTTCTGTAAGACCAACCTGGACGCTCAATGTATTCATGAAGTTCGGTGGCTGTCACGTAATGAGGCCGTTCAACGGCTGCTCGAGATTCTACCTGCGGTAATCGTGGTCTTGAAAGAGTACAAGCCTAAGCTGTACGAGATTGCAACGTCGTTCAAATTTCATAAGCTGCTTCGTCTCCTGGCTGATGTACTGTGGGTATTGACCCATCTCAACCAACGGTTCCAGCAACGGTAGGTAAGCATCGACGATTCTTGAGTGCATTCGTGTAGCGGTTTTAAGTCTTGATAACCATTCGATGTGTATTGCCTCTTCAGATTGACGTGACTCGGCGCACATCATACAGAAGACACAGCTGCGTAAAAAAAACTGCTACTTTAACGGTTCCCCCGAGCATCACTTTGGCAGCGGCGAGAAGATGACGCTGAACGACTTTATTATGCGTCATCAGAAGATGGACAAGCGGGAGGTCAAAGCGGAGGGCGTGGACAGTGACAGGGAACCAGTGTCCTTCAGCTACACACTCCACGAGAGGGCAATCGAAGGGCAAGAGACAGGCGGAGACGCTTCGGCGCGCTTCAAACTTTCTTTGAAGTTCGTGCGTGCGGTCAACAAGGAGCTTGCGTGGCGCATGAGGGACCTGGAGCATCTGGAGGGGACGAAGCTGTTCCGCTCTGCTTCATACGTAGCAGACGATGCTAGACAGGCAGAGAATTTCAAGAAGTGGCTCGCTAAACTGCACAAGATGTACGAGAACCAGCTTCCGGGTAAGCATCTGGTAGAGTTCAACATCCGGTTAAGCGTGTTGTTATCCCCTTACCATATCATATGGAGCTGTGTATCTTCTCGCTCATGCGCTTGTGTCTAACATTGGCTGTTTGGTTTAACAACCCCCTTTCCTCTCGCTTACTGCGAGTATAGCCCCTTCCTTACTCACTCCCGTACCTTAGGCCTCGACTAAACCAGAGCTTAGAGCGAGTTGTGGATGTTCACGTCGACAATGGTTTCTCAACACAACAACGAGGACTTCCAACAGGCATTGGGGAACATGCTACGTGATGATGACTGGCAGCACTCGTTCCCGAACCTGATGAAGATGTGACAAGCAGTTGCTGTGCTCCCTCTGAGCACTGTCGAGTGCGAGAGGGGGTTCAGTAACAGAATCTGATCAAGACCTGGGGTCGTAACAGCCTCTCCGACGCCTCCCTGTAGTATCTGATGCATTGTTCACTGCTCTAGTATGAGGTGGACTGGTTCGAGGTGGTGTCTATCTGTCAGAATAAGAATTGGTTGCACTAGGTCAAATGTGGGGTACAAGTAGGAAACCCTAAAGTTATCATACCCCATAGTATCTACCCCACTACAGCCTAAACAAACTGTAGCAAATATAACATTTGACACACCCCCATAGGCAAAGTGGGGAAGAGCAAGGGGTCACAAGACCAGTCAAGAAAGGCAAAGCAAGCTCAGGGTGGATCACAACGTCACCACACTCACTGAGCACAAGCAAGAGGCCACAAGGCAAGTTCACATGCAGAGGCATATATGTAACACAAGCATCACAGTGATCTATACCTAGCAAAGCAAGCATGCAGGTATATATATATGGATCACAGTACAGCAAAGTCTACAATAAGTGAGGAAAAGTGAGCACAAGCCCTAGCACAGTGCAGAAACGCTGATGATCACCAGACTGAAGTGCCTTGGTGAATATATCAGCTGTGTTGGCCTGAGTGGCCACGTAACGCAGACGAAGCTGACAACGCTGCTGCAGCTCTCGAGCCAGGAAGTAACGCAGAGCAATGTGCTTCTATCTGTGCTCCAGTCTGTGCTCCTCACACAAGGCAATGGCAGCCTTCTTGTCGATGTACAGCACTGGAGGAGAACGAGGCAGCTCTCCCAGGTCGGTCAGCAGGTAGGTGAGCCAGCGTAACTCCTGTGCAGCCATGGCTGTGGCGTAGATCTTAGCCTCACAACTGGAGCCGAGAACTGAACACGAACGCGTAGAACGCCACGAAACCCTGAAGGTGTAACCCTGTGACAACCGCTGAGTAGCCTGGTCGTCAACCCAAGAAGCGTCTGAGTGCCCAGTGAGAACAACTAAGCTCCTCCCTCCAAGCACGAGCCCCATGCCCGATGTACAGCACAAGTAGTGCAGTACCCTCTTTGCAGCATCCCAGTGCACCTTTCGGTGCCTACCAGGAGCCACGTAGCAAGCCAGAAGGCCAAGAGGGTACGCTAAGTCAGGACGAGTGCAAGTCATCAGGTACATGAGATAGCCCACTAGCTCTGGGTAAGGACCACTCGGCTCTACGGACTCGTCCGAAGGTGGAGCTGAGACTGAGTGACCTGTAGCCAGAGGAGTTGCCTGTGCCGAGGACCAGGTGAAGCCGAAGCGCTGAAGGACTTGCTGCACCATGTGTGACTGAGTCAGAGTGATGGTGCGGCGTGCTCTATCCCGGGTGATCTGCAAGCCAAGGTAGCTTCGCAGTTCACCCAGGTCTGTGCACGTGTGTCTCATTTGCAGCTCCGACTTCACGTGGGCGAGAGCCTCAGTGTCAGTAGTGGCAAAGACCAAGTCGTCGACGTACACGAGGATGTAGAACGGCGACAGCGAGGTGTCGGTGCGCAGAAACAGCCACAGGTCAGCAGTAGAAGGCGCGAACCCAAGAGCTGCAAGTGTAGTCCTCAGTGTGTCGTGCCACTCACGTGGCGCCTGGCGGAGACTGTAGACCGGCCGCCGGAGGCTCCACTGGGTACCAGGAGGAAGCGACCCAGTGAAGCCAGGAGGGCGGCGCAGCTAGATCTCCTCGTGCAGGCTGCCCTGCAAGAAAGCTGTGCTGAAGTCAAGAGATTGAAGCTCGTAGTCCGGCGCCGCTCCCGCACCTACTGCTACTGCTGACAGCACTGCTCGCTCACAGTGGCAGACCCGTAACGCTCATGTTCGCCTAGCCGTTCGCAGCCACCTACCGTTAGATGAGCGTGAGCACTTTGGCCAGCATAAGACCGCTAAGGAGCTGTACGACGCTGTAGTTGCACGCTACTCCTCCTCTGCTACTGCTGCGATAGGCCGTCTCTCACTGCCCTATCTGTTCCCCGATCTGTCTGCTTTTGCCACTGTAGCTGACCTCATCACGCACCTCCGCACTAGTGATCTTCGCTATCGTGCCGCGCTTCCCCCCGATTTCCTAGCCAAGAACCCTCCCCCAATGTACCTCACACTCTATCACCTAGTCACCCGCCTCCCTGACTCCCTTCGCACTGTCAGGGACCACTTTCTCGCCCTCTCCCCTACCGACCTCACTGTCGACCTGCTCGAGAAGGAACTCCTAGCAGCTGAGAAGAGCATTGTAGCTGTAGGTGTCTCTCGTGGCGACCCTCGTGCCCCCTTCTTTGAGGGGTGCTCCCCCGTCCCCCTCCTCCCCTCCATTGCATCTGCTGCTGCTGTCAACTACCTCGGTGCTGAGGGGGTCGGGGCTGCGTCTGCTCCTAGTGGGAGGCGCAAGGGCGGCAAGGGCAAAGGGGGCAGGGGTGGCGGAGGTGGCGGCGGGGGCGGCGGTGGTGGAGGGGGTGGAGGCGGCGGGGGTGGTGGCGGTGGTGGCAGTGGTGCTGGTGGTGGGGGGGTCAGTGGCGGAGCCGGGGGTGGTGGCGGCGGCGCTGGCGGGGGTGGGGGGGGTGGTGGTGGTAGTGGTGGCGGCAGTGGAGCTGGTGGCAGGCGCTGTGGAGCGGTGCAGCGTGGGGGGATCGGAGGTGGCCAGAGGCAGCAGCAGCAGCGTCCCAGCAAGACCTCGTCGTCCCAGCAGCTTCGTGAGTGGTACTCTCAGCGTGGGGGGTCTGGGGGTGGAGGTACCTGCTCGTACGCCATCCGCACAGGTGACCGCACTGGCCAGACCTGTGGGAGGTTTCACACGGCGCAACGCTGTTTCTTTCGCCTCGACGACGCCTGGCGCGAGCAGTTCCCTGACGCCACAAGTACATGAGGCAGCCCACTAGCTCTAGGTAAGGACCACTCGGCTCTACGGACTCGTCTGAAGGTGAAGCTGAGACCGAGTGACCTGTAGCCAGAGGAGTCGCCTGTGCCGAGGACCAGGTGAAGCCGAAGCGCTGAAGGACCTGCTGCACCATGTGTGATTGAGTCAGAGTGATGGTGTGGCCTGCTTTGTCCCGGGTGATCTGCAAGCCAAGGTAGCTTCGCAGTTCACCCAGGTCTGTGCACGTGTGTGTCTTCTGCAGCTCCGACTTCACGTGGGCGAGAGCCTCAGTGTCAGTAGTGGCAAAGACCAAGTCGTCGACGTACACGAGGATGTAGAACGGCGGCAGGGAAGTGTCGGTGCGCAGAAACAGCCACGGGTCAGCAGTAGAAGGCGCGAACCCAAGAGCTGCAAGTGTAGTCCTCAGTGTGTCGTGCCACTCACGTGGCGCCTGGCGGAGACCGTAGACCGGCCGCCGGAGGCTTTACTGGGTACCAGGAGGAAACAACCCAGTGAAGCCAGGAGGGTGGCGCAGCCAGATCTCCTCGTGCAGGCTGCCCTGCAAGAAAGCTGTGCTGAAGTCAAGAGAGTGAAGCTCGTAGTCACGCCGCCCTCGTGCGGCGGCTAAGCGCGAGCTGCAGCAGCCGGCGCGCGATCGCTAGTGCGCGCGGGCTGCGACCTGCGGGCGGGCGGCGGTGGGTCGAGCGTCGGCCTAGGGGCGAGCGGGGCCTACGGGCGACGGCCTGCTGGGGCTCGCGAGAAAAAATCGGGCCGCCCTAGGCGGCTAACGAGCTACTCGTGCTAAAAACGCGAGGCCGTGCTCGGGCTGCTAGCGGGCTGCAAACGAGCAGCGTGAGAGAAGGGCGCGCGAGGGCGCACTAAGAGAGAGGCGCATGAGGGCGCTAAGACAGTAGGGCGCACGAGGGCACCTCTAGCGGAACGGTGGGCCCTTAGGTAATCGGTCCTAGGTCCCTAACCTAGGCTCTTAATACCATGTCAGAATGAAAAGTGGTTGCACTAGGTCAAATGTGGGGTACAAGTAGGAAACCTTAAGTTATCATACCCCATAGTATCTACCCCACTACAGCCTAAACAAGCTGTAGCAGATATAACATTTGACACTATATTCCGCGAAGAGAAGTTGAGGCGGTCCACCAAGAACTTCTCTTGCACAATCCCGGGCGAAGGTAAATTTGCAGAAGCTGTTGCAGAGTCTTCTGTCCCTGGTAGTGGAGAATGAGAAGTAGTGAACGGTGGTGGAGTGTCTGCAAGGCCTTGTGTTGTTGCTAAACTTTGCTAAATTGCGGTTATTAAATCCAGCACAGTAATCAGTGTATCACTTCCGTTAAGCAGCAAAATTCAGAGTATGGAATTTTTTAGTCTGACACATTCAGACCTTCGCAATTTCTAGCCTGTATTTGTCAGGCTAACAAAAAATATACCCCAAGCATCAGGGTTGACTATGCCTGATACCCTGATTCCTAAGGGTGGCCCAAAACCAATCTGAAGTCCTAGTGGTCAATGATTGAAATCTGCCAATCGGAGGAGGAAAACGATGTAGCATCATGTTTCTGTTATGTCCTCGAGATGATGTATTATCTTCCACGGGTGTCAGATACCACACGCCGAACACTTGGCGCGAGGTTGGGTCGTGCGATGTCGGACACATGGGGTGCGACAATATGTTGCAGTAGACTGACGCGGAATGCATCATGTATGTGCCAGTCATCCAGGAGAAGCAACTCTCTTGTGACAGGTGTCAACATCCTGACGATGCAAAATGAGCCCACGCATCCGGGGCGGAATTTTACTGGTTGGGGCAGCCGAAGGTTCTTCGTGTTTAAAAGGGTTAGCTGCCCCGTGGTGGAAGGGTAAATTTCGTCGTCATTTATATGCATTTCGGTTGGCGACGGTATTTGCCTTGCGAAAAAAAGTTGGTTACTTTATCGTGGGCGGTCTGAAGTTCTGTGATGAACTGCTGGGAGCGTGGTACCGGATTGTCGAGTGTCGTTGACGAGTGGACCACGGGGTCTATCTCGTAAGTAGGATGGAATTGGTCTATCCCGAGTGTACTACTGGTTTGTTGTGTCAGAATGCTATAATTGTCTAGTATGCAGTAGGGTACTCTATAATGAGTACAACTCAAATTAGGGTTTGCTAAATGTATCCTATATGCTACTAGTGCAACCCCTCTTTCTGTTTCTAACTTCCTGCTAGCGTTTCTCGACATGCTATCAGAGCAAGAACGCTCCTGGCCTGTGGGCCCACCTGCTTCCGCTGCTGTCCTGCCTGTCGCGCGCCCGGGGCGCGCGACGTTTTCTGCCTGCAGCGCGCCCGGCGCGCGAGGCGTTTTTTCTGCCCGCCACGCGCTCGGGGCGCGTGGCGGGCGCGTGACGGTTTTGTCGCCCGTCGCGGCACCCCAGGGGCCCACGTGGCGTCCCCCCTCCCGTCGCCCGTCGCTGTGCCCCGGGGGCCCGCGCACTGTCCCCTCCCGTCGCCCGTCGCGGCGTCCCAGGGGCCCGCGCGCCGCCCCCTCCCGTCGCCCGTCGCGGCGCCCCGGGGGCCCGCGCGCCGCTCCCTCGAGTCGCCCGTTGCGGCGCCCCGGGGGCCCTCGCGCCGCCCTGCCCGTCGCCTGTCGCGGCGCCCTGGGGGCCCGCGCGCCGCCCTGCCCGTCGCCCGTCGCAGCGCCCTAGGGACCCGCGCGCCGCCCCGCTTCCACTCGCACGCTGTCCCAGCTGCTGCCCGCGCATATGCCCCGCGCCGCATGCGCGCTGCCTGCGTTGGGGGTATGGGGGTGGCAGGTATGGGTGTGGCGGGTGTGGGGGCCCTTGCTCTGGCAGCCAAGCGGACCTGCTGCGCCAGTCGCCCGTGGGTCCGTTGCTCCTGCCGCTCGTCTTAGCCGCAGAGCCAGTTACTCCTGTAGTCTAGGGCCCTTGCTCGGTAGCCACCGTGCGCGCCGCTCTTGCTGCCCGTGTGTCTGCGGCTTCACCCGTCGCCTCCTATCTCCACTCCTCTCACAGTCCCTCCTCCTCCTCGCTTGCCCTCTGTGACTGCCTCTAGCTTTGCTTGTGCTTGTGAACTTCTTATGCGACTACCTGTTGTGCTGATCATACCCCACTTTGCCTATGGGGGTGTGTTAGAATGCTATAATTGTCTAGTCTGCAGTGGGGTACTCTATAGTGAGTACAACCCAAATTGGTAACTGGAATGCGGGTCAGCAACATGCCAGCGATACTGGCAGCCGCGTGGGAAGGTGATGGAGAGGGATAGTATGCTGGCCAGGATGATGACTAGAATGAAGGCATGATGGCCATATTATCATGGTGGCAAGGCCATGAAGGCATGATGACCATATTATCATGGTGGCAGGGCCATGAAGGCATGATGACCATATTATCATGGTGGCAGGGCCATCATTTTTGCAAGAGAGCAGATGCATGGAAGTTATACTGAACCACTACTTGGTGACGACTTACTGGTCACAGTGATCTGAGTCTCCGCAGTGGAGGAGCAGATGGAGCATCGGAGCCCTCGCAATTCAGTCAAATCCGCTCTCACTATGACTCCTGCACCAGCAGTGTCAACACACGCCACCTCCTCTGATTCCTGTCCCTTGTTTCTCTCCCCCCCCCCCCCCCCCCCCCCCAGCCCCCTCCTCCCATGGTTTCGAGCTATCCCAGCTCTATGCAACCCAGAAACGTCCTGTAATTGAGCTCGTGATCATGCTGAAAGTCGCCTTGCCTTTTCAAACCACAGCCTTCACCTCCGATACGAGTCTCTGACTCGCAATGTGTGCCAGGCATTCTTTGAAGCATCATCATGATCGCAATGGCTACTGCTCCACATGAGGAAACTCATGGAGTGGAGGGTTGCTGAAAAGGCTTCATATATTAAAGGGCTTCTACAATATGGTTCCACCGCATTCGAAGAAATAAATACCTACAAGTTACAACGATGACAGAAAACCTGGTGTAGTGTTCAAGTGGTTAAAAGTTTCTCTCTTACACGTGAATCATAATGGTTATCAACAATAAGGTCATCTACGTCTTTACATTGGGGATCCTAATGACCGAACGACCCACTGAAGGTGAGCTCGGAGCTGCCTTGCAGCTGGATAACTCAAGTCCCTTGGCACCCCAACTCTATCCCTCAGATACGCAAGAGCCATCACCAACCGTTCTTCCCCTGCTGCCCTCACATCCTCACTTCTGCTCCCACCACTTATCATCTGAAGTGACTGGGACACGGCAGGGAATGGGCCTGCTGCTTCTGTGCCGACCAGCAGTGCATGCGCCACGTGGCGCAACGCCTCGCTGACAGCTGGCGCAAGGCATTCCGCTGTGATGGCCTGCTGCTGTGGCTCAGCTTGGTCCGCATGAGTCTGGCTGCTCATAGAAGCGGCACCAGCACCCATGGCACCAGCAGCATCCCCAGTAGTCGTAGCGGCTGAAACATGTGCAGAATCCCCCAAAGAACGCAGGCAAAAGGCCACTAGCCTGTCATGATTCCCCACAATCGCCTGCACCACCTCTCTCTGCGCCCTCCGCCCCTCCCCCCCCGTCCCATCCTCCCTCCCCCACGCCGTCTCCTCCTCCCCCAGTGGCAGATCCCATGCACCCGTCCCATCCCATCCATCAATAAAAGCCCGGCGCGCCACAGCCGTTGGATTGGTGCTGGCGATCACCGGCCCAATTTGCGGGACAAGGGAGTGGGTGATGGAGAAATCGTCAGACTTGAGAGGGAGGTAGGCGGGTCGAGCATCCATGGCGTCGTACCAGCGGGAGAGCGCCGGCCAGCGAGGGTTGTTCCGCACTGTGAGGCCTTTCCAGTACGGTGCACTGGCAGCGAATCGCTCCAGGAGAGGCGCGTGGGTCACGTCAACAAGGGAGAACTGCTGGGAGGCGGGGGTGGGTGTGGAACGGAAGGGAGGGATGTTGTGGTGAACGTGCAGCAGGCACGTGGGTCACGTCGACAAGGGAGAGGAGAACCACATGTGAGGTGGGGTAGGTGTGGATGGGTGGTAGAATTGGGAGCACATGAGAAGTAGGGACGCAAGCATGGAGAGATCATTCCTGGCAGAAATGCGGCAGAGACTAGTTTGCACTTGAAGCATACGAGGAGGTCTAAAAGATAAAAGGCAAACGAGCCAGGAGACATGAGTTGGCGAGACAGATAGCAGTATGTGTGGCACACTGACAGATAGAAGTATATATGCTGCCGTACATGGGAATATATAAATATAGTCTCACTTGCTAAGTAGTTTGAAAGCACAATGGATGGTATTTGGTATGAAAGCATGGTAGGTCAATACCGCACCATTCTGCTCAAGTCTGGCATAATTTGATGGCCTTACTGTGAGATTGAATGTGATCAATGTAAGAGTGACTGTGATGAACATGAGAGTGACTTTCATAATAGCGAGATTGACTGTAATGAGTGAAACCGACAGACAAACCTCTTTCCCAAGGAAGTAAGGCCCTCCGCTCTTCACCAAAGCCTCTTCCATGGCATCCATTGCCGCCTCAAACTCCCTCCGCCCCTCCCCCTCCTCCTCATCGCCTGCACCCTCGCCACTGCTACTGCTGCCACTACTGCTCACACTGCTGCTACCCCCACTGCTGCTGCTTCCGGCCCCACTACCACCGGCAAGCCAGCGCATGGCATCCTTTCCCTTGGTCCACTTGAGCCACGCCCCAGTCAACCCCCTCTCCAGACCCATCAGCTGCTCTGCTGCCTCTGCTGCGTGCGCATCAGAGGGAGGGGGGAGGAGCGGCGAGTGACTTGGGAAGGCGGCTTCGATCTCCTTCATTATAGTCACGGACTCTGTGATCACTCGCCCGTCTAGCTGGGTGGTGGGGGGCAATAGAGGGGGACAGGAGGTGTCGGGAGCTGGTATTGGTGTGATGTGTTGCGTTATAATCACGTCACAAAGACTGCTTGTTCCGTGATTCAAAGGTTACATCGGTGGATAAACATAAACATGAGACATAAAAAAAAAAAAAAAAAAAAAAGGTGGGTGAGTAGGCGGGGCAGCAATGCTATGTGAGCATATGTGCAGTGTTGAGAGGCTTGAGAGAGTTGAGAGGTTTGAGAGGGGTAGCCAACCGCACAGTCGCCTGAAAGCTGAAGAATGGAAACAGCACGTTCACAAACAACCAGATAGCCGACAGGCTGCACCAACAAACACACACACCACCAAGCCACCGCGCTCACCTGGACAGCTGGCAGCATGCCATTGGGCACGAGCTCCAAGAACCAATCAGGCTTTGGCCCGTAGCACTTGAGGTTTATTTTCTCAACCCTGAAGGTGTTGGAGGGTTGGGAGCGGGCAGGGCGAATGGAAGGGGGGAGACAAGGGGAGAGGGGAGTAGGGCGAGGCTGAGAGATTTCGCCTGTAGGACTCGAGGTACATTCTCTCCATGCTAACGGCATTCGAGGGGCATGATGTTGAGGGCGCGGTGCTTTTGAGTCAATGTTTGGAAACTGTTCGAACTTGATATGGTTACTGACCTCGTAAATGTCGCAAAAGCCTTCGCAGATTACCAAATTAATGTTCGAAGCATGCTTACGAACGTGGTCATTTCTGCTCAGTTCAGCTGCCGCACGAACTTGGCGAAGCGTGACGACATCTACACTAAACATTTCGAGGACGACGCCAGAGCCACGTAGGCTACATCGGGTAACCTACATGGTATATTCGCGGCTCGGAGAGGGTCGAATTTTGTTTTTCGAGCCTCGATGGTCACATTTTGACTTACCAGATATCGGACCCGCGACTCGAACCTCATGAAATCAAAATTTCTACTACACAATCGAACTTATGAAAGGGGTAAGTCGATTGAAAAAAGCAAACGTTGGGATTTGCGTCAAATGCACCGCGCCCTGAGGGGGACGATAGGAGAGAGGAAAACTACAGAGGAGAGGGGAGAGAGGCAGAGGCGAAGGGAGAGATGCAGAGGAGAATCAAAGTAGGGAGGATTGGAGCAGGGAGCAGGGAGAGTGAACCCCGCCACAAGAAGGCGGGGAGAGGGAGGGAGATGAAAGAATAGGGGTGCAAGTGATGACGAGCAGAACCCACACTCTCACTCAGTCGCTTTGCCTTTGCTTGTCCCCTCTCACCCAAACGCAATCCGCTCTCACTTTGCAATACACTCTTTTCACCTGCACATAATCCGTTCTCACCTTCACGAAATCCGTTCTCAACTTACGAAATCCGTTCTCACCTTCACGGAATCCGTTCTCACCTTGACGAAATCCGTTCTCAACTTACGAAATCCGTTCTCACCTTCACGGAATCCGTTCTCACCTTCACGAAATCCGTTCTCAACTTACGAAATCCGTTCTCACCTTCACGGAATCCGTTCTCACCTTCACGAAATCCGTTCTCACCGGTACGAAATTCGTTCTCACCGGTACGGAATCCGTTCACACCTTGACGGAATCCGTTCTCACCTTGACGGAATCCGTTCTCACCTTGACGGAATCCGTTCTCACCTTGACGGGATCCGTTCTCACCTTGACGGAATCCGTTCTCACCTTCACGGAATCCGTTCTCACCGGTACGGAATGCGCTTCTCCTCGAGCTGCAGCCACACGCGCTGGCAGAAGGGGCACCACGCGGCGTCGTCGCGATACAGCACCACGCGCACCTCCTCGCCTTCGCCTTCGTTCTGCCCGAACCGCCGCGTAGAAGCCTTTGCCACGTTCTCCCACACTCTCCCGCCTTCACCGTCGATTCCTTCTCCTTCTGATCCTCCGTTCCCCGCCGTCTCTGCTTTTCCCGTCAGAGTTGCGCTCTCCGTCTGCTCCAGCATTCGACGGAGTTCGTCAAGAGACGGAATCCTCGCCGGAGCTGACGGTTCGGTAGGGGATGCGGCGCATGGTGCGGAGCGTTGCAAATTGAGAGCGCGCTTGTGGCGGAAGTCGCGCCGCTTGCTGCGGTGGGTGCATGTGCTGAGGTCGGCGATGTGCGGCGAAGAGTTTTGCGAAAAATAAAGGGCCGTAGACCGCGTACGACTATTTCGCACGCGCGTTGCGGAATTGAGAGTCACCGGATTGGAGCGAGAAGTGGACGGTCGCGGAACTAGTACAGTCGCGTGCGTACTAATGGTGAGCGCCATTGACCTTCGCAAAGACAAATGCGGTCAAATTTTCAGACTTCTCGAACAGCTCGCACAGCAAGTATTTCTCGATGTGTCCGTTTCGTACCCTTCTGAAGATGCCAGCGGAATCAGGTCGACGGACCCGAGTTGCCAGGGTCGACGAGGGGGGTCGACGGACAGGGGTCTGACGAGGCGGGCGAGTGACGCGCGTGCGGGCCCGCCAGCCTGGCCCTGGGCTGGGCCGGGCGCACGACCGCCGCCCCGCAACCCCCCCCCCCCCGAGAGTGAACAGCGACCCACGTTACCGGGTGGGGGCGGCGAGCTGGCGAGACCTCGGGCGAGGGAAAGTAACCCTGCCGCGAAGGCAGCCCACCCCTCCCTCGTGCCCGCGAGGCCCTAGTAACCCATCGCGGCCTGCCCGTACGGGCAGGCGAGGTCCACGCGAAAATCGGGGGCTCCCCTCGGGTCGCTCGACTATTTCGCGACCCGTTGCGGTGACGCCACGTGCTCGCCCGTCATTTCGCATCGCGTGCATGAGACATTTCGTACCCCCCGAAACTCGAGCGAAAAGTGGGTCGTTCGCCACGGGGCGCACGGCTTTCGCGACCCTCTGCGAAATCGACACGTGGTGCCGAAACGTCGCACCGCGCCCACGCGAAGTTGCGTCCCCTGGCCGACCGAGGCCGGGGGACGTGACGTCGACCTGTTGGCTCGGCGGCGAGGGTGCACTTGTGCCACGCAACTTGTGCACGAGCCCTGCCGAGCCAGGCATCACGGCCCCCTGGGCGACGCTCAACCGGGCCTGCGTGGCTCCGCCTGGCTTTTCTTCGTTGGAGGTGGGCTGGCCCCTCATTTTCGCGTTCTCGTTTCTCTTTCATTTTTCCTCCCACCTCGGCGCCTTCCATACTCCCACCGTTTCTTCCCTTAGCCTGTAGCATAGCATCCTCGCTCTCCCGCCATGGCAGCCGGCCAGGAAGCCGCCGAAGCGGCGCCGACCTCGCTAGATTTCCCCCTGCATCTAGACATCGGTAGAGGACACACGGCCAAGTTCGAAGAGCACGACTACGCCGTTCTGACAAACCCTATGCTAGAGTTTAACGCCCGTTGCTTGGGACTCGGTCTCAAGTGAGTGTCTTATGGAGATGTCGTCGTCGACGGGCCTATTCCATGCTGGTCGGCCATGGCGGGGTTTCAATGCGTCAAGTAGTATATGTCGACGGGCTTAGAGTTCAGGCACATCACATCGGTGATGCCGACGTAATGCGTTAGGTCGTCGACGACGCTGAGTTGTGCCGAAGTCGTTCGGCTCCCGTCATTCCACCGTCGTGCCGCGCACCTATACCTCTCTAATTTGTTGTAATCATGCATGCGTGCAGGCACGCATGGATCCGCTCAACGGATGCAGGCGATCGATTGTGGTCGATAGGAGCCGGCCGGCTTCGGGCGGCGATGGGTCAGGACGACCACACATGCTTTGCGACGATTTTCGACGCCGACGTGGCGGTTATCCCACTGATATCGAGGTGAGCAGGTTCGAGGTCCTGCTGTGTGCTGCAACCTGTGTCGGTGATTTGTTCTGAGCGCCATCGACGTGCCTTGTCTGTGCAGCATCGCACCGCTTCCGGGAGCACATTGCAGCGTCGTTCTCATCCTGTGCCCCGGCGATTTGTTCAATGCCTCGGGGCAGGAGGTCAGGACCTCGATCCGGCACGCCGACCCGCAGACAGTGAAGGAGTGGCACCGCGACGAGGCGATCCGCGTGCTGAAGTGAGCTCGATAGTTTAGTCGACATCGCATACATTGTCGACACGGCGCGTGCACCGTGCTAACCGACCGTCCTTGCCGTGCTTTTGCAGTTTTTTCCGGACCGCTGTTCTGGCTGAGCTGCGGCGCGAGGGTAGGAAATGGGAGTGGGCGAAGCTGTCCGAAGACGAGGTGCAGGAGAGGCTCGCCGACTGCGACGAACCCCTTCGAGATGTGAGTTCCGGACGATTCGCCGTCATATGGTGTCACATCTACGCCGCCCTCATCCTTGCTCTCTGCACTGTTGTATGCAGAAAATTCCCGATACCGTCCGGGACTCGGACGCGGGCTCCGGCCTGCTAGCAATGAGCGCGTTGATCTGGGTTGTGAGGCTGTTCCAGCGCCTGACCGGCGACCTCCGTCGCATTGCCACCAGCATGGACAAGCCCACCGTCTCGGGGTTGAAGGCGCTGCGGAACGAGATGGTAGCCCTCATGAAGAAGCAAGTCCCGCTCATACGGTCGGGGAAAACCGTTGTTGCTGCCGACGCATGTGACGACGACGGCGAGGAAGTCCATTCTGCATCCGTAGCAGTAGGGGTCGCCCCGAACGTCGCTGATGCGCGTGGCAAGTCGGGAGTCGGCGTCGACGAGGCCGATGCGGCCGCAGGAAAGGGGGTGACCGGGACTGAGGTTGTTCACGGGGATGATGATGGGGTCCAGGATCGCGAGGAGGAACGTGAGGGTGAGGGGGGCTCGGAGGAGTCGTCGGGGTCGAGGTCGGGGTCGGGATCGGGGTCGGGCTCGGAGTCGGAGTCGGAGGAGGAGCAGGAGCAGGAGACGCAGGAGCACGAGAGGCAGCACCAGGAGGAGCAGTTGGTAGAGGTGGAGGACGTGGAAATGGCGGAGGGGTACGTTGTCGGAGGAGCGGAGGAAACGGGTGGGAGATCGGCGGATGTCGAGAACGACGAAGGGGAGGGGAAGGGTGCGACAGCGAATATCGGCGAGGTCGGCGTGGAGGCGGCTCACGGAGGTGGTGGCATGGTCGAGGTCGGTGAAGGGGATAACGCCGCGGTCCCGGAGCAGAGGGGCGTGGATGTGCATACCGATGCCACCGCGGAGAAGGCCGGCGGGGAGCGGTCTAGGAGGAAGAAGGCGGCGAGCGGTCATCCCGGTTCCACCGCGGCTGGGCGGCAGGCGCGGCTGGACGTCGTCGATCAGCTGAGGGCGGAGAACAGGCGATTGCGTGCAGACAATGCACTCCTTGAACGGCGGCTCGGTGAGCAGACGGGGCGGGTCGACAGCTTGGCGGCGGCATTAGCTGGGCTCCTCGAGAAGGTGAAGGGTTTGACCGCCCAGGTCGCCGACACCGACCGGAAATCGGAGGAGCGCCTCAAAGAGGCCACGTCGACCGTGGCGACCACAATCACCGAGGGCCTCACCGACAACATGGACAGCGCCATTCAATCGGCCAAGTCCTTCGCCGAGCTAGCGAGGCAGACGCTGCTGGATCTTGACGACCCCAAGGGACGAGCGGCGGTCGCACGCGCGACCGCGGTGAAGACAGTGACCGAGCACGTGACGGCGGAGGTGGGCGAGGCGAGGAAGGGGTTGGAGGAGTCGTTCATCAAATACATCGGCGCCGCGCAGACCAACATTGCCGCCGCCGTCGCGCCCCGCCTAGTCCAGCCGCCGCCGCCTACCGGCCCAGCGCAGGCCTTGCCGGAAGATTTCCTGAAGTCTTTCAAGGAGGACGTGCTGAAGGCGGTGACGGAGACCACGCAGCAGTCCTTCCTCGCCTCCGGACTGAAGATAATGGCCGAGGTCGTCGGCACGGTGGCGTATGCTCGGCGTGGGTCGTCGCCGTCGGCAAACGACGCCGGCCAAGCGCAACCTACGGAGGGCTTGAAGCTGGGTCACAAGAGGCGGGGAGGCGGCGGGGGGGGCGACGGGGACAATTCGGCGAACACGAAGCGGAGCAAGGGAGGCGGGGGGTCTGGCGGCGGGGGGGGGGGGGACGGAGACGATTCGGCGGGCGCGAGGCGGACCAAGGGAGCGGCTGGTTCTCGCGTCGCCGGCGATGGGAGCATGGGAGCCGGCGACGGCAGTTCGTTGAAGCAGTCGGGGAAGAGCGTGGTCGACATCCTCAGGAAGCACTGGGCTCAGGTTGGAGCGGCCAGCACGGGCCATGGTGGTGGGGGTCCCGCCGACGAGCATGCCACTGATGACGCACTGCCAATGGCTCCGCCTTCGGTCGGCGTTAAGCCACCACGACAGGGTAGCGGTGTGAAAGGCCTGCGCGACAAGGGGAAGGCCGCCGCCAAAACGGCCCCAGGCGGGTCCGCGAAAGCTGGCCAGGGCCCGAAGACAGGGGTTGCGGAGGCGTCAGCGGTTCCTCACCAGTCTCCCGCGGGTGCACGCCATCCGACCGGACCGTCTGCCGGGCGACCTACCGACGTCCCGCGCCATGCCGACGTACCGTCTGCCGACAAGGTTGGCCGCGCGGGAAAAGGGGCGGCAGTTGCGGACGCGCTCAAGGAGCAGCTCAGGCTCCTAGCCGGCCACAGGGCTGTTCAACAAGCCCCCCCTGCTGTCGACGTCCCATCGGCCAGTGGGCCACGTGTAGTGCCGGTCGTCGCCGCCCGTACTCCTGCAGACCCAAAGTCCGCGTTGTTGCGCGCCCAGCTGGGCGCACTAGCGTCGACTGAGAGGACTCAGTAGGCTTCTGGCTCTGGCTCTAAGCCGTCGTCGGCGAATGTCGCACCACCCACCCATGTGGCAGCTGATGTGGAGAAGGCGGCGGAGAAGGGCGTTCGTGCCGCGCTTGCCACCGGCGGCGGCGCCGTTGAGGAGGTCCCCGCAGACGCTGATATCGCTGCCATACAGGCCCATCTGGATGCAGCCAATCCCCGAACCCTGGCCATCTCCGACACTAAACATGTGGAGCCTTCGGCGGGACTCGTCGGCATCGCGGCAGAGCCTAGTGCGACCGGTGATGCGGTCGGTGAAGGAAAGTCGAAACGGAAGGGGAAGGCGGGCTCACAGAGGAAGACGCGGGAGAAGTCGGAGGTGAAGGCGGCGGATAAACAGAAGGGGATGGCGGCGGAGACGGCGGCGGACAAAGATCGAGGCGGCATTGGGGAGGTTGAAGGGAAAGGGGAGAATCAGGAGAAGTCGCCCGGCGAGGGTACGTCGACGGGGAGGAAGGGGAAGGACAAGTCGGTCGGAGAAGGTGCGTCGACCGGGAGAAAGGGGAAGGAGAAGGCGGTCGGCGAGGGTTCCTCGAAGGGGAGAAAGGGAAAGAGGAAGGCGGAGGAGGAGGATGAGGATGTCGAGGAGGTGGAGGAGGTCGAGCAGGAGGAAGAGGAGGAGGAGGAGGAGGAGGAGGGGAAGGGCAAGGAGAGGAGGGGTCATGGCATCCGACACGATACCTCGGGCGACAAGCAAGGGTGGGTCGGCGAGATTAAGGTGCACGGCATCAATCGATACATTGGCAAGTCGCGGGACAAGATGGAGCTCGCGTACGTTCACTCCATCGCGTACGTCGTCTACGACGGTTTCGTGAGCAAGGTGCTCATGACCGAGCTCACCGGCTTGGACAGCGCCGAATTGGAGAGGTGGAAGGAGGTGTGGGAGGAGGTCAGGATCTTGCCGACAGGGATGTGGACGGTGATGTGGGCCCGGGGTACGCTCCTTCCAAAGACACGGTAAGTCGGTAATCCTCCGATTCAAAGTCGATGTCGTTGTCGTTGGCACTAATGTTCGCCCTGTTTGTGGTGGCGTGACAGGCTGACAGAGATCCTCGACGCGTATCGCCATTACAAGTCCACAGGCGATTGTCTCCACGCCGCGCTCCTGCCAGCGATATGGTACCCAGTCGATGCTAGCACCGAGGAAGGCCGGGAGAAGTCGGCGTCCATGATGTCGGCGATGATAGGCCGCGTGTCAATGTGCGCTGCATATGGGAAGACCGCTGCGGCAGCGGCGAAGAAGGAGGGAGACAAGGAGGAGAAGACGGATATGGCGGCGTAGGCGTTAGCAGCATCCGCATGCGCTGTGTGGTGCTTCGTCGAGAACGGCGATGCCCAGCTGGCGGATGCTGTGGAAGAAGGGAAGTTGGCGGCGATCATCGGCGGAGCGAGCCAGGCGACCGCCGATGTATTCGGAAAAGTCATGGAGGCGGTGCTGAAAGCCGAGATGAACAGGGACCGCCCCCTGGGAGAGGTTGCCTACAACGTCGCGCCAGCACTCCAGAGGACCGCCCTTGATAGGGTCTATCCGGGGGGGAATGCTGGAGTAGATGCCGACGTTATCGCTAGAGCGACGGTTGAGACGATGGCGTTTTGGGGAATGTGCCCCGTCGCCGGGCCGAAACTAAGAGCGAGGGACATCGCGGTGCCGATTGACGCGCAGATGAAGGCCGATCTTGACAACAGGGGGAGGAAGGGTCTGAGGGGCAAGAAGGGGACGAAGACCAAGGGCGGCACGGAGAAGGGCAAGATGTCGAAGAAGGACAGCACGACGGCCTAGTCGACGGCCTGCTAAGATTGAGTGCTGCGTGGACTCGATGATGAAATGGTCGATATCGTTTTCCTTGTTTTGGCTGTCGGATCCCTTTGATGCTCTTTGTTTGTGTTTTTTTTTGTGCGTGCCTGTCTACTTTACGTAGGATTAGTAATGAACACATTAGCTAGTAATGATTGTGTACTTCAGTTTGAACGACACGTGAATGCCCCGCTAGGCCAAGAACAACAGGATCATTGTGAGAAACAAAAAGTCGACATCAGTATCAGTATGAAACATAGGCATGCTGCATCAACATCTACAACATGCAACAGGCCACAGTAGCAGGAGGCCTGGGAACATTCAAGCGGTTTTCTTGCGCTTGGTCGACTTATTGGTCGGAGGCAGCTGCCCGGCGTCGTTTTCTCGGGCCAGATCGGCCAACGTCTTCTTCATCTGCTCAACCCAGGTGTCCGGGAACAGGTCGGCGACCCACGTTTCGGGCTTTAACCCGCGCGCCACGAACGCACAGGCGACACGAAGCTTGGAAAATTCCGTCTTGCCGAGCCCTTTGACGCCCTTATCCTGCCCGGCATAGGTCGCTACGGCGTCCGCGTTGAGCACCGTGAGGGCATCCGCGAAGGTCCCAATGCTAGGCGCCGCTATCTTGTTAAGCGCGTCGACGGTGGCTTCCGTGTCGGCTTCGCCGTCGCTCCTGCGAAGCTGGCGCACCGCATCGATGACCTTCATCATGCGGCGCACCCTCTTCCCGTGTGCTCCCTGCGAGGCTCCGTCGAGGAGGGTGTGGCGGTCGACGAATCCCGGCTCCCTGAACCTGTCGCACAGACGACGGGTGTCGGCGCTGGTGCACGAGGTCCAGAGGCGCCACGCGTCCTTGACGGTCGTTGCAGTCCGCCAAGGCTGCACTACGTTCAGCTTGTAGCTAGCCTCCTCGACCGTCTGTGGGGGTTTATTGGGTTTGTTGGCTCCTCCACCCCTGCTTGCCGACTCCGCGGAGCCACCGTCGCTCGGCGACTGGTCGTTAGCAGCTGGCGGCGCCTCCGGCATCCTTCGAGCTTCTGAAACGCGGAGAGCCTCGGTGAGGCATGTTATCTCGGCCGCGAGCGACGCGATGGTTGCGTCGCGATTCTCGATCTTCTCCTCGAGGTCGAGCTTCTGGACCGTTGACCGCTCCCTCTCGAGCTTAAGCGTCTCCGTAAGGGAGACGACCGCGAACTGGGCGTCATGGCGGACCGATATCTCCTGCAATGGTAGGCGAATAACGGTGCAGATGAGGGGTTGTAGCGGTCATAGATAACATCGCGACGTCGGCATAAAAGATGACCTACCTTTGGCTGGATGAGGGTTGGATCTTGCCGCTTTTTTATGGTGTCGGTGTCGGTCTTCTCGACCCTCTTCGCCCAGTGCTGGAAGAGGGGAATCCGGCAGAGCTTGGAATACTGGATGTACGGGTGCCAAGGGGTGCGGACGAGTTTCACCGCGAGGTCCTCGGCGACAATGCGGCGGAACATCAGAAGGGTGCGCCAGAAATGCACGGCCGCAACGTCGGCGTTGGACCCCTTCTTCGCGAGTTCTTCTGCCTGCAGTTAGACATCAGACGTGGGTTATTTCCGTGGTGGATAGGACAGTACCATGCAAGCTTGGTCAGCACCGATAAACAAACCTTGTTGAGGAGGTCGTCGACGCCGGGGAAGATGTGCTCGGCGATGAGAGCGAGGAGTTCGTCTCCCGGTTCCACCCTACTGCGACCCAAGAAGTAGTCCTGCGTGAATCCCAAATAGTCGGCCTTCTTCATCACCACGCCGACGGGAATGGATGTGATGTAGGCTCGAGTCATCTTGTCGAGAGCCCAGTGACCCAGCTCGGCTATCTCGGCGCGAGGCGTACCTTGGATGGCCAACTCCTGCGCCCCGCCCGCCCGAGCGGCATGGACGTTCCGCTTGCAGAACACCCCGTTCGTCTTCCACATCTGCCTCGTCCATCGCTGGTGGCTGGGAGCTGAGAGTTCGCCCTGCTCGGGGTCGTTGCGGGCGAAGAACAGGTGCTTCTTGTACCAGAGCTCGCGTGTGCTGGTGTCGACCGGCGGAATGAGGTCGACGCCGTGAAACTGGCCGATCTGGTCGAGGACGAAGTGTAACCACAGCCCGGTCTCGCCGACGGCGCACAACTCCGCTTCTAGGTGCCGCGCCGCGTAGCTCTGTTGAAGACGCGCATCCTTCGACGTCTTCGAGTTCCGCGCGGCGACCACCATGACGACCGGCTGGTTATCCGGGTTCACCGACGAGGTGCTCGCCAGTCGGTACAGGAAGATGTCGGGGAGCGTTATCTCGCGTATGCTTGCACCGCGCATGAGGCTGTGGTGGGAGAGCAGCGTGAGCACCTTGATGAGAAGAAACCTCCACAGCGTCTGCGTAGGTGTGGTGAAATGCGGGCTCCATGCCGACGCCGCCCAAGCCGGCAGCACCCTCGTCATTATCTGGCGGAACTGTTCGGCGGTGTATGTGTCGCCGATGGTGCCGCGTCGACGGTCGGCGCATTTACTGTTGACATAACAATATATGGATATGAATATTAGGGCGAGGAACACAAATCGATGGCGACATAACACGGCGATGCATGCCAACTTACTCGAGGTCCCTCTGATTTTTCGTGCGGACCATGACCCGCACCTCCGACCGGACCACCGAGATTTCCCGCATGATGCCCAACTCCTTCTCCTTGTAGAGCGTCGCCTCCACCCTCGCCGCCATCTGGCAGGCCTTGATGCGGCCGAGGATCATGTGCACCGTGTAGGCTCGCACTGGCTCGTTCGTGTCGGCGTCGATCTTGTACTCCCGCCTCATGAACTTGATGTAGGCGCGCAGTCGCGTACTAGTGACCCGGGGGCCGTGCAGCCATGTGTGCTTCCGCTTGACCACCTTCTCGTTGTCCCAATCCTTGCTCTTGTTGTTGCGTGTCCAGTGCCCTATCTCGTCGACATGCCTCATTTGTTCTGCTGTCGGCAGTTTGTCGCCAATTTTTTTAAGCATCTTCGCCGTCCACCTTTTGTAGTCGTATATCCATGAGGTGTAGGACTTGAGCGTGCTCTTGGCCTCTATGGTTTTCAGGTGGCGCATTGCCTCCATCACGAGCACATCGACGCACGCGTACACCATATCTTCCTCTACGGAGTCGGCCGCCTTCCACATTTCTCGAGGGACCGACGTGTGCAGCAGATCCTCAAGCTCGTTCTCGTCCAACAGTTCCTCTATGAACGCACGTTCCCCCCTGAGTTTTTCTTCCAACGTGCGCGGACCTGCACCACGTCGGGGCCGCGGGTCGTCTTCGTCGTCCTCGTCGCTCGCCGATGAATAATCGTCCTCATCCTGGTCGCCCGATCCGTCCGGCACAGACGACGGCCCGGCCTCCCCTGCATCCGTCGGCGTCGACGTTTTGCGTGGTTTCGTGAACTCCCCTATTGGCGCGGGCGGAACGTCCTTGGTGAACTCTCCCTGCGGGATTTGGGCCAGGGCGTCGAGATCGTAAAGCAGCGGCAAAGTCGACGAGGGGTTACTGGTCGGTGTACGGTCTACCCGGCGGACGTCCTCACCCTGGCTAGCGGGGTTCGGAACGTCCGTCATGTCGACATCGGCGGGGGGTGGGTTGGTTTGCGGCGGTGTCAAACGAGGCTGTCCTCTGGCCATGATACGGCGACCTAGGGCGATGGGAAGTCGGCGTGGTGAGGTCGATAAACTACTAAATGCGTATTCTATGTCGGCGGTATCTGGCAGGTCGGGACAGCAGACAATCCTACGAGAGGTCGGCGACCACGTTTGCCTACTATCACGACGCCGACGTTACGCCTCCAGAGAAAATCTAAATGCCGGCCGTCAAGTCAGTGGTAAAAAAAAAGAAGCTAAGTGCCAGCTTACGGACGTATACGCACACACAATGGCAGGCGGAATGAGCGACCATTTCGGGGACCACGGATGGGTATGGTCGTGAGCGACTCCGCACCACTTGGCGCTCCACGCAAACCCCAGTGCACGACGCCGCCATGCATGTACGCTCGTGCGGCGGCGCCGTGTCATGCGTGCCACCAGGCGTGCATGGCTGCTTGCTTGCAGCGCTTCGCTCATCATGCTCTTTTCGTGGCTGCTACACGCTGGCTCTTTCGTGCGGCAACGTGGCGTGGTCCCAAATTAGGTGCACCTCGGTAGGTCGAGGTCGGGAGACACTGCCGTGTGGCACCACGATGATGCTCTTCTGGTCGACGCCGACATTCCCGCATCATCAGTGTCCACTGCACGTAGCCATAGATAGTGGACGGCCGGATTTCTCCTTGCGCATGTGAGCAACCGTTGGATGAATGCCGTGTGGTATGCACCGACCTTGCCACGTTCATGCGCGAGATTCTCCCAAGCGAAGCACCCCGACCTTCCGTTGGCCCGTCGTGTCCAACCTGGCAGACCTCGGTGGCCCCGCCATCCAGGGGACTATCTCGGGCGTCCCTTTGTGGCCGCGTGGCGATCATCGCGGCCCGACTTGCCGAGCTGGTATTCTGACACGCGGCTGAGACGTCCTTCTCGGGATTGTCTCAGCGGAACTCTAGGTCGACAGGTCGTCGACCATCCCGAGGGCTCACCAGCACCGGGCCCAGCCAGATAGGCTGGGCTTTCCACGCGGAGGTCGTCGTGGGGTCGTCAACCACGAGGAAGGGGGTTGTCCGTTTTGAACCGCGAAAATGGGCTGCAGTTTTCGTCGGCTGAGCTATACTATGCTATCACGCGTGATCACAACACTATCACGCTTGGTCACACCTCGCCCCGCAGAGTTATCACGTTTGGTCACTCGTTGAAACGCCCGCCTGAAAGTCAAAACTCCAAAATCTACTATACATATTCGGGTTAAATTATCTCGCGCGCATTTTGTCTGTAGCGAAAAACGTGATGTGACCGCCGAAATATACTCGGACCTTGTTAAGGACTGATGCAGGATAATCCAGACTCTGCATTTTGCACAGAATAAACGCGATCACTAGCAGTTTCGATTTTATCATTAATCATCTCTCTCATTGTGAATGATACCTTGACTTTGTTTTGTTGCACACCTAGAAATAAATATTTCAATTAAAAAATGTAATTTTTATATCAAACATTCGTCAATCTTTGATTTCATAGATAGGGACTTGTGAGAATAAGCGAACAGGAATGAATGAACTAGCAGTGAAATGAGTACAAGTAGGAAACCCTAGAATTGTGTACCCCCTATAGGCTAACCCACTGTAGCCTACACAAACAGAACATATATAATGTTTGACACACCCCCATAGGCAAAGTGGGGGAGAACAAGGGGTCACAAGACCAGTCAAGCAAAGCAAAGCAAGCTCAGGGTGGATCACAAAGTCACCACACAGTCCGAGCACAAGAGCAGGGCCAGAGGCCAGTTCACATGCAGGAGTACAGACATATATATAAAACTAGACAAGCAAGAGCAGGTATATATATATATGTCACAGTACAAGTGAAGTCAAGAGGAGAGCAAGTGAGGCAAGACAGGCACAAGACCCAGCTGGGTGCAAAAGCGCTGATGGTCAGAAGGCGCGAGTGCCTTGGTGAACACATCAGCAGTGTTGGCCTCAGAGGCCACGTACGCAAGTCGCAACTGACCACGCTGCTGCAGCTCACGAGCAAGGAAGTAGCGGAGAGCAATGTGCTTCGTTCTGTGCTCCAAGCGCTGCTCTCGACACAAGGCCAGCATGGCCTTGTTGTCTACGTACAGCACTGGAGGAGAACGAGGCACCTCTCCAAGGTCAGTCAGCAGGTAGGTGAGCCAGCGTAACTCCTGTGCAGCCATGGCCCCGGCGTAGATCTCAGCCTCACAACTGGAGCCGAGAACCGAAGACGAGCGAGTAGACCGCCACGAGACAGAGCCGGAACCAAGGCTGAAGGTGTAACCCTGTGACGACCGCTGCGTAGCCTGGTCGTCAGCCCAAGAAGCGTCCGCGTGGCCGGTAAGGACCACTGGACTCCGCCCTCCAAGCACTAGCCCCATGCCCGACGTACTGCACAGGTAGCGCAATACCCTCTTCGCTGCAGCCATGTGCTCTGGTCTGTGTCTCCCAGGAGCAACATAGCGTGCAAGAATGCTCAGAGGGTATGCAAGGTCAGGTCGTGTGCAGGTCATCAGGTACATGAGGCAGCCAACAAGCTCTGCATACGGACCACTCGACTCTACGGACTCATCCGAAGGCAGAGCTGAGAGTGAGTGGCGAGTAGGCAGAGGAGTGGCCTGAGGCGAGGAGTACGTGAAGCCAAAGCGCTGAAGGACCTGCTGCACCATGTGTGACTGAGTCAAGGTAATGGTGCGGCGTGCTCTGTCCCGAGTGATCTGCAAGCCAAGGTAGCTGCGCAGTTCACCCAGGTCTGTGCACGTGTGTCTCTTCAGCAGTTCGGACTTCACGTAGGCGAGTCCAGCAGTGTCCGCTGTGGCAAAGACCAAGTCGTCGACGTACACGAGGATGTAGAACGGCGGCAGTGAAGTGTCGGTGCGCAGAAACTGCGACGGGTCAGCAGTAGAAGGAGCAAACCCAAGAGCCGCAAGCGTAGTCCTCAGTGTGTCGTGCCACTCACGCGGTGCCTGGCGGAGACCGTAGACTGGCCGTCGGAGGCTCCACTGGGTGCCAGGAGGGAAAGTCCCAGTGAAGCCAGGTGGACGGCGCAGCCAGATCTCCTCGTGCAGGCTACCCTGCAGGAACGCAGTGCTGAAGTCGAGAGAGTGAAGCTCGTAGTCGCGCTGAGCGGCTATGTGCAGCAGCACCCGAAGAGTGGTCATCTTCGGGGTGGGAGAGAAGGTCTAAAAGTAGTCAACTCCCTCCCGCTGACTGAAGCCACGAGCAACGTACCGTGCCTTGAAGACAGGTGGAGAGCCCGGCGGCCGCTTCACCCTGAAGATCCACATGCCACTGACGATGTTCGCCCCAGGAGGGGGAACCGCGTCAACGTAGGTGCCTGTGGACTTCCAGGAAGCCATCTCTGCATCCATAGCTGCCTGCCACTGAGAGGAGTAGGGACCCTCTACGGCCTCCGCGTAAGAACGCGGAGTCGGGATGTCTAGTGCATCCAGGTCTCCCTCAGGGGCAAGCAGTACAGACGCGAGATGAGGTGAAGCAGCCGCTAGACACTGTAACTCCTCCTGCCTGTCCTCTAGGACGTCCGTGCCAAGAGCACACTCACCCCCGACGGACGGAGGACAGACAGACGCAGACTCAGCAACAAGACTAGCAGCGTAGTCGAGACGACAGCGAGCAGCAAAGTCAACGAGCTCAGCGACAAGAGCAGACGCAGCAGTGGACTCAAAAGAGGGGTCAGCGACGACAGTAGCAAGCAGACGCGTGACAGTAGGACTGGCAGCACGAAGAGAGTCCGACTCAGGGTCGGCAAGCGCAGGAAGAGAGGACTCAGGAGGAGAAGGCAAAGGGGCACGCAGAGGAGCAGTGGACGGACGCAGAGACATCCGGTGCGTGCCAGGGACAGGAGGAGGACGCTGACGCGAGCCGCGACCACTAGCGCGAGCAGCACGAACAGGCGACGCGGGACGAGACGCAGGCTCACGACGCTCAGCAGGACCTCCAGTAGGACCAGTGTAAGGAGAGGGAGCAGGCAGAGGAGAGGAAGGCTCCAACAGTGACTGCGACTGGACAGGCTGTGGTTACTCTACCGAAGGAGAAAGACCAAGAACCTGCTGTAGGAGCGGAACGAAGTACGGCCGAGGCCGCGCGGCAGCTCCAGACTCAGCAGGGACAGCACCAGCACCCTCAGCGACAGCACCAGCGCCACCAACACCTCCAGCGGCAGGACCTCCAGCAGCACCAGCAGCAGAACCACCGCCAGGACAGACAGCAGTAGTCTCAGCACCAACACCCTCAGCAGCTCCAGCTCCAGTAGGACCCGCAGGCCCAGCAGCTCCGGGACCGGCAGCACCAGCACCCTCGACGGTCGACGAAGCTCCAGCTCCAGCAGCACTCCTCCAGCGGCGAGCAAACCACTCGCGCAGCTCCTGTGGAGAGAGGGGCTCCTGGCGAGACGCAGCAGCAGGAGAAACCCCAGGCTCAGCAGCTCCAGACTCAGCACCCCCAAGCACAGCAGCTCCAGACGTAGCACCCCCAGGCTCAGCAGCTCCAGACTCAGCACCTCCAGGCTCAGCAGCTCCAGACTCAGCACCCCCAGACTCAGTAGCTCCAGCTCCAGTAGGACTCGCAGGCCCAGCAGCTCCGGGACCGGCAGCACCCTCAGCAGGCGAAGAAGCTCCAGCTCCAGCAGCACGCCTCCAGCGGCGAGCAAACCACTCGCGCAGCTCCTGTGGAGAGAGCGGCTCCCGCCGAGACGGAAGAACCGGAGAGCCCCCAGGTCCAGCAGGCGCAGGCTCCGCACCTCCAGGCCCAGCACCCCCAGGCTCAGCAGCTCCTGACGTAGCACCCTCCGGCTCAGCACCCCCCGGCTCAGCACCTCCAGACTCAGCACCCCCTGGCCTCGCACCCCCAGGCTCAGCACCCCCAGGCTCAGCACCCGCAGCAGGACCAGACTCAGCAGCAACCTCGACTGGCTCGACCGTGTCTACCTGGGACACACCTGAAGGGGCAGGAACCTGAGGGGGGAGGGGGTCTACCGGGGGGGGAACTGGTACCAGGAAGTCCGGTGGGGGGGGGAGGGAAGGAGTACGGTAGGGGAAGAGGCGGTAGAAGGGGACTGACTCGTCGAACGTGACGTCCTGGGAGGACAGAACACGACGAGAGGAGGGGTGGTAGAACTGCCACCCTGGAGCGTCAGGGGGGAAGCCAAGGAAGACACAGGGAGTAGCACGGGGGGACAGCTTGTCCGCAGACAAGTCGCGGACAAACGCCCGAGATCCCCAGACACGGAACGCAGACGCATCGCCGACCTTCCCCGTCCACAGTAACACTGGGGACATCGCGGGCCGAGAGACCCTGGGGTGAAGGTTGAGCTGATGCGCCGCGTACCGAACCGCAAACGGCCACAGAAAATGGGGGGCAGCCGCATGCATCATGGACGTACGAGCGACATCCATGACCATGCCAATGCGGCGCTCAGCAATCCCATTTTGCTGTGGAGAGTCCGGAAGCGTAAAGGTCTGGCGGATCCCTTGTGCACGACAGTAGTCTCGCAGAAGGCGAGAGGAGAACTCCCCACCTCGGTCAGAGTGCAGACGCAGAACAGGAAAGTCCGAGCCGAAGCTCCTCCTGAGCTGGAGACGAGCCTCGCGGATCCAGTCGATCAGCACCTCAGTGACAGCACCCTTGCTGCGCAAGGGGAAGACTGAGGTGTAACGCGAGTAGTCGTCAACCACCAACAGGAAGTAGCGCTCGTGACCCTGCCCACGGACGGGGGCCGGGCCCCACACGTCCATGTGAAGCGTCTGCAGAGGAGCCTCTGTCGGGGGAAACTGGGAGGAGTGAGGAGCAGCCCTGAGGCGCCCCTCGACACAGGGGACACAGGAAGGTCCTGGTCCCGAAGGAAGGGGAGGGAGAGACTGGGGAAGACCAGAGACAAGGACACGGGAAGCCATGCCCCGAAGACGGGGCAAGGAGGGGTGGCCTAGACGGTGGTGCCACAGAAGAGTCTCGTGAGACAGGAGGCGACACGAACAGGGGGCAGACTCAGGACCAGACCTGGACGCAGCAGCAAACACCTGACCCGACGCTGCCACCTGACCGGACGCGGGGACAGGAGGAGACTCAGTGGTCAGGGTGTAGAGGCTCGACCCCGGCCGACGCGAGAACGTGGCCAGGTGCCGGCCTGTGCGTGCGTCCGTGCAGTGGGTCACCCGCTGACTCGCAGGAGTGAACTGGTGAACCCCCGCATCCTGTAGGTCTGCACCACTCACCAAGTTCGTCGAGAACGAGGGGAGGTACAGGCCAGACAGGGTGCCCGAGGGGGCAGCCGGACACGGGAGGACAGTGGAGAAGTGAGCGAGGACAGGACCCCCAGAGGGGTCAGCCAGGGAGACAGCAACCGGCCGACCAAGCGGCGTGAGTGTGGTGCGGTCCCGAAAGAAGGAGCGAGAAGCCCCAGAGTCAAGTGTAAAGGTGAGGGAGGCCGAAGCCAACGCGGTACCTGAGAGCGCAGCCTCACCCGCACCTGAGGAAGCAGACTCACTAGCACCTAGAGCAGCAGCCGCACCTGTACCTGGAGCAGGAGACTCACTAGCACCCAGAGCAGCAGCCTCACCAGTAGCTAGAGCAGCAGGTCCTATACCTGGGTCAGGCGGGACGCACAGGTGACCGGCACGGTCAGCACTAGTAGGCAATGCATACATGGCAGTGAGAATAGCATCATAGTCAAGAGCATATATATCTACCCTCTGCCTAAGCAACTCCACCCAGTCGGGGAGCTCAGCCTCGTCGCCAAACACGGTACGCCAGGCGTCGCTCAGACGGGCGAAGCAGCGGGACTGTGTATGACTACGTGTCCCACAAGGCTGACCAGTCCGAGTACCAGTGCGAATCACGTAAGAGCAGCGAACAGCACTGAGAGACCCTCCACTCTGAGCGTACCACTCACGAAGCTGGCGAGGCGTGAGAGACACGCGAGAGGGTCGCGGGAGCTGCATCTGGCCGCCACCACGAGTAGAAGCAGCAGGAGTGGAAGTAGGAGTAGCGTCGCCACCCCTACAGCCCCAACCAGCGTACCACTCACGCAGCTGCTGGGGCGTGAGGGACTCACGCAGGCGTCGCTGGGGCTGCATCTGGCTCCGCAAGTAGAAGCAGGAGCAGGACTAGCAGCAGGAAGGAAGGCAGCCAGGCAAGCCAAAAGGCAGGCAGGCAGGCAAGCAGGCGACGTGAGCGTGCTAGCAGGGCAAGAGCTCACCAGTGGTGGGAAGAGTAGGCTCGGCGACTCAGCGGCTCGGCAGCTCGGCGGCTCGGCGGCTCGGGCGACTCGGGCGGCTCGGCGGCAAGGCGGCTCGGCAGCAACTGCAGCTCAGCAGCTCGGTGACTCGGCGGCTCGGCGGCAGGGCGGCTCGGCAGCAACTGCAGCTCAGCAGCTCAGCGACCCGGCGGCTCGGCGGCAGGGCGGCTCGGCTGTTGGGCGGCTCGGGTTCAGGGCGGCTCGGCGGTGGGGCGGCTCGGCTGCTGCAGGTGAGCGATGAAGGAGGAGGAGAAGCAGGGGAGGCCACACACCTGCCACCCCTCTGCTGGCCGCAAGCGGCCCCCTCAGGTCGCCTCGACAGGCGACGGGAAAAGGGGGGGTGGGTGGTGGGGGCCGGTAGGTGCAGCGGCGGGGCCAGCAGGTGCAGTTGCGGGGCCGGTAGAAGGGGACGGCAGGAGCCGTCAGGAGGGGACGGCGGGGCCGTCAGGAAGGGACGGCGGGGCCGTCACGAAGGGACGGCGGGGCCGTCAGGAGGCGACCGGGCCGCGACGGGGGCAGGCGGCGGGGCCGCGTAAGGGCCTGGGCGGGGCCGCGACAGAGCCGTCGGCGGGGCCGCGTGAAAGCCGGGGTGGGGCCGCGTAGAAGCCGGGGCGGGGCCGCGCGAGAGCAGGCGGCGGGGCCGCGAAAGAGCCGGGGCGGGGCCGCGTGAGAGCAGGCGGCGGGGCCGCGTAAAGGTCGGGGCGGGGCCGCGACAGAGCCTGCTGCGGGGCCGCGTGAGAGCCGGCGACGGGGCCGCGTAAGGGCCGGCGGCGGGGCCCCGTCAGAGAGGGGGGTGGGGCCGCGTCAGTGAAAGCGGCGGGGCCGCAGGGAAAATGACGACCCGAGGGGTCGCTAAAAAAAAATCGCGCCTCGGGGGGCGCTTCGGTGGGCCCAAAAAAAACGGTCCGTAGAAGGACCCGCTCTATACCATGTGAGAATAAGCGAACAGGAATGAATGAACTAGCAGTGAAATGAGTACAAGTTGGAAACCCTAGAATTGTGTACCCCCTATAGGCTAACCCACTGTAGCCTACACAAGCAGAACATATATAATGTTTGACAGGACTGTGTTTGTTCACCATGTGACTGAGGGCGTGTCCTTTCGACCCCGATCTTGTGCTGATCGTGCAACATTGATACTCCACCGCATTGAATATTTCCGTTAAGTATTTCAAACTCTTCAAACATTTTCTAATACTTCCAAGATCGATCATGAACACAATCGATCGCAGGAAGGAACTCGTCATCAGATTGACATGGGCATGTGGGCTGCCGCCCTCGTGGTGTGCTACTGACAAAATCACAACCAACCATCTAAGTTGCACGCAATGATGGAATATCGTGAACGTTTTTGTAAGTGTTACGTGAGAAATTGGAGGATTGCACTAAAAGGTCAAACTAGTACAATTTGAGGAACATGTAGGCGTATCTAAGGATTTTTCTCAACATTCCTTAGCGCATCCTGCAACATCGCGTACAGCAACACCAGTTGTTCGCCCGTTACTGCTAAAGGGGCTTCGCCAACTTCGCGCGCACTGTTTGACCAAACCTCGCACTGCTGGCCCGGCCGTGTCGGCCTAGGCTTCGGGACTAGCCGGAACCTCACTGCCAGTGTAGCACTAGCTAGCTCGCACGCACCGCGTTGCCGTTTGCATGTTTCGCATATAAATGTTCGTTCATGCCTTCGCTCACATTTTAACTCGTTTGACACTTAGTGCAATCATCGCTACCTCAATTCATTGCACCCGTAACACTTGGTATTCAGAGCCTCTTTTTTTCGGACCGCGCATCTCCACACCCCAGGAACTCAACTTTTGATTTTTCACTCGAAGGGACTCCCGCACCTTAGCCCCTAGGAGACGCTGTCCTCGCGTTCTCTCGTAAACGCGTGCAGCCACGACTGTGCCTAGAATGAAGACGAGCCGACGCCCTTCATGATGGCCGAGCATATCGACGTCACCACCCTCACGCAGGAGCACCTGAACGAACTGCTGCGGCAACTTCGCGAAAACTCTGAAGAAATTGCGGTGCTGATGGCAGAACGCACATCCCTGCAAAATGACGTCGCACGAGCACAGCAAGCACAATCTCAAGCACCTGGCACTCCGGTACAGCCTGCACCACAGACATCGCAACACGGAAGTGTGGGGCAATCCGCGAGCGCGGCCAGTGATGGCGTCGTCCGCCACGACGGAGACAACGACCACGGCACAACACACCCCGAAGCGACGAATGCGGCTAGGAGTCAGCCTTAAGTCACGATTTCTGTGCCGGCCGGCGAATCAATACTCCCGTCGCCGATGCCGCTGAAGCCGCAGCACCCGCCATGTTTTGACCTGAGTCAACAGGGTGGTTGTACAGTTCAGGCGTGGTTGTTCACGTTGAACGTTTTCTTTGACGCCAACTACGTCTCGGAGGATACGGCAAAAATTCGCTACGCCGTGTCGCTGTTGCGAGGACCCGCCATGGACTGGTGGCGCGTCATCGTCATGAAGCTGGTGGACTACGCGACTCTACCGACACGAGAAGGACAAACCGGACCCTGGGCGCCGTCGTATTTCGTGGAGGTGCCCCAATATCGCACGTGGGACGCGTGGTGCGCAGGTCTGCGCGCTCGGTTTGAGCTAATTGCGGCTTCGATCGCGTCGCGACAGAAGCTCCGCACTTGGCGCCAACTCGGTTCCGTCCAGGATTACACCAGCGGGTTTCTGGCGCTATGCGAGCAAGTGGGTTATATGCACGAGAGCGAACGCATCGAACGCCACATCGGCGGCCTGAAGCACAACATCGCTAAGGAAATCCAGCTTCGCGGCGTCACCGATTTTCAGGAGATTCTCGCCATGGCGGAGAAGCTCGATTTCTTCCACCGACCGAGACCAGGGTCCTACGGGAGTAGTAACTGGGGACATCGGTCTCGTGGGACGAACGAGGGTGCTACGATACGTGTCGTCGCCGCGAATGCTGCTGCTGCACCGTTCAAAGGGCGTTGCTTCGCGTGCAATCGGCCGGGACACGTAAGAGCGAATGCCCGGAAAACGCTAAGGGAAAGGGGGAAGCTGAGCAGCAGAAACAGACCAAGCAGCAGGGAAACGCTGGGAGTCGGTAGCAGACGAACCTGTCAGAATATTATGCTCTAGCCTTTAGTGGGGTGCTCTATAGCGAGTACAACCCTTCTAGGGTTTGCTATTTGTATCCTCATTCTTGCTACTGCAATACCCTCTTCATTCTCGTTTCTTCACATGCTATCAGAGCAGGTCGATCCCCTTGGATCGATCCTGTGGGTGGGCTCACCACCTCGTTGCTTCCGCTGCAACTTCCACTGCTACTCTCTGTGCCGCACGCCCCGTGGCGTGCAGCAGTTTTTCTTCCCGAGGCGTGCGGCGGGCTTCTGCCCCGTCACTCGGCGCGTCGCCCTCGGGAGGCGCTGTGACGGGCGACGGGGACCCGCGCGTCGCCCCCCGTCGCCTGTCGTGGCCTGCGCGCGGCCCGTACAGGCTGCGTGCGGCCCGTAAGGGCTGCGCCAGGCCCGGACGCGGCCCGTACGGGCTGCGCCAGGCCAGCGCGCGGCCTGTACGGGCTGCGCCAGGCGCGCACAGCCCGTACGGGCTGCGCTAGGCCCGCGCGCGGCTCGGGCCGCCTGCGCGCGGTTTGGGCGGCTGTGCCAGGCCCGTGGGCGGCCCTTTCCTCGCTGCCCCTGCCCTCCCCGCTGTCCCCCGAGCTTCTACTGGCGCCCCACCCCTCCTACAGCCCGTTCTCTTGAATTAGGGTTTGGGGGTGAGGGGTATGGGGGTGAAGCCACTGTGTGCCGTTCCCTGCTCCTCCTCCTCCTCCGTCTCCCTGTACTGCAGCTGCCGCTGAGGGGGGGTGGACTTGTTGGAGCCGTTGGAGTGGTACTAAGGGGGGGTGAAGGGGGAGTGGAGCTAGCGGTGTAGCAGCGGGTGTGTGTCAGGGGGAGTGGGATAGTTTGGGGAGATTGAAGGGGGTGGCCGCCGTGAAGCCAGCAGCTCCAGTCGCCCGTGAGACCGTTGCGCCAGTCGCCCGTGAGCCCGTTGCGCCAGTCGCCCGTGAGCCCGTTGCTCCAGTCGCCCGTGAGTCCGTTGCTCGTCTGCCGCTACTTTTAGCCGCGGAGCCAGTTACTCCAGTAGCCCGTGTGCCAGTTGCTCCAGTTGCCAGTGTGCCAGTTGCTCCAGTTGCCCGTGTGCCAGTTGCTCCAGTTGCGCCGTGTGCCAGCAGCTTCAGCTGCCGCCCACTACCTCCTCTCCTCTCATAGTCTCTTTCCTCCTCCTCACTTGCCCGTTGTGACTACCACTAGCTTTGCTCATAATTGTGAACATTAAACTATTGCTTCTTGAACTTGTGCTCAGAATGTGTGGTGACATTGTGATCCACCCTGAGCTTGTACTGCTTTGCTTGCTCTGCTGATTACACCCCACTTTGGCTATGGGGGTGTGTCAGAATATTATGCTCTAGCCTTTAGTGGGGTGCTCTATAGCAAGTACAACCCTTCTAGGGTTTGCTATTTGTATCCTCATTCTTGCTACTGCAATACCCTCTTCTATCTCTTTTAAACTTTCACAGAACCCTCTACTGACAGGTCACACCACTCGCCCGACCCAACCGACCCTCACCGAGTGATTGTGCTGGTTCACGCAATCGACCACACCCGGCCGAATAAGGAGGGTACTACGGTAGACAGCCCCATACTGCTTAGCGGGGAAATCGGGACAGCCTTAGTTAAAATATTCGTAGATGGGGGAGCCAGCCACAGCCTCATCAACACTGCCACAGCACGGAAGCTGAAACTGCCACTGGGCAAATGCTTACTTGAGATCGACGCAAGACTGGTTGACGGCACGCCACTGGCAATACGGGAACGCGTGGACCGGGTTCGGATTCGATGCGGGGGTAACTTCACGTTTAGCCAGGAAATGCTCGCGACAACCCTCGACGGAACCGACATTTTACTCGGTCGTGATTGGCTGCGACGACACAATCCGCGAATCAACTGGATGACGGATGACTGCACGGTGTGAGTGAACGGTAACAACATCGCCTTACCTCGCTGGGGCTCGCCTGAGTCTTCGTTGGTGCGTGTCAACATGATCACAATGCAACGCGCCGTAGCGGCAGGAGCTGACGTGTACGCGGTTGACATTCAGGAAGCTGACGCAGCAGACAAAGGGGGGGGGTTTACAGAAATTGCTAGCCGACGTACTGGGTGACTTGGCAGCACTCCTGAAGTAGTACAGTGGTATATTTTCGAATGACCTTCCGACGGGACTGCCACCCAAGCGACCGCACGACCACATGATAGAGTTAGAACCGGTGGCACAGCCAACAGTACAGCGACAGTTCTCACTGACCCAGCCCAAACTGGACGAACTAAGAAAGCAGCTGGATTACCTGCTCTACAAAGAGTTCATTCGCCTGAGTTCGTCACCCTTCGTAGCACCGATACTGTTCACGCCGAAGAAGGACAGGGGTTTTTTGTATGTGCATAGACTACAGAGCACTACACAGAGTTACCATCAAATCTCGTTACCCCATCCCGCGAGCCGATGAACTGATCGACCAACTGCGCACAGCCCTGGTTTTCTCGAAAATCGACCTTAGAGGGGGTTACCACTAGATTCGTGTCAACCCACCCGACTGCCCCAAGACAGCCTTTCAAAAACGCTACGGGTCCTTCAAATACACAGTCATGCCCTTCAGACTAACCAACGCCCCCGCCACTTTCCAAATGACGATGAACGAAGCCTTCCGCCCGATTTTAGATAAGTGCGTCATTGTATACGTAGACGACATACTGATTTACAGCCCAGACAGAGCACAGCACTTACAGGACATCGAAGCAGTTTTTATGATACTGAGCGAGAACCGCCTACTGACCAAAGCTTCCAAGTGTGAGTTTTTACAGGACGGACTGGAGTTTTTGGGACACATTATTTAAGTTGAAGGAGTGGAAATAGACCCGAAGAAGATCGCAACAATTCAAGCGTGGCACGCGCCGACAAACTTGATTAAGTTGCAGAGGTTTTTGGGGTTCGTTAACCACGTGCGCCGGTTCGTCCCCGACATGGCGAAGTTGACTGCCCCATTGACCGACCTGCTAAGGAAGGGGATTGAGTACACGTGGGGGGAGAAAGAGCAAGCTGCCTTCTCGGCCCTTAAAAACAAATTTGTGCTCGCCGCCTGTGCTTCACATTGCAGATCTGCTGTGAGGATCTAGGATCGAGTTCAGAAAAGAGAATGAGAATTGAGTCGAATTGAATTGAATTGAATGTGTTCACCTGGGTACAACACGAGGCTATATATAGGCTCGACACAAGGCCCCGTAACCAGGTGTTACGCGAAGGTTCCGCGGGTCGCGAAGCGTCCCGAACAGATCCTTACCGAATTCGGTAGAAGGCAATTCGGTGGCAACCGAAAAGCCAGAATTCGGTGCACGCAACCTAGCTCGGTGCTATAACTATAATAAAATATAGGAAAGCACCTAGCCTAGGAAATCAAGCAATTCATGCATGCATATGATTATCCTATGCTAGAAATAGTATGATAAAGTAGAGGCAAGCAAGCATAGCTGGCATAAGCCGTCGTACTCTCACACGTCCCCCCCTCAAAGCTGGGTGGCGTGAGATACACCCTGCTTGACAAGATAGTCCTTGAGAGCACGGCGTGCGTTGCCCATATCAGCTTCTGCAACCCAACTGTCCTCAGTGGGGTCGTATCCCTTCCAGCGTATCAGGAACTTGAGGGTCTTGCCGCCGCGGCGCCGATGAGAGAGAACGCGCTCGATCTCGTACTCGGGTTCATCCTGTATGAGAACAGGTGGTGGTGGCGGTAGTTGCCGTCCCTGGAACTGTTGGTTGGGGTCCTTGAAGGGCTTCAGTAGCTGGACATGGAAAGCGTTGTGAAGCTTCCATGTATCTGGTAAGCGCAAGCGGAATGTAACTGGTGTCACCTGTGCCTCAACGAGAAAAGGACCACAGAAGCGAGGCCGGAGCTTGGATGGGAGGTGAGACAGGTTCAAGTTGCGCGTGTCAAGAAGCACCTGAGCTCCGACTGCTACTGAGTGATCACGTCGCTGACGATCGGCATACTGCTTCTGGGAGTTCTGCATCGTGGTGAGACGTCGCTGAGTCTTCTCCCATAGCTGCTGTATGGTGGTGACGAAGTCATGTGCGGCTTGGACGTGTGCCGGTGTAGTTGGCTGCTGTGGTGTGAGTGGTTCCCGTCCGTAACACAGGAAGAAAGGAGTTTTTCCTGTGGCCGCATGTGATGCGTTGTTGTAAGCGAACTCTAGGGTTGGTAACTGTGTGTCCCAGTGGCTGACGTCGTCCTTGCAAGCTGTGCGCAGTAACTGTTCAACCACTTGATTGAGTCGCTCTGTCTGTCCGTCAGTCTGAGGGTGGTATGCTGAAGACATTGCAAGCTTTGTCCCCAACAGTCCCATGAGCTCCTTCCAGAACTTACTCGTGAATTTGGGGTCTCTGTCTGAGATGAGTGTAGCGGGGATGCCGTGGATGGTGATGATGCGGTCGAAGAAGAGTCGAGCAGTTGCTTCAGCTGTAGCTGTGGCGTTGGTCGGTATGAAGTGACCCATTTTGGAGAACTTATCGATCACCACGAGGATGGAATCATGTCCCCGTGAGGTCGAAGGAAGTCCTGTGATGAAGTCGAGGCTAACGACCTGCCATGGCTGCTCCGGTACGGGTAGAGGCTGAAGTAACCCTGCTTTTTTCTGCTTGCTGCTCTTCATCCGCTGGCACGTGTCGCAAGAGGTGACGAACTGCTGCACGTCTGCTGCCATCCCGGGCCAGTAGTAATACTTCGCTATCCCTGCTAACGTCTTGTTGCTCCCGAAATGTCCCGCGTAAGGTACGTCGTGAAATTCCTCTGTTAGGATCTGCCGTAGCGGGGCGTAATTCGGTACCCAAATCTTTCCTGAACCCTTCCTTACAGCTAAGTCTTTCTCCCACTGTAATAGCTTCTTGGTCTGTGCTGTAGCAATCTCTGCGTCCACGGAGTACCCATGTTGGAATAGACCCTTGAGCAGAGGGTTCATCCCGTCAAGCTGGATGCCTGCTACAGGTCGGGGGCGGCTCAACGCGTCTGCCTTGTTGTGTAGCCCGGGCTTGTAGACGATGTCGTAGTGGAAGTGAGTTTCCAGGAAGTCCACCCACCGCACCTGTCGTCGTGAGAGTGTCGGCTGTGACTTCAGGTATTTGAGACTGCAGTGGTCAGTATAGACTGTAGTCTTGGCTCCCTCTAGGTAACACCTCCACGGCTTGAAGGCTATGACTATCGCTAAGGCTTCTTTGTCGTGAATGGGGTAGTTTAGTTCTGCTCCGTGTAGCTTTTTATTGAGGTAGGCGATGGGCTGCAAACCGCGTCCGTGATCCTGCATCAGTACTGCTCCGACTGCTTGGTCACTAGCGTCTACTTCCACCACGTAGTCCTTGTCTGGATCCGGCAAGATGAGTACTGGCGCTGTAGTCAGTGCTGTCTGTAGCTCCTCCATGGCTTGCTGATGAAGGGTATCCCATTTGTAGGGCGTATCCTTTTTTAGTAGGTCGGTCAGTGGCGCTGCTATCTTAGCGTACTGCGGCACGAACCTGTTGTAGTAGTTGGCGAAGCCTAGGAACTGCTGTAACTCCTTCACGTTCTCTGGTACTTTCCACTTCTTGACGGCTTCGATCTTCCGTGGGTCCACGTGTACGCCCTCGGCACTCACCATGTGCTCGAGAAACTGTACCTTCTTCAGGGCGAAGTCGCTCTTTGACAGCTTCACGTAGAACTTGTTTTTCTGCAGGATCTCGAACACCTTCCGCAGATGCTCCACGTGCTCCTTCATGTTCTTGGAGTAGATGAGAATGTCGTCCAGGTACACCACCACGCATTCGTCCAGCAGGGGTCGTAAGATGTGATTCATCTCCGCCTGAAACGTTGCTGGTGCGTTGCAGAGTCCGAACGGCATCACCAAGTATTCGTAGGAGCCGTATCTGGTACGGAACGCTGTCTTGTGGACGGAGTTGTCTGCCATCTTGATCTGCCAGTAGCCCGATCGTAGGTCCAGCTTCGAAAATACTGTTGCTCCACGCAGTTGATCGAGTAGGTCGTCTATGCGCGGTATGGGATATTTGTTTTTTACTGTCTGTTTGTTCAGTGCGCGGTAGTCGATGCACATCCGTAGACTGCCGTCTGGTTTTGGAGTGAAGAGAACTGGTGCGCCGTAGGGAGAGGTGGATGGGCGGATCAGTTGTCTGTCCAGTAGATACTTTATCTGTTTTTTCATGTCTGTCAGTTCAGTCGGACTCAGTCGGTATGGTGCACGTGAGACGGGTTTCGCACCTGGTTCCTCCACGATCTCGTGCTTGTGGGTGCGTTCTGGAGGTACGCCTGCAGGTAGGTCGTCGGGCATTATATCCTTGTACTGCTCCAAGACCTCTTTCACTGCTGCAGGTAGCTCGGAACTCGGCTTCTCCTCCTCTACTACTGCCATAGCCAGTGCTAGGTAACCCGTGTTACTCTTGTTCACCGTCTGTTCGAACCGTGCCAGTGTCGTTTCAGGTACGTCCCCTGTATCCGTCCAGCTTCGCAGCTCCACTCGTTTCCCGTTGTTGTAGATGCACACCTTGCTGTTGACCCAATCGATCTCGGGGTTGAACTGCTTCAGGAAATCTCGCCCCAAGATAAAATCTAATCTTTTGATGTTCGTGACTGGTAGCTTCGGCTTCCACCTCAACACACCTATATGTAGTTGCAGTGATGCTTCGCCGTGGATAGGAAGCTTCGTACCGTCCACCATGGTTGCTGAAAACTGGGTCTCTTCCGCCTTCTCTCCAATTTTCTCCAATGCTCCGCGGTCACACACCGAGTGAGATGCACCGCTGTCCACCAGTGCCTGGAGGCGTCGCCCATTGCATAACACCTCGAGGAGTATGTGAAACTAACAGAACAGGAATGAATTGACTAAGTCTGAGTTGGGTACAAATACAACCCTAGCAAACTGTACCCCATATGTGCTACCCCACTATAGCCTACAAACATGCATCAGCCATAATAATCTGACACACCCCCATAGGCAAAGTGGGGGAGAACAAGGGGTCACAAGACCAGTCAAGCAAAGCAAAGCAAAGCAAGCTCAGGGTGGATCACAAAGTCACCACACAGTCCGAGCACAAGAGCAGGGCCAGAGGCCAGTTCACATGCAGGAGTACAGACATATATATAACAAAGTACAAGTAAAGTCAAGAAGAGAGCAAGTGAGGCAAGACAGGTACAAGACCCAGCTGGGTACAAAAGCGCTGATGGTCACAAGGCGCAAGTGCCTTGGTGAACACATCAGCAGTGTTGGCCTCAGAGGCCACGTAAGCAAGTCGCAACTGACCACGCTGCTGCAGCTCACGAGCAAGGAAGTAGCGGAGAGCAATGTGCTTCGTTCTGTGCTCCAAGCGCTGCTCTCGACACAAGGCCAGCATGGCCTTGTTGTCTACGTACAGCACTGGAGGAGAACGAGGCGGCTCTCCAAGGTCGGTCAGCAGGTAGGTGAGCCAGCGAAGCTCCTGTGCAGCCATGGCCCCGGCGTAGATCTCAGCCTCACAACTGGAGCCGAGAACTGAAGACGAGCGAGTAGACCGCCACGAGACAGAACCGGAACCAAGGCTGAAGGTGTAACCCTGTGACGACCGCTGCGTAGCCTGGTCGTCAGCCCAAGAAGCGTCCGCGTGGCCGGTAAGGACCACTGGACTCCGCCCTCCAAGCACTAGCCCCATGCCCGACGTACTGCACAGGTAGCGCAATACCCTCTTCGCTGCAGCCATGTGCTCCGGTCTGTGTCTCCCAGGAGCAACATAGCGTGCAAGAATGCTCAGAGGGTATGCAAGGTCAGGTCGTGTGCAGGTCATCAGGTACATGAGGCAGCCAACAAGCTCTGCATACGGACCACTCGACTCTACGGACTCATCCGAAGGCAGAGCTGAGAGTGAGTGGCGAGTAGGCAGAGGAGTGGCCTGAGGCGAGGAGTACGTGAAGCCGAAGCGCTGAAGGACCTGCTGCACCATGTGTGACTGAGTCAGGGTAATGGTGCGACGTGCTCTGTCCCGAGTGATCTGCAAGCCAAGGTAGCTGCGCAGTTCACCCAGGTCTGTGCACGTGTGTCTCTTCAGCAGCTCGGACTTCACGTAGGCGAGTCCAGCAGTGTCCGCTGTGGCAAAGACCAAGTCGTCGACGTACACGAGGATGTAGAACGGCGGCAGGGAAGTGTCGGTGCGAAGAAACAGCGACGGGTCAGCAGTAGAAGGAGCAAACCCAAGAGCCGCAAGCGTAGTCCTCAGTGTGTCGTGCCACTCACGCGGTGCCTGGCGGAGACCGTAGACTGGCCGTCGGAGGCTCCACTGGGTGCCAGGAGGGAAAGTCCCAGTGAAGCCAGGCGGACGGCGCAGCCAGATCTCCTCGTGCAGGCTACCCTGCAGGAACGCAGTGCTGAAGTCGAGAGAGTGAAGCTCGTAGTCGCGCTGAGCGGCAATGTGCAGCAGCACCCGAAGAGTGGTCATCTTCGGGGTGGGAGAGAAGGTCTGAAAGTAGTCAACTCCCTGCCGCTGACTGAAGCCACGAGCCACGTAACGCGCCTTGAAGACAGGCGGGGAGCCCGGCGGCCGCTTCACCCTGAAGATCCACATGCCACTGACGATGTTCGCCCCAGGAGGGGGAACCGCGTCAACGTAGGTGCCTGTGGACTTCCAGGAAGCCATCTCTGCATCCATAGCTGCCTGCCACTGAGAGGAGTAGGGACCCTCTACGGCCTCCGCGTAAGAACGCGGAGTCGGGATGTCTAGTGCATCCGGGTCTCCCTCAGGGGCAAGCAGTACAGACGCGAGATGAGGTGAAGCAGCCGCTAGACACTGTAACTCCTCCTGCCTGTCCTCTAGGACGTCCGTGCCAAGGGCACACTCACCCCCGACGGACGGAGGACAGGCGGACTCAGACTCAGCGACAAGACGAGCAGCGTAGTCTAGACGACAGCGCGCAGCAGAGTCGACAAGCTCAGTGACAAGGGCAGACGCAGCAGACGACTCGAAGGAAGGGTCAGTGACAGCAGTAGCAAGGAGACGCGTGACAGTAGGACTGGCAGCACAAAGAGAGTCCGACTCCGGGTCGGCAAGAGCAGGAAGAGAGGAAGGAGGAGGAGAAGGCAAAGGGGCACGCAGAGGAGCAGTGGACGGACGCAGTGACATCCGGTGCGTGCCAGGGACAGGAGGAGGACGCTGACGCGACCCGCGACCACTAGCGCGCTCAGTACGAACAGGCGACGCAGGACGAGACGCAGGCTCACGACGCTCAGTAAGACCTCCAGTCGGACCAGCGTAGGGAGAAGGAGCAGGCAAAGGGGAGGCAGGCTGTAGCTGTGGCTGTGACCGAACAGGCTGTGGACCCTCTAAGGGAGCAGGAGGAGGTGCAAGACTAAGAACCTGCTGCAGGAGCGGAACGAAGTACGGTCGGGGCCGCACGGCGACACCAGAAACAGCAGGAACAGCACCAGCCCCCCCGTCAGGAGCACCCACGCCAGCAACACCTCCAGCAGCACCTCCAGAAGCTCCAGAACCCCCAGTAGCAGCACCAGGAGCACTGTCAGTCGGACCACCAGCGGCAGGCTCAGCGCCAACACCCTCAGCAGCACCAGCTCCAGGAGAACCCTCAGACCGAGCAGCTCCAGCACCCACAGTACGAGCACCGTCGGGACGCGCGGCAGCAGTACCTACTGCAGGCGAAGAACCACCAGCACCAGCAGCACGCCTCCAGCGCCTGGTAAACCACTCACGCAGCTCCTGTGGGGAGAGTGGCTCCCGGCGAGACGAAGCACCCTCAGGCACAGTACCCCCAGGCTCAGCACCCCCAGGCTCAGCACCCCCAGGCTCAGCACCCCCAGGCTCAGCACCCCTAGGCTCAGCACCCCCAGGCTCAGCACCCCTAGGCTCAGCACCCCCAGGCACAGCACCCCCAGGCTCAGCACCCCCAGACTCAGCACCCCCAGGCACAGCACCCCCAGGCTCAGCACCCCCAGACTCCGCACCTCCAGGCTCAGCTCCCGCAGCAGCACCAGAGTCACCAGTGACCTCGACAGGCTCGACCGCGTCTACCTGGGACACACCTGAAGGGGCAGGACCCTGAGGGGGGAGGGGGACTACCGGGGGGGGACCTGGTACCAAGAAGAGCGGGGGAGGGGGGAGGGACGGAGTGCGGTAGGGGAAGAGGCGGTAGTAGGGTACCG
This sequence comes from Closterium sp. NIES-65, assembly GCA_948144175.1. NCBI lineage: Eukaryota > Viridiplantae > Streptophyta > Zygnematophyceae > Desmidiales > Closteriaceae > Closterium > Closterium sp. NIES-65. Next base: position 1,685,719 of record CANXME010000053.1, on the reverse strand, counting down.
ACTCGTCGAACGTGACGTCCTGGGAGGACAGAACACGTCGAGAGGTGGGGTGGTAAAACTGCCACCCAGGGGCGTCGGGGGGGAACCCCAGGAAGACGCAGGGAGAAGCACGAGGGGACAGCTTGTCCGCAGTCAGGTCGCGAACAAACGCCCGAGATCCCCAGACCCGGAACGCCGACGCATCGCCAACCTTCCCCGTCCACAGCAGGGCTGGGGAGGTCTCCGGTCGAGAGACCCTGGGGTGGAGGTTGATCTGGTGCGCAGCGTACCTGACCGCAAACGGCCACAGAAAATGGGGAGCAGCCGCATGCATCATGGACGTACGAGCGACGTCCATGACCATGCCAATGCGGCGCTCAGCAATCCCATTCTGCTGTGGTGAGTCCGGAAGCGTGAAGGTCTGACGGATGCCTCGCGCACGACAGTAGGCACTCAGGAGGCCAGAGGAGAACTCTCCGCCTCTGTCCGAGTGCAGACGCAAAACAGGGAAGTCAGAGCCAAAGCTCCTCCGAAGCTGGAGACGAGCTGCGCGGATCCAGTCGATCAACACCGCAGTGACCTCACCCTTGCTGCGCAAAGGGAAGACTGTGGTGTAACGCGAGTAGTCGTCAACCACCAGCAGGAAGTAGCGCTCCTGACCCTGTCCACGGACGCGGGCTGGGCCCCACACGTCCATGTGAAGCGTCTGCAACGGGGCCTCTGTCGGAGGAAACTGGGAGGAGTGAGGGGCAGCTCGCTGGCGCCCCTCGACACAGGGGACACAGGGAGGGCCAGGGCCCGGAGGAAAGGGAGGGAGGGACTGGGGAAGACCAGACACAAGTACCTGGAGGAGAAGCAGTGGTCAGTGTGTACAGGCTCGACCCTGGCCGACGTGTAAACGTAGCCAGGTGACGACCTGTATCCGCCTCCGTACAGTGGGTCACCCGCTGACGAGCAGGGGTGAACTGGTGGACACCTGCATCCTGGAGGTCAGCACCACTCACCAAGTTCGTCGAAAACGAGGGGAGGTAGAGACCAGTCAGGGTGCCAGAGGGGGCCGCCGGACACGGGAGGACAGTGGAGAAGCGAGACAGGACAGGTCCCCCAGAGGGGTCAGCCAGGGACACCGCAACCGGTCGACTCAGCGGCGTGAGAGTGGTGCGGTCCCTAAAGAAGGAGCGAGACGCTCCAGAGTCAAGGGTGAAGGTGTGAGAGGCCGAAGCCGACACAGTACCTGAGAGGGCGGACTCACCAGCACCTGAGAGCACAGACGTACTGGCACCTAGAGCAGCAGCCTCACTAGTACCTGACGCGGCAGTACCAATGCCCGGGTCGGGCGGGAAACACCGGTAACAGTCATCCTCATCACTACCAGTCACAGCATACATAGCAGAGAGAATAGCATCAAAGTCAAGATCATAAATAGCTACTCCAGCCCTAGACAGCTCTCCCCAGCGGGGGATCTCAGCGGCCTCCGGAAACTGCTGACGCCAGGCGTCGGTCAGGCGGCCAAAGCAGCGACGGGCTGTGTGGGCGCCTCCACACCTCTCCCCTGCACGGTCACCGGTGCGAAGAACGTAGGGGCAGGGACCAAGCGCACCACCGCGCTGACGCTGCAAGTACCACTCACGGAGCTGCTGAGGGCCGGGGACGGTGCGAGAGCGCTGCTGCTGCTGCGGCTGCTGGTGCTGCTGCTGCTGCTGCTGCTGCTGCTGGCGCTGACCACCCCCAGAGCTGCTCCGCTGGGACGAGCCACTCCGACCCCCGCCTCCACCGCCACCCCCGCCTCCACCGCCACCCCCGTCTCCACCGCCACCTCCCCCACCAGGACCGTCGCTCCCACCGCTCCCACCGCCTCCTCCGCTACCACCTCCACCGCCACCTCCGCCTCCACCGCCGCCACCAGTACCTCCACTCCCGCCACCACCCCCACCGCCACCCCCACTCCCCCCTCCACCCCCACCGCCTCCTCCACCGCCCCCTCTAGCTCCACCCGCTCCCTTGCCCCCCTTGCCCTTGCCAGAGCGGCGTCTGCCGCTGGGGGCAGACGCCGCGCCGACCGACTCAAAACCAGCGAGGTCGGCCGCAGCGGCAGAGGCTACAGAGGGCAGCAGGGGGGAAGGACCACACCCCTCAAAGATGGGGGTGCGAGGGTCACCCCGAGAGGCCCCTACAGCGACAATACTCTTCTCAGCCGCTAGCAGGGACTCCTCAAGGAGGTCGACAGTGAGAGTGGTGGGACAGACAGAGAGAAACTGGTCCCTAACGACACGAAGGGACTCAGGGAGACGGGTGACGAGAAAGTAGAGAGTGATGTACATGGGAGGAGGGTTGGCAGCGCGGAACTCAGCAGGAAGGGCAGCGCGGTAGCGGGTGTCACTAGCGCGGAGGTGGGTAACGAGGTCAGCAACAGTGGGAAAGGAAGCGAGGTCAGGGAAGAGAAACGGTAGCATGAGGCGGCTAAGGGTAGCGGAGGAAGGGGAGGAGTAGCGTGCAACTACAGCGTCGTACAAGGCCTGAGCGGTCTTGCACTGACTAAAGTGGGCACGCTCAGAGGAAGGGAGGTGGCGACGCACAGCAAGACGTGCAGCAGCATCGCGGGTCGCCCACTTGGAGCGAGCAGCAGAGTCAGCATCAGCAGGCGGGGCAGGGACAGCGCCAGAGACAAAGTCAAAGAGAGAGACCTCATCTATCGCATCACACAGTAAGTACAGCTGCAGGTCTTCAATCCAGACGGCAAAGTCAATGGCCCTCCCCTCAGCGTCAAAAGTAAGAACATTGGGGGTGGCCATGGCAGCAGCTGAAAGTCTCACCGGGCTAGGAGAGTCGGGTAGGACAGCAGCAGGCAGCTCGGGCTGGGTCGGGCGGCTCGGGCGGCTCGGGCGGCTCGGGTAGCTCGGGTACCGGGCGGCTCGGCTGCTGCTGGGCGGCTCGGCTGCTGCTGTGCGGCTCAGCTGCTGCTGGGCGGCTCGGCTGCGGCTGGGCGGCTCGGCTGCTGCTGGGCGGCTCGGCTGCGGCTGGGCGGCTCGGCTGCTGCTGGGCGGCGCGGCTGCTGCTGGGCGGCTCAGCTGCTGCTGGGCGGCTCGGCTGCGGCTGGGCGGCTCGGCTGCTGCTGGGCGGCTCGGCGGGGCCGTCAGGGTGCAGCTGCGGGGCCGGGACAGGGGACGGCGGAGCCGTCAGGTGGCGGGCCAGCAGGTGAGGTGGCGAGCCGTCGGGTGAGGCGGCGGGGCCGTCAGGTCAGGTGGCGGGCCAGCAGGTGAGGCGGCGGGGCCGTCAGGTCAGGTGGCGGGCCAGCGGGTGAGGCGGCGGGCCGTCAGGTGAGGTGGCGGGCCAGCAGGTCAGGCGGCGGGCCGTCAGGTGAGGCGGCGGGGCCGTCAGGTCAGGTGGCGGGCCAGTAGGTGAGGCGGCGGGCCGTCAAGTGAGGCGGCGGGGCCGTCAGGTAAGGTGGCGGCGGGCCGTCAGGTGAGGCGGCGGGGCCGTCAGGTAAGGTGGCGGGCCAGCAGGTGAGACGGTGGGCCGTCAGGTGAGGCGGCAGGGCCGTCTGGTGAGGTGGCGGGCCAGAAGTCGAGGCGGCGGGCCGTCAGGTGAGGCGGCGGCCGTCAGGTAAGGCGGCTGCGGGGCCGACAGAGGTGCAGCGGGGGGGGGGGCCTGCTGCAGCGACGAAGAGGCCGCGCGGCCGTCTGGAGGGCGGCGCGGCGCGGCAGAGCAGAGAGGGCGGCGCGGCACGGCTGTAAGGGCCGCGCGAAGTGGGGCCTGGGCCGCGCGCGCGAAAAAAAATTGAGTCGCGCGCGCGACTCTCGGGGCGCCACAAGGGCAGCTCGACGCGCACTAGGGGGAGCGCGCCTCGGGGAGAATAGGGCGCGCTCCGGGCAGGAAAAAAAATCGTGGGTGGGCCCAAAGAACGGTCCTTAGGAGGGACCCGCTCTATACCATGTGAAACTAACAGAACAGGAATGAATTGACTAAGTCAGAGTTGGGTACAAATACAACCCTAGCAAACTGTACCCCATATGTGCTACCCCACTATAGCCTACAAACATGCATCAGCCATAATAATCTGACAGAGTAGTGATTTCTGCTGTGCTGAGTAGCCAAAGAGGGTCTCGTTAATAGGATCATAGGGTACATCAAACTTAATACCTTCCCTTTTTCCTATACCTGACTCAGCGCTTTCCAACTTCACCTGGGGGGTAGGAGGATTTTTCCGAGGCTTGTGTAATTTTTCCTGAGCCTGGATGTCTCCTCTAAGCCTTGGCAGCTGTGTAGGCTTCACCTGTGGGCGACGGGGAGCCTTAACACTGTGCTGCGGGGAGAGAATATTAACTCCACGGAACGCACGACCCTTTTCTACGCTCCGTAGTACTTTGCCCAACTTCTCAGGAACCTGAATAATTTCTAAAGGCTTTTTCTTGGCCTCTAGACCTCCCCTGAATTTTTTGAAGGCTTGTAAACCACGAGAAGCAATATTCTTCGTTAGAGCATCTTTATAGGATACTTTTAACGAATTCTTACTTTCGTGGGTGTTCGGCTGGAGTTTCCCGGTCGGTGCAGAGTCTTTTTTTGCGGAGCCTCCATTCGCCTTGGCGATTTCCCCTGATGCCGGCCGGTCGAGACGTTTTAAATTCGCGCCATCATTTTCTCCTTTTTTCACCCGCTCCGAAGTCGCCACGTCCTCGCCTTTTCCTGCTTTTCGGATCTTTACGCGATCGCCAGGTCGATCCGCGGCTACTGGCGATTCCCGTTTTTTGACTTCGGGGGTGCTCCACTGTTTCCGTCCCGGAGTGCCGCACGTGCTTTCTTCATTTTGTAGCACGACAAAAACTGATGTCCTGCTGCGCCGCAAAATTCGCATTTTGTCGGCTGCGGCTTCGCGTCGTATTTGTCGATATCCATCGGTTCGGTGAACGTGGGGGGTGCCGATCGCTCCGTGCCGAATGTACGGTTCGGCGTGAAGCGTCGTATTTCGGGTTGACTTCGAGTCAGCGCGTCGTATCGCTCGGCAACACGCACGATGTCTTTGTAGCTGTTGTAATTCGCCGCAATCACCTGCCGCCGAATCTCCATTTTTAATCCTACGGTGTACGCCTGGATTTTTTCGCCTTCGGTCAGGTCGGTGATGCGGTTGAACAGTAACTCCATCTGCTGCGTGTACTGTGTTACACTACTATATTGCTTGTGTCGGTGTATCTGCTGCCGCGCAATGTAGGTTGTATTAATTGGTTCGAAACGCTCGATTAAATCTGCCCGAAACTGCTGCCACGTTTTCTCCCAGCGGGCTACGTCGGTGAAGTAAATCCATTCGAGAGCCGGTCCACGTAACAGTGTCGCTGCGAGCCGAATCCTTGTTGCGTCGTGTTGCGGGGTCGAACAGCCAATGGTCTCGAAGTAAATTTCGAGGGTGGCCACGAATCGCCGGACGTCGGATCCCTTCGCGCTTGGATCGAACGCCTCCGGGAGCCTCGGTCGTGCTGCTTCGAGGTTCGGCGACAGTGGTGCCATTGGTCCGTGAAATGTCGGTGTCGCCACTGCTGCTGGAGTTGTCGGTGCTGCAGTCGCTGTGGTCGCTGCTGCTGCGGTGGCGAACCCTGGTTGGCTTGTCAGAAAAGCCTCGAGTCAACAAAGCGTCGCCTGCGTCTGCTCCATGTCGGTGCGGAGGCTCGCAATGTCGCTCGTAGTCGCGTAGTTGTCGCCTTGGCCCTCCATTTGGTGATTTACAGGAAGATGCGCGACGAAAATAATTGAATTCTAGGTGCTGGTCGACTTACTGCGAGTCAAATTGACTGTAGAATCGACGAGCGCGAATTCTGTAGGTTGCGTAAATCTCCCTTAGGCGAAATTCTTGTCTGATCTTGGCCGTTGAGGAGAAAATCGATCCGACGCTCCAAATTCCAACTTTTTTGGGCGAAATTCTCTGGGCCGTTGAGATGAAACTCGATCGAACGGTCGAAACTCCAACCTTTCCACCAGTAAATCTGAGGGGTGTTCGAAAACCGAATCGAGGGGGACTTAGAAAAATTGCGCGGAACTGGTTTTACATACCCGTATCGGCGCTTTCGTCGTCGCCCCCGCGGTTTTTAAAGGCCGGAACTAAGCGGTTGAAGACCTCGCGTGTAAACCCGCTCTGATTACCAAGTGTGAGGATCTAGGATCGAGTTCAGAAAAGAGAATGAGAATTGAGTCGAATTGAATTGAATTGAATGTGTTCACCTGGGTACAACACGAGGCTAATATAGGCTCGACACAAGGCCCCGTAACCAGGTGTTACGCAAAGGTTCCGCAGGTCGCGAAGCGTCCCGAACAGATCCTTAGCGAATTCGGTAGAAGGCAATTCGGTGGCAACCGAAAAGCCAGAATTCGGTACACGCAACCTAGCTCGGTGCTATAACTATAATAAAATATAGGAAAGCACCTAGCCTAGGAAATCAAGCAATTCATGCATGCATATGATTATCCTATGCTAGAAATAGCATGATAAAGTAGAGGCAAGCAAGCATAGCTGGCACAAGCTGTCGTACTCTCACATCGTCGCTCTTCGTTGTTGTCGGCGTAGAAGGCGAGCCGTTCGCGTTCTCGTCGAGGCGCTGGTCGCTGCTGATCCATATCCCGTTGTTCGACGAGAAGGGCGGCGCAAAGGGCGGCCTCCGAGATGACCCCCTGCTGTCGGAGGAGCGCCTTGCAGGGCCGCCACTCTTGGCCAAGCCTTTGAAGCACGATGTTCACGAAGATTTCCTCGGAAATCGAGCTTCCCAACTTCACGATTTGATCGCGAAGGCTCCGACAACGATTGATGTAGCTGTTGACCTTCTCCCCTGAGGTAATCTTCGTTTCTAGTAGTTGCTGGAGTAGTCGGCTCGAGGAGACGGAGTCCTTGGGCTGATACACGCCGTTCAGGTGGCGCCAAGCGTCGAGGGCTGGGGCGTTCTTGTATGAACGGATGTTCAGCTGTTCCGCCGGCGACATGTTACGCAGTAGAATCCCGTACGCCATCAGGGACTCGTTATAATAGTGAGTCCTTGCGTCGTCGGTATCTTCAGCAGGTCCCGAGTAGCTCCCGTCGAAGTAATGATAAATCTGCGCGTTTTGCAGCAGTAGTTCTAGCTCGAAGCTCCAGGTGTAAAAGTCTCTGCCGTCAAAGCACACACTTGTCTTTGCCTACTTCGCGCGCACTGTTTCACCAAACCTCGCACTGCTGGCCCGGCCGTGTCGGCCTACGCTTCGGGACTAGCCCGAACCTCACTACCAGTGTAGGACTAGCTAGCTCGCACGCATCGCGTTACCATTTGCATGTTTCGTGTATAAATGTTCGCTCATGCCTTCGCTCACATTTTGTACTCGTTTGACACTTAGTGCAATCCTCGCTACCTCGATTCATTGCACCCGTAGCAGCGTACAATCATTGCGAGAGCGAATAAACAGTCATGCGGGGCGAGTTAGCTACTGCGATACTGGCGGCGAGGTTCGCGCTAGAAGCGTAGGCCGACTCGGCCAAGTCCAGCAGTGCGAGGTTGGGGAAAGTGATGTGTGAAGGTTGCGAAACACCGTTACCAGTGCAAGTGTTGCTTTCGATGCTGCCCTGGGGCACCCAACCATCTTCCGTGGGGGTGTGGTCTTCCAGTGGACGAGGAATTTATTCCTCCGAGATCCCTGGGGGTGGCAAATCCAATGGCTAAGAATCTAATCGGGTTCGATGATTGGCTCCGAAGCAGTACACGTCATCGAAGGTGGACGATGTCGTTGCAGTTGGCTCGTGGTTGGGATGTATGGTCGAAGGAAAATGGCGTGGAACGACGGACTGATGTGCCAATCGGCGGGTAACAGTAGATGGGTGTCAAACTTATATGTTGCTTATTGTGTAGGCTGTATTGGGGTTGCCCATATGGGGTACAACCCAATTAGGGTTTCCTACTTGTACCCATCTTGCTGATAGTTCATTCATTCCTCTTCGTACTTCTGACATGGTTTCAGAGCAGGTCCTAGCCTAGGACCATTTTATTTAGGGCCCACCAAGCCGATCTACCCCACGCGTCGCGCCGCCCGGTTAGCGTCGCGCCGCCCTGCCCTGCCCTGCGTCGCGCTGCCGCGCATGCCCTGCCCTGCCCTGCCCGCTCGCTACTTGTTGCTGCGCACCCTGCCCTGTCGGCGCGCATCTCGCTACCGTGCGCACTGCCCTGCCCGCGCGCTGCTCGCCGCCGCGCCGCGCGCTTTGTTTGCGCGCCGCTCACAGCCGTGCCGTGCACCCTGCCTGCGCGCCCTGCCTGTGCGCCGTCGCGCCGCGCGCCCTGCCTGCGCACCGCTCGCTGCCGCCACTGCGCCACACCGCCGCGCCGCACGCCCTGCCCCGCCCACGCGCCGTTGCCGCCGCCGCGCGCCCTTCCTTGCCCGCGAGCCGCCCGCCGCTGCGCGCCCTTCCTTGCCCGCGCGCCGTTCGCCGCCGGCCCTGGCTTGCCCACGCGCCGCCCGCCGTCGGCTCTACCCTGCCTGCGTGCCCTGCCCTGCCCGCTCGCCGCTGCCGCTAAGCGCCCTGCCCTACCCGCGCGCCGCCCGCCGCCGTGCGCCTTGCCCTGCCATCGCGCCACCAACAGCCGCATGCCCTGCCGTGCCCTTGCGCCGCTAGCACCCGCGCTGCCCTTCCTGTGCGCCGCCCTACTGGCCGCTGCCCTACGCTGCCCTCTTTGCATGCTGCTCTGCTGCTAGCACGTTCGCCTGCTCTGCCTGCTATGGTGACCCTGAGCGTCCTCACCTTTGATTCAGAGGGCCGCCCGATAGAGTTCGACTCTTGGCTCGATGACTTACAACTATTCTTACTAAGCGACTCTAAGGACGGTATTTTGCTGTTTGACCTCACTTATGGCGCCTCTGTTGCCCTTGTCGACACAAATGACAATGCGACTCGCTCACAGTGGCTTACTCATGACGCTACTGCTCGCCTAGCCATTCGCAACCACCTGCCGTTAGCCGAACGCGCTCACTTCGGACAGCACAAGACTACGAAAGCACTGTACGATGCTGTAGTCGCTTGTTACTCCTCCCCGGCCACTGCTGCTCTAGGCCGCCTTCTCCTTCCCTACCTGTTCCCAGAGCTATCCGCCTTTGCCACAATAGCCGACCTCATCACTCACCTTAGCACTAGTGACACTCGCTACCGTGCTGCGCTTCCCACCGAATTTCTCACCAAGAACCCTCCTCCCATGTACATCACTCTCTACTCCATAGTCACCCGCCTCCCTGACTCTCTTAGCGCTGTCAAGGACCTCCTTCTCGCCCTTGACCCCACCACCCTCACTCTCGACCTGCTCGAGAAGCACCTCCTTGCAACTGAGGCTAGCATAGTCGCTGTAGGCGCTTCTCGTGGCACTCCTCGCACTCCCTTCTTTGAGGGGTGTTCACCCTCCCCCCTTCTTCCCTCAGTCGCTTCTGCTGCAGCTGTTGACTACCTTCGTGCTGAGGAGGTAGGAGCTGCGTCTGCCCCTAGTGGGAGGCGCTGTAGCAGCAAGGGCAGGGGAGGTAAGGGCGGTGGGGGCAGCAGAGGTGGAGGTGGTGGTTGGGGCGGTGGAGGCAGTGGAGGGGGCGGCGGTGGCAGAGGGAGTGGTGGTGGGAGTGGAGGTGTAGGTGGCGGCGGTGGAGGCAGCAGTGGCGGTGTTGGCGGCAGCAATGGTGGCGGCAGTGGGAGTGGAGGCGGTGGCGATGGTGGCGGCCAGGGTGGTACCAGTCAGAGGGGAGGCCTTGGCGGTGGTCAGAGGCAGCAGCAACAGCATCAGCTTTCGCCCCAAGAGCTACGTGAGTGGTTTGCTCAGCATGGGGCGGCTGGGGGTAGTGGTCCCTGCCCGTATGTCATTCGCACAGGTGACCGTACTGGTCAGACATGCGGGAAGCTCCACACCCAATACCGCTGCTTCTCTCGTCTTACCGACGCCTTCCGCACAGAGTTTCCCGACTCAGCTGAGCCCCCCCGCTGGGCAGAGCTGCTTAGGCAGGGTGTAGACATCTTTGCTCTTGATTATGATGCTATCCTTTATGCCATGTATGCATTGACTGTTAGTGCTGAGGGTTGCTGTGCTGCTACGCTGCGCATCAGCTCAACCTCTGGCCCCGTGTCTCATTGCCGGAGACCTCGCCGATACTGCGTTGGACGGGAGAGGTTGGCGATGCGTTGGTGTTCCAGGTCTGGGGATGTCCGCGATTCGTCCGCGGACAAGCTCTCCTCCCGCGCCGTTCCCTGTGTCTTCCTTGGCTTTCCTCTGACGCGCCTGGCTGGTAGTTTTACCACCCCACCTCGCGCCGTGTCCTGCCCTCTCGGGACGTCACGTTTGACGAGCCGGTTCCATTTTACCATCTCTTCCCCTACCGCACTGCCCCTCTCCTTCCCCCGCCGCTCTTCCTCGCACCAGGTCCTCCTCCGATAGACCCCCTCCCCCCTCAGGGTCCTGCTCCCTCAGGTGTGTCCCAGGTAGACCCTGTTGAGCCTGTCGAGGTGGCTGTCGACTATGGTGCTGCTCAGGGTACTGTGTCTTGGGGTGCCGAGCCTGCGGGTGCAGGGCCTGGGGGTGCTGGACCTGAGTGTGCGGAGCCTGGGGGTGCTGAGCTTGAGCGTGCGGAGCCTGGGGGTGCTGAGCCTTAGGTTGCTGAGTCTGAGGGTACAGAGCTAGTGGGTGCTGAGCCTGAGCGTGCGGAGCCTAGGGGTGCTGAGCCTGAGCGTACAAATACCGGGATGCTGAGCCTGGGGGTGCTGAGCCTGGGGGTGCCGAGCCCGAGCGTGCTGAGCCGGGAGGTCCTACGGGTCTCTTGTCTCGGCGGGAGCCCCTCTCTCCACTGCAGCTGCGCGAGTGGTTTTCTCGGTGCTGGAGCCTCCGGAGTGGTGCTGCTGGAGCTGAGGGGCCTACCGCTGGAGGCCCTGGAGCTGGAGTTATTGGAGGTACTGGAGCTGCTGGTCCCGGAGGTGCTCGTACTAGAGGTCCTGGAGCTACTAGAGGTGGAGTTGCTGCAGGAGCTGGAGCTGCTGGAGCTGGAGGTGCTACTGGAGCTTCTGGAGCTGCTGGAGGTGCTGGAGCCGCTGGTCCCGGAGGTGCTCGTATTGGAGGTGGAGCTGCTGGAGCTGGAGCTGCTAGAGGTGCTGCGGGAGTTGGAGCTGGAGCTGCTGGAGCTGGTAGTGCTGCAGGCGTTGGAGCTGGAGAACCTGGAGCTGGAGGTGCTGGCCCTGGGGGTGCTAGCGCTGTCGGTGCTGGTTGTGGAGGCGCTGTGGGGCCGCGAGCGTACTTCGTTCCTCTGCTTCAGCAGGTTCTTGGTCTCCCGTCTTCTGCTAGCCTTACTCCTCCCTTACTGTGTCCACCGCCTGACCAGTCCCAGCCGTAGTTACAGCCAGCCTCCCCACTGCCTGCTCCTGCTCCCTACACTGAGCAGCCCGGAGGTCTTACAGAGCGTCGTGAGCCTGCGTCTTGTCAAGCGTCGCCTGTTCGCGCTATGAGCACTGGTCGTCGTGTTTCGCGTAAGCATCCTCCTCCTGTCCCCGGCACTCACCAGATGGCCCTTCTTCCTTCCTCTGTTCCACGGCGTGTCCCTCTGCCTTCTCCTCCTGCGTCCTCTCTTGCCGACGGCCTGGACCCAGAGTCTGACTTAATTCATGCTGCCAGCCCTGCTGTCACACGTCTGCTCGCCACTGTTGTCACTGACCCTTCCTTTGAGTCCACTTCTGCATCTGCCTTAGTTGCTCAGCTTGTCGACTTTACTCCTCGCTGTCGTCTCGACTACGCCGCTAGTCTTGTTGCTAAGTCAGAGTCTGTCTATCCTCCGTCCGTCGACGGTGAGTGTGCTCTTGGCACGGACGTCCTTGAGGACAGGCAGGAGGACTTTGAGTGTTTTGCAGCTGCTGTACCTCATCTTGTGTCCATGCTGATTGCACCTGAGGGAGACCCGAATGCACCAGACATCCCGACCCCACGCTCTTACGCAGAGGCGATAGAGGGTCCCTACTCCTCTTACTGGCGAACAGCCATAACTGCAGAGATGGCATCCTAGAAGTCCACAGGCACTTACGTCGACGAGGTTCCCCCACCTGGGGTGAAAATCATCAGTGGCATGTGGATTTTCAAGGTGAAGCGGCCGCCGGGTTCTCCGCCTGTCTTCAAGGCGCGTTACGTTGCACGACGCTTCAGTGAGGGACATGGAGTTGACTTCTTCCAGACCTTCTCAGCTACCCCGAAGATGACCACTCTTTGGCTTCTGCTGCACCTCGCCGCTCAGCGTGAGTACGAGCTTCACTCTCTTGACTTCAGCACAGCTTTCCTACAGGGCAGCCTGCACGAGGAGATCTGGCTGCACCGCCCACCTGGCTTCACTGGTTCGTTCCCTCCTGGTACCCAGTGGAGCCTCCGGCGGCCAGTCTACGGTCTCTGCCAGGCGCCTCGCGAGTGGCACGACACACTGAGGATGACGCTTGCGGCTCTTGGGTTTGCTCCTTCGACTGCTGACCCGTCGTTGTTTCTACGCACCGACACTTCGCTGCCGCCGTTCTACATCCTTGTGTACGTCGAAAACTTGTACTTGACCTTGCTTACCCCCTTAGCATCTTGGCACGCTACGTTGCGCCCGGGAGACACCAACCAGAGCACTGGAAGGCTGCTAAGTTGGTGATGTGCTACTTGTGCAGTACGTCGGGCATGGAGCTCGTGCTTGGAGGACGGGCTCGAGTTGTCCTCACTGGTCACGCAGACGCTTATTGGGTTGACGACTTGGCTACGCAGCGGTCGTCACAGGGTTACACCTTTAGCCTTGGCTCCGGCTCTGTTTCATGGCGGTCTACCTGCTTTTCTTCTATTCTCAGTTCCAGTTGTGAGGCTGAGATCTACACAAGGGCCATGGCTGCACAGGAGTTACGCTGGCTCACCAACCTGCTAACCGACTTGGGAGAGCCGCCTCGTTCTCCTCCAATTCTGTACGTCGACAACAAGGCCATGATTGCCTTGTGTGAGGAGCACAAACTGGAGCACAAAACGAAGCACATCGCTCTACGCTACTTCCTTGCTCGAGAGTTGCAGCAGCGAGGTCAGCTTCGTCTGCGCTACGTGGCCTCTGAGGCCAACACTGCTGATATCTTCACCAAGGCACTTCAGCCTTGTGATCATCAGCGTTTTTGTACTGCTCTAGGCTTTGTGCCTTCTTTACCCCACTTGCTCACTTCTTGACTTTGCCTGTACTGTGATCTATATACTTATATCTGCATGCTTACTCTTGCCAGGTTGTGATCACTGTACTGCTTGTTCTCCTTTATATATATAACTGTGCATGTGAACTGGCCTTATGGCCATTCGCGTGTGCTCAGAATGCGTGGTGACTTCGTGATCCACCCTGAGCTTGCTTTTCTTTTCTTGACCGGTCTTGTGACCTCTTGTTCTCTCCCACTTTGCCTATGGGGGTGTATCAAACTTATATGCTGCTTATTGTGTAGGCTGTAGTGGGGTAGCCCATATGGGGTACAACCCAATTAGGGTTTCCTACTTGTACCCATCTTGCTGATAGTTCATTCATTGCTCTTCGTACTTCTGACAATGGGCAATGATGAGCGTACTGTAATCTCTTGGCAAGAAGACCCCCTCTCCTCCCCCCCCACTTCCCGCATAAAAGCCGAATGTGTCTTCTTTCCAACATAAGGGTCTCTTATTCTGTCAATCCTGGTGAGGACCCGTCTTTTCACAACATAAATATTAAGACCACCATCTTTTGCGATATGTTGCATAATCTCAAGAGTGATGCATAGCGGAATGATGATGACTAGCAAGGTGGGAGATACAAAAGCTAAACCTTTAAATTATTGTACTCCCTACATTCCTACTCACTATAGCCTATCTATATAGTGTATAGCGTTTGACACACCCCCATAGGCTAAGTGAGGGGCATCAAAACAAACAAAAGAAACGAAAGGTCACAAGACAAGTCAAGAGAAATAACAAGGCAACGCTTAGGGTGGATCTCAAGATCACCACACATTTCGAGCACAAGCAAACGGCCACAAGGCTAGTTCAAGAGTTCACAAATATATGCAAGGACAAGCGGAGCAAGCGGCAAGAAAGAATGTTACAGCAACCTAGCACCAATGTCAACAAGGCCTAACTACGGACAGAACCTGTGGTGGTCACTAGGCACTAAGGCCTTGATGAAAATGTCTGCTGTGTTGGCCTCTGGGGCCACGAAGTCCAAGTGTGCATGACAGCATGGCTGCAACTCTCACAAGAGAAAGTACCTCACGACAATGAGCTTCATTCTACTCTCCAGTCGAGGCTCTTGACATTGGAGGATCCTGGCCTTGTTATCAGCAAACAAGGTCGGTGCAGAGCGAGGCCGCTCACCAAGGTCGGCGAACAAGAAAGTCAACCAGCAAAGCTTCTGCGCAGCCATGGCACCAACGTAGATCTCTGCCTCTGTATTAGACGAAGCCACAGATGACGACCAAGTAGAACTTCACGACACAGCTCCAATGCCCAAGCTGAAGCAGTACCCATGACTGGACCTCTGTGTCTCCACGTCGTTGGCGTAGGAAGAGTCGTAGTGACCGGTCAGAATAACTGGCTTTTCTCTCCAAGCACAAGCCCCATTCCTCGTGTAGTTGCCAGGTATTTTGCCACCCTCATAGGAGCTGTCCAGTGAACATGACGATGTCTCCCAGCCGCAACAAAGTGAGAGAGGACACTAAGAGGAAAGGCGAGGTCCGGATAAGTACAAGTCATCAGGTACATGAGGCAGCCCACAAGCTCTGTGTAGGGACCACTAGACTCAAAGGGATCGTCGGGAAAAGTGCTGGAGAGTCTGTAGTCAACGGCAAGGAGTGGGCTGTGTGGTGGAGTGCTGAAGCCCGAACCGCTGAAGGATATGCTGCACCATGTGTGACTGTGAGAGTGTAATGGTGCAAGTGGCTCTGTCCCTGGTGATGTGCAAGCCAAGGTAGCGCCGCAGCTCACCAAAGTCAGTGCGTGATGGTCGAGGAGCGAGTTCTGAAAATATATTCTTCATCCTGGGTATAACTACATGGCTATATACAGGTACGATGCAAGGCAGGTAGCCCAAGTGTTACTAGAATGTACCTAGGTATAACTATCATAAATATAGTCAAGCAACGAAACTAGGAAATATGCATAAAAAGCGATAAGACAATCTAGAAATAAGCAAGATAAAGTAAGTATGGGTGAGGACATGCGTTGAACTCTCAGAGCTACGCTGTAGATTTGTACCAGGTGGCAGCTTCCGAAAAAATCGCCGACATTGACACGCTTTGTTCGGTGTCCCGAAATTTTCATGGATGACCTGCCCAACGGCTTGTTACCTAAGAGTTCAAAAGATCGCAGGATATCAGCTGGAGCCAGGCGCCAACCAACGGTCCGGACGCACAGGCGGCTGAGCCAACCAGAGCCCGACAAGTACGTACCCAACCAGCGGTTGAGGAGCCAGCTGGACCATCTTCTCATCAAGGGATTTAACCGGCCAAGCACGTACCCATTCGCAACACCAATTTTGCGTTACCTAATTCCGCGATCGGACGACCTTCTAAATCGACTTTGCAAGGCTTTTCACTTCTCAAAGATCGATTTGCGAGGGGGCTACCATCAAATTTGTGTGTCCGCGGACAACTGCCCGAAGACTGCATTTCACACATGCTACGGCAGTTACGAATTTACAGTGATGTCGTTCGGACTGTCAAACGCGCCTTCAACATTCCAGCTTTCCATAAACCCGGTGTTTCGGGACCTGCTCGACAAGAAAGTTATCGTTTACCTGGAAGACATCTTGGTGTACATCAAGACTCATGAAGATCATTTCCAAGACTTGGAGGAGGTGCTCCGGCGTTTGCAACAGCACCGACAAGTCATGAAGTGCTCTGAGTGCGAGTTCCTAAAAGTTGTAGCTGGAGTTCCTAGGGCACATGGTTTCAGGGGAAGGAATAAATATTGGCCCTCATAAAGACAGTATTTTCAGTGGAAGCCTCCGACCAACATCACGGAGTTGCAGAGTTTCCTCGATTTTGTGAATTGCGTCCGTCGCTTTGTACCAAATATGGTTGGGTGTGACCAAGCCCTTAACCGACCTTCTACACAAAACTGTTTCTTTCTCGTGGCGAGAGAGGGAATAGTCAGCCTTTGACGAGCTCAAAAACATATTAAGTTCACCCTCGGTTCTTCAGCTAAAAAAAAAAAAAAAAAAAAAAAAAAAAAAAAAAAAAAAAAAAACATGTCATGCCTGACAAGAGCCAACGTGACGATATGAACAAATCATACGAGCCCAACCACAATTCAACCCGCGACAAATCAGGTGGTTGGACTCCCTCGGGTCCAACTTTCGCTTTGTCATCACGTACAAGAAGGGCGCCAACAACATCGCCGACGCCCTGACCAGATCATCCATCCAGACCGCATCATTTATTACCGCCCAAGCCAACCTGTTTTTATCAGGCCTATTTATCCACGGGTACAAGACCGATCCACGATGCAATACGGGAAGTACTATCTAAAAGCCGGTACTAACCGGATTTGGGTCCTGTCAAATCGGCCTTTATGGAAATTAATACTGGCACGACATATTGTCGGACGTGCAGCGCTACATGACAGCCTGCCCGATCTGCCAATTCATGAAGTTGTCGCGACAACGTCCAGCTAGGTTGATGCAACCCCTTGATCTACCCGTACGACCGTGGCAAACAAGTAACGATGGACTTCGTTACGAGGCTGCCAACTAGCACGAGAGGCATCGTCTCGGATCTGGTTGTCGTTGACCGATAAACGGATGGTTGAAATAGCCTTAGTAGGCTATGACTTAGTTAGGAGAAAGGTGAGTTAGGGAAGTAGCAAGAGAAATCTTGGGCAAGCAAAAGGGGGTTTCACTATTAACCAGAAGTACAAGATATAGGTAGCAAAGAACAAGGACAGTTGGGTGCACCACCAACGAACGGTAAGTATAACTACACTACTAAACTACAAGCAGTTATAAAATATGTAAAGCATATTTCGGCAAATTTTGCACCATGCCGCACGACGATCACACAGCGAAGCTGTTCATCTTCACCGTCATATGCCTACACGGGTTACCTTCCGCGATCGTCAGCGATTGAGATCCAAAATTTATGTCGAAGCTAGGAGATGTGGGCACAGTACGTCACCCGCCTGCAGTTTTCTTCGTCAGACCACCCGCAAACTGACAGTCAAACAGAACAAACAAACAGGACTATAGAGTAGGTGATACGAACCAACTGCCCCGACCTGTCCAAACGGGAGGACTCGCTCCCGATGCTGGAATTTGCGTTTAACAGCACCCTCAGCAACATGTCGAGAAACGCTAGTAGGAAGTTAGAAACAGAAAGAGTGGTTGCACTAGCTGCAGATAGGATACATATAGCAAACCCCAATTTGGGTTGTACTCACTATAGAGTACCCCACAGCAGACTAGACAATTATAGCATTCTAACACACCCCCATAGGTAAAGTGGGGTATGATCAGCACAACAGGTAGTCGCATAAGAAGTTCACAAGCACAAGCAAAGCTAGAGGCAGTCACAGAGGGCAAGCAAGGAGGAGGAGGGACTGTGAGAGGAGTGGAGATAGGAGGCGACGGGTGAAGCCGCAGACACACGGGCAGCAGGAGCGGCGCGCACGGTGGCTACCGAGCAAGGGCCCTAGACTACAGGAGTAACTGGCTCTGCGGCTAAGACGAGCGGCAGGAGCAACGGACCCACGGGCGACTGGCGCAGCAGGCCCGCTGGGCTGCCAGAGCAAGGGCCCCCACACCCGCCACCCCCATACCTGCCACCCCCATACCCCCAACGCAGGCGGCGCGCATGCGGCGCGGGGCATATGCGCGGGCAGCAGCTGGGGCAACGTGCGAGCGGAAGCGGGGCGGCGCGCGGGTCCCTAGGGCGCTGCGACGGGCGACGGGCAGGGCGGCGCGTGGGCCCCCAGGGCGCCGCGACGGGCGACGGGCAGGGCGGCGCGAGGGCCCCCGGGGCGCTGCGACGGGCGACTAGAGGGGGTGGCACGCGGGCCCCCGGGGCGCCGCGACGGGCGACGGGAGGGGGCGGCGCGCGGGCCCCTGGGACGCCGCGACGGGCGACGGGAGGGGACAGTGCGCGGGCCCCCGGGGCACCGCGACGGGTGACGGGAGGGGGGACGCCGCGTGGGCCCCTGGGGTGCCGCGACGGGCGACAAAACCGTCGCGCGCCCGCCACACGCCCCAAGCGCGCGGCGGGCAGAAAAAACGCCTCGGGCGCCGGGCGCGCTGCAGGCAGAAAACGTCGCGCGCCCCGGGCGCGCGACAGGCAGGTGTTGGTGCAACCCTACGGTTTGCACTCGGCATGTTGTCCGTGTGCGTGCATGTGTGTGTGTATGGAATGGTATGAGGGCATGGGATAATATATATTTCATGCTTATAATTGTGTGTGAATGTTGAGTCATGATGTCGAGTGTGTGTGTCGAGTCAATAGCGAGTTATCGCTAGACGCGTGTTACGCGGTCGTTTGTGTCTCGCGCGCGGTTTTTATTTTTGTCGTGCGCGGTTTCTATTTTGTCCTGTGTCGAACGTTCGGTGTGTCGCAGGTGTGTGCAGCAGACCCATCAAGAACTCAAGGATGAGTTTGTGATGAAGAGCCCGAGCCTTGGTGTCAAGCCTCAAGTGATTTCGAAGCTCGCCAAAAGGGTACACGTCAAGATATTGAAGATAGTTACATTACTTTGTGTAGTGTAACCTTTCACTTGGTGTAGGCCCTAGTGAAGGGTAGTTTCGAGACCCTTCGTGGTTGGGGACAGTGTGGCACTGTTCCACATCACTGTACCTCGGCTCTTGGGGTTTGTAGGAGCTGGGAGTCATTCCCAACTCGTAACTCTTCATATCTCTTCCTATTTTGTGTTCTAAGACTAAAGTGGCTGCCATGGTGCCGTTCGTTCAAACCGACACTGTGTCGTCAATACTTGGTGAAATTGTGCGATCTAAAATGCCTATTGTAGGCGACGTTAAGACGCTCCAGATCCAAGTTGAATCAGGTCATTTGAAGTTGTGACCAGAACGCTATGAACGTTTGAAGCCGCTGTGCAGAAATCCGGCTGTGCACTCTATCTTTCGTTTTAGGCACATTGGAGCCTATTGTGACAATAACAGCAGGACAGCAGCGAGAGCAGGTGGGCCCACAGGCCAGGAGCTTTCTTGCTCTGATAGCATGTCGAGAAACGCTAGCAGAAAGTTAGAAACAGAAAGAGGGGTTGCACTAGTAGCATATAGGATACATTTAGCAAACCCTAATTTGAGTTGTACTCACTATAGAGTACCCTACTGCATACTAGACAATTATAGCATTCTGACACAACAAACCAGTAGTACACCCGGGATAGACCAATTCCATCCTACTTACGGGATAGACCCCGTGGTCCACTCGTCAACGACACTCGACAATCCGGTACCACGCTCCCAGCAGTTCATCACAGAACTTCAGACCGCCCACGATAAAGTAACCAACTTTTTTTCGCAAGGCAAATACCGTCGCCAACCGAAATGCATATAAATGACGACGAAATTTACCCTTTCACCACGGGGCAGCTAACCCTTTTATACACGAAGAACCTTCGGCTGCCCCAACCAGTAAAATTCCGCCCCGGATGCGTGGGCTCATTTTGCATCGTCAGGATGTTGATACCTGTCACAAGAGAGTTGCTTCTCCTGGATGACTGGCACATACATGATGCATTCCGCGTCAGTCTACTTCAACATATTGTCGCACCCCATGCGTCCGACATCGCACGACCCAACCTCGCGCCAAGTGTTCGGCGTGTGGTATCTGACACCCGTGGAAGATAATACATCATCTCGAGGACATAACAGAAACATGATGCTACATCGTTTTCCTCCTCCGATTGGCAGATTTCAATCATTGACCACTAGGACTTCAGATTGGTTTTGGGCCACCCTTAGGAATCAGGGTATCAGGCATAGTCAACCCTGATGCTTGGGGTATATTTTTTGTTAGCCTGACAAATACAGGCTAGAAATTGCGAAGGTCTGAATGTGTCAGACTAAAAAATTCCACACTCTGAATTTTGCTGCTTAACGGAAGTGATACACTGATTACTGTGCTGGATTTAATAACCGCAATTTAGCAAAGTTTAGCAACAACACAAGGCCTTGCAGACACTCCACCACCATTCACTACTTCTCATTCTCCACTACCAGGGACAGAAGACTCTGCAACAGCTTCTGCAAATTTACCTTCGCCCGGGATTGTGTAAGAGAAGTTCTTGGTGGACCGCCTCAACTTCTCTTCGCGGAATACAGTGTCAAATGTTATATCTGCTACAGCTTGTTTAGGCTGTAGTGGGGTAGATACTATGGGGTATGATAACTTAGGGTTTCCTACTTGTACCCCACATTTGACCTAGTGCAACCACTTTTCATTCTGACATGGTATGAAGAGCCTAGGTTAGGGACCTAGGACCGATTACTTAAGGGCCCACCGTTCCGCTAGAGGTGCCCTCGTGCGCCCTACTGTCTTAGCGCCCTCATGCGCCTCTCTCTTAGTGCGCCCTCGCGCGCCCTTCTCTCACGCTGCTCATTTGCAGCCCGCTAGCAGCCCGAGCGCGGCCTCGCGTTTTTAGCACGAGTAGCTCGTTAGCCGCCTAGGGCGGCCCGATTTTTTCTCGCGAGCCCCAGCAGGCCGTCGCCCGTAGGCCCCGCTCGCCCCTAGGCCGACGCTCGACCCACCGCCGCCCGCCCGCAGGTCGCAGCCCGCGCGCAATAGCGATCGCGCGCCAGCTGCTGCAGCTCGCACTTAGCCGCCGCACGAGGGCGGCGTGACTACGAGCTTCACTCTCTTGACTTCAGCACAGCTTTCTTGCAGGGCAGCCTGCACGAGGAGATCTGGCTGCGCCACCCTCCTGGCTTCACTGGGTTGTTTCCTCCTGGTACCCAGTAAAGCCTCCGGCGGCCGGTCTACGGTCTCCGCCAGGCGCCACGTGAGTGGCACGACACACTGAGGACTACACTTGCAGCTCTTGGGTTCGCGCCTTCTACTGCTGACCCGTGGCTGTTTCTGCGCGCCGACACTTCGCTGCCGCCGTTCTACATCCTCGTGTACGTCGACGACTTGGTCTTTGCCACTACTGACACTGAGGCTCTCGCCCACGTGAAGTCGGAGCTGCAGAAGACACACACGTGCACAGACCTGGGTGAACTGCGAAGCTACCTTGGCTTGCAGATCACGCGGGGACAGAGCACGTCGCACCATCACTCTGACTCAGTCACACATGGTGCAGCAGGTCCTTCAGCGCTTCGACTTCACCTGGTCCTCGGCACAGGCGACTCCTCTGGCTAAAGGTCACTCGGTCTCAGCTCCACCTTCGGACGAGTCCGTAGAGCCGAGTGGTCCTTACCCAGAGCTAGTGGGCTGCCTCATGTACCTGTGGCGTCAGGGAACTGCTCGCGCCAGGCGTCGTCGAGGCGAAAGGAACAGCGTTGCACCGTGTGAAACCTCCCACAGGTCTGGCCAGTGCGGTCACCTGTGCAGATGGCGTACGGGCAGGTACCTCCACCCCCAGACCCCCCACGCTGAGAGTACCACTCACGGAGCTGCTGGGACGACGGGGTCTCGCTGGGACGCTGCTGCTGTTGCCTCTGGCCACCTCCGATCCCCCCACGCTGCACCGCTCCACCGCGCCTGCCACCAGCTCCACTGCCGCCACCACTACCACCACCACCCCCGCCACCCCCGCCAACGCCGCCGCCACCACCCCCGGCTCCGCCACTGACCCCCCCACCACCAGCACCACTGCCACCACCGCCACCACCCCCGCCGCCTCCACCCCCTCCACCACCGCCGCCCCCGCCGCCACCTCCGCCACCCCTGCCCCCTTTGCCCTTGCCGCCCTTGCGCCTCCCACTAGGAGCAGACGCAGCCCCGACCCCCTCAGCACCGAGGTAGTTGACAGCAGCAGCAGATGCAATGGAGGGGAGGAGGGGGACGGGGGAGCACCCCTCAAAGAAGGGGACACGAGGGTCGCCACGAGAGGCACCTACAGCTACAATGCTCTTCTCAGCTGCTAGGAGTTCCTTCTCGAGCAGGTCGACAGTGAGGTCGATAGGGGAGAGGGCGAGAAAGTGGTCCCTGACAGTGCGAAGGGAGTCAGGGAGGCGGGTGACTAGGTGATAGAGTGTGAGGTACATTGGGGGAGGGTTCTTGGCTAGGAAATCGGGGGGAAGCGCGGCACGGTAGCGAAGATCACTAGTGCGGAGGTGCGTGATGAGGTCAGCTACAGTGGCAAAAGCAGACAGATCGGGGAACAGATAGGGCAGTGAGAGACGGCCTATCGCAGCAGTAGAAGAGGAGGAGTAGCGTCCAACTACAGCGTCGTACAGCTCCTTAGCGGTCTTATGCTGGCCAAAGTGCTCACGCTCATCTAACGGTAGGTGGCTGCGAACGGCTAGGTGAACATGAGCGTTACGGGTCTGCCACTGTGAGCGAGCAGTGCTGTCAGCAGTAGCAGCAGGTGCGGGAGCGGCGCCGGACTACGAGCTTCACTCTCTTGACTTCAGCACAGCTTTCTTGCAGGGCAGCCTGCACGAGGAGATCTGGCTGCGCCGCCCTCCTGGCTTCACTGGGTCGTTTCCTCCTGGTACCCAGTGGAGCCTCCAGCGGCCGGTCTACGGTCTCCGCCAGGCGCCACGTGAGTGGCACGACACACTGAGGACTACACTTGCAGCTCTTGGGTTCGCGCCTTCTACTGCTGACCCGTGGCTGTTTCTGCGCACCGACACTTCGCTGCCGCCGTTCTACATCCTCGTGTATGTTGACGACTTGGTCTTTGCCACTACTGACACTGAGGCTCTCGCCCACGTGCAGTCGGAGCTGCAGAAGACACACACGTGCACAGACCTGGGTGAACTGCGAAGCTACCTTGGCTTGCAGATCACCCGGGACAGAGCACGCCGCACCATCACTCTGACTCAGTCACACATGGTGCAGTAGGTCCTTCAGCGCTTCGGCTTCACCTGGTCCTCGGCACAGGCGACTCCTCTGGCTAAAGGTCACTCGGTCTCAGCTCCACCTTCGGACGAGTCCGTAGAGCCGAGTGGTCCTTACCCAGAGCTAGTGGGCTGCCTCATGTACCTGTGGCGTCAGGGAACTACTCGCGCCAGGCGTCGTCGAGGCGAAAGAAACAGCGTTGCGCCGTGTGAAACCTCCCATAGGTCTGGCCAGTGCGGTCACCTGTGCGGATGGCGTACGGGCAGGTACCTCCACCCCCAGACCCCCCACGCTGAGAGTACCACTCACGGAGCTGCTGGGACGACGGGGTCTCGCTGGGACGCTGCTGCTGCTGCCTCTGGCCACCTCCGATTCCCCCACGCTGCACCGCTCCACCGCGCCTGCCACCAGCTCCACTATCGCTACCACTACCACCACCACCCCCGCCACCCCCGCCAACGCCGCCGCCACCACCCCCGGCTCCGCCACTGACCCCCCCACCACCAGCACCACTGCCACCACCGCCACCACCCCCGCCGCCTCCACCCTCTCCACCACCACCGCCCCCGTCGCCACCTCCGCCACCCCTGCCCCCTTTGCCCTTGCCGCCCTTGCGCCTCCCACTAGGAGCAGACGCAGCCCCGACCCCCTCAGCACCGAGGTAGTTGACAGCAGCAGCAGATGCAATGGAGGGGAGGAGGGGGACGGGGGAGCACCCCTCAAAGAAGGGGGCACGAGGGTCGCCACAAGAGGCACCTACAGCTACAATGCTCTTCTCAGCTGCTAGGAGTTCCTTCTCGAGCAGGTCGACAGTGAGGTCGGTAGGGGAGAGGGCGAGAAAGTGGTCCCTGACAGTGCGAAGGGGGTCAGGGAGGCGGGTGACTAGGTGATAGAGTGTGAGGTACATTGGGGGAGGGTTCTTGGCTAGGAAATCGGGGGGAAGCGCGGCACGGTAGCGAAGATCACTAGTGCGGAGGTGCGGGATGAGGTCAGCTACAGTGGCAAAAGCAGACAGATCGAGGAACAGATAGGGCAGTGAGAGACGGCCTATCGCAGCAGTAGAAGAGGAGGAGTAGCGTGCAACTACAGCATCGTACAGCTCCTTAGCGGTCTTATGCTGGCCAAAGTGCTCACGCTCATCTAACGGTAGGTGGCTGCGAACGGCTAGGCGAACATGAGCGTTACGGGTCTGCCACTGTGAGCGAGCAGTGCTGTCAGCAGTAGCAGCAGGTGCGGGAGCGGCGCCGGACTACGAGCTTCACTCTCTTGACTTCAGCACAGCTTTCTTGCTGGGCAGCCTGCACGAGGAGATCTAGCTGCGCCGCCCTCCTGGCTTCACTGGGTCGCTTCCTCCTAGTACCCAGTGGAGCCTCCGGCGGCCGGTCTAAGGTCTCCGCCAGGCGCCACGTGAGTGGCACGACACACTGAGGACTACACTTGCAGCTCTTGGGTTCGCGCCTTCTACTGCTGACCCGTGGCTGTTTCTGCGCACCGACACTTCGCTGCCGCCGTTCTACATCCTCGTGTACGTCGACGACTTGGTCTTTGCCACTACTGACACCGAGGCTCTCGCCCACATGAAGTCGGACCTGCAGAAGAGACACACGTGCACAGACCTGGGTACACTGCGAAGCTACCTTGGCTTGTAGATCAACCGGGACAGAGCACGCCGCACCATCACTCTCACTCAGTCACACATGGTGCAGCAGGTCCTTCAACGCTTCGGCTTCACCTGGTCCTCGGCACAGGCAACTCCTCTGGCTACAGGTCACTCGGTCTCAGCTCCACCTTCGGACGAGTCCGTAGAGCCGAGTGGTCCTTACCCAGAGCTAGTGGGCTGCCTCATGTACCTGATGACTTGCACTCGTCCTGACTTAGCGTACCCTCTTGGCCTTCTGGCTCGCTACGTGGCTCCTGGTAGGCACCGAAAGGTGCACTGGGATGCTGCAAAGAGGGTACTGCACTACTTGTGCTGTACATCGGGCATGGGGCTCGTGCTTGGAGGGAGGAGCTCAGTTGTTCTCACTGGGCACTCAGACGCTTCTTGGGTTGACGACCAGGCTACTCAGTGGTCGTCACAGGGTTACACCTTCAGGGTTTCGTGGCGTTCTACGCGTTCGTGTTCAGTTCTCGGCTCCAGTTGTTAGGCTGAGATCTACGCCATAGCCATGGCTGCACAGGAGTTACGCTGGCTCACCTACCTGCTGACCGACCTGGGAGAGCTGCCTCGTTCTCCTCCAGTGCTGTACATCGACAACAAGGCTGCCATTGCCTTGTGTGAGGAGCACAGACTGGAGCACAGATAGAAGCACATCGCTCTGCGTTACTTCCTGGCTCGAGAGCTGCAGTAGCGTTGTCAGCTTCGTCTGCGTTACGTGGCCACTCAGGCCAACACAGCTGATATATTCACCAAGGCACTTCAGTCTGGTGATCATCAGCGTTTCTGCACTTTGCTAGGGCTTGTGCTCACTTTTCCTCACTTATTGTAGACTTTGCTGTACTGTGATCCATATATAAATACCTGCATGCTTGCTTTGCTAGGTATAGATCATTGTGATGCTTGTGTTACATATATGCCTCTGCATGTGAACTTGCCTTGTGACCTCTTGCTTGTGCTCAGTGAGTGTGGTGACGTTGTGATCCACCCTGAGCTTGCTTTGCCTTTCTTGACTGGTCTTGTGACCCCTTGCTCTTCCCCACTTTGCCTATGGGGGTGTGTCAAATGTTATATTTGCTACAGTTTGTTTAGGCTGTAGTGGGGTAGATACTATGGGGTATGATAACTTTAGGGTTTCCTACTTGTACCCCACATTTGACCTAGTGCAACCACTTCTTATTCTGACAGATAGACACCACCTCGAACTAGTCCACCTCGTACTAGAGCAGTGAACAATGCATCAGATACTACAGGGAGGCGTCGGAGAGGCTGTTACGACCCCAGGTCTTGATCAGATTCTGTTACTGAACCCCCTCTCGCACTCGACAGTGCTCAGAGGGAGCACAGCAACTGCTTGTCACATCTTCATCAGGTTCGGGAACGAGTGCTGCCAGTCATCATCACGTAGCATGTTCCCCAATGCCTGTTGGAAGTCCTCGTTGTTGTGTTGAGAAACCATTGTCGACGTGAACATCCACAACTCGCTCTAAGCTCTGGTTTAGTCAAGGCCTAAGGTACGGGAGTGAGTAAGGAAGGGGCTATACTCGCAGCAAGCGAGAGGAAAGGGGGTTGTTAAACCAAACAGCCAATGTTAGACACAAGCGCATGAGCGAGAAGATACACAGCTCCATATGATATGGTAAGGGGATAACAACACGCTTAACCGGATGTTGAACTCTACCAGATGCCTACCCGGAAGCTGGTTCTCGTACATCTTGTGCAGTTTGGCGAGCCACTTCTTGAAATTCTCCGCCTGTCTAGCATCGTCTGCTACGTATGAAGCAGAGCAGAACAGCTTCGTCCCCTCTAGATGCTCCAGGTCCCTCATGCGCCACGCAAGCTCCTTGTTGACCGCACGCACGAACTTCAAAGAAAGTTTGAAGCGCGCCGAAGCGTCTCCGCCTGTCTCTTGCCCTTCGATTGCCCTCTCGTGGAGTGTGTAGCTGAAGGACACTGGTTCCCTGTCACTGTCCACGCCCTCCGCTTTGACCTCCCGCTTATCCATCTTCTGATGACGCGTAATAAAGTCATTCAGCGTCATCTTCTCGCCGCTGCCAAAGTGATGCTCGGGGGAACCGTTAAAGTAGTAGTTTTTTTTTTTAATGCAACTGTGTCTTCTGTACGATGTGCGCCGAGTCACGTCAATCTGAAGAGGCAATACACATCAAATGGTTATCAAGACTTAAAACCGCTACACGAATGCACTCAAGAATCGTCAATGCTTACCTGCCGTTGCTGGAACCGTTGGTTGAGATGGGTCAATACCCACAGTACATCAGCCAGGAGACGAAGCAGCTTATGAAATTTGAACGACGTTGCAATCTCGTACAGCTTAGGCTTGTACTCTTTCAAGACCACGATTACCGCAGGTAGAATCTCGAGCAGCCGTTGAACGGCCTCACCACGTGACAGCCACCGAACTTCATGAATACCTTGAGCGTCCAGGTTGGTATTACAGAAGACCTGCTGAATGTTATGGAACTTGTCGTACCTCACGTTGGAACGGCCGATGAGTTCTGCGAATCCTCGAATGACATCATCAACCATGAAGAGCTCGGTGACGGCCTCCGCCACATCTTTGGCGGCTAGATCTTCCTTGATATGGAAAACAGAAAGCAACATGAGTACGAATCCTCACTTCAGCCCCATGGTTTAACAACAAATAAACGGGAGAGGATCTTACCGGTGTGCGATACAGTGCGTTGAGGCGAGGTGTGGGACCCGCATGCGCAGACGGGCGACGACACCCTTGTTCTTCCCCACCATCACATTCTTACAATCTGTTGAAACTGTAGAGATCTTGTGTAGATCCATTCCAATCCTTGTCAAGTACTGCACCACAGCAGAAGTCAGAGACGCAGCATTAGGACGGTAAAAAATTATGAGTGTGAGAAACTCATTCACCACAGCGATGCCACGGAAGAAGGTAGCGTAGAATATGAGGTGTTTCTCGTGGACTCGATCTGTGCTCTCGTCGAGGGACAAGCCAATCCATGGTGACTCGAGCAAGTGAAAGCACTGCACTTCTTGCAGGTACGTTGAGATGGCGCGTAGTTTCTCTCTGAAGCCGTATCTGGACACCACAATAACAACTGATGGTTGTCAAAACCGGCTCACCATAACATTCAATCCACACACGAAAATATACAGGCGCTTATTCCGTGTAGTATGCGCTGAAGCCACCACCGTTGGGTAGGTCGTGAAGGCCCTCCTTAGCCAAGAACTGGCAAAGCGGGATGAACATCGCGATTGGGGCATCCTCCTTGCAGACGAAAAGGGCGATATGCAGAACTCGTATGATGTGTCGCGTCGACGCGTCCGTGGCCTGCCAGCGGGTGAGTTTCGCTTATTTCGCCTTGTCAGCTTCAGCATCCGCTTAGTTCTAGACTGCTTTCTTATGGGCTCTCGTGGCGGAGTGGGCCCGGACGCTTCCAACCTGTAGATCGTGCCCACCCTCTCCTTTCACACCATAGTTGGTGTGCGCAGAGGGGTCGCCATGCTGCACGCAGATGTCACACTTCAGTTTTGCAATCATGTTAGACAGGCAAACAATACTCAACCATTTGAACTGCCCACACCACTCAGTCTCAAAACGATGCTTAATGGCATCGTACATAACGTCACCAGTTGTTTTAGGAGGAGCCTTATTGACAGGAGCGGCAGGACGCGAGGTGATGAAGCTCCCCAGAGCCGCTGCTGCTTGTACTTGGCTCCGACCCGTGGGCGTTTCCCCGGCGTGTTGTTCACAATAGACGGTGACTACGCGGGGGCCCTGGACGAGCCTTCACCACCGCCTAGCACAAGCACGATTGAAGTGTGCGGCTCCCAGTCAGCCGCCGTGGATGGAGGCTAGAATGGGTACACAGTTCCCACACTGCGCACTGGATAGGCGGGACGTGACGCTGATGCTATCGATACGCTAAAGTTGTCAGCAAGGCGGGGAAGAACACCCAGCACATTAAGGCCATTACTCAGTCCACCAGGCGATTCTGGTGTCTGCTTGGCAGGCATGATTGAGACTGTGAAACCCCCTCGTTGGTGTTCCCCACGCGAAGAGTATGAGGAGGATGAACAAGATGGGGTGACCTTGGGAGCAAAACCCCCGCCAAAACTCGTTAAGGTAAGGATGAACTCGGAGCGCGTTCCTTGCATGGCTCATTGTAGTACCATTTGGCTGCTTTGTGCTTCCCTGGACAGCACAAAACCAGCCTCTCTGGCCCACTGTGTTGTCGGCGCGCTGCTAGACAAGCCTGGCAGCTGTCAAATGCTGCTCAGGCTTTGTTTCCGCAACGTGCTGTCAAAATGGCTGCCAACACCGCCAATGGGGTGGTTACGCGGCTTGACGTGGAAATTTTGCCGGGACTGCACATATAGCTCTGGGTATGTTGGTCATGGAGTCCGATTCTCCACTTTTGTAATTTTTGAAATCCTCGCTTTCGAGGATTCGGTTTCAGTATAAATGAATAATTACCCTATACACTCTGGGGAAAAACTCAACCATACTGTTTTCCTAAGGGGGAAAAAAAACTTACACTTTCTAGCCTAGTATAAAATTCCCAGTACCCTTACTGGGAAAGGGTATTTGAAAAAAAAGCGGCCGCTAGTCAGTGCAATCAGGCCGTTTTACCCTAATAATGAGAGCCCTGTTGACCACCTTTTTTATTGTTGGGCTGAGAAAAAGCCCTTAGGATCTTTCAAGGCTAAGATTTTGAGTAGGAATGTTGTAGTTGCGGAAGCGTTCTTAGTGAAATTTGTTGAACCAACTTGCACTAGTGTGTGAGAGCAAGAGATTGATTATAGCAAGGTAATACAAAGGTTTTAATAAGATTACAAGGGATATGAAAAGGTGCAACTAACTATTTGCTGTTGCGGTTCGATACAGTGACGACTCGGGCAACTGCTCAATACCGAGTCAGTTGTTTGTCCTTGCTGTCGCGCTGTATTCCGCTGAGTCAAAGGTCGCGGACCTTTGACCTTCCCGTAACCTCCGGCTGTTACTTTCTGTCAACCTCCTCGGTTGACTCGCCGTTGCTTCGCTGAGATTCGACCCGTTTGCAGTCTATTGTTTTGACACAACATGAGCATTTACCTTACTTGTTTCCAACGTTCCCCTTCGCTTCTGGAGTGTCGCTGCTGATGACGTGGCTTTGTCCACTCAGCAGCATGCAGTACTCGAACTTTTGCTTTCCGAGTTTCTTGGTCAAGTAATCGGCTGCCATCTCGGATGTACGACAGTAGGATAGCTCGAGTCTCCCCTTCTCGATTTCATCTTTCACGAAGAAGTACCGGAGGGCGATGTCCTTCGTTCGATTCGCGAACCCGTTCTTGTTCGTTATGCCAACGGCCGATTGGTTGTCGCAGAACAGGGAGAATCTGGGTAACTGAGCCAGCTTCGCTTCTTCCAGTAGTTCGAGAAGGTACAATCCTTCCTTGGTGGCTGAGCAGAGTGCGATATATTCTGCTTCGGCAGAGGAGAGAGCAATTAATTCCTGTTTGCTCGACTGCCATGAGATAGGGCCGATAGGCTCAAGTCGCTAGATGTAGCCGGTGCGCGATCGCCTATTGTCAGAATCGCCGGCATGATCAGCATCCACGTAGCTGATTAGCTTAGGCGTCGTATTTCCGCTTTTGTGGTAGGTTAAGCCGATTGTCGGGGTGCTGACGAGGTAGTGAAGAGCGCGGTCGAGTTAGGTTGGTGGCGATTTGGCTAGCTGAGTAAGAAAGGTCTGGTCGGCAAGTAACGGCTGTGAAGAGTAGACAGCCTATGTGAGAGTACGACGGCTTATGCCAGCTATGCTTGCTTGCCTTTACTTTATCATGCTATTTCTAGCATAGGATAATCATATGCATGCATGAATTGCTTGATTTCCTAGGCTAGGTGCGTTCCTATATTTTATTATAGTTATAGCACCGAGCTAGGTTGCGTGCACCGAATTCTGGCTTTTCGGTTGCCACCGAATTGCCTTCTACCAAATTCGGTAAGGATCTGTTCGGGACGCTTCGCGACCCGCGGAACCTTCGCGTAACACCTGGTTACGGGGCCTTGTGTCGAGCCTATATATAGCCTCGTATTGTACCCAGGTGATCATTCAATTCAATTTGAATCATCTTTTCTGAGCTCGATCCCAGATCCTCACACTTGGTATCAGAGCGGGTTTACATGCGAGGTCTTCAACCGCTTAGTTCCGGCCTTTAAAAACCGCGGGGGCGACGACGTAAGGGCCGATACGGGTATGTAAAACCAGTTCCGCGCAATTTTTCTAAGTCCCCCTCGATTCGGTTTTCGAACACCCCTCAGATTTACTGGTGGAAAGGTTGGAGTTTCGACCGTTCGATCGAGTTTCATCTCAACGGCCCAGAGAATTTCGCCCAAAAAAGTTGGAATTTGGAGCGTCGGATCGATTTTCTCCTCAACGGCCGAGATCGGACGCGAATTTGGCCTAAGGGAGATTTACACAACCTACAGAATTCGCGCTTGTCGATTCTACAGTCAATTTGACTCGCAGTAAGTCGACCAGCACCTAGAATTCGATTATTTTCGTCGCGCATCTTCCTGTAAATCACCAAATGGAGGGAAAAGGAGATATTTCAGTACACAAAATCGCGGAGTTACGTGCTGAGCATAAGCAAATACGTGCAGCGCTCCCACGACTCGAAAAACTCCTTGCGAACCAGTCGGCAACCGCCACAGCAGCAGCGACAACAGTAGCAGCAGCAGCAGCGGCTACACCGACAATTCTACATGCGACAACGGCAGCAGCTACAGTTAACCTCGAAGCAGTGAAGCTGAGGCTACCGGAGGCGTTCGATCCTACAGTAAAAAGGAACGACGTTCGTCGATTTGTAGCTGAACTCGAAATTTACTTCGAAGCCGTTAGATGCACGACCCCGACAAAAGACGCAATGCGCATACGGCTCGCAGCAACACTGTTACGAGGCCCAGCTCTAGAGTGGATCAACAACAGAATAGTCCAAGGCGAGGGGACGTGGGCGCAGGTTCCGGCAGCACTGATCGAACAGTTCGACACGTTGAACAGTAGCTACTACTGAACACGACGCAACAAGCCAACTAGTGGCATGGGGCGATTGGCACCACCCACGACTGCCGACCCGATGGAGAACGACGAGGGCGATGTGGAGCAGCGGCTAGCAAATAATGAGACGTGCAAATTTTGCGGCGCTACAGGACATCGTATCTTGGCGTGTTGGAAAATGGAGAGAAGGTGTGCGGAGCTGAAGGACAAGAACAGTGCGGCACCCCCGAAGCAGAAAACGGACAACATGGCAACTTCGGAGAGGGCGAAAAAAGGAGAATATGGTGGCGCAAATTTAAAACGTCACGACCAGCCGGCACCAGGGGAAATCGCCGAGACTAATGGAGGATCCGCGAAACAAGACCCTGCACCGACCGGGAAACTCCAGCCGTATACCCCGACAAGTAAGAACATTACTTCTTGTGGGTTTCAAGCCTTTATTAAGGGAGAGTCAGAAATTAAACCGGTACCGGGTATTATGGGGACCCTACTCCAGAGCGCTAATACGGGTCGAGCGTTCCGAGGAGTTAATATTCTCTCCCAGCAGCACTGTTTAAAGGCTCCCTGTTCCCCACAGATGAAGCCTACACAGCTGCAAAGGCTTAGTGGAAGGTTCCAGGCCCAAGAGAAGCCGAATCGGCCTCGGATAAATCCTTCTAACCTTTCTCAGTTGAAAACTGATACTGAAGCTGCATCTTTGAGCGCAGGACCTAGGGATAACATATTCGACGTACCCTACGATCCTATAAGCGATACCATCTACGGATACTCGGAGCAGCAGCAACCACTAGTACTCGAGGTGATCTGCAACGGGCGTCGCCTCCAGGCCCTGGTGGATAGTGGTGCGTCCCACTCGGTGTGCGACCGCGGGACGTTGGAGAAAATTGGAGAATCCTAAGAAGAAACCCAGTTTACAGCAACGATGGTGGACGGTACGAAGCTTCCCATCCACGGAAAGTCAACACTGCAGCTGCAGATAGGGGCGTTGAGGTGGAAGCCGACGTTGCCGATCACGAACATCAAGGGATTAGATTTTATCTTGGGGCGAGATTTCCTGAAGCAGTTCAACCCCGAGATCGATTGGGTCAACAGCAAGGTGTGCATCTACAACAACGGGAAACGAGTGGAGCTGCGAAGCTTGACGGATACAGGGAGCGTTCCTGAAACGACACTGGCACGGTTCGAACGGACAGTGAACGAGAGTAACACGGGTTACTTAGCACTGGTTATAGCAGCAGCAGAGGAGGAGGTATTGGAGCAGTACAAGGATATAATTCCCGACGACCTACCCACACGCGTATCTCCAGCACGCACCCACGAGCACGAGATCGTGGAGGAACCAGGTGCGAAACCCGTCTCACGTGCACCATACCGACTGAGTCCAACTGAACTGACAGACATGAAAAACAGATAGAGTATCTACTGGACAGACATCTGATCCGCCCATCCACCTCTCCCTACGGTGCACCAGTTCTCTTCACTCCAAAGCCAGACGGTAGTTTACGGATGTGCATCGACTACCGCGCACTGAACAAACAGACAGCACTGACTACAGCGCCAGTACTCATCCTACCGGATCCACACAGAGACTACGTGGTGGAAGCAGACGCTAGTGACCAAGGAGTCGGAGCAGTACTGATGCAGGATCACGAACACAGTTTGCAGCCCATCGCCTACCTCAGTAAGAAGCTATTACAGTGGAAGAAGGACTTAGCTGTAAGGAAGGGTTCAGGAAAGATTTGGGTACCGAATTACGCCCCGCTACGGCAGATCCTATTGGAGGAGTTTCACGACGTACCTTACGCGGGACATTTCGGGAGCAACAAGACGAAAGCAGGGATAGCAAAGTATTACTACTGGCCCGGGATGGCAGCAGACGTGCAGCAGTTCGTCACCTCTTGCGACACGTGACAGCGGATGAAGAGTAGCAAGCAGAAAAAAGCAGGGTTACTTCAGCCTCTACCCGTACCGGAGCAGCCATGGCAGGTCGTTAGCCTCGACTTCATCACAGGACTTCCTTCGACATGATTCCATCCTCGTGGTGATCGATAAGTT
The DNA here is from genome assembly GCA_948144175.1 of Closterium sp. NIES-65. NCBI lineage: Eukaryota > Viridiplantae > Streptophyta > Zygnematophyceae > Desmidiales > Closteriaceae > Closterium > Closterium sp. NIES-65. The sequence continues at coordinate 1,652,019 of CANXME010000053.1, read as the reverse complement.
CTCCAAAATGGGTCACTTCATACCGACCAACGCCACAGCTACAGCTGAAGCAACTGCTCGACTCTTCTTCGATTGCATCATCACCATCCACGACATCCCCGCTACACTCATCTCAGACAGAGACCCCAAATTCACGAGTAAGTTCTGGAAGGAGCTCATGGGACTGTTGGAGACAAAGCTTGCAATGTCTTCAGCATACCACCCCCAGACTGACGGACAGACAGAGCGACTCAATCAAGTGGTTGAACAGTTACTGCGCACAGCTTGCAAGGACGACGTCAGCCACTGGGACACACAGTTACCAACCCTAGAGTTCGCTTACAACAACGCATCACATGCGGCCACAGGGAAAACTCCTTTCTTCGTGTGTTACGGACGGGAACCACTCACACCACAGCAGTCAACCACACCGGCATACGTCCAAGCCGCACATGACTTCGTCACCACCATGCAGCAGCTATGAGAGAAGACTCAGCGACGTCTCACAACGATGCAAAACTCCCAGAAGCAGTATGCCGATCGTCAGCGACGTGATCACTCAGTAGCAGTCGGAGATCAGGTGCTTCTTGACACGCGCAACTTGAACCTGTCTCACCTCCCATCCAAACTCCGGCCTCGCTTCTGTGGTCCTTTTCTCGTTGAGGCACATGTGACACCAGTTACATTCCGCTTGCGCTTACCAGATACATGGAAGCTTCACAACACTTTCCATGTCCAGCTACTGAAGCCCTACAAGGACCCCAACCAACTGTTCCAGGGACGGCAACTACCGCCACCACCACCTGTTCTCATACAGGATGAACCCGAGTGCGAGATCGAGCGCGTTCTCTCTCATCGGCGCCGCGGCGGCAAGACCCTCAAGTTCCTGATACGCTGGAAGGGATACGACCCCACTGAGGACAGTTGGGTTGCAGAAGCTGATATGGGCAACGCACGCCGTGCTCTCAAGGACTATCTTGTCAAGCAGGGTGTATCTCACGCCACCCAGCTTTGAGGGGGGGACGTGTGAGAGTACGACGGCTTATGCCAGCTATGCTTGCTTGCCTTTACTTGATCATGCTATTTCTAGCATAGGATAATCATATGCATGCATGAATTGCTTGATTTCCTAGGCTAGGTGCTTTCCTTTATTTTATTATAGTTATAGCACCGAGCTAGGTTGCGTGCACCGAATTCTGGCTTTTCGGTTGCCACCGAATTGCCTTCTACCGAATTCGGTAAGGATCTGTTCGGGACGCTTCGCGACCCGCGGAAACTTCGCGTAACACCTGGTTACGGGGCCTTGTGTCGAGCCTATATATAGCCTCGTATTGTACCCAGGTGATCATTCAATTCAATTTGAATCATCTTTTCTGAGCTCGATCCCAGATCCTCACAGCCTAGCTTTCGTTGGTAGTCGCGAATGCCGGCGGGTTTGAGCAGAGTGAAGGTTTTCTTACGGTTTCCGTCGGTGTAGCGATATGGCGTGGTGATGGTAGTTGGGGTTAGTCCGAAGCGTTTGGCGATAGTGTCGGCGTATTTTTCGACGCTGAGGTAGATCGCGTTCTCCCCTTCGTGTGTGTTGAGCCCCAGATACTGTGTTACGGTGGATGAGACAGTGAGCGTGAGGTCCCGCTGCAGCTCCCTTTCAAACCATGTAGTTATCCCGTTAGTGGAGCCTATGTAGAGTATATTGTCTACATAGACGATGAGCAGGATGTAGTCGGTCCCCTTAGTGAGTCGGTACATTCCTTGGTCATGCGGTAGTTGGCGGAATCCGAGGCGAATTAGTCGGGCGTGAAGATACTGCTGCCACAGCATCGGGGCTTGCTTGATGCCGTACAGTGATCTTTCAGCAGCTGACAGAATTGATTGGGGTCTGCGTTAGAGCCGTTTGGTTGTTTGACAAAAATCTCGGCGTCGACGGAAGCGTACAGAAAAGCATTGGCGACGTCGATTTGGCAGAGCTTCTTCCTCTTCATGGCAGCTATCGCGAGGAGAATCAGTAGTGAGGTGTGTCGGCTAACTGGCGCAAAGGTTTCGGTGAAGTCTCATCCATGCTCTTGATCGAAGCCGCTTACGACCCAGCGTGCTTTGAACTTGTCGATGGTTCCGTCGGCTTTCGTTTTCACGCGGAAAACCCATTTTCCGGTGAGAACGGTTTTGTTGCGTGCAACTCTGATGGGTACGATTTTCTAGGTGTTGCGGTCTTCCAGTGCTTTTAATTCTCTGTCCATGGCCTCACGCCATTTTTCCCTGTGCTCCCCCCCCAGAGCCTGCTGAACTGTGGCAGGCTCCTTAGGTGGCGCTGCTCCATGGACGACGGTGACGAGTCCCAGTATTTGCAGCCCACTCTGTTTGTAGCTGTGAGAGTACGACGGCTTATGCTGGCTTTGCTAGCTTGCCTAGCCTTTATCACGCTATATCTAGCTTGGGTTTATTTTATCATGCATAGATATGCTTGATTTCCTAGGTTAGGTGCATTCCTATATTTTATTATAGTTATAGCACCGAACCAGGTTACGTGTACCAAACTCAAGCCTATTCGGTTTCCACCGAATTGCTTTCTACTTAGTTCGGGAAGGTTCTGTTCGGGGCGCTTCGCGACCCTCAGAACATTTGCGTAACACCTGGGTAACTAGCCTTGTGTCGAGACTATATATAGCCTCGTGTTGTACCCAGGTGAATCATTGAATTCAAACTCTCTATTCAGAGATCGATCCTAGATCCTCACACTTGGTAATCAGAGCCTGTTTGCACGCGAAGTTTTTCGACCGCTTAAACCTAGCTTTTCAAACCGCGGGGGCGACGACAGAAAGCGCCGATTTCGGGTACGTAAACCAGTTCCGCACTATTTTTAAACTTCCCCTCGAACCGGTTTTCGAACACCCTCAGGTCCAGTGGCGAAAAAGTTGGAATTTCGACCATCAGATCGATTCAAATCTCAACGGCCGAAATCAGACGCGAAATTCAACCAAGGAAGAAAGACGCGATTCGACTCACAGTGAGTGGACCAGCGCCTAGAAATCAAATATTTTCGTCGCACATCTTCCTCTAAATCGCCAAATGGAGGAAAATGGTGATAATTCCGTACGAAAATTTACGGAGTTACACACCGGCCTGGAACAGACGCGAGCAGCACTCCAGCGAATAGAGGAGCTTGTCAGAACATTATAGCTTATACTTTTGTGTAGGCTGTAGTGGGGTAGCCCATAAGGGGTACAACCCAATTAGGGTTAGTACTTGTACCCAACTGTTTCATAGTTCAATCATTCTCGTTCAATTTCACAGAGCTTCTCGAGAACCAGTCGACAGTCGCCACAGCAGCAGCGAATGCAGCAGCGACAGCAGCAGCAGCAGCGGCGGCGACACCGACACTTCGCCCTAGCAGCAGCGGCAGCCGCTACACTGAATCTTGAGGCGGCACGTCCGAGGCAACCGGAAACATTCAATCCGAATGCGAGAGACACCGACGTCCGTCGATTCATTGCGACCCTCGAAATTTACTTCGAGGTCATTGGCTGTACGACCCCGACATACGATGCAATGCGGATCCGGCTCGCAACGACACTGTTGCGAGGCCCAGCGCTCGAGTGGATTTACAACGGTAATGAGATCCGAGGCGAGGGGTCATGGACGCAGTTTCGGGAAGCTTTAATTCAACGTTTCGAACCCATCAACTCTAGCTACATGGCGCGGCAGCAGATTTATCGGCATAAAGAGTTTGGCATTGTAACACAGTACACGCAGCAGATGGAGAGCCTCTTCAACCGAATTACCGACCTAGCCGAAGGGGAAAAAATCCAAGCGTATACTGAGGGGTTAAAGATGGAAGTCCGCCGACAGGTGATTGCCGCGAACTACAACAACTACCGCGACATGGTGTGTGCAGCAGAGAGATTCGATGCGTTGATGCGAGATCAACCCGAAACACGACGACGTGTGCTGAACAAATCATTCGGCACGGAGCGATCGGCACCACCCACGACCACCGACCCGATGGATATCGACAAGATCGACGCGAAGCTGCGGCCGACAAATATGAGAAGTGCGAATTTTGCGACGCAGCAGGACATCGACTCCTGGCAACAACAGTGCGACATCCACGATGGCGAACAAAGGAGGACACGATGGCGTGAATTTTGAACGCCACGACCGGCCGGCAACAGGGGAAATCGCCCAGACAAATGGAGGCTCCGCGAAACAAGACTCTGCACCGACCAGGAAACTCCAGCCGAACACCCTCGAGAGTAAGAATATTCCCTCTCGAGGTTTTCAAGCCTTTAAAAAATTCAGGGGAGATTTCAAGGCCAAGGAAAAGCCTTTGGACATTATTCAGGTACCTGAGAAGCTGGGCAAACCATTCCGGAGCGTTGAAAAGGGCCATTCACTGACTACAACGCCAGTACTCATCTTACCGGACCCAGACAAGGACTACGTGGTAGAAGCAGACGCTAGTGACTAAGCATTCGAAGAATTACTGATGCAGGATCACGGACGCGGTTTGCAGCCCATCGCCTACCTCAGTAAGAAGCTACACGGAGCAGAACTTAACTACCCCATTCACGACAAGGAAGCCTTACCGATAGTCATAGCCTTCAAAGGCGTGGAGGTTGTCAGAGGTCCACTGGTGATCCCTGATTGATCCTAGAGAAGGGCTACAGGCTCGTTGTCCTGGGGGGTTATGGGCGCACTGACCCGCTACTTAACAAGCCCTTTTATCCCAGTGGTTAGTGGCTGGGATTCTGACATGGTATCAGAGCGAAGGTCTAGGGTTCGAATCCCAGTGTGTGCACTTCGGGCATCCCAGTGCGGGGGGGTGTCAGAGGTCCACTAGTGATCCCCGATTGATCATAGGGAAGGGCTACAGGCTCGTTGTCCTGGGGGGTTATGGGCGCACTGACCCGCTACTTAACAAGCCCTTTTATCCCAATGGTCTAGTGGTTGGGATTCTGACAGAGGTGTTACCTAGAGCGAGCCAAGACTACAGTCTATACTAACCATTGCAGTCTCAAATACCTGAATTCACAGCCGACGCTCTCACGACGACATGTGCGGTGGGTGGACTTCCTCGAAACTCACTTCCACTACGACATCGTCTACAAGCCCGTGCTACACAACAAGGCAGACGCATTGAGCCGCCCCGGACATTTAGCAGGCATCCAACTCAACGGGATGAACTCTCTACTCAAGGGTCTATTCCAACATGGGTACTCCGTGGACGCAGAGATCGCTACAGCATAGACTAAGAAGTTGTTACTGTGGGGGAAAGACTTAGCTGTAACGAAGGTTTCAGGAAAGATTTGGGTACCGAATTACGCCTCGCTACGGCAGATCCTATTGGAGGGGTTTCATGACGTACCTTACGCAGGACATTTCGGGAGCAACAAGACGTTAGCAGGGATAGCGAAGTATTACTACTGGCCCGGGATGGCAGCAGACGTGCAGAAGTTCGTCACCTCTTGCGACACTTGCCAGCGGATGAAGAGCAGCAAGCAGAAAAAAGCAGGGTTACTTCAGCCTCTACCCGTACCGGAGCAGCCATGGCAGGTCGTTAGCCTCGACTTCATCACAAGACTTCCTTCAACCTCACGGGGGCACGATTCCATCCTCGTAGTGATCGATAAGTTCTCCAAAATGGGTCACTTCATACCGACCAACGCCACAGCTACAGCTGAAGCAACTGCTCGCCTCTTCTTCGACCGCATCATCACCATCCACGGCATCCCCGCTACACTCATCTCAGAGAAAGACCCCAAATTCACCAGTAAGTTCTAGAAGGAGCTCATGGGACTGTTGGGGACAAAGCTTGCAATGTCTTCAGCATACCACCCCCAGACTGACGGACAGACAGAGCGACTCAATCAGGTGGTTGAACAGTTACTGCGCACAGCTTGCAAGGACGATGTCAGCCACTGGGACACACAGTTACCGACCCTAGAGTTCGCTTACAACAACGCATCACATGCGGCCACAGGGAAAACTCCTTTCTTCGTGTGTTACGAACGGGAACCACTCACACCACAGCAGCCAACCACACCGGCACACGTCCAAGCCGCACATGACCTCATCACCACCATGCAGCAGCTATGTGAGAAGACTCAGCGATGACTCACCACGATGCAGACCTCCCAGAAGCAGTATGCCGATCGTCAGCGACGTGATCACTCAATAGCAGTCAGAGATCAGGTGCTTCTTGACACGCGCAACTTGAACCTGTCTCACCTACCTTCCAAGCTCCGGCCTCGCTTTTGTGGTCCTTTTCTCATTGAGGCACAGGTGACACCAGTAACATTCCGCTTGCGCTTACCAGATACGTGGAAGCTTCACAACGCTTTCCATGTCCAGCTACTGAAACCCTACAAGGACCCCAACCGACAGTCCCAAGGACGGCAGATACCGCCACCACCACCTGTTCTCATCCAGGATGAACCAGAGTACAAAGTGGAGCGCGTTCTCACTCATCGGCGCCGCGGCGGCAAGACCCTCGAGTCCCTGATACGCTGGAAGGGATACGACCCCACTGAGGACAGTTGGGTTGCAGAAGCTGATATGGGCAACGCACGCCGTACTCTCAAAGAATATCTTATCAAGCAGGGTGTTTCTCACGCCACCCAGCTTTGAGGGGGGGACGTGTGAGAGTATGACGGCTTATGCTGGCTTTGCTAGCTTGCCTGGACTTTATTATGCTATATCTAGCTTGGGGAGATTTGCATCCTCGAGATAAGCTGCTTCATCTCCTGCTTCTGGATCAGGTAAGAAATTTGGCCCTATGCGTTTGGAGACGTTGGTGTCGACCGGTTGGGGTGTGACGTAACCGTTGTCGGCGAAGTCGTAGTAGACTTCGGCGTCGACACTTTCTCGAGGGTTGTCGTTGTCCATGCGGATGTTCACTAAGCAGTACGGAAGAGGTCCGGCTTCTTCCGAAGCTCCGTCCACGTTCTGCTCGTCCCAGTCAGCTTCATCTGCTGCCAAAGCGAAGGCTCGGTCCCCAAAAAATCCGCCCGTGACATCTCGATTTGCTTCTAGGTTGTCCAGGTACGTCTGAAGTGTGAGTCGCTCGTAAAAAATGACATCACGTGTTGCTACCGTTTCCTTTGTGTGGACGTCATAAATCTTCCATGCGTTGTAGTGTTTTTTTTTGCCAAGGTGTAGTCCCCACTGTGCGCGTTGGGAGAATCGGCCGGCTCGTGCAGCTGGGGGTCAGTACTGTACCATACGGCCAAATACTCGTAACATTTTTGTGCTGCCCAATTTTCCTGTTCACAGAAGATGCGGTGATGTGTTGTTCGGGAGCGATGATGACAAGAGCAAGTTGTGCAGCATGACAGCGTGGTCCATCGCCTCGGGCCACTGGTGGTTAGGTAGTCGCATGCCACGTAGCATGGTAGTCGCAGCTTGCGCATGGTGTTCTTGAGGGTCCTGTTCATCCTTTCTGCCACGCCTTGTCGCTGATGAGCGTAGGGAAGCGCGATGAGTCGCTTGATGCCTCTCTCTGCTAGGTACTGCGTGAATCGTTGTGACTGATATTCTCCTCCTCTGTCTGACTGGAAGCTTTTCAGCTTCACTCCTGATTCCCTTTCTGCTACTGGAAGCCAGGCGACGAAGGCTTCGAAAGCCATGTCGCGGCTCAGAAGGTTGAGGTGCCAGACGTATCGGGTGGCGGCGCCGATGAATGTGATGACGTAGTTGTAGGTTCCTTGTCCGCTTTCGCGGTTGAACAGTATGTCACTGTAAACCTTCTCCAGTGGTGTGTATGCAGGTGTGCTTGGGTTGTGATGAGAGACGAACGGCTGGGGAGGTAAGTCGGCTTCGGGGCAAGTAAAACAGGTTCCACGAACTCGTTGAGGTTCTCTGCCGTCGTGTAGTAGCAGTGAGTCTTTGTCGAAGACTCCAACTCTTATCATGTTGTTTAATGTTGTGTTGCTCGGATGTCCCATCCTTGCATGCCAGATGGATTCGCTGGCGCAGTCTCCTGGTGAACGACTGTACAGTTCGGGGCTGGAGTAGAATCCCGCGGTAAGGTTGGCACTTCTCTGAACTTCACGTGGAGTTGGAGTCACCTGCTATGCAGGAGTCGGTGGAGTATCGTCGACAAAAACTGGTGCCGTTGAAGGACCCGCGATTGGTGTTGTAGTCGGTGCTGCCTCTGCTTCTGCCGGTGTTGTCTCTGCTGCTGCCGATGTTGTCTCTGTTGCTGCCCATGTTGTCTTTGTTGCTGCCGATGTTGTCTCTACTGCTGCCGATGTTGTCTCTGCTGCTGCCGATGTTTTCTCTGTTGCTGCCGATGATGTCTCTGCTGCTGCTGCCGATGTTGTCTCTGCTGCTGCCGATGCTATCTCTTCTGCTGCCGATGTTGTCTCTGCTGCTGTCGATGTTGTCTTTGCTGCTTAAGATGTTTGTTGAATTATCACTAATGCTCTCGTTTGTTTTGCTTCAGGTATTGTGTGCGAGTACCAGAAGCCTTCAGGGCTGAAGCAGAGGTCGAGATATGGCAGGTGTGTCCAAGACATGAAATTGACGATGGCGTCGCTGTCGGCGGTGCCTTGGTCTGGAACGAAGTCAAGAACGAAGATATTGTTCTTCAAGTCTGCCTTGCCGATGTAGAGTCCTCCGCTCCCGTGGTACAGCTTGAACTCCTGGGTGGTGCTGTCTGCTTCGAGATGAATTCCCTTCGCCACTAGTTGACTAACGCTCAGTAAGTTGTAGCAAAGTCCTTCTGCGATTAAAACCTTTTGACATCTGCAGAATACTGTTGGTTTCTCGAAACTCAAGTTGGACCATCCCTTGTCATCGTGTGCGCAGGTTCTGGTTATTGGCGACGGTGATTATGACTTCGCGCTGAAGTTGGTGTTCCCGTTGAACGAAGCGACCCAATGAGCACATGTTTTGTCCGCAGCAACTGTCCAAGAACCAGGAGTCTTTCCCGGACGGCTCGCTTTGGGTGATGGCTGCGTACGTCGGATTCGGCTCCAATGATTTGCGGCGAGGGGTGCTTTCGTCGAGTTGTTCTTATAGTGAGTAGTATGGTGGCGATCCGGTGATGCAGGAGTCTGTTGTTCTTGCCATGCAGCTTACGATGTTTCTTGCGCCTTGCGCAGGTTTTGTCGTTGATGTCGTTGAGGACTGTACTTGATTGGTGGGATACACTTGTGTAGAAGCAACTTGACTGCTTGAGGGTCGAAGTTGACGTTGCAGCGGCGTTGATTGCTGCTGATTCGGGCAATGTGTGCGAGGGTGTCCTGATGTCTTGCAGAGATGGCAGAACGGTGGTACGTACTGTTGAGCTTGATGTTTGTTCTGTCGATTGTTGTTGTTGTTGTAGCGCCGTTGAGTGTGGAACGCGAACTCTGGTGCTGACGCTCTCAGCGTAGGTCGTTCTTCGTATAGGTCCATTACCTGCTGTTCAGCGTAAATTTCGGCGCAGATTGCCGCTTTGGAGATCCTCCCGTGAGCTCGGAGGATAGCTCGAGTGGAGCGCCAATGAGGGTCGAGGCCAGTGATGACAATTGTCACGAAGGCTTCTTCGGATATTGATCCTCCGCATCGAAGGAGTCTGTCGCGCAATCCACGACAACTGCTGATATACGCCATCTCTTTTTTGCCGGGTTTCATTTCCACTGTTGTCAGCTGTGCCATGAGACGACTTTGATTAACACTGTCTCTTGCTTAATACAAGTTCTTCAGGTGGTTGTACGCAAGCTCGGCGGAGTTGTCGTATCCACGATAAGACCGGATGTTCTACTGCTCGTTCGGAGTTATGTTTCACAGAAGAATTGTATACGCCATCAGCGATGTGAGAGAACTGAGGAATGAAGAAGAGGGGAGTTCACTAGCAAACATTGGGATACATATAGCAAACCCTAAAAGGGTTGTACTCACTATAGAGTACCCCACTGCATACTAGAGAAACATAATATTCTGACACACCCCCATAGTCAAAGTGGGGTGTAATCAGCACAACAAGCAAAGCAGAACAAGCTCAGGGTGGATCACAATGTCACCACACATTCTGAGCACAAGTACAAGAAGCAACAGTTTAAAGTTCACAAATGTAAGCAAAGCTAGAGGCTATCGCAGAGGGCAAGTGTGGAGGAGGAGGGACTATGAGAGGAGAGGAGGTAGTGGGCGGCAGCTGAAGCTGCTGGCACACGGCGCAACTGGAGCAACTGGCACACGGGCAACTGGAGCAACTGGCACACTGGCAACTGGAGCAACTAGCACACGGGCTACTGGAGTAACTGGCTCCGCGGCTAACTCTGAGCGGCAGGAGCAACGGACTCACGGGCGACTGGAGCAACGAGCTCACGGGCGACTGGCGCAACGGGCTCACGGGCGACTGGCGCAACGGTCTCACGGGCGACTGGAGCTGCGGGCTTCACGGCGGCCACCCCCTTCAACCTCCCCAAACTATCCCACCCCCATTTCACACACCCCCTACTGCACCCCTAGGTTCACTCACACCCCACCCCCTAGCACCACTCCGTCGACTCCCACACACCCACCCCCCTCAGCGGCAGCTGCAGCAGTGGGAGACAGAGGAGGAGGAGGAGGAGGAGCAGGGGAGACCACACACCCGCCACCCCCTACTCGCCACCCCCAGACCCTAACACAGGGCAGGGCGGGACGGCGGGTAGGGAGGGTACGGGGGGGGGGGGGGGGCGACGCGCGGCCTCCCAGGGCGCCAAAACAGGCGGCAGAAGGGGCGGCGCTCTACCCCCCTCCCCCAGGTGCCCCCGAGGGAGCCGCGACGGGCGACGGGAAAAGATGGGGGGGGCGGTGCACGTGCCCCCGGTGCGCCGCGACTGGCGACGTAGCATGTCCGGGGCGGGGCCGGGGCAGGGTCGAGGAAGGGCCGAAAGGGGCGGCGACGGGGCCGCAAGTGGCGGCGACGGGGCCGCTGGAGGCGGCGACGGGGTTGAAAGGGGCGGCGACGGGGCCGTTAGGGGCGGAGACGGGGCCGCTGGCGGCGGCGACGGGGCCGATAGAGGCGGCGACGGGGCCGCTAGGGTCGGCGACGGGGCTGCTGGCGGCGGCGACGGGGCCGATAGAGGCGGCGACGGGGCCGCTAGGGTCGGCGACGGGGCCGCTGGCGGCGGCGACGGGGCCGATAGGGGCGGCGACGGGGCCGTTAGGGGCGGCGACGGGGCCGCTGGCGGCGGCGACGGGGCCGATAGGGGCGGCGACGGGGCCGCTAGGGTCGGCGACGGGGCCGCTGGCGGCGGCGACGAGGCCGATAGGGGCCGCGACGGGGCCGCGAAGGGGCCGCGAGGGGCCTGAGAGGTCGGCGACGGGGCCGCTGGCGGCGGCGACGGGGCCGATAGGGGCGGCGACGGGGCCGCGAAGGGGCCGCGAGGGGCCTGGAAGGGCGGCGACGGGCCGCGAAGGGGCCGCGAGGGGCCTGAAAGGGGTGGCAACGGGGCCGCGAAGGGGCCGCGAGGGGCTGAGAAGGGCGGCGACGAGGCCGCGAGGGGTGGCGACGGGGCCACTAAGGGTCGCGCGAGGGGCACGCCACGGGGCGTGCAGAGCACAGAGTAGCAGCGGAAGCAGTTAGGTGGGCCCACAGGCCAGGAGCGTAGATGCTCTGATAGCATGTGAGAATTGAGGAATGAAGAAGAGGGGAGTTCACTAGCAAACATTGGGATACATATAGCAAACCCTAAAAGGGTTGTACTCACTATAGAGTACCCCACTACAGACTAGAGAAACATAATATTCTGACAAGCGACTGATACGTGTACCGTTGCTTGTCGTACTGCGTCCCGTATGTTAGGTATGGCAGGGATCCGTCGAAGAATCCGAGAATTTTTGTGCCTTCCATCATCAGCTCGAACTCAAATGACCAGGTATAAAAGTCTTTGCCGTCGAAAGGTATCGATGTCTGCAGTTTCAAGACGTGCGCGTTTTGCGATTGTACCTGAAGCGCGTCCAGTGTTTTTTCTTGTCTAGATGGAGGCTGTTGGTGTGGCATGAAGCTTATGGAGCCGCGTTGAGGCTCGTACGGAGCAAAGGTAGGTTGCTGCTGGTTTCCGCGCACATAGGATGAGCCGTCGAGGCTCATTGGAGAAACGCCGTTGTTGTTGTCGCTATTGTTTGATTACGCAGGAGCTGTTTGCTGGTGCTGCTCGTAGAAGGACATGAAGAAGAAGAATTTCTCCATCATACTTGGGTCGAAGCCTATTGCCTGGTTCGCGGGAGTTTCAGTAGACTCAGGTGCTGGTCTTGTTGCCGTGCCTCCCTCTGTCTGTAGGCCAGAGGCTGGAGGTGGAGTAGGAGTAGTGCCAGGAGAGCCATTGGAAGAGCTTCTCTCCTTCTGTGTTGCCATGTCTTCTGGTGTTGTAGGAGTGTTAATAAAGTTGGATCTTGCCTTGTGAGCTCTCATACCATGTTGGGCTGAGAGAAAACCCTTAGGATCTTTCAAGGCTAAGACCCTGAGTAGGAATGTTGTAGTTGCGGAAGCGTTCTTAGTGAACTTTGTTGAACCAACTTGCACTAGTGTGTGAGAGCAAGAGATTGATTATAGCAAGGTAATACAAAGGTATTTATTAAATTACAATGGATATAAAAAGGTGCATTTAACTGTTTGCTGTTGCGGTTCGATATAGTGACGACTCGGGCAACAGCTCAATACCGAGTCAGTTGTTTGTCCTTGCTGTCGCGCTGTATTCCGCTAAATTAAAGGTCGCTGACCTTTGACCTTCTCGTAACCTCCAGCTGTTACTTTCTGTCAACCTCATCGGTTGACTCGCCATTGCTTCGTTGAGATTCGACTCGTTTGCAGTCTATTGTTTCGACACAACATGAGCGTTTAAATTACTTGTTTCCAACACTGGGAAAGGGTAATTGAAAAAAATGCGGCCGCCAGTCAGTGCAATCAGGGCGTTTTACCCTGATAACGAGAGCCCTGTTGACCACCTTTCTTATTTCCTAATTCCTTACTGAGTCACCCCATAAGCGTACAACCCAGCTTTCGGAAGACTGGGCTCGGCTGCTTCCCGAACGTCCCTCGCTCGCGTTGCCTTCAGGTTTGACAAACAGCACCCAACCATTGCGACCCCGCGAACCCCGCCAAGCTAGCCTTCCGCTATATCTGATCAGTGGTTGTAATCACTTCCGTGATATTGCATTCTGCACACTCTTTTAATAGTTCAACTCATAACATGTACGGATAAGTCATTTGTTATTACGACACTCCGTTACAGCTCGCCGTAACACTCAGCTTCGTCTCTGACTTCCTGTCATTCCCGAACCGTCGTCGCGGTTTGTCTATGTCTTTGGATTCATCCTCGCCAACGGTCTCGATTTGCCATCGTTGCATTCCAACTTCGATGGTTGGTTGCGATTCTGTCAGCAGCGCTCCACCGAAGGCAGCTGCACCACCGCATGCTCATGCCAATCTCAGTCATAGGCGAACATGGTAGTCATAACCCATGTCAATCGTAGTCTTCCCGAGTTAGTTGTAGGCTGTTGTAATTCCTTGCATAGGTCGTAGCGGTGCTGCTGGTCTGAGCCTGTCAGAGTTCGTGTTTCTCTCGCCTCCTGGAGGTCTTCCTGTTTGCATAAATTATTTTAAAATGGACAAAAGAAGGAGTATGCTGACTAGATCACCGGTTTCAAGCGGTTTTCAAAGAGCGAGAACAGCCTCGACCCGCCTTTCGCCTCCGCAACGGCCCATTGTTTCTCCTTGTTTTAGGGTCCGCCGTGGGATCTGCCATGGGGTCCGCCATGGATCCCGTTCAGGCTTTCGCCGACCTTATCGGCACGCCCCGTCCAGCCGCGACTTTCCTGCTAGCTAGCTTCGCGTTTGTCCCGATCGCGTGGCTTCACAGATTCATATCATCGCCTAAACTCCGCCACCTGTACTGCACAGTAACGGGACTGCTTCTATCAGCCTTCGTGTTCGGATGGACGGCGGACGCGCACTTCTTCGTGTGCATGCTCTACTCCATGGCCGTAATGCGGCTGTTTCGTAGACACTGCGGCGTCTTAACTTTCTTCGGAACGTTCGCGTACTTGATTGGTTGGTAAGTTTCCCTTCCTTGTTCTCTGCTTCTTGGTGTTTCTTTGGTTTTGGAATCGCGAGTCAAAACCACAAGATCAGGACGGTAGCAGCCTTTCATGCAAACGGTTAGCGCCTTCTGCGTCATTGCCAGCTGTCTCAGCGTTTCCGATCTTTGCATCCTCTCCCTTCTAGCCGTCCTTTCATGCGAACATCCCTCCGTCTCCGCATTCCCCGCTTCAAACTCCTCAATCACCAGCGTTCACATTTCCCGTTTTTCAAGTGTGTGCCTTCCCTCGTTCGATGATGATCGAATCAATGATGCGATCCGACCTCCTGCAGCCACATCATCATGCGCACCCACGAGACCCGCACGGAGGGCGTGCTCGACTGCACAGGCGCGCTCACCGTCCTCGCTACAAAGCTCACCGCTGTGGCGTATAACTACCAGGACGGGCTCACGCTGCTGGAGGGGAAGGACGAAGGCGCGCAAGCCAAGGACGAGAAGGAGAGGAAGGAGTTGACCGAGGAGCAGAGACGGCGGGAGGAGCGGACAGAGCGCTCGCGATTGGAGCGGCGAAAGGCGGCGCTGGTTACCATGCCGTCGGTGCTGGAGCTGATGGGGTATCTGTTCTGCTTCGGGCTGCACATGACGGGCCCGTTCTTTGAGTTCACGGCATATGACGACTGGACCCGGCGACAAGGGGTACGCTGTCAAACGTGGCATGTGCTTCCATGCCCATGCATACCTTGTCAACAATGGATAGGTGGTCTGGCTGCGGATGCAACATCCATATCACCGGGCTGTCTTGTGATGTCATCTCCCCGCACCTCACCACTCTGCGCGTTCCCGCCCATCCCCTTCCGTCCTCACCACCTGCAGATCTGGTCCGCGGGTGTCAAGCAGCCGCCCATCCGCGCGCCATTCTGCCGCGCGTTCATCCAGGGCGTGCTCTCAGCGCTCGTCTTCCTGCTCGTGTCCCCCTCGCTCGACCTCACTCAAATCAGCAACCTACACAAGAACCGCGCCCACCCCTTCCACGTGCGCTGGCTCGTGGCGCACCACGCGTGCATCGTGTGGCGCTTCCGCGCGTACATCGTGTGGAGCATCACCGAGGCCGCCATGATCACCGCCGGGCTCGGCTTCACCGGCTGGGAGACCCCCACGGGGGACCCTGGGAAGGCCGGGGACGTGAAGTTGAACGGGGGGAAACTGGAGGGGGCGAAGGGGAATGGGAAGGGCGGTGGGGATGGGGATGTGGGAAAGCAGGAGGGTGATAGGACGTGTGCGACGCCTGAAGGGGAGGGGAGGCCGCTGTGGTATCGGGCTCGCAACGTGGACATACTGAGGGTTGAGTTTCCCACGAGCTGCCTCGACTTTGCTACCAAGTGGAACATCTCCTACGGCCTCTGGCTTAGGCTCTGTGAGTTCTGGTTCGTCTTAATGGTCACCTGTCTCAGGCTCTGAGTCTTGCGGTGAGTTTTCAGTCGAGTCAGAGTCGACTTTGCCACCATGTGGAACATCTCCCACGGCCTTTGGCTCAGGCTCTGTGAGTCCACGCCACACTGCACGTCCACCTCTCGACCTCTCTGAAACCACCTTGTGGCTCTCTGCACCTCTTTGGACCTCTCTGAACTGTTCCAGGACCTCCGCGAGTTTGACCTTCGTGCTTTTCTCGTTCGTGTGTATGTGCTCCCGGCATTCTAGCCGTTTCCTCATTGGCTGGCTTCACATGCTCCATGCTCCATGCTCCATACTCCATGCTTCAGCTTCATGCTTCATGTAGCATGCTTGCCTCATGCTTCACCATTCGTCATTGCTTCGCTCTTCCTGCGACATGCGGCGTGCTTGTCGTGCTTGTCCGCTGCTCTCTCGTGACTCCCTGCCATCCGTCCACCCCTGGTCACCTGCGCCCCCCGTGGGCACAGACGTGTACGAGCGCATGGTGCCGCCGGGCAGGAAGCCCACCTTCGTCCACATGCTCGCCACCATGTTCGTCAGTGCTATCTCCCATGTGCGTTCCTTTCCCCGTTCCATGCTGCTCTCTCCCGTATACATTCTCTCTTAACCCCTCCCATATGCATTCTTTCTTACCCCGTTCCATGTGCTTACTGCCTCCCATGTGCTTACTGCCTCCCATGTGCGTTCTCCTTACCCCTTTCCATGCTTTTCTCTCATATATTCGTCACCGCTACCACCCATATTTCTATCTCCTATGTGCGTCACCCCTACCACCCATGTTTCTGTCTCTCTCCAGATTATTTATTGGTTTCAAAGACTGTCTCCCACCCCATACTCTCCCGACCATGTGCATTTTTTCCACCCCCCCACTCTGTGTTACCCGCAGGGCTTGAATTGCGGTGACTTCATATTCTTTGCCAATTGGGCGCTTGTTGTTGCCAGCTCTAAAGGTGTGAACCGACCCCAAAACAACCAGATTTTTGTTCAACGGAGCTTGATTGTTTCATGCATAGAAATTGAAGACCACTACAACAATCCCGCAATCTGCTGCACTTCTGACAAGTTGTTTCATTTCCCTTTACATTAGTTTCCATTTTCATTCGTGCACTTCCATCCCATTTCTATTCCTTCTTCCGAGCCTGTATTCTTTTCCATATCCATCCGATTCTACTGTGCATTCCCATTCCTCTCGCCATATCCATTTTCCATTCCTGTTCCCACCACCACTCCCATCACCATTCCAAACCCAAATCCCATACCCATTTCCCATTCCCCTTTCTCCACCATGGGATCAAAACCCGTTACTCGGGCTCACCAGTTCTGTGAACTTGTGCTCTAATCCATCCTTCTCAAACCTATCCCTGCTCCCCTTCCCTTCATGTCTCTTCCCCTCCATGCAGCCATCTACCAGCTGACGGCAGGAATCCCCAAGGGCACCATCACCCACCGCATTGTGGCACTTCTTCATACCCTCTATAGCATCTTCGTCTCTACCTACATGGCCAGCGCCTTCTGCGTGAGTGTGCACACTAAAATTTTATGGACTCTCCAGTAAGTTTTGCTGCTGGGGCCGTAAAGCTCGCTCTGGGCCGCCACGCATCTCCGCTGCCCACTCCTTTATGCGCATTACCTCTCGTTTGACTGTGTTTGCTATGGTTGTTCTTGCTGCAGGTGATGACACTATCGGGTGCATTCTCAGCCTATAGTGGCATGTACTATAGTGGTACTGTCATCCCAATTCTTCTAATTATTTTGTCTATGGTGTACAAGCCTCGCCGACCAAAGACTGTCAAGACAGAGTAGCACATGACTGTTTAATGGGCATGAGATGGAAACCCAATCCTATTTATGAGCTTTAATACTATTGAGAAGCACCGCATGCCTCTGAACAGATTTGCTCCAGTCATATGCCACATGCCTCCATGGCAGTGAGACGTGTTTGTAAGCAGTCCTTGGAAATCAGCACAACGCATGACATGGTGGCAAAAAATGAGAGGAAAGAAGGATAGGAGCCACTAGTACGGTAGTGTTTTGCCTGTTTGGAATGTTCTGTTTTCGTGGTTTCTTTTTGCAGCTGGTAACTAGGATTGTGAGTCGTCGTTAATGTTGTCGTCAATGCTGGAAGAATGTGAGAAGGGTACGAAACGGACACATCGAGAAATACTTGCTGTGCGAGCTGTTCGAGAAGTCTGAAAATTTGACCGCATTTGTCTTTGCGAAGGTCAATGGCGCTCACCATTAGTACGCACGCGACTGTACTAGTTCCGCGACCGTCCACTTCTCGCTCCAATCCGGTGACTCTCAATTCCGCAACGCGCGTGCGAAATAGTCGTACGCGGTCTACGGCCCTTTATTTTTCGCAAAACTCTTCGCCGCACATCGCCGACCTCAGCACATGCACCCACCGCAGCAAGCGGCGCGACTTCCGCCACAAGCGCGCTCTCAATTTGCAACGCTCCGCACCATGCGCCGCATCCCCTACCGAACCGTCAGCTCCGGCGAGGATTCCGTCTCTTGACGAACTCCGTCGAATGCTGGAGCAGACGGAGAGCGCAACTCTGACGGGAAAAGCAGAGACGGCGGGGAACGGAGGATCAGAAGGGGAAGGAATCGACGGTGAAGGCGGGAGAGTGTGGGAGAACGTGGCAAAGGCTTCTACGCGGCGGTTCGGGCAGAACGAAGGCGAAGGCGAGAAGGTGCGCGTGGTGCTGTATCGCGACGACGCCGCGTGGTGCCCCTTCTGCCAGCGCGTGTGGCTGCAGCTCGAGGAGAAGCGCATTCCGTACCGGTGAGAACGGATTCCGTGAAGGTGAGAACGGATTCCGTCAAGGTGAGAACGGATCCCGTCAAGGTGAGAACGGATTCCGTCAAGGTGAGAACGGATTCCGTCAAGGTGAGAACGGATTCCGTCAAGGTGTGAACGGATTCCGTACCGGTGAGAACGAATTTCGTACCGGTGAGAACGGATTTCGTGAAGGTGAGAACGGATTCCGTGAAGGTGAGAACGGATTTCGTAAGTTGAGAACGGATTTCGTGAAGGTGAGAACGGATTCCGTGAAGGTGAGAACGGATTTCGTAAGTTGAGAACGGATTTCGTCAAGGTGAGAACGGATTCCGTGAAGGTGAGAACGGATTTCGTAAGTTGAGAACGGATTTCGTGAAGGTGAGAACGGATTATGTGCAGGTGAAAAGAGTGTATTGCAAAGTGAGAGCGGATTGCGTTTGGGTGAGAGGGGACAAGCAAAGGCAAAGCGACTGAGTGAGAGTGTGGGTTCTGCTCGTCATCACTTGCACCCCTATTCTTTCATCTCCCTCCCTCTCCCCGCCTTCTTGTGGCGGGGTTCACTCTCCCTGCTCCCTGCTCCAATCCTCCCTACTTTGATTCTCCTCTGCATCTCTCCCTTCGCCTCTGCCTCTCTCCCCTCTCCTCTGTAGTTTTCCTCTCTCCTATCGTCCCCCTCAGGGCGCGGTGCATTTGACGCAAATCCCAACGTTTGCTTTTTTCAATCGACTTACCCCTTTCATAAGTTCGATTGTGTAGTAGAAATTTTGATTTCATGAGGTTCGAGTCGCGGGTCCGATATCTGGTAAGTCAAAATGTGACCATCGAGGCTCGAAAAACAAAATTCGACCCTCTCCGAGCCGCGAATATACCATGTAGGTTACCCGATGTAGCCTACGTGGCTCTGGCGTCGTCCTCGAAATGTTTAGTGTAGATGTCGTCACGCTTCGCCAAGTTCGTGCGGCAGCTGAACTGAGCAGAAATGACCACGTTCGTAAGCATGCTTCGAACATTAATTTGGTAATCTGCGAAGGCTTTTGCGACATTTACGAGGTCAGTAACCATATCAAGTTCGAACAGTTTCCAAACATTGACTCAAAAGCACCGCGCCCTCAACATCATGCCCCTCGAATGCCGTTAGCATGGAGAGAATGTACCTCGAGTCCTACAGGCGAAATCTCTCAGCCTCGCCCTACTCCCCTCTCCCCTTGTCTCCCCCCTTCCATTCGCCCTGCCCGCTCCCAACCCTCCAACACCTTCAGGGTTGAGAAAATAAACCTCAAGTGCTACGGGCCAAAGCCTGATTGGTTCTTGGAGCTCGTGCCCAATGGCATGCTGCCAGCTGTCCAGGTGAGCGCGGTGGCTTGGTGGTGTGTGTGTTTGTTGGTGCAGCCTGTCGGCTATCTGGTTGTTTGTGAACGTGCTGTTTCCATTCTTCAGCTTTCAGGCGACTGTGCGGTTGGCTACCCCTCTCAAACCTCTCAACTCTCTCAAGCCTCTCAACACTGCACATATGCTCACATAGCATTGCTGCCCCGCCTACTCACCCACCTTTTTTTTTTTTTTTTTTTTTTATGTCTCATGTTTATGTTTATCCACCGATGTAACCTTTGAATCACGGAACAAGCAGTCTTTGTGACGTGATTATAACGCAACACATCACACCAATACCAGCTCCCGACACCTCCTGTCCCCCTCTATTGCCCCCCACCACCCAGCTAGACGGGCGAGTGATCACAGAGTCCGTGACTATAATGAAGGAGATCGAAGCCGCCTTCCCAAGTCACTCGCCGCTCCTCCCCCCTCCCTCTGATGCGCACGCAGCAGAGGCAGCAGAGCAGCTGATGGGTCTGGAGAGGGGGTTGACTGGGGCGTGGCTCAAGTGGACCAAGGGAAAGGATGCCATGCGCTGGCTTGCCGGTGGTAGTGGGGCCGGAAGCAGCAGCAGTGGGGGTAGCAGCAGTGTGAGCAGTAGTGGCAGCAGTAGCAGTGGCGAGGGTGCAGGCGATGAGGAGGAGGGGGAGGGGCGGAGGGAGTTTGAGGCGGCAATGGATGCCATGGAAGAGGCTTTGGTGAAGAGCGGAGGGCCTTACTTCCTTGGGAAAGAGGTTTGTCTGTCGGTTTCACTCATTACAGTCAATCTCGCTATTATGAAAGTCACTCTCATGTTCATCACAGTCACTCTTACATTGATCACATTCAATCTCACAGTAAGGCCATCAAATTATGCCAGACTTGAGCAGAATGGTGCGGTATTGACCTACCATGCTTTCATACCAAATACCATCCATTGTGCTTTCAAACTACTTAGCAAGTGAGACTATATTTATATATTCCCATGTACGGCAGCATATATACTTCTATCTGTCAGTGTGCCACACATACTGCTATCTGTCTCGCCAACTCATGTCTCCTGGCTCGTTTGCCTTTTATCTTTTAGACCTCCTCGTATGCTTCAAGTGCAAACTAGTCTCTGCCGCATTTCTGCCAGGAATGATCTCTCCATGCTTGCGTCCCTACTTCTCATGTGCTCCCAATTCTACCACCCATCCACACCTACCCCACCTCACATGTGGTTCTCCTCTCCCTTGTCGACGTGACCCACGTGCCTGCTGCACGTTCACCACAACATCCCTCCCTTCCGTTCCACACCCACCCCCGCCTCCCAGCAGTTCTCCCTTGTTGACGTGACCCACGCGCCTCTCCTGGAGCGATTCGCTGCCAGTGCACCGTACTGGAAAGGCCTCACAGTGCGGAACAACCCTCGCTGGCCGGCGCTCTCCCGCTGGTACGACGCCATGGATGCTCGACCCGCCTACCTCCCTCTCAAGTCTGACGATTTCTCCATCACCCACTCCCTTGTCCCGCAAATTGGGCCGGTGATCGCCAGCACCAATCCAACGGCTGTGGCGCGCCGGGCTTTTATTGATGGATGGGATGGGACGGGTGCATGGGATCTGCCACTGGGGGAGGAGGAGACGGCGTGGGGGAGGGAGGATGGGACGGGGGGGGAGGGGCGGAGGGCGCAGAGAGAGGTGGTGCAGGCGATTGTGGGGAATCATGACAGGCTAGTGGCCTTTTGCCTGCGTTCTTTGGGGGATTCTGCACATGTTTCAGCCGCTACGACTACTGGGGATGCTGCTGGTGCCATGGGTGCTGGTGCCGCTTCTATGAGCAGCCAGACTCATGCGGACCAAGCTGAGCCACAGCAGCAGGCCATCACAGCGGAATGCCTTGCGCCAGCT
Source organism: Closterium sp. NIES-65 (assembly GCA_948144175.1). NCBI lineage: Eukaryota > Viridiplantae > Streptophyta > Zygnematophyceae > Desmidiales > Closteriaceae > Closterium > Closterium sp. NIES-65. The sequence continues at coordinate 1,630,552 of CANXME010000053.1, read as the reverse complement.
GTCAGCGAGGCGTTGCGCCACGTGGCGCATGCACTGCTGGTCGGCACAGAAGCAGCAGGCCCATTCCCTGCCGTGTCCCAGTCACTTCAGATGATAAGTGGTGGGAGCAGAAGTGAGGATGTGAGGGCAGCAGGGGAAGAACGGTTGGTGATGGCTCTTGCGTATCTGAGGGATAGAGTTGGGGTGCCAAGGGACTTGAGTTATCCAGCTGCAAGGCAGCTCCGAGCTCACCTTCAGTGGGTCGTTCGGTCATTAGGATCCCCAATGTAAAGACGTAGATGACCTTATTGTTGATAACCATTATGATTCACGTGTAAGAGAGAAACGTTTGACCACTTGAACACTACACCAGGTTTTCTGTCATCGTTGTAACTTGTAGGTATTTATTTCTTCGAATGCGGTGGAACCATATTGTAGAAGCCCTTTAATATATTAAGCCTTTTCAGCAACCCTCCACTCCATGAGTTTCCTCATGTGGAGCAGTAGCCATCGCGATCATGATGATGCTTCAAAGAAAGCCTGGCACACATTGCGAGTCAGAGACTCGTATCGGAGGTGAAGGCTGTGGTTTGAAAAGGCAAGGCGACTTTCAGCATGATCACGAGCTCAATTACAGGACGTTTCTGGGTTGCATAGAGCTGGGATAGCTCGAAACCATGGGAGGAGGGGGGTGGGGGGGGGGGGGGGAGAGAAACAAGGGACAGGAATCAGAGGAGGTGGCGTGTGTTGACACTGCTGGTGGAGGAGTCATAGTGAGAGCGGATTTGACTGAATTGCGAGGGCTCCGATGCTCCCTCTGCTCCTCCACTGCGGAGACTCAGATCACTGTGACCAGTAAGTCGTCACCAAGTAGTGGTTCAGTAATTGAATGAAATATAACTTCCATGCATCTGCTCTCTTGCAAAAATGATGGCCCTGCCACCATGATAATATGGTCATCATGCCTTCATGGCCCTGCCACCATGATAATATGGTCATCATGCCTTCATGGCCTTGCCACCATGATAATATGGCCATCATGCCTTCATTCTAGTCATCATCCTGGCCAGCATACTATCCCTCTCCATCACCTTCCCACGCGGCTGCCAGTATCGCTGGCATGTTGCTGACCCGCATTGCCTGGCAGCAGTGGGAGGGGGCAAGGAGCAGGTGGCATCTGGGTGGTGGGCTCGGGGTTTGTTGTAACTTGCTGGGCAATGTGTTTGAGGTTCCATGTAGGTGGTGCTATGGTTAGCTTCTGTTTCCAGAAAATTCGCAAGCTAGTTGTGTTTCAATCCCCGCGAGGCCCTCAAATATATAGGTAAAACATGCTGAAACCCGGGATTTTATGGTGTTGGTAGGTGCTAGAGATTTCAAGAAGTTGGTTGAACATGTCATGCACTTGCTTGATGTTGTGCTTTTTAGCCTGTAATTTCAGAGTGTGGTGCCGCTCAATGCGGTGCCTCAGGGTATATCTGAGGACCGCACTGACCTGGTGTGACCTACCTGGCTTGGTCTGACCTACCTGGCTTGGTGTGACCTACCTGGCTCGGTGTGACCTACCTGGCTTGGTGTGACCTACCTGGCTTGGTCTAACCTGCCTGGCTTGGTGTGACCTACCTGGCTTGGTGTGACCTACCTGGCTTGGTCTGACCTTCCTGGCTTGGTGTGACCTACCTGGCTTGGTGTGACCTACCTGGCTTGGTCTGACCTACCTGGCTTGGTGTGACCTACCCTGGCTTGGTGTGACCTACCTGGCTTGGTGTGACTTACCTGGCTTGGTGTGACCTAACTGGCTTGGTGTGACCTACCTGACTTGGTGTGACCTACCTGGCTTGGTCTGACCTACCTGGCTTGGTGTGACCTACCTGGCTTGGTCTGACCTTCCTGGCTTGGTGTGACCTACCTGGCTTGGTCTGACCTACCTGGCTTGGTCTGACCTACCTGGCTTGGTGTGACCTACCTGGCTTGGTGTGACCTACCTGGCTTGGTCTAACCGGCCTGGCTTGGTGTGACCTACCTGGCTTGGTGTGACCTACCTGGCTTGGTCTGACCTACCTGGCTAAGTGTGACCTACCTGGCTTGGTGTGACCTACCTGGCTTGGTCTGACCTACCTGGCTTGGTGTGACCTACCTGGCTTGGTGTAACCTACCTGGCGTGGTCTGACCTTCCTGGCTTGGTCTGACCTACCTGGCTTGGTGTGACCTACCTTGCTTGGTCTGACCTACCTGGCTCGGTCTAACCTAGCTGGCTTGGTCTGACCTACCTGGCTTGGTGTGACCTACCTGGCTTGGTCTAACCTACCTAGCTTGGTCTGACCTACCTGGCTTGGTGTGACCTACCTGGCTTGGTGTGACCTACCTGGCTTGGTCTGACCTACCTTGCTTGAAATAACCTACCTGGCTTGGTGTGACCTACCTGGCTTGGTGTGACCTACCTGGCTTGGTCTGACCTACCTGGCTTGGTGTGACCTACCTGTATTGGTGTGACCTACCTGGCTTGGTGTGACCTACCTGGCTTGGTGTGACCTACCTGGCTTGGTCTGACCTACCTGGCTTGGTCTGATCTACCTGGCTTGGTGTAACCTACCTGGCTTGGTGTGACCTACCTGGCGTGGTCTGACCTACCTGGCTTGGTCTGACCTACCTAGCTTGGTCTGACCTACCTGGCTTGGTGTGACCTACCTGGCTTGGTGTGACCTACCTGGCTTGGTCTGACCTACCTTGCTTGAAATAACCTACCTGGCTTGGTGTGACCTACCTGGCTTGGTGTGACCTACCTGGCTTGGTCTGACCTACCTGGCTTGGTGTGACCTACCTGTATTGGTGTGACCTATCTGGCTTGGTGTGACCTACCTGGCTTGGTCTAACCTGCCTGGCTTTGTGTGACCTACCTGGCTTGGTCTGACCTTCCTGGCTTGGTGTGACCTACCTGGCTTGGTGTGACCTACCTGGCTTGGTCTGACCTACCTGGCTTGGTCTAACCTACCTGGCTTGGTGTGACCTACCTGGCTTGGTCTAACCTACCTGGCTTGGTGTCACCCACGGATACAGTACCGACCCATTTTTCATGACCGGAACTTCACAACAACTGGCAGAAGCTAAAGAAGTATATTACGTAAAGTTAGGCACCAACCGCATTTGGGTACTCGCGTACTCACCACTTAGGGAACTGTTACTACAGGAGGCACACGACGGCATTACCTCAGGACATTTTGGGGTAGAAAAGACGCAGCAGCAACTGCAGCGGTATTACTCCTGGCCGGAGCTATTGACCGATGTACAGCACCACGTGGGCTCGTGTCCTACGTGTCAGGTGATGAAGAGCTCGCGAAAAAGAAAGGCGGGTCAGTTGCAGCCGATTCCACCGCCCGAGCGCGCCTGGCAGCAGGTTACCATGGACTTCGTCACAGGGTTACCTTCGAATACTGCGGGTAACGACGCGGTTATGGTTGTCGCTGACATGTTGACGAAGATGGCACACTTCGCTGCGTGCAAGAAATCAATCTCATCCGAAGAAATCGCTCGCCTGTTCATCGCAGCCGTCGATCGACTTCACGGGATACCAGCCGCGATAATCAGCAACCGCAACACGAAGTTCACCAGCAACTTCTGGAAGAACCTTTGGGAGCAGTTCGGGACCAGGCTACAGTTCAGCTCGTCGTACCACCCCAAGACCGACGGTCAAACAAAGCGGACGAATCAGAAGATGGAGCAGTTGATTCGTGCCACGCGCGACGACCCGACAACTTGGAAGCAACAGCTGCCGCTGATCAAGTTCGCGTACAACAATGCCACGTCAGCGACGACGCAGCAGTCCCCGCTCTTCCTGAACTACGAGCAAAACCCTACAGTGCCCATGACGCCGAGTCGGACAACCCAACACCACGCGCACAACAATTCGCCGAGATTCTGCAAGCTGCTCGCACCAGAGCCGCTGAAGCAATTATAAAAGCAAATATCATCGCTAAGCGCAACGTTGACCGCCACCACCGCCCAGTCACGTACCAGTCTGGAGACTACGTGCTACTCGACACACAAACTTAAGACTGCCCGTCGTACCGAAATTACGACCGCGCTACTGTGGACCTTTCCAAATCAGCCACATGATCACCCCAGTAATCGCCCATTTACTGTTGCCGACAGACTGGTACATCAGCCCATCATTCCACGTCAGCCTGCTTCGCCCATACATCCCTACCACAAGCCAACTGTCGCGTCACCGCCCGCCATCCATGACTCGCCCTGCATCGGAGCCGATCAACGAGCCCAAAAAATTTCTGAGCCATCGGACTCGACACCCTACGGGAATCAGGAGGATTGAACTCCTCGTTCGCTGGAAGGACCGCACGCCAACTAAGGATAGCTGGGTGCCCCTGGCCAACATCGAAAACCACCCTTCCCTGCAAGTGTACCTGTGGAGCCGGAGTCTCCGCGATAAACACGCAATTGCGTAGCGGAGGGGGCTTCTTAAGGGGGGGGGGGGGGGGGGGGGGGGTAGTGTGAGGAATTTTCTCGACATTCCTTAGCGCATCCTGTAACATCGCGTACAGCAGCAGCCGTTGTTTGCCCGTTATTGCTAACAGGGCTTTGCCTACTTTGCGCGCACTGTTTCACCAAACCTCGCACTGCTGGCCCGGCCGTGTCGGCCTACGCTTCGGGACTAGCCCGAACCTCACTACCAGTGTAGGACTAGCTAGCTCGCACACATCGCGTTACCGTTTGCATGTTTCGTGTATAAATGTTCGCTCATGCCTTCGCTCACATTTTGTACTCGTTTGACACTTAGTGCAATCCTCGCTACCTCGATTCATTGCACCCGTAACAGCGTACAATCATTGCGAGAGCGAATAAACAGTCATGCGGGGCGAGTTAGCTACTGCGATACTGGCGGCGAGGTTCGGGCTAGAAGCGTAGGCCGAATCGGCCAAGTCCAGCAGTGCGAGGTTGGGGAAAGTGATGTGTGAAGGTTGCGAAACACCGTTACCAGTGCAAGTGTTGCTTTCGATGCTGCCCTGGGGCACCCAACCATCTTCCGTGGGGGTGTGGTCTTCTAGTGGACGAGGAATTTATTCCTCCGAGATCCCTGGGGGTGGCAAATCCAATGGCTAAGAATCTAATCGGGTTCGATGATTGGCTCCGAAGCAGTACACGTCATCGAAGGTGGACGATGTCGTTGCAGTTGGCTCGTGGTTGGGATGTATGGTCGAAGAAGAATGGTGTGGAACGACGGACTGATGTGCCAATCGGCGGGTAACAGTAGATGGGTGTCAAACTTATATGTAGCTTATTGTGTAGGCTGTATTGGGGTTGCCCATATGGGGTACAACCCAATTAGGGTTTCCTACTTGTACCCATCTTGCTGATAGTTCATTCATTCCTCTTCGTACTTCTGACATGGTTTCAGAGCAGGTCCTAGCCTAGGACCATTTTATTTAGGGCCCACCAATCCGATCTACCCCACGCGTCGCGCCGCCCTACCCTGCCCTGCGTCGCGCTGCCGCGCATGCCCTGCCCTGCCCTGCCCGCTCGCTACTTGTTGCTGCGCGCCCTGCCCTGTCGGCGCGCATCTCGCTACCGTGCGCACTGCCCTGCCCGCGCGCTGCTCGCCGCCGCGCCGCGCGCTTTGTTTGCGCGCCGCTCACAGCCGTGCCGTGCGCCCTGCCTGCGCGCCCTGCCTGTGCGTCGTCGTGCCGCGCGCCCTGCCTGCGCACCGCTCGCTGCCGCCACTGCGCCACACCGCCGCGCCGCACGCCCTGCCCCGCCCGCGCGCCGTTGCCGCCGTCGCGCGCCCTTCCTTGCCCGCGCGCCGCCTGCCGCTGCGCGCCCTTCCTTGCCCGCGCGCCGCCCGCCGCCGGCCCTGGCTTGCCCACGCGCCGCCCGCCGTCGGCTCTGCCCTGCCCGCGTGCCCTGCCCTGCCCGCTCGCCGCCGCCGCTAAGCGCCCTGCCCTACCCGCGCGCCGCCCGCCGCCGTGCGCCTTGCTCTGCCATCGCGCCACCAACAGCCGCATGCCCTGCCGTGCCCTTGCGCCGCTAGCACCCGCGCTGCCCTTCCTGTGCGCCGCCCTACTGGCCGCTGCCCTACGCTGCCCTCTTTGCATGCTGCCCTGCTGCTAGCACGTTCGCCTGCTCTGCCTGCTATGGTGACCCTGAGCGTCCTCACCTTTGATTCAGAGGGCCGCCCGATAGAGTTCGACTCTTGGCTCGATGACTTACAACTAATCTTACTAAGCGACTCTAAGGACGGTATTTCGCTGTTTGACCTCACTTCTGGCGCCTCTGTTGCCCTTGTCGACACAAATGACAATGCGACTCGCTCACAGTGGCTTACTCGTGACGCTACTGCTCGCCTAGCCATTCGCAACCACCTGCCGTTAGCCGAACGCGCTCACTTCGGACAGCACAAGACTGCGAAAGCACCTTACGACGCTGTAGTCGCTTGTTACTCCTCCCCGGCCACTGCTGCTCTAGGCCGCCTTCTCCTGCCCTACCTGTTCCCAGAGCTATCCGCCTTTGCCACAATAGCCGACCTCATCATTCACCTTAGCACTAGTGATACTCGCTACCGTGCTGCGCTTCCCACCGACTTTCTCACCAAGAACCCTCCTCCCATGTACATCACTCTCTACTCCATAGTCACCCGCCTCCCTGACTCTCTTAGCGCTGTCAAGGACCTCCTTCTCGCCCTTGACCCCACCACCCTCACTCTCGACCTGCTCGAGAAGCACCTCCTTGCAACTGAGGCTAGCATAGTCGCTGTAGGTGCTTCTCGTGGCACTCCTCGCACTCCCTTCTTTGAGGGGTGTTCACCCTCCCCCCTTCTTCCCTCAGTCGCTTCTGCTGCAGCTGTTGACTACCTTCGTGCTGAGGAGGTAGGAGCTGCGTCTGCCCCTAGTGGGAGGCGCTGTAGCAGCAAGGGCAGGGGAGGTAGGGGCGGTGGGGGCAGCAGAGGTGGAGGCGGTGGTTGGGGCGGTGGAGGCAGTGGAGGGGGCGGCGGTGGCAGAGGGAGTGGTGGTGGGGGTGGAGGTGTAGGTGGCGGCGGTGGTGGCGGCAGTGGCGGTGGTGGCGGCAGCAGTGGTGGCGGCAGTGGGAGTGGAGGCGGTGGCGATGGTGGCGGCCAGGGTGGTACCAGTCAGAGGGGAGGCCTTGGCGGTGGTCAAAGGCAGCAGCAGCAGCATCAGCTTTCGCCCCAGGAGCTACGTGAGTGGTTTGCTCAGCGTGGGGCGGCTGGGGGTAGTGGTCCCTGCCCGTATGTCATTCGCACAGGTGACCGTACTAGTCAGACATGCGGGAAGCTCCACACCCAATACCGCTGCTTCTCTCGTCTTACCGACGCCTTCCGCACAGAGTTTCCCGACGCAGCTGAGCCCCCCCGCTGGGCAGAGCTGCTTAGGCAGGGTGTAGACATCTTTGCTCTTGATTATGATGCTTGTGAAACAAATGACCAGGAATGAGAATGACTAAGTCAGAGTTGGGTACAAATACAACCCTAGAAAGCTGTACCCCATATGTGCTACCCCACTATAGCCTACAAACATGCATCAGCTATAATAATCTGACACACCCCCATAGGCAAAGTGGGGGAGAACAAGGGGTCACAAGACCAGTCAAGCAAAGCAAAGCAGAGCAAGCTCAGGGTGGATCACAAAGTCACCACACAGTCCGAGCACAAGAGCAGGGCCAGAGGCCAGTTCACATGCAGGAGTACAGACATATATATATAAAACTAGACAAGCAGGAGAAGGTATATATATGTCACAGTACAAGAAAAGTCAAGAGGAGAGCAAGTGAGGCAAGACAGGCACAAGACCCAGCTGGGTGCAAAAGCGCTGATGGTCACAAGGCGCGAGTGCCTTGGTGAACACATCAGCAGTGTTGGCCTCAGAGGCCATGTACGCAAGTCGCAACTGACCACGCTGCTGCAGCTCACGAGCAAGGAAGTAGCGGAGAGCAATGTGCTTCGTTCTGTGCTCCAAGCGCTGCTCTCGACACAAGGCCATCATGGCCTTGTTGTCTACGTACAGCACTGGAGGAGAACGAGGCGGCTCTCCAAGGTCAGTCAGCAGGTAGGTGAGCCAGCGAAGCTCCTGTGCAGCCATGGCCCCGGCGTAGATCTCAGCCTCACAACTGGAGCCGAGAACCGAAGACGAACGAGTAGACCGCCACGAGACAGAGCCGGAACCAAGACTGAAGGTGTAACCCTATGACGACCGCTGCGTAGCCTGGTCGTCAGCCCAAGAAGCGTCCGCGTGGCCTGTAAGGACCACTGGACTCCGCCCTCCAAGCACTAGCCCCATGCCCGACGTACTGCACAGGTAGCGCAATACCCTCTTCGCTGCAGCCATGTGCTCTGGTCGGTGTCTCCCAGGAGCAACATAGCGTGCAAGAATGCTCAGAGGGTATGCAAGGTCAGGTCGAGTGCAGGTCATCAGGTACATGAGGCAGCCAACAAGCTCTGGGTACAGGCCACTCGACTCTACGGACTCATCCGAAGGCAGAGCTGAGAGCGAGTGGCGAGTAGACAGAGGAGTGGCCTGAGGCGAGGAGTACGTGAAGCCGAAGCGCTGAAGGACCTGCTGCACCATGTGTGACTGAGTCAAGGTGATGGTGCGGCGTGCTCTGTCCCGAGTGATCTGCAAGCCAAGGTAGCTGCGCAGTTCACCCAGGTCTGTGCACGTGTGTCTCTTCAGCAGCTCGGACTTCACGTAGGCGATTCCAGCAGTGTCCGCTGTGGCAAAGACCAAGTCTTCGACGTACACGAGGATGTAGAACGGCGGCAGTGACGTGTCGGTGCGCAGAAACAGCGACGGGTCATCAGTAGAGGGAGCAAACCCAAGAGCCGCAAGCGTAGTCCTCAGTGTGTCGTGCCACTCACGTGGCGCCTGGTGGAGACCGTAGACTGGCCGTCGGAGGCTCCACTGGGTGCCAGGAAGGAAAGTCCCAGTGAAGCCAGGTGGACGGCGCAGCCAGATCTCCTCGTGCAGGCTACCCTGCAAGAACGCAGTGCTGAAGTCGAGAGAGTGAAGCTCGTAGTCGCGCTGAGCGGCTATGTGCAGCAGCACCCGAAGAGTGGTCATCTTCGGGGTGGGAGAGAAGGTCTGAAAGTAGTCAACTCCCTGCCGCTGACTGAAGCCACGAGCAACGTACCGCGCCTTGAAGACAGGTGGAGAGCCCGGCGGCCGCTTCACCCGGAAGATCCACATGCCACTGACGATGTTCGCCCCAGGAGGGGGAACTGCGTCAACGTAGGTGCCTGTGGACTTCCAGGAAGCCATCTCTGCATCCATAGCTGCCTGCCACTGAGAGGAGTAGGGACCCTCTACGGCCTCCGCGTAAGAGCGCGGAGTCGGGATGTCTAGTGCATCCGGGTCTCCCTCAGGAGCAAGCAGTACAGACGCGAGATGAGGTGAAGCAGCAGCCAGACACTGTAACTCCTCGTGCCTGTCCTCTAGGACGTCCGTGCCAAGAGCACACTCACCCCCGACGGACGGAGGACAGACAGACGCAGACTCAGCAATAAGACTAGCAGCGTAGTCTAGACGACAGCGAGCAGCAAAGTCGACGAGCCCAGCGACAAGAGCAGACGCAGCAGTGGACTCAAACGAGGGGTCAGTGACGACAGTAGCAAGCAGACGCGTGACAGTAGGACTGGCAGCACGAAGAGAGTCCGACTCAGGGTCGGCAAGCGCAGGAAGAGAGGACTCAGGAGGAGAAGGCAAAGGGGCACGCAGAGGAGCAGTGGACGGACGTAGAGACATCCGGTGCGTGCCAGGGACAGGAGGAGGACGCTGACGCGAACCGCGACCACTAGCGCGAGCAGCACGAACAGGCGACGCGGGACGAGATGCAGGCTCACGACGCTCAGCAAGACCTCCAGTAGGACCAGTGTAAGGAGAGGGAGCAGGCAGAGGAGAGGAAGGCTCCAACAGTGACGGCGACTGGACAGGCCGTGGACACTCTACCGGAGGAGAAAGACCAAGAACCTGCTGCAGGAGCGGAACGAAGTACGGCCGAGGCCGCGCGGCAGCTCCAGACTCAGCAGGGACAGCACCAGCACCCTCAGCGATAGCACCAGCGCCACCAACACCTCCAGCGGCAGGACCTCCAGCAGCACCAGCAGCAGAACCACCGCGAGGACAGACAGCAGTGGTCTCAGCACCAACACCCTCAGTAGCGCCAGCTCCAGTAGGACCCGCAGGCCCAGCAGCTCCGGGACCGGCAGCACCAGCACCCTCGACGGTCGAAGGAGCTCCAGCTCCAGCAGCATGCCTCCAGCGGCGAGCAAACCACTCGCGCAGCTCCTGTGGAGAGAGGGGCTCCCGTCGAGACGCAGCAGCAGGAGAAACCCCAGGCTCAGCAGCTCCAGACCCAGCACCCCCAGGCTCAGCAGTCCCAGACTCAGCACCCCCAGGCTCAGCAGCACCCAACTCAGCACCCCCAGGCTCAGCAGCTCCAGGCACAGCACCCCCCGGCTCAGCACCCCCAGGCTCAGCACCCTCCGCAGTAGCACCCCCAGGCCCAGCACCCCCAGGCTCAGCACCCCCAGGATCAGCACCTCCAGGCCTGGCACCCCCGCGCACAGCACCCCCAGAGTCAGCACCCCCAGGCTCAGCACCCGCAGCAGCACCAGAGTCACCAGTAACCTCGACCGGGTCAACTGCGTCTACCTGGGACACATCTGAGGGGGCAGGAACTTGAGGGGGGAGGGGGTCTACCGGGGGGGGAACTGGCACAAGGAAGTCCGGCGGGGGGGGGAGGGAAGGAGTGCGGTAGGGGAAGAGGCGGTAAAAGGGGACTGACTCGTCGAACGTGACGTCCTGGGAGGACAGAACACGACGAGAGGAGGGGTGGTAAAACTGCCACCCTGGAGCGTCAGTGGGGAAGCCAAGGAAGACACAGGGAGCAGCACGAGGGGACAGCTTGTCCGCAGACAAGTCGCGGACAAACGCCCGAGATCCCCAGACACGGAACGCCGACGCATCGCCAACCTTCCCCGTCCACAGCAAGACTGGGGACATCGCGGGCCGAGAGACCCTGGGGTGAAGGTTGAGCTGATGCGCCGCGTACCTCACAGCAAACGGCCACAGAAAATGGGGGGCAGCCGCATGCATCATGGACGTACGAGCGACATCCATGACCATGCCAACGCGGCGCTCAGCAATCCCATTTTGCTGTGGAGAGTCCGGAAGCGTGAAGGTCTGGCGGATCCCTCGAGCACGACAGTAGTCTCGCAGAAGGCGAGAGGAGAACTCTCCGCCTCTGTCCGAGTGCAGACGCAGAACAGGAAAGTCCGAGCCGAAGCTCTTCCTGAGCTGGAGACGAGCCTCGCGGATCCAGTCGATCAGCACCTCAGTGACAGCACCCTTTCTGCGCAAGGGGAGGAATGTGGTGTAACGCGAGTATTCGTCAACCACCAACAGGAAGTAGCGCTCGTGACCCTGCCCACGGACGGGGGCTGGGCCCCACACGTCCATGTGAAGCGTCTGCAGAGGAGCCTCTGTCGGGGGGAACTGGGAGGAGTGAGGAGTAGCCCGGAGGCGACCCTCGACACAGGGGACACAGGAAGGTCCAGGCCCGGAGGGAAGGGGAGGGAGAGACTGGGGAAGACCAGAGACAAGGACACGGGAAGCCATGCTCCGAAGACGGGGCAAGGACGGGTGGCCAAGACGGTGGTGCCACAGGAGAGTCTCGTGAGACAGGAGGCGACAAGAACAGGGGGCAGACTCAGGACCTGACCGGGACGCAGCAGCAAGCACCCGACCTGACGCAGCTACCTGACCGGACGCAGGGACAGGAGGAGACGTAGTGGTCAGGGTGTAGGGACTCGACCCCGGCCGGCGTGAGAAGGTGGCCAGGTGCCGGCCTGTGCGTGCGTCCGTGCAGTGGGTCACCCGCTGACTCGCAGGAGTGAACTGGTGAACCCCCGCATCCTGCAGGTCCGCTCCACTCACCAAGTTCGTAGAGAACGAGGGAAGGTACAGACCAGACAGGGTGCCCGAAGGGGCAGCCGGACACGGGAGGACAGTGGAGAAGTGAGAGAGGACAGGACCCCCAGAGGGGTCAGCCAGGGAGACGGCAACCGGCCTGCCAAGCGGCGTGAGGGTGGTGCGGTCTCGAAAGAAGGAGCGAGAAGCCCCAGAGTCAAGTGTGACAGTAAGGGAGGACGAGGGCGACGCAGTACCTGAGAGCGCAGTCTCACCAGTACCTGAGAGCGCAGACGCACTGGCACCTAGAGCAGCAGCCTCACACGCACCTAGCACAGCAGTACCAATGCCCGGGTCGGGCTGGAAACACCGGTAACCCTCAGTCTCCTCACTAATAGTCACAGCATACATAGCAGCAAGGATAGCATCAAAATCAAGATCAAAGATCGCTACACCAGCTCTAAGAAGCTCATCCCAGCGAGGGATCTCACTAGCCCCGGGGAACTGCTGACGCCAAGCGTCCGTCAGGCGGCCAAAGCAGCGCTGGGTGGGGTGGGCACCCCCACACTGCTCACCCGCGCGGTCGCCGGAACGAAGGACGTAGGTGCAAGGACCAGTACCCCCACCCCTCTAACGCTGAGTGTACCACTCACGAAGCTGCTGAGGCGGAGGGATGTCCCGCGAACGCTGCTGCTGCTGCTGCTGCGAGCGCTGGCCACCACTTCCGCCGCTCCGCTGCTGGGTACCACCCTGACCAGCTCCACCCCCTCCACCACCACCGCCTCCCCCGCTGCCTCCTCCGCCGCCTCCACCTCCGCCGCTGCCACCACCACCACCGCTGCCACCACCACCGCCGCCTCCGCCGCTGCTGCCACCACCACCACCACCCCCGCCACTACTCCCGCCGCCACCCCCACTCCCTCTGCCGCCTCCGCCGCCACCGCCACCGCCCCCTCCAGCTCCACCCGCGCCCTTGCCGCCCTTGCCCTTGCCCCCCACTAGGGGCAGACGCCGCGCCGACCGACTCAAGACCAAGCAGGTCGGCAGCAGCAGCAGAGGCAACAGAGGGCAGCAAGGGGGAAGGAGAGCACCCCTCAAAGATGGGGGTGCGAGGGTCACCACGAGAAGCTCCTACAGCGACTATGCTCTTCTCCGCTGCGAGGAGGGCCTTCTCGAGGACGTCGACGGTGAGGGTGGTGGGACAGACCGCGAGAAAGTGGTCCCTGACTACGCGAAGGGAGTCAGGGAGGCGCGCGACTATGTAGTAGAGAGTGATGTACATGGGGGGGGGGGGTTCTTAGCGCAGAACTCTGCAGGAAGGGCAGCGCGGTAGCGAGTGTCACTAGTGCGGAGGTGCGTAATGAGGTCAGCGACATTGGGAAAGGCAGAGAGGTCAGGAAAAAGGTAGGGAAGCATGAGACGGCTTAGTGCAGCAGTGGCAGGGGAGGAGTAGCGCGCAACTACAGCGTCGTACAAGGTCTGAGCACTCTTGTACTGACTAAAGTGCGCGCGCTCAGAGGTAGGGAGGTGGCGACGCACAGCAAGACGTGCAGCAGCATCGCGGGTGGCCCACTGAGAGCGCACAGTGGGATCAGCATCAGCAGCAGGAGCAGGAGAGGCGCCAGAGGTAAGGTCAAAGAGAGAGAGGCCGTCTGCCCTATCGCACTGTAAAAACAACTGCAGGTCGTCTACCCAGACCTCAAAGTCAACGGCGCGACCCTCAGCGTCAAAAGCTAGGACACTGGGGGTAGCCATGACGACGACAGCGAAGCAGTGCAAGCAGTAGGAGAAGAGCACGCAGTGACAGTGGGACTGTGCTCACCAGGCAGGGCAGGCCGGGCAACTCTGCAGAGGGGCGGCTCGGCGACTCAGCGACTCGGCTGCTGGGCGGCTCGGCTCCCGGGCGGCTCGGCGGCAGGGCGGCTCGGGTGCAGGGCGGCTCGGCTCCCGGGCGACTCGGCGGCAGGGCGGCTCGGGTCCCGGGCGGCTCGGCGGCAGGGCGGCTCGGGTGCGGGGCGGCTCGGCTGCACTGCTGCTCGGTTGCTGCCGGTGGGCGGCTCGGCTGCTGCAGGTAGGGTGGCGGGGCCGCGGGACCAGGGGCGGCGGGGCCGAAGTAGCAGGGCCGGCAGATGCAGCGGCGGGGACGGTGGGGCCGTCAAGTGTAGCGGCGGGGCCGCGGCTGGTGGAGCGGCGGGGCCGGCAGAGAGGGCGGCGGGGCCGCGGCTGAGCAGGCGGCGGGGCCGGCGTCGTAGCGGGCGGCGGGGCCGCGTCGTAGCCGGCGGCGGGGCCGCGTCGTAGCGGGCGGCGGGGCCGCGTCAGAGCAGGCGGCGGGGCCGCGTCAGATCAGGCGGCGGGGCCGCGTCAGAGGTGGCGGCGGGGCCGCGTAAGAGGTAGCGGCGGGGCCGCGTCAGATCAGGCGGCGGGGCCGCGTCGAAGCGGGCGGCGGGGCCGCGTCAGATCAGGCGGCGGGGCCGCGTCGTAGCGGGCGGCGGGGCCGCGTCAGAGCAGGCGGCAGGGCCGCGTCGAGCAGGCGGTGGGGCCGCTCCGTAGCGGGCGGCGTGGCCGCGTCAGAGCAGGCGGCAGGGCCGCGTCGAGCAGGCGGCGGGGCCGCGTCGTAGCTGGCGGCGGGGCCGCGATCGGGTGGCGGGGCCGCGACGTGGCGGCGGGGCCGCGATCGGGTGGCGGGGCCGCGATCAGAAGGGGTGGCGGGGCCGCGTCTGAGGGACGGCGGGGCCATGAGGGAAAGGGTGACTCGAGGGGTCGCTAAAAAAAAAGTGCGCGCCTCGGGGCGCGCTTCGGTGGGCCCTAGGCAACGTTCCCACAGGGGACTCGCTCTATACCATGTGAAACAAATGACCAGGAATGAGAATGACTAAGTCAGAGTTGGGTACAAATACAACCCTAGAAAGCTGTACCCCATATGTGCTACCCCACTATAGCCTACAAACATGCATCAGCTATAATAATCTGACAATGCTATCTTTTCTGCCATGTATGCATTGACTGTTAGTGCTGAGGGTTGCTGTGCTGCTACGCTGCGCATCAGCTCAGCCTCTGGCCCCGTGTCTCATTGCCGGAGACCTCGCCGATACTGCGTTGGACGGGAGAGGTTGGCGATGCGTCGGTGTTCTAGGTCTGGGGATGTCCGCGATTCGTCCGCGGACAAGCTCTCCTCCCGCGCCGTTCCCTGTGTCTTCCTTGGCTTTCCTCTGACGCGCCTGGCTGGTAGTTTTACCACCCCACCTCGCGCCGTGTCTTGCCCTCTCGGGACGTCACGTTTGACGAGCCGGTTCCCTTTTACCATCTCTTCCCCTACCGCACTGCCCCTCTCCTTCCCCCGCCGCTCTTCCTCGCACCAGGTCCTCCTCCGATAGACCCCCTCCCCCCTCAGGGTCCTGCTCCCTCAGGTGTGTCCCAGGTAGACCTTGTTGAGCCTGTTGAGGTAGCTGTCGACTCTGGTGCTGCTCAGGGTACTGTGTCTTGGGGTGCCGAGCCTGCGGGTGCAGGGCCTGGGGGTGCTGGACCTGAGTGTGCGGAGCGTGGGGGTGCTGAGCTTGAGCGTGCGGAGCCTGGGGGTGCTGAGCCTTAGGTTGCTGAGTCTGAGGGTACAGAGCCAGGGGGTGCTGAGCCTGAGTGTGCGGAGCCTAGGGGTGCTGAGCCTGAGCGTGCAGAGCCCGGGGGTGCTGTGCCTGGGGGTGCTGAGCCTGGGGGTGCCGAGCCCGAGCGTGCTGAGCCGGGAGGTCCTACGGGTCTCTTGTCTCGGCGGGAGCCCCTCTCTCCACTGCAGCTGCGCGAGTGGTTTTCTCGGTGCTGGAGCCTCCGGAGTGGTGCTATTGGAGCTGAGGGGCCTACCGCTGGAGGCCCTGGAGCTGGAGTTACTGGAGGTACTGGAGCTGCTGGTCCTGGAGGTGCTCGTACTAGAGGTCCTGGAGCTACTAGAGGTGGAGGTGCTGCAGGAGCTGGAGCTGTTGGAGCTGGAGGTGCTACTAGAGCTTCTGGAGCTGCTGGAGGTGCTGGAGCCGTTGGTCCCGGAGGTGCTCGTATTGGAGGTGGAGCTGCTGGAGCTGGAGCTGCTAGAGGTGCTGCGGGAGTTGGAGCTGGAGCTGCTGGAGCTGGTAGTGCTGCAGGCGTTGGAGCTGGAGAACCTGGAGCTGGAGGTGCTGGCCCTGGGGGTGCTAGCGCTGTCGGTGCTGGTTCTGGAGGCGCTGTGCGGCCGCGACCGTACTTCGTTCCTCTGCTTCAGCAGGTTCTTGGTCTCCCGTCTTCTGCTAGCCTTACTCCTCCCTTACTGTGTCCACCGCCTGACCAGTCCCAGCCGTAGTTACAGCCAGCCTCCCCACTGCCTGCTCCTGCTCCCTACACTGAGCAGCCCGGAGGTCTTACAGAGCGTCGTGAGCCTGCGTCTTGTCAAGCGTCGCCTGTTCGCGCTATGAGCACTGGTCGTCGTGTTTCGCGTAAGCATCCTCCTCCTGTCCCCGGCACTCACCAGATGGCCCTTCTTCCTTCCTCTGTTCCACTGCGTGTCCCTCTGCCTTCTCCTCCTGCGTCCTCTCTTGCCGACGGCCTGGACCCAGAGTCTGACTTAATTCATGCTGCCAGCCCTGCTGTCACACGTCTGCTCGCCACTGTTGTCACTGACCCTTCCTTTGAGTCCACTGCTGCATCTGCCTTAGTTGCTCAGCTTGTCGACTTTGCTGCTCGCTGTCGTCTTGACTACACCGCTAGTCTTGTTGATAAGTCAGAGTTTTTCTATCCTCCGTCCGTCGACGGTGAGTGTGCTCTTGGCACGGACGTCCTTGAGACAGGCAGGAGGACTTTGAGTGTTTTGCAGCTGCTGTACCTCATCTTGTGTCCATGCTGATTGCACCTGAGGGAGACCCGAATGCACCAGACATCCCGACCCCACGCTCTTACGCAGAGGCGATAGAGGGTCCCTACTCCTCTTACTGGCGGACAGCCATAAATGCAGAGATGGCATCCTAGAAGTCCACAGGCACTTACGTCGACGAGGTTCCCCCACCTGGGGCGAACATCATCAGTGGCATGTGGATTTCCAAGGTGAAGCGGCCGCCGGGTTCTCCGCCTATCTTCAAGGCGCGTTACGTTGCACGACGCTTCAGTGAGCGACAGGGAGTTGACTTCTTCCAGACCTTCTCGGCTACCCCGAAGATGACCACTCTTCGGCTTCTGCTGCACCTCGCCGCTCAGCGTGACTACGAGCTTCACTCTCTTGACTTCAGCACAGCTTTCCTACAGGGCAGCCTGCACGAGGAAATCTAGCTGCGCCGCCCACCTGGCTTCACTGGGTCGTTCCCTCCTCGTACCCAGTGGAGCCTCCGGCGGCCAGTCTACGGTCTCTGCCAGGCGCCTCGCGAGTGGCACGACACACTGAGGATGACGCTTGCGGCTCTTGGGTTAGCTCCTTCGACTGCTGACCCGTCGTTGTTTCTACGCACCGACACTTCGCTGCCGCCGTTCTACATCCTTGTGTACGTCGAAAACTTGTACTTGACCTTGCTTACCCCCTTAGCATCTTGGCACGCTACGTTGCGCCCGGGAGACACCAACCAGAGCACTGGAAGGCTGCTAAGTTGGTGATGTGCTACTTGTGCAGTACGTCGGGCATGGAGCTCGTGCTTGGAGGACGGGCTCGAGTTGTCTTGTGACCTCTTGTTCTCTCCCACTTTGCCTATGGGGGTGTATCAAACTTATATGCTGCTTATTGTGTAGGCTGTAGTGGGGTAGCCCATATGGGGTACAACCCAATTAGGGTTTCCTACTTGTACCCATCTTGCTGATAGTTCATTCATTGCTCTTCGTACTTCTGACAATGGGCAATGATGAGCGTACTGTAATCTCTTGGCAAGAAGACCCCCTCTCCTCCCCCCCCACTTCCCGCATAAAAGCCGAATGTGTCTTCTTTACAACATAAGGGTCTCTTATTCTGTCAATCCTGGTGAGGACCCGTCTTTTCACAACATAAATATTAAGACCACCATCTTTTGCGATATGTTGCATAATCTCAAGAGTGATGCATAGCGGAATGATGATGACTAGCAAGGTGGGAGATACAAAAGCTAAACCTTTAAATTATTGTACTCCCTACATTCCTACTCACTATAGCCTATCTATATAGTGTATAGCGTTTGACTCACCCCCATAGGCTAATTGAGGGGCATCAAAACAAACAAAAGAAACGAAAGGTCACAAGACAAGTCAAGAGAAATAACAAGGCAACGCTCAGGGTGGATCTCAAGATCACCACACATTTCGAGCACAAGAAAACGGCTACAAGGCCAGTTCAAGAGTTCACAAATATATGCAAGGACAAGCGGAGCAAGCGGCAAGAAAGAATGTTACAGCAACCTAGCACCAATGTCAACAAGGCCTAACTACGGACAGAACCTGTGGTGGTCACTAGGCACTAAGGCCTTGGTGAAAATGTCTGCTGTGTTGGCCTCTGGGGCCACGAAGTCCAAGTGTGCATGACAGCATGGCTGCAACTCTCACAAGAGAAAGTACCTCACGACAATGAGCTTCATTCTACTCTCCAGTCGAGGCTCTTGACATTGGAGGATCCTGGCCTTGTTATCAGCAAACAAGGTCGGTGCAGAGCGAGGCCGCTCACCAAGGTCGGCGAACAAGAAAGTCAACCAGCAAAGCTTCTGCGCAGCCATGGCACCAACGTAGATCTCTGCCTCTGTATTAGACGAAGCCACAGATGACGACCAAGTAGAACTTCACGACACAGCTCCAATGCCCAAGCTGAAGCAGTACCCATGACTGGACCTCTGTGTCTCCACGTCGTTGGCGTAGGAAGAGTCGTAGTGACCGGTCAGAATAACTGGCTTTTCTCTCCAAGCACAAGCCCCATTCCTCGTGTAGTTGCCAGGTATTTCGCCACCCTCATAGCAGCTGTCCAGTGAACATGACGGTGTCTCCCAGCCGCAACAAAGTGAGAGAGGACACTAAGAGGAAAGGCGAGGTCCGGATAAGTACAAGTCATCAGGTACATGAGGCAGCCCACAAGCTCTGTGTAGGGACCACTAGACTCAAAGGGTTCGTCGGGAAAAGTGTTGGAGAGTCTGTAGTCAACGGCAAGGAGTGGGCTGTGTGGTGGAGTGCTGAAGCCCGAACTGCTGAAGGATATGCTGCACCATGTGTGACTGTGAGAGTGTAATGGTGCAAGTGGCTCTGTCCGTGGTAATGTGCAAGCCAAGGTAGCGCCGCAGCTCACCAAAGTCAGTGCGTGATGGTCGAGGAGCGAGTTCTGAAAATATATTCTTCATCCTGGGTACAACTACATGGCTATATACAGGTACGATACAAGGCAGGTAGCCCAAGTGTTACTAGAATGTACCTATGTCAAATCATAATGTTCTGTAGGCTGTAGTGGGGTAGCCTATATGGGGTACACATTTCTAGGGTTGCATATTTGTACCACATTCTATTCCTTAGTGCACTCATTCTCGTTTCAACTCTCACATGGTATCAAGCAGGTTCCCTCATGGGAACTGTGCCTAGGGCCCACCAAGTCGAAAGTTTTTTTTTTCCTGCCCGGAGCGCGCTCTGCCCGAGTCGCGCTCCCTTCTCTGACTTCGTCGAGTCGCCCTAGCGGCCAAGTCGCGTTGCCTTAGCGGCCCCTGATTCGTCGCCCTAGCGACCCCGTCGCCCTACCTACGACCTCGGCCCCGTCGCCCTACCTGCACCTCGGCCCCGTCGCCCTACCTGCGCCCCGGCCCCGTCGCCCTACCTGCGCCTCGGCCCCGTCGCCCTACCTGCGACCCGGCCCCGTCGCCCTACCTGCGCCCCGGCCCCGTCGCCCTACCTGCGACCCCGGCCCCGTCGCCCTACCTGCGCACCGACCCCGTCGCCCTACCGTCGACCCGGCCCCGTCGCCCTACCTACGGCCCGGCCCCGGCCCCGTCGCCCTGCCTACGGCCCGGCCCCGTCGCCCTACCTTCGACCCGGCCCCGTCGCCCTACCTACGGCCCGGCCCCGGCCCCGTCACCCTACCTACGGCCCGGCCCCGGCCCCGTCGCCCTACCTTCGACCCGGCCCCGTCGCCCTACCTGCGCCCCGGCCCCGGCCCCGTCGCCCTACATGCGCACCGGCCCCGTCGCCCTACCTTCGACACGGCCCCGTCGCCCTACCTACGGCCCCGCCCGAACCGCCTACGCAGCCGAGCCGCCGGCGCCGCTCAGCAGCCCGAGCCGCCCGTTCCGCCCGAGCCGCCCGAGCCGCCCGAGCCACCCGAGCTGCCTGAGCCGCCCAAGCCGCCCGAGCCACCCGAGCCGCCCGAGCCGCCCGAGCCGCCCGAGCCGCCCGAGCCGCCCGCGCCGCCTGAGCAGCTGAGGAGCCGAGCCGCGGGTGCCGCCGAGCCGCAGTTGCTGCCGAGCCGCCCGAGCTGCCCGAACCGCCCTGTCTGGTGAGCGCAGCGCCTCTGTCACTACACTGCCCCTGCTCTATAGCCTGCTGCTAGTCTACTGTTGTCATGGCTACCCCTAGTGTCCTCGCTTTTGACGCCGAGGGTCGAGCCATTGACTTTGACGTCTGGGTAGATGACCTGCAGCTGTTCTTACAGTGCGATAGGGCAGACGGTCTCTCCCTCTTTGACCTCACCTCTGGTGCCTCTCCTCCTCTTGCTGCTGATGCTGACGCCACTGTTCGCTCACAGTGGGCCACGCGCGATGTTGCTGCACGTCTTGCTGTGCGTCACCACCTCCCTACCTCTGAGCGTGCGCACTTTAGTCGAGCCTTGTCTGGTCTTTACCTCCTCTCGTTCTCTACGAACTTGGTGAGTGGTGCTGACCTACAGGATGCGGGGGTTCACCAGTTTACTCCTGCGAGTCAACGGGTGACTCACTGCTCGGACGCTCGAACAGGCCGGCACCTGGCCACGTTTACGCGTCGGCCGGGGTCGAGCCTGTATACACTGACCACTAAGTCTCCTCTAGTCACTGCGTCTCGTCAGGTAGCTGCGTCGGGTCAGGTGTTTGCTGCAGCGTCCAGGTCTGGTCCTGAGTCTGCCCCCTGCTCGTGTCGCCTCCTGTCTCACGAGACTCTCCTCTGGCACCACCGCCTTGGTCACCCCTCCCTGCCTCGTCTCTGAGGCATGGCCTCCCGTGTCCTTGTCTCTGGTCTTCCCCGGTCCCTCCCTCCCCTTCCTCCGGGGCCTGGCCCCACCTGCGTCCCCTGTGTCGAGGGGCGGCTGCGGGCTGCCCCTCACTCCTCTCAGTTTCACCCGACAGAGGCCCCGCTGCAGACGCTTCACATGGACGTGTGGGGCCCGGCCCGCGTCCGTGGACAGGGTCACGAGCGCTACTTCCTGCTGGTGGTTGACGACTACTCGCGTTACACCACAGTCTTCCCCTTGCGCAGCAAGGGTGATATCACTGAGGTGTTGATCGACTGGATCCGCGCAGCTCGTCTCCAGCTCAGGCAGAGCTTCGGCTCGGACTTTCCTGTTCTACGTCTGCACTCTCACCGAGGTAGAGAGTTTTCCTCTGGCCTTGTGCGAGCCTACTGTCGTGCGCGAGGCATCGCCAGACCTTTACGCTTCCGGACTCTCCACAGCAAAATGGGATTGCTGAGTGCCGCATTGGCATGGTCATGGACGTCGGCCGTCTCAGAATCCCAACCACTAGACCATTGGGATAAAAAGGGCTTGTTTAAGTAGCGGGTCAGTGCGCCCATAACCCCCCACGCAACCGTGCCTGTAACCCTTCCCTAGGATCAATCGGGGATCACCAGTGGACCTCTGACAGCCCGTACGTCCATGATGCATGCGGCTGCCCCCCATTTTCTGTGGCCGTTTGCGGTTGGGTACGCGGCGCATCAGATCAACCTTCACCCCAGGGTCTCCATGCCGGAGACCTCTCCAGCTTTGCTATGGACGGGGAAGGTAGGCGATGCGTCTGCGTTCCGTGTCTGGGGATCTCGGGCGTTTGTCCGCGACTTGTCTGCGGACAAGCTGTCCCCTCATGTTGCTCCTTGCGTCTTCCTTGGCTTCCCCCCTGACGCGCCAGGGTGGCAGTTCTACCATCTTATCTCTCGTCGTGTTCTGTCCTCCCAGGACGTCACGTTTGACGAATCGGTCCCCTACTACCGCCTCTTCCCCTACCGCACTCCGTCCCTCCCCCCGCCACCGCTCTTCCTTGTGCCAGGTCCCCCCTCGGTAGACCCCCTCCCCCCTCAGGGTCCTGCCCCTTCAGGTGTGTCCCAGGTAGTCGCAGTCGAGCCTGTCGAGGTTACTGGTGACTCTAGTGGTGCTGAGGGTGCTAAGCTTGGGGGTGCTGACTCTGGGGGTGCTGAGCGTGTGGGTGCTACGCCTGGGGGTGCTGAGCCTGAGGGTGCTACTACTGGGGGTGCTGCGTCTGGGGGTGCTGAGCCTGGGCGTGCTACGCCTGTGGGTGTTGAGCCTGGGGGTGCAGAGCCTGGGGGTGGTACGCGTGGAGGTACTGAGCCTGGGGGTGCGGAGCCTGAGGGAGCTGGGCCTGCTGGTGCTGTGCCTGGCGGTACTCCGGGTGCTTCGTCGTGCCGAGAGCCACTCTCTCCACAGGAGCTGCGTGAGTGGTTTGCCCAGCGCTGGAGGCGAGCTGCTGGAGCTGGAGGTGCTGCGGGTGCTGGAGGTTCTGTTGCTGCTGAGGGAGCTGGTGCCACGGGTCTCGGAGGTGCTCGTACTGGGAGTACTGGAGCTGCTGGGCCTGCGAGTACTTCTAGCGCTGGAGCTGCTGCGGGTGTTGGCGCGGAGGCTCCTGCTGTCAGTCCTGGAGGCGGTCCTGCTGGGGGTACTACTGGTGATGCTATAGGTACTGGAGCTGGAGCTGCTACTGGTGCTAGTGCTGCCACTTGGGTTGCTGGTGCTGTCCCTGCTGTATCTAGAGTCGCCGCGCGGCCTCGGCCGTACTTCATTCCGCTCCTTTAGCAGGTTCTTGGTCTCCCGTCTTCTACTGGTCCTCCTCGTCCCTTAGAGTGTCCATAGCCTGTCCCGTCGCAGTTACAGTTACAGCCGGCCTCCCCACTGCCTGCTCCGTCTCCCTACACTGGTCCTACTGGAGGTCTTGCTCAGCGTCGTGAGCCTGCGTCTCGCCCTGCGTCGCCTGTCCGTGCTGCTCGCACTAGTGGTCACAGTTCGCGTCAGCGTCCTCCTCCTGTCCCTCGCACGCACCGGATGTCTCTGCGTCCGTCCACTGCTCCTCTGCGTGCCCCTTTGCCTTCTCCTCCTGAGTCTTCTCTTCTTGCTCTTGCCGACCCGGAGTCGGACTCTCTTCGTGCTGCCAGTCCTACTATCACGCGTCTCCTAGCTACTATCGTCACTGACCCTTCTTTTGAGTCCACTGCTGCGTCTGCCCTAGTTGCTGAGCTCGTCGACTTTGCTGCTCGCTGTCGTCTAGACTACGCTGCTAGTCTTGTCGCTGAGTCTGAGTCTGTCTGTCCTCCGTCCGTCGGGGGTGCGTGTGCCCTTGGCACGGACGTCCTTGAGGACAGGCAGGAGGAGTTCCAGTGTCTGGCTGCTGCTTCACCTCATCTCGTGTCCGTACTGCTTACCCCTGAGGGAGACCCGGATGCACTTGACATCACGACTCCGCGCTCTTACGCGGAGGCCGTAGAGGGTCCCTACTCCTCTCAGTGGAAGGTAGCTATGGATGCAGAGATGGCTTCCTGGAAGTCCACAGGCACCTACGTTGACCCGGTTCCACCACCTGGGGCGAACATCGTCAATGGCATGTGGATCTTCAGGGTGAAGCGGCCGCCGGGTTCTCCACCTGTCTTCAAGGCGCGGTACGTGGCTCGTGGCTTCGGTCAGCGGCAGGGAGTTGACTACTTTCAGACCTTCTCTCCCACCCCGAAGATGACCACTCTTCGGGTGCTGCTGCACATAGCCGCTCAGCGCGACTACGAGCTTCATTATCTTGACTTCAGCACTTCTTTCTTGCAGGGTAGCCTGCACGAGGAGATCTGGCTGCGCCGCCCACCTGGCTTCACTGGGACTTTTCCTCCTGGCACCCAGTGGAGCCTCCGGCGGCCAGTCTACGGTCTCCGCCAGGCACCGCGTGAGTGGCACGAGACATTGAGGACTACGCTTGCGGCTCTTGGGTTTGCTCCCTCTACTGCCGACCCGTCGCTGTTTCTGCGCACCGACACCTCTTTGCCGCCGTTCTACATCCTCGTGTACGTCGACGACTTGGTCTTTGCCACTGCTGACACTGCTGGACTCGCCCACGTGAAGTCCGAGCTGCAGAAGAGACACACGTGCACAGACCTGGGTGAACTGCGCAGCTACCTTGGCTTGCAGATCACCCGGGACAGAGCACGCCGCACCATTACCCTGACTCAGTCACACATGGTGCAGCAGGTCCTTCAGCGCTTCGGCTTCACGTACTCCTCGCCTCAGGCCACTCCTCTGCCTACTCGCCACTCGCTCTCAGCTCTGCCTTCGGATGGGTTCGTAGAGTCGAGTGGCCCGTACCCAGAGCTTGTTGGCTGCCTCATGTACCTGATGACCTGCACACGACCTGACCTTGCATACCCTCTTAGCATTCTTGCACGCTATGTTGCTCCTGGGAGACACAGACCGGAGCACATGGCTACAGCGAAGAGGGTGTTGCGCTACTTGTGCAGTACGTCGGGCATGGGGCTTGTGCTTGGAGGGCAGAGTCCAGTGGTCCTCACTGGGCACGCAGACGCTTCTTGGGCTGACGACCAGGCTAAACAGCGGTCGTCACAGGGTTACACCTTCAGCCTTGGTTCCGGCTCTGTCTCGTGGAGGGCTACTCGCTCGTCTTCCGTTCTCGGCTCCAGTTGTGAGGCTGAGATCTACGCAGGAGCCATGGCTGCTCAGGAGCTTCGCTGGCTCACCTACCTGCTGTCTAACCTCGGAGAGCCGCCTCGTTCTCCTCCAGTGCTGTACGTAGACAACAAGGCCATGCTGGCCTTGTGTCGGGAGCAGCGCCTGGAGCACAGAACGAAGCACATTGCTCTCCGCTACTTTCTTGCTCGTCAGCTGCAGCAGCGTGGTCAGTTGCGACTTGCGTACGTGGCCTCTGAGGCCAACACTGCTGATATCTTCACTAAGGCACTTGCGCCTTGTGATCATCAGCGCTTCTGTACTCAGCTTGGTCTTCTGCCTGCCTTGCCTCACTTGCTCACTTCTTGACCTTGCTTGTACTGTCACATATATATACTCCTGCACTTGCTTGTTTAGCAATTATATATATATGCGTGCTCCTGGATGTGAACTGGCCTTCTGGCCTTGAACTTGTGCTCGAAATGTGTGGTGACTTTGTGATCCACCCTGAGCTTTGCTTTGTTCTGCTTGACTGGTCTTGTGACCCCTTGTTCTCCCCCACTTTGCCTATGGGGGTTTGTCAAATCATAATGTTCTGTAGGCTGTAGTGGGGTAGCCTATATGGGGTACACATTTCTAGGGTTGCATATTTGTACCACATTCCATTCCTTAGTGCACTCATTCTCGTTTCAATTCTCACAACCTAGGTATAACTATCATAAATATAGTCAAGCAACGAAACTAGGAAATATGCATAAAAAGCGATAAGACAATCTAGAAATAAGCAAGATAAAGTAAGTATGGGTGAGGACATGCGTTGAACTCTCACAGCTACGCTGTAGATTTGTACCAGGTGGCAGCTTCCGAAAAAATCGCCGACATTGACACGCTTTGTTCGGTGTCCCGAATTTTTCATGGATGACCTGCCCAACGGCTTGTTACCTAAGAGTTCAAAAGATCGCAGGATATCAGCTGGAGCCAGGCGCCAACCAACGGTCCGGACGCACTCGCTGCTGAGCCAACCAGAGCCCGACAAGTACGTACCCAACCAGCGGTTGAGGAGCCATCTGGACCATCTTCTCATCAAGGGATTTAACCGGCCAAGCACGTACCCATTCGCAACACCAATTTCGCGTTACCTAATTCCGCGATCGGACGACCTTCTGAATCGACTTTGCAAGGCTTTTCACTTCTCAAAGATCGATTTGCGAGGGGGCTACCATCAATTCTGTGTGTCCGCGGACAACTGCCCGAAGACCGCTTTTCGCACATGCTACGGCAGTTACAAATTTACAGTGATGTCGTTCGGACTGTCAAATGCACCTTCAACATTCCAGCTTTCCATAAACCCGGTGTTTCGGGACCTGCTCGACAAGAAAGTTATCGTTTACCTGGAAGACATCTTGGTGTACATCAAGACTCATGAAGATCATTTCCAAGACTTGGAGGAGGTGTTCCGGCGTTTGCAACAGCACCGACAAGTCACAAAGTGCTCTGAGTGCGAGTTCCTAAAAGTTGTAGCTGGAGTTCCTAGGGCACATGGTTTCAGGGGAAGGAATAAATATTGGCCCTCTGTAAGAATAAGCGAACAGGAATGAATGAACTAGAAGTGAAATGAGTACAAGTAGTAAACCCTAGAATTGTGTACCCCCTATAGGCTAACCCACTGTAGCCTACACAAGCATAACATATATAATGTTTGACACACCCCCATAGGCAAAGTGGGGGAGAACAAGGGGTCACAAGACCAGTCAAGCAAAGCAAAGCAAGCTCAGGGTGGATCACAAAGTCACCACACAGTCCGAGCACAAGAGCAGGGCCAGAGGCCAGTTCACATGCAGGAGTACAGACATATATATAAAACTAGACAAGCAAGAGCAGGTATATATATATGTCACAGTACAAGTAAAGTCAAGAGGAGAGCAAGTGAGGCAAGACAGACACAAGACCCAGCTGGGTGCAAAAGCGCTGATGATCACAAGGCGCGAGTGCCTTGGTGAACACATCAGCAGTGTTGGCCTCAGAGGCCACGTACGCAAGTCGCAACTGACCACGCTGCTGCAGCTCACGAGCAAGGAAGTAGCGGAGAGCAATGTGCTTCGTTCTGTGCTCCAAGCGCTGCTCTCGACACAAGGCCAGCATGGCCTTGTTGTCTACGTACAGCACTGGAGGAGAACGAGGCGGCTCTCCAAGGTCAGTCAGCAGGTAGGTGAGCCAACGAAGCTCCTGTGCAGCCATGGCCCCGGCGTAGATCTCAGCCTCACAACTGGAGCCGAGAACCGAAGACGAGCGAGTAGACCGCCACGAGACAGAGCCGGAACCAAGGCTGAAGGTGTAACCCTGTGACGACCGCTGCGTAGCCTGGTCGTCAGCCCAAGAAGCGTCCGCGTGGCCGGTAAGGACCACTGGACTCCGCCCTCCAAGCACTAGCCCCATGCCCGACGTACTGCACAGGTAGCGCAATACCCTCTTCGCTGCAGCCATGTGCTCTGGTCTGTGTCTCCCAGGAGCAACATAGCGTGCAAGAATGCTAAGAGGGTATGCAAGGTCAGGTCGTGTGCAGGTCATCAGGTACATGAGGCAGCCAACAAGCTCTGCATACGGACCACTCGACTCTACGGACACCTCCGAAGGCAGAGCTGAGAGTGAGTGGCGAGTAGGCAGAGGAGTGGCCTGAGGCGAGGAGTACGTGAAGCCGAAGCGCTGAAGGACCTGCTGCACCATGTGTGACTGAGTCAGGGTAATGGTGCGGCGTGCTCTGTCCCGGGTGATCTGCAAGCCAAGGTAGCTGCGCAGTTCACCCAGGTCTGTGCACGTGTGTCTCTTCAGCAGCTCGGACTTCACGTAGGCGAGTCCAGCAGTGTCCGCTGTGGCAAAGACCAAGTCGTCGACGTACACGAGGATGTAGAACGGCGGCAGGGAAGTGTCGGTGCGAAGAAACAGCGACGGGTCAGCAGTAGAAGGAGCAAACCCAAGAGCCGCAAGCGTAGTCCTCAGTGTGTCGTGCCACTCACGCGGTGCCTGGCGGAGACCGTAGACTGGCCGTCGGAGGCTCCACTGGGTGCCAGGAGGGAAAGTCCCAGTGAAGCCAGGTGGACGGCGAAGCCAGATCTCCTCGTGCAGGCTACCCTGCAAGAACGCAGTGCTGAAGTCGAGAGAGTGAAGCTCGTAGTCGCGCTGAGCGGCTATGTGCAGCAGCACCCGAAGAGTAGTCATCTTCGGGGTGGGAGAGAAGGTCTGAAAGTAGTCAACTCCCTGCCGCTGACTGAAGCCACGAGCAACGTACCGTGCCTTGAAGACATGTGGAGAGCCCGGCGGCCGCTTCACCCTGAAGATCCACATGCCACTGAC
This sequence comes from Closterium sp. NIES-65, assembly GCA_948144175.1. Lineage (NCBI taxonomy): Eukaryota > Viridiplantae > Streptophyta > Zygnematophyceae > Desmidiales > Closteriaceae > Closterium > Closterium sp. NIES-65. The sequence continues at coordinate 1,602,508 of CANXME010000053.1, read as the reverse complement.
GATGTTCGCCCCAGGAGGGGGAACCGCGTCAACGTAGGTGCCTGTGGACTTCCAGGAAGCCATCTCTGCATCCATAGCTGCCTGCCACTAAGAGGAGTAGGGACCCTCTACGGCCTCCGCGTAAGAACGCGGAGTCAGGATGTCTAGTGCATCCGGGTCTCCCTCAGGGGCAAGCAGTACAGACGTGAGATGAGGTGAAGCAGCCGCTAGACACTGTAACTCCTCCTGCCTGTCCTCTAGGACGTCCGTGCCAAGAGCACACTCACCCCCGACGGACGGAGGACAGAAAGACGCAGACTCAGCAACAAGACTAGCAGCGTAGTCGAGACGACAGCGAGCAGCAAAGTCGACGAGCTCAGCGACTAGAGCAGACGCAGCAGTGGACTCAAAAGAGGGGCCAGTGACGACAGTAGCAAGCAGACGCGTGACAGTAGGACTGGCAGCACGAAGAGAGTCCGACTCAGGGTCGGCAAGCGCAGGAAGAGAGGACTCAGGAGGAGAAGGCAAAGGGGCACGCAGAGGAGCAGTGGACGGACGCAAAGACATCCGGTGCGTGCCAAAGACAGGAGGAGGACGCTGACGCGAACTGCGACCACTAGCGCGAGAAGCACGAACAGGCGACGCGGGACGAGACGCAGGCTCACGACGCTCAGCAAGACCTCCAGTAGGACCAGTGTAAGGAGAGGGAGCAGGCAGCGGAGAGGAAGGCTCCAGCAGGGACTGCGACTGGACAGGCGGTGGACCCTCTACTGGAGGAGAAAGACCAAGAACCTGCTGCAGGAGCGGAACGAAGTACGGCCGAGGCCGCGCGGCAGCTCCAGACTCAGCAGGGACAGCACCAGCACCCTCACCGACAGCACCAGCGCCACCCACACCTCCAGCGGCAGGACCAACAGCAGTAGGCTCAGCACCAACGCCCTCAGCAGCTCCAGCTCCAGGAGGACCCGCAGGTCCAGCAGCTCCGGGACCGGCAGCACCCGCACCCTCGACGGTCGAAGAAGCTCCAGCTCCAGCTCCAGCAGCACCTCCAGACTCAGCAGCACGCCTCCAGCGGCGAGCGAACCACTCGCGCAGCTCCTGTGGAGAGAGGGGCTCCCGGCGAGACGCAGCAGCAGGAGAAACCCCAGGCTCAGCAGCTCGAGACGCAGCACCCCCAGGCTCAGCAGCTCCCAGCTCAGCACCCCCAGGCTCAGCAGCTCCCGACCCAGCACCCCCAGACCCAGCACCTCCAGGCACAGCACCCCCCAGCTCAGCACCCCCAGGCTCCGCACCCTCCGCAGTAGCACCCTCAGGCCCAGCACCCCCAGCAGTAGCACCCCCAGGCTCAGCACCCCCGCGCACAGCACCCCCAGAGTCAGCACCCCCAGGCTCAGCACCCGCAGCAGCACCAGAGTCACCAGTAACCTCGACCGGGTCAACGGCGTCTACCTGGGACACACCTGAGGGGGCAGGAACCTGAGGGGGGAGGGGGTCTACCGGGGGGGGAACCGGCACAAGGAAGTCCGGGGGAGGGGGGAGGGAAGGAGTGCGGTAGGGGAAGAGACGGTAGAAGGGGACTGACTCGTCGAACGTGACGTCCTGGGAGGACAGAACACGACGAGAGGAGGGGTGGTAAAACTGCCACCCTGGGGCGTCAGTGGGGAAGCCAAGGAAGACACAGGGAGCAGCACGAGGGGACAGCTTGTCCGCAGACAAGTCGCGGACAAACGCCCGAGATCCCCAGACACGGAACGCCGACGCATCGCCAACCTTCCCCGTCCACAGCAAGGCTGGGGACATCGCAGGCCGAGAGACCCGGGGGTGAAGGTTGAGCTGATGCGCCGCGTACCTCACCGCAAACGGCCACAGAAAATGGGGGGCAGCCGCATGCATCATGGACGTACGAGCGACATCCATGACCATGCCAATGCGGCGCTCAGCAATCCCATTTTGCTGTGGTGAGTCCGGAAGCGTGAAGGTCTGGTGGATCCCCCGTGCACGACAGTAGTCTCGCAGAAGGCGAGAAGAGAACTCTCCGCCTCTGTCCGAGTGCAGACGCAGAACAGGAAAGTCCGAGCCGAAGCTCTTCCTGAGTTGGAGACGAGCCTCGCGGATCCAGTCGATCAGCACCTCAGTGACCGCACCCTTGCTGCGCAAGGGGAGGACTGTGGTGTAACGCGAGTAGTCGTCAACCACCAACAGGAAGTAGCGCTCGTGACCCTGCCCACGGACGGGGGCTGGGCCCCACACATCCATGTGAAGCGTCTGCAGGGGAGCCTCTGTCGGGGGGAAGTGGGAGGAGTGAGGAGTAGCCCGGAGGCGACCCTCGACACAGGGGACACAGGAAGGTCCTGGCCCGGAGGGGAGAGGAGGGAGAGACTGGGGAAGACCAGAGACAAGGACACGGGAAGCCATGCTCCGAAGACGGGGCAAGGAGGGGTGGCCAAGACGGTGGTGCCACAGGAGAGTCTCGTGAGACAGGAGGCGACAAGAACAGGGGGCAGACTCAGGACCTGACCGGGACGCAGCAGCAAGCACCTGACCTGACGCAGCCACCTGACCAGACGCAGGGACAGGAGGAGACTCAACGGTCAGGGTGTAGAGACTCGACCCCGGCCGACGCGAGAAAGTGGCCAGGTGTCGGCCTGTGCGTGCCTCCGTGCAGTGGGTCACCCGCTGACTCGCAGGAGTGAACTGGTGAACCCCCACATCCTGCAGGTCCGCGCCACTCACCAAGTTCGTAGAGAACGAGGGAAGGTACAGACCAGACAGGGTGCCCGAAGGGGCAGCCGGACACGGGAGGACAGTGGAGAAGTGAGACAGGACAGGACCCCCAGAGGGGTCAGCAAGGGAGACTGCAACCGGCCGGCCGAGCGGCGTAAGGGTAGTGCGGTCTCGAAAGAAGGAGCGAGAAGCCCCGGAGTCAAGTGTGAAAGTGAGGGAGGACGAGGACGACGTAGTACCTGAGAGCGCAGTCTCACCAGTACCTGAGAGCGCAGACGCACTGGCACCTAGAGTAGTAGCCTCACAAGCACCTAGCGCAGCAGTACCAATGCCCAGGTCGGGCTGGAAACACCGGTAACCCTCATTCTCCTCACTATAAGTCACAGCATACATAGCAGCAAGGATAGCATCAAAATCAAGATCAAAGATCGCTACACCAGCCCTAAGAAGCTCATCCCAGCGAGGGATCTCACTAGCCCCGGGGAACTGCTGACGCCAAGCGTCCGTCAGGCGGCCAAAGCAGCGCTGGGTGGCGTGGGCACCCCCACACTGCTCACCCGCGCGGTCGCCTGAACGAAGAGCGTAGGTGCAGGGACCAGTACCCCCACCCCTCTGACGCCCAGCGTACCACTCACGAAGCTGCTGAGGCGGAGGGATGTCCCGCGAGCGCTGCTGCTGCTGCCGCTGCGAGCGCTGGCCACCACCACCGCCGCTACGCTGTTGGGTACCACCCCGACCAGCTCCACCTCCTCCACCACCACCGCCTCCTCCGCTGCCGCCTCCACCGCCTCCACCTCCACCGCCTCCACCTCCGCCGCTGCCTCCACCACCACCGCTGGCACCACCACCACCGTCTCCGCCGCTGCTGCCACCACCACCACCACCCCCGCCACTAGTCCCGCCGCCACCCCCACTCCCTCCGCCGCCACCGCCGCCACCGCCACCGCCCCCTCCAGCTCCACCCGCGCCCTTGCCCCCCTTGCCCTTGCTGGAGCGACGTCTCCCACTAGGGGCAGACGCCGCGCCGACCGACTCAAGACCAAGCAGGTCGGCAGCAGCAGCAGAGGCAACAGAGGGCAGCAAGGGGGAAGGAGAGCACCCCTCAAAGATGGGGGTGCGAGGGTCACCACGAGAAGCACCTACAGCGACTATGCTCTTCTCCGCTACGAGGAGGGCCTTCTCGAGGAGGTCGACGGTGAGGGTGGTGGGACAGACTGCAAGAAAGTGGTCCGTGACGACGCGAAGGGAGTCAGGGAGGCGCGCGACTACGTAGTAGAGAGCGATGTACATGGGGGGGGGGTTCTTAGCGCAGAACTCAGCAGGAAGGGCGGCGCGGTAGCGAGTGTCACTAGTGCGGAGGTGCGTAATGAGGTCAGCGACAGTGGGAAAGGCAGAGAGGTCAGGAAAGAGGTAGGGAAGCATGAGACGGCTCAGTGCAGCAGTGGCAGGGGAGGAGTAGCGCGCAACTACAGCGTCGTACAAGGTCTGAGCACTCTTGTACTGACTAAAGTGCGCACGCTCAGAGGTAGGGAGGTGGCGACGCACAGCAAGACGTGCAGCAGCATCGCGGGTGGCCCACTGAGAGCGGACAGTGGGATCAGCATCAGCAGTAGGAGCAGGAGAGGCGCCAGAGGTGAGGTCAAAGAGAGAAAGGTCGTCAGCCCTGTCGCACTGTAAGAACAGCTGCAGGTCGTCTAACCAGACCTCAAAATCAATGGCGCGACCCTCAGCGTCAAAAGCTAGGACACTAGGGGTAGCCATGGCGACGACAGCGACGAAGTGCAAGCAGTAGGGAAAGAGCTCGCAGTGACCGTGGGACTGTGCTCACCAGGCAGGGCAGGTCGTGCAGCTCTGCAGAAAGGCGGCTCGGTGACCGGGCGGCTCGGGTGCACAGCGGCTCGGCTCCCGGGCGGCTCGGCGACTGGGCGGCTCGGGCGCAGGGCGGCTCGGCTCCCGGGCGGCTCGGCGGCAGGGCGTCTCGGGTGCAGGGCGGCTCGGTTCCCGGGCAGCTCGGCGGTAGGGCGGCTCGGGTGCAGGGCGGCTCGGGTCCCGGGCGGCTCGGCGACTGGGCGGCTCGGGCGTTGGGCGGCTCGGCTCCCGGGCGGTTCGGCTGCACTGCTGCCCGACTGCTGCAGGTGTGGCGGCGGGGCCGCGTGGGAGAGCCGGGGCAGGGACGCGTGAGGGCCGGCGGCGGGGCCGCGTGAGAGCCGGGGCGGGGCCGCTTCAGAGCCGGCGGCGGGGCCGCACAAGAGCCGGCGGCGGGGCCGCTTGAGAGCCGGGGCAGGGGCCGCGTCAGGGCCGGCGATGGGGCCGTAAGAGAGCCGGCGGCGGGGCCTGGAGAGGGCCGACGGCGGGGCCACGTGAGAGCCGGGGCGGGGCCGCAAGAGAGCCGGCGGCAGGGCCGCGTAAGAGCCGGGGCAGGGGCCGCGTAAGAGCCGGGACGGGGCCACGGAAGAGCCGGGGCGGGGCCGCGAGAGAGCCGTCGGCGGGGCCGCGTGAAAGCCGGGGCGGGGCCGCGCGAGAGTAGGCGGCGGGGCCACGTAAAAGCCTGGGCGGGGCCGCGACAGAGCCGTCGGCGGGGCCGCGTGAAGGCCGGGGCGGGGCCGCGTAGGAGCCGGGGCGGGGCCGCGTGAGAGCAGGCAGCGGGGCCGCGTAAAGGCCGGGGCGGGGCCGCGACAGAGTCGGCGGCGGGGCCGCGTGAGAGCCGGCGACGGGGCCGCGTAAGGGAGGGCGGCGGGGCTGCGTCAGTGGAGGCGGCTGAGCCGCAGGGGAAAAGGCGACCCGAGGGGTCGCTAAAAAAAAATCGCGCCTCGGGGCGCGCTTCGGTGGGCCCAAAAAAAAAAAAAAAACGGTCCTTAGAAGGACCCGCTCTATACCATGTGAGAATAAGCGAACAGGAATGAATGAACTAGCAGTGAAATGAGTACAAGTAGGAAACACTAGAATTGTGTACCCCCTATAGGCTAACCCACTGTAGCCTACACAAGCATAACATATATAAATTTCAGTGGAAGCCTCCGACCAGCATCACGGAGTTGCAGAGTTTCCTCGATTTTGTGAATTGCGTCCGTCGCTTTGTACCAAATATGGTTGGGTGTGACCAAGCCCTTAACCGACCTTCTACACAAAACTGTTTCTTTCTCGTGGCGAGAGAGGGAATAGTCAGCCTTCGACAAGCTCAAAAAGATATTCAGTTCACCCTCGGTTCTTCAGCTAAAAAAAAAAAAAAAAAAAAAAAAAATGCATTTCATGCCTGGCGCTGCTACCTAACAAGAGCCAACGTGACGATATGAACAAATCATACGAGCCCAACCACGATTCAACCCGCGACAAATCAGGTGGTTGGACTCCCTCGGGTCCAACTTTCGCTTTGTCATCACGTACAAGAAGGGCGCCAACAACATCGCCGACGCCCTGACCAGATCATCCATCCAGACCGCATCATTTATTACCGCCCAAGCCAACCTGATTTTATCAAGCCTATTTATCCACGGGTACAAGACCGATCCACGATGCAATACGGGAAGTACTATCTAAAAGCCGGTACTAACCGGATTTGGGTCCTGTCAAATCGGCCTTTATGGAAATTTATACTGGCACGACATATTGTCGGACGTGCAGCGCTACATGACAGCCTGCCCGATCTGCCAATTCATGAAGTTGTCGCGACAACGTCCAGCTAGGTTGATGCAACCCCTTGATCCACCCGAACGACCATGGCAAACAAGTAACGATGGACTTCGTTACGAGGCTGCCAACTAGCACGAGAGGCAACGTCTCGGATCTGGTTGTCGTTGACCGATAAACGGATGGTTGAAATAGCCTTAGTAGGCTATGACTTAGTTAGGAGAAAGGTGAGTTAGGGAAGTAGCAAGAGAAATCTTGGGCAAGCAAAAGGGGGTTTCACTATTAACCAGAAGTACAAGATATAGGTAGCAAAGAACAAGGACAGTTGGGTGCACCACCAACGAACGGTAAGTATAACTACACTACTAAACTACAAGCAGTTATAAAATATGTAAAGCATATTTCGGCAAATTTTGCACCATGCCGCACGACGATCACACAGCCAAGCAGTTCATCTTCACCGTCATATGCCTACACGGGTTACCTTCCGCGATCGTCAGCGATTGATATCCAAAATTTATGTCGAAGCTAGGAGATGTGGGCACAGTACGTCACCCGCCTGCAGTTTTCTTCGTCAGACCACCCGCAAACTGACAGTCAAACAGAACAAACAAACAGGACTATAGAGTAGGTGATACGAACCAACTGCCCCGACCTGTCCAAACGGGAGGACTCGCTCCCGATGCTGGAATTTGCGTTTAACAGCACCCTCAGCAACATGTCGAGAAACGCTAGCAGGAAGTTAGAAACAGAAAGAGTGGTTGCACTAGCTGCAGATAGGATACATATAGCAAACCCCAATTTGGGTTGTACTCACTATAGAGTACCCCACTGCAGACTAGACAATTATAGCATTCTGACACACCCCCATAGGCAAAGTGGGGTATGATCAGCACAACAGGTAGTCGCATAAGAAGTTCACAAGCACAAGCAAAGCTAGAGGCTGTCACAGAGGGCAAGCGAGGAGGAGGAGGGACTGTGAGAGGAGTGGAGATAGGAGGCGACGGGTGAAGCCGCAGACACACGGGCAGCACGAGCGGCGCGCACGGTGGCTACCGAGCAAGGGCCCTAGACTACAGGAGTAACTGGCTCTGCGGCTAAGACGAGCGGCAGGAGCAACGGACCCACGGGCGACTGGCGCAGCAGGCCCGCTGGGCTGCCAGAGCAAGGGCCCCCACACCCGCCACACCCATACCTGCCACCCCCATACCCCCAACGCAGGCGGCGCGCATGCGGCGCAGGGCATATGCGCGGGCAGCAGCTGGGACAGCGTGCGAGTGGAAGCGGGGCGGCGCGCGGGTCCCTAGGGCGCTGCGACGAGCGACGGGCAGGGCGGCGCGCGGGCCCCCAGGGCGCCGCAACGGGCGACGGGCAGGGCGGCGCGAGGGCCCCCCTGGGCGCCGCGACGGGCGACTGGAGGGGGCGGCGCGCGGCCCCCCGGGGCGCCGCGACGGGCGACGGGAGGGGGCGGCGCGCGGGCCCCTGGGACGCCGCGACGGGCGACGGGAGGGGACAGTGCGCGGGCCCCCGGGGCACCGCAACGGGCGACGGGAGGGGGGACGTCACGTGGGCCCCTGGGGTGCCGCGACGGGCGACAAAACCGTCGCGCGCCCGCCTTGCGCCCCGAGCGCGCGGCGGGCAGAAAAAACGCCTCGCGCGCCGGGCGCGCTGCAGGCAGAAAACGTCGCGCGCCCCGGGCGCGCGACAGGCAGGACAGCAGCGGAAGCAGGTGGGCCCACAGGCCAGGAGCGTTCTTGCTCTGATAGCATGTCGAGAAACACTAGCAGGAAGTTAGAAACAGAAAGAGGGGTTGCACTAGTAGCATATAGGATACATTTAGCAAACCCTAATTTGAGTTGTACTCATTATAGAGTACCCTACTGCATACTAGACAATTATAGCATTCTGACACAACAAACCAGTAGTACACTCGGGATAGACCAATTCCATCCTACTTACGGGATAGACCCCGTGGTCCACTCGTCAACGACACTCGACAATCCGGTACCACGCTCCCAGCAGTTCATCACAGAACTTTAGACCGCCCATGATAAAGTAACCAACTTTTTTTCGCAAGGCAAATACCGTCGCCAACCGAAATGCATATAAATGACGACGAAATTTACCCTTTCACCACGGGGCAGCTAACCCTTTTATACACGAAGAACCTTCGGCTGCCCCAACTAGTAAAATTCCGCCCCGGATGCGTGGGCTCATTTTGCATCGTCACGATGTTGACACCTGTCACAAGAGAGTTGCTTCTCCTGGATGACTGGCACATACATGATGCATTCCGCGTCAGTCTACTGCAACATATTGTCGCACCCCATGCGTCCGACATCGCACGACCCAACCTCGCGCCAAGTGTTCGGCGTGTGGTATCTGACACCCGTGGAAGATAATACATCATCTCGAGGACATAACAGAAACATGATGCTACATCGTTTTCCTCCTCCGATCGGCAGATTTCAATCATTGACCACTAGAACTTCAGATTGGTTTTGGGCCACCCTTAGGAATCAGGGTATCAGGCATAGTCAACCCTGATGCTTGGGGTATATTTTTTATTAGCCTGACAAATACAGGCTAGAAATTGCGAAGGTCTGAATGTGTCAGACTAAAAAATTCCTTACTCTGAATTTTGCTGCTTAACGGAAGTGATACACTGATTACTGTGCTGGATTTAATAACCGCAATTTAGCAAAGTTTAGCAACAACACAAGGCCTTGCAGACACTCCACCACCATTCACTACTTCTCATTCTCCACTACCAGGGACAGAAGACTCTGCAACAGCTTCTGCAAATTTACCTTCGCCCGGGATTGTGTAAGAGAAGTTCTTGGTGGACCGCCTCAACTTCTCTTCGCGGAATACAGTGTCAAATGTTATATCTGCTACAGTTTGTTTAGGCTGTAGTGGGGTAGATACTATGGGGTATGATAACTTAGGGTTTCCTACTTGTACCCCACATTTGACCTAGTGCAACCACTTTTCATTCTGACATGGTATTAAGAGCCTAGGTTAGGGACCTAGGACCGATTACCTAAGGGCCCACCGTTCCGCTAGAGGTGCCCTCGTGCGCCCTACTGTCTTAGCGCCCTCATGCGCCTCTCTCTTAGTGCGCCCTCGCGCGCCCTTCTCTCACGCTGCTCGTTTGCAGCCCGAGCGCGGCCTCGCGTTTTTAGCACGAGTAGCTCGTTAGCCGCCTAGGGCGGCCCGATTTTTTCTCGCGAGCCCCAGCAGGCCGTCGCCCGTAGGCCCCGCTCGCCCCTAGGCCGACGCTCGACCCACCGCCGCCCGCCCGCAGGTCGCAGCCCGCGCGCACTAGCGATCGCGCGCCGGCTGCTGCAGCTCGCGCTTAGCCGCCGCACGAGGGCGGCGTGACTACGAGCTTCACTCTCTTGACTTCAGCACAGCTTTCTTGCAGGGCAGCCTGCACGAGGAGATCTGGCTGCGCCACCCTCCTGGCTTCACTGGGTTGTTTCCTCCTAGTACCCAGTGGAGCCTCCGGTGGCCGGTCTACGGTCTCCGCCAGGTGCCACGTGAGTGGCACGACACACAGAGGACTACACTTGCAGCTCTTGGGTTCGCGCCTTCTACTGCTGACCCGTGGCTGTTTCTGCGCACCGACACTTCCCTGCCGCCGTTCTACATCCTCGTGTACGTCGACGACTTGGTCTTTGCCACTACTGACACTGAGGCTCTCGCCCACGTGAAGTCGGAGCTGCAGAAGACACACACGTGCACAGACCTGGGTGAACTGCGAAGCTACCTTGGCTTGCAGATCACCCGGGACAAAGCAGGCCGCACCATCACTCTGACTCAGTCACACATAGTGCAGCAGGTCCTTCAGCGCTTCGGCTTCACCTGGTCCTCGGCACAGGCGACTCCTCTGGCTACAGGTCATTCGGTCTCAGCTTCACCTTCGGACGAGTCCGTAGAGCCGAGTGGTCCTTACCCAGAGCTAGTGGGCTACCTCATGTACGTGATGACTTGCACTCGTCCTGACTTAGCATACCCTCTTGGCCCTTGGCTCGCTACGTGGCTCCTGGTAGGCACCGAAAGGTGCACTGGGATGCTGCAAAGAGGGTACTGCACTACTTCTGCTGTACATCGGGCATGGGGCTCGTGCTTGGAGGGAGGAGCTCAGTTGTTCTCACTGGGCACTCAGACGCTTCTTGGGTTGACGACCAGGCTACTCAGCGGTTGTCACAGGGTTACACCTTCAGGGTTTCGTGGCGTTCTACGCGTTCGTGTTCAGTTCTCGGCTCTAGTTGTGAGGCTAAGATCTACGCCACAGCCATGGCTGCACAGGAGTTACGCTGGCTCACCTACCTGCTGACCGACCTGGGAGAGCTGCCTCGTTCTCCTCCAGTGGTGTACATCGACAACAAGGCTGCCATTGCCTTGTGTGAGGAGCACAGACTGGAGCACAGATAGAAGCACATCGCTCTGCGTTACTTCCTGGCTCGAGAGCTGCAGCAGCGTTGTCAGCTTCGTCTGCGTTACGTGGCCACTCAGGCCAACACAGCTGATATATTCACCAAGGCACTTCAGTCTGGTGATCATCAGCGTTTTTGCACTGTGCTAGGGCTTGTGCTCACTTTTCCTCACTTATTGTAGACTTTGCTGTACTGTGATCCATATATATATAAACCTGCATGCTTGCTTTGCTAGGTATAGATCACTGTGATGCTTGTGTTACATATATGCCTCTGCATGTGAACTTGCCTTGTGGCCTCTTGCTTGTGCTCAGTGAGTGTGGTGACGCTGTGATCCACCCTGAGCTTGCTTTGCCTTTCTTGACTGGTCTTGTGACCCCTTGCTCTTCCCCACTTTGCCTATGGGGGTGTGTCCAATGTTATTTTTGCTACAGTTTGTTTAGGCTGTAGTGGGGTAGATACTATGGGGTATGATAACTTTAGGGTTTCCTACTTGTACCCCACATTTGACCTAGTGCAACCACTTCTTATTCTGACAGATAGACACCACCTCGAACCAGTCCACCTCGTACTAGAGCAGTGAACAATGCATCAGATACTACTGGAGGCGTCGGAGAGGCTGTTACGACCCCAGGTCTTGATCAGATTCTGTTACTGAACCCCCTCTCGCACTCGACAGTGCTCAGAGGGAGCACAGCAACTGCTTGTCACATCTTCATCAGGTTCGGGAACGAGTGCTGCCAGTCATCATCACGTAGCATGTTCCCCAATGCCTGTTGGAAGTCCTCGTTGTTGTGTTGAGAAACCATTGTCGACGTGAACATCCACAACTCGCTCTAAGCTCTGGTTTAGTTGAGGCCTAAGGTACGGGAGTGAGTAAGGAAGGGGCTATACTCGCAGCAAGCGAGAGGAAAGGGGGTTGTTAAACCAAACAGCCAATGTTAGACACAAGCGCATGAGCGAGAAGATACACAGCTCCATATGATATGGTAAGGGGATAACAACACGCTTAACCGGATGTTGAACTCTACCAGAAGCTTACCCGGAAGCTGGTTCTCGTACATCTTGTGCAGTTTAGCGAGCCACTTCTTGAAATTCTCCGCCTGTCTAGCATCGTCTGCTACGTATGAAGTAGAGCGGAACAGCTTTGTCCCCTCCAGATGCTCCAGGTCCCTCATGCGCCACGCAAGCTCCTTGTTGACCGCACGCACGAACTTCAAAGAAAGTTTGAAGCGCGCCAAAGCGTCTCCGCCTGTCTCTTGCCCTTCGATTGCCCTCTCGTGGAGTGTGTAGCTGAAGGACACTGGTTCCGTGTCGCTGTCCACGCCCTCCGCTTTGACCTCCCGCTTGTCCATCTTCTGATGACGCGTAATAAAGTCGTTCAGCATCATCTTCTCGCCGCTGCCAAAGTGATGCCCGGGGGAACCGTTAAAGTAGCATTTTTTTTTACGCAGCTGTGTCTTCTGTATGATGTGCGCCGAGTCACGTCAATCTGAAGAGGCAATACTCATCAAATGGTTATCAAGACTTAAAACCGCTACACGAATGCACTCAAGAATCGTCGATGCTTACCTGCCGTTGCTGGAACCGTTGGTTGAGATGGGTCAATACCCACAGTACATCAGCCAGGAGACGAAGCAACTTATGAAATTTGAACGACGTTGCAATCTCGTACAGCTTAGGCTTGTACTCTTTCAAGACCACGATTACCGCAGGTAGAATCTCGAGCAGCCGTTGAACGGCCTCACCACGTGACAGCCACCGAACTTCATGAATACATTGAGCGTCCAGGTTGGTCTTACAGAAGACCTGCTGAATGTTATGGAACTTGTCGTACCTCACGTTGGAACGGCCGATGAGTTCTGCGAATCCTCGAATGACATCATCAACCATGAAGAGCTTGGTGACGGCCTCCGCCACATCTTTGGCGGCTAGATCTTCCTTGATATGGAAAACAGAAAGCAGCATAAGTACGAATCCTCACTTCAGCCCCATGGTTTAACAGCAAATAAACGGGAGAGGATCTTACCGGTGTGCGATACAGTGCGTTGAGGCGAGGTGTGGGACCCGCATGCGCAGACGGGCGACGACACCCTTGTTCTTCCTCATCATCACATTCTTACAATCTGTTGAAACTGCAGAGATCTTTTGTAGATCCATTCCAATCCTTGTCAAGAACTGCACCACGGCAGAAGTCAGAGACACTGCATTAGGACGGTCAACAATTATGAGTGTGAGAAACTCATTCACCACAGCGATGCCACGGAAGAAGGTAGCGTAGAATATGAGGTGTTTCTCGTGGACTCGGTCTGTGCTCTCGTCGAGGGACAAGCCAATCCATGGTGACTCCAGCAAGTGAAAGCACTGCACTTCTTGCAGGTACGTTGAGATGGCGCGTAGTTTCTCTCTGAAGCCGTATCTGGACACCACAATAACAACTGATGGTTGTCAAAACCGGCTCACCATAACATTCAATCCACACACGAAAATATACAGGCGCTTATTCCGTGTAGTATGCGCTGAAGCCACCACCGTTGGGTAGGTCGTGAAGACCCTCCTTAGCCAAGAACTGGCAAAGCGGGATGAACATTGCGATTGGGGCATCCTCCTTGCAGACGAAAAGGGCGATATGCAGAACTCGTATGATGTGTCGCGTCGACGCGTCCGTGGCCTGCCAGCGGGTGAGTTTCGCTTGTTTCGCCTTGTCAGCTTCAGCATCCGCTTAGTTCTAGACTGCGCTCTTGTGGGCTCTCGTGGCGGAGTGGGCCCGGACGCTTCCAATCTGTAGATCGTGCCCACCCTCTCTTTTCACACCGTAGTTGGTGTGCGCAGAGGGGTCGCCATGCTGCACGCAGATGTCACACTTCAGTTTTGCAATCATGTTAGACAGGCGAACAATACTCAACCATTTGAACTGCCCACACCACTCAGTCTCAAAACGATGCTTAATGGCATCGTACATAACGTCACCAGTTGTTTTAGGAGGAGCCTTATTGACAGGAGCGGCAGGACGCGAGGTGATGAAGCTCCCCAGAGCCGCTGCTGCTTGTACTTGGCTCCGACCCGTGGGCGTTTCCCCGGCGTGTTGTTCACAATAGACGGTGACTACGCGGGGGCCCTGGACGAGCCTTCACCACCGCCTAGCACAAACACGATTGAAGTGTGCGGCTCCCAGTCAGCCGCCGTGGATGGAGGCTCGAATGGGTACACAGTTCCCACACTGCGCACTGGATAGGCGGGACGTGATGCTGATGCTATCGATACGCTAAAGTTGTCCGCAAGGCGCGGAAGAACACCCAGCACATTAAGGCCATTACTCAGTCCACCACGCGATTCTGGTGTCTGCTCTGCAGGCATGATTGAGACTGTGAAACCCCCTCGTTGGTGTTCCCCACGCGAAGAGTATGAGGAGGATGAACAAGATGGGGTGACCTTGGGAGCAAAACCCCCGCCAAAACTCGTTAAGGTAAGGATGACCTTGGAGCGCGTTCCTTGCATGGCTCACTGTAGTACCATTTGGCTGCTTTGTGCTTCCCTGGACAGCACAAAACCAGCCTCTCTGGCCCACTGTGTTGTCGGCGCGCTGCTAGACAAGCGTGGCAGCTGTCAAATGCTGCTCAGGCTTTGTTTCCGCAACGTGCTGTCAAAATGGCTGCCAACACCGCCAATGGGGTGGTTACGCGGCTTGACGTGGAAATTTTGCCGGGACTACACATGTACTTCTGGGTATGTTGGTCATGGTGTCCGATTCTCCACTTTTGTAATTTTTGAAATCCTCGCTTTCGAGGATTCGGTTTCAGTATAAAATGAAAAATTACCCTATATACTCTAGGGGAAAACTTGACAAAGTTTGAAGGAAAAAAGAGGAATGAACTAGCAGAAATGGGGATACAAATAGCAAACCCTAGAAGGGTTGTACTCGCTATAGAGCACCCCATTACAGGCTAGAACATAAGAATAATATTCTGACAAAACTCAACCATACTGTTTTCCTAAGGAGGAAAAAAAACTTACACTTTCTAGCCTAGTGTAAAATTCCCAGTACCCTTACTGGGAAAGGGTATTTGAAAAAAAAGCGGCCGCCAGTCAGTGCAATCAGGCCGTTTTACCCTAATAATGAGAGCCCTGTTGACCGCCTTTTTTATTGTTGGGCTGAGAAAAAGCCCTTAGGATCTTTCAAGGCTAAGATTTTGAGTAGGAATGTTGTAGTTGCGGAAGCGTTCTTAGTGAACTTTGTTGAACCAACTTGCACTAGTGTGTGAGAGCAAGAGATTGACTATAGCAAGGTAATACAAAGGTTTTAATAAGATTACAAGGGATATGAAAAGGTGCAACTAACTATTTGCTGTTGCGGTTCGATACACTGACGACTCGAGCAACTGCTCAATACCGAGTCAGTTGTTTGTCCTTGCTGTCGCGCTGTATTCCGCTGAGTCAAAGGTCGCTGAACTTTGACCTTCCCGTAACCTCCGGCTGTTACTTTCTGTCAACCTCCTCGGTTGACTCGTCGTTGCTTCGCTGAGATTCGACCCGTTTGCAGTCTATTGTTTTGACACAACATGAGCATTTACCTTACTTGTTTCCAACGTTCCCCTTCGCTTCTGGAGTGTCGCTGCTGATGACGTGGCTTTGTCCACTCAGCAGCATGCAGTACTCGAACTTCTGCTTTCCGAGTTTCTTGGTCAAGTAATCGGCTGCCATCTCGGATGTACGACAGTAGGATAGCTCGAGTCTCCCCTTCTCAATTTCATCTTTCACGAAGAAGTACCACAGGGCGATGTCCTTCGTTCGATTCGCGAACCCGTTCTTGTTCGTTATGCCAACGGCCGATTGGTTGTCGCAGAACAGGGAGAATCAGGGTAACTGAGCCAGCTTCGCTTCTTCCAGTAGTTCGAGAAGGTACAATCCTTCCTTGGTGGCTGAGCAGAGTGCGATATATTCTGCTTCGGCAGAGGAGAGAGCAATTAATTCCTGTTTGCTCGACTTCCATGAGATAGGGCCGATAGGCTCAAGTCGCTAGATGTAGCCAGTGCGCGATCGCCTATTGTCAGAATCGCCGGCATGATCAGCATCCACGTAGCTGATTAGCTTGGGCGTCGTATTTCCGCTTTTGTGGTAGGTTAAGCCGATTGTCGGGGTGCTGACGAGGTAGTGAAGAGCGCG
The DNA here is from genome assembly GCA_948144175.1 of Closterium sp. NIES-65. Taxonomy (NCBI): domain Eukaryota; kingdom Viridiplantae; phylum Streptophyta; class Zygnematophyceae; order Desmidiales; family Closteriaceae; genus Closterium; species Closterium sp. NIES-65. The sequence goes on along the minus strand of CANXME010000053.1, from coordinate 1,586,573 downwards.
GTCGAGTTAGGTTGGTGGCGATTTGGCTAGCTGCGTAAGAAAGGTCTGGTCGGCAAGTAACGGCTGTGAAGAGTAGACAGCCTATGTGAGAGTACGACGGCTTATGCCAGCTATGCTTGCTTGCCTTTACTTTATCATGCTATTTCTAGCATAGGATTATCATATGCATGCATGAATTGCTTGATTTCCTAGGCTAGGTGCTTTCCTGTATTTTATTATAGTTATAGCACCGAGCTAGGTTGCGTGCACCGAGTTCTGGCTTTTCGGTTGCCACCGAATTGCCTTCTACCGAATTCGGTAAGGATCTGTTCGGGACGCTTCGCGACCCGCGGAACCTTCTCGTAACACCTGGTTACGGGGCCTTGTGTCGAGCCTATATATAGCCTCGTATTGTACCCAGGTGATCATTCAATTCAATTTGAATCATCTTTTCTGAGCTCGATCCCAGATCCTCACACTTGGTATCAGAGCGGGTTTACATGCGAGGTCTTCAACCGCTTAGTTCCGGCCTTTAAAAACCGCGGGGGCGACGACGAAAGCGCCGATACGGGTATGTAAAACCAGTTCCGCGCAATTTTTCTAAGTCCCCCTCGATTCAGTTTTCGAACACCCCTCAGATTTACTGGTGGAAAGGTTGGAGTTTCGACCGTTCGATCAAGTTTCATCTCAACGGCCCAGAGAATTTCGCCCAAAAAAGTTGGAATTTGGATTGTCGGATCGATTTTCTCCTCAACGGCCGAGATCGGACGCGAATTTGGCCTAAGGGAGATTTACACAACCTACAGAATTCGCGCTTGTCGATTCTACAGTCAATTTGACTCGCAGTAAGTCGACCAGCACCTAGAATTCGATTATTTTCGTCGCGCATCTTCCTGTAAATCACCAAATGGAGGGAAAAGGAGATATTTCAGTACACAAAATCGCGGGGTTACGTGCTGAGCATAAGCAAATACGTGCAGCGCTCCCACGACTCGAAAAACTCCTTGCGAACCAGTCGGGAACCGCCACAGCAGCAGCGACAACAGTAGCAGCAGCAGCAGCGGCTACACCGACAATTCTACATGCGACAACGGCAGCAGCTACAGTTAACCTCGAAGCAGTGAAGCTGAGGCTACCGGAGGCGTTCGATCCTACAATAAAAAGGAACGACGTTCGTCGATTTGTAGCTGAACTCGAAATTTACTTCGAAGCCGTTAGATGCACGACCCCGACAAAAGACGCAATGCGCATACGGCTCGCTGCAACACTGTTACGAGGCCCAGCTCTAGAGTGGATCAATAACAGAATAGTCCAAGGTGAGGGGACGTGGGCGCAGGTTCCGGCAGCACTGATCGAACAGTTCGACACGTTGAACAGTAGCTACTACGGAACACGACGCAACAAGCCAACTAGTGGCATGGGGCGATTGGCACCACCCACGACTGCCGACCCGATGGAGAACGACGAGGGCGATGTGCAGCAGCGGCTAGCAAATAATGAGACGTGCAAATTTTGCGGCGCTACAGGACATCGTATCTTGGCGTGTTGGAAAATGGAGAGGTGTGCGGAGCTGAAGGACAAGAACAGTGCGGCACCCCCGAAGCAGAAAACGGGCAACATGGCAACTTCGGAGAGGGCAAAAAAAGGAGAATATGGTGGCGCAAATTTAAAACGTCACGACCAGCCGGCACCAGGGGAAATCGCCGAGACTAATGGAGGATCCGCGAAACAAGACCCTGCACCGACCGGGAAACTCCAGCCGTATACCCCGACAAGTAAGAACATTACTTCTCGTGGGTTTCAAGCCTTTATTAAGGGAGAGTCAGAAATTTAACCGGTACCGGGTATTATGGGGACCCTACTCCAGAGCGCTAATACGGGTCGAGCGTTCCGAGGAGTTAATATTCTCTCCCAGCAGCACTGTTTAAAGGCTCCCTGTTCCCCACAGATGAAGCCTACACAGCTGCAAAGGCTTAGTGGAAGGTTCCAGGCCCAAGAGAAGCCGAATCGGCCTCGGATAAATCCTTCTAACCTTTCTCAGTTGAGAACTGATACTGAAGCTGCATCTTCGAGCGCAGGACCTAGGGATAACATATTCGACGTACCCTACGATCCTATAAGCGATACCATCTACGGATACTCGGAGCAGCAGCAACCACTAGTACTCGAGGTGATCTGCAACGGGCGTCGCCTCCAGACCCTGGTGGATAGTGGTGCGTCCCACTCGGTGTGCGACCGCGGGACGTTGGAGAAAATTGGAGAATCCTAAGAAGAAACCCAGTTCACAGCAACGATGGTGGACGGTACGAAGCTTCCCATCCACGGAAAGTCAACACTGCAGCTGCAGATAGGGGCGTTGAGGTGGAAGCCGACCTTGCCGATCACGAACATCAAGGGATTAGATTTTATCTTGGGGCGAGATTTCCTGAAGCAGTTCAACCCCGAGATCGATTGGGTCAACAGCAAGGTGTGCATCTACAACAACGGGAAACGAGTGGAGCTGCGAAGCTTGACGGATACAGGGAGCGTTCCTGAAACGACACTGGCACGGTTCGAACGGACAGTGAACGAGAGTAACACGGGTTACTTAGCACTGATTATAGCAGCAGCAGAGGAGGAGGTCTTGGAGCAGTACAAGGATATAATGCCCGACGACCTACCCACAGGCGTATCTCCAGCACGCACCCACGAGCACGAGATCGTGGAGGAACCAGGTGCGAAACCCGTCTCACGTGCACCATACCGACTGAGTCCAACTGAACGGACAGACATGAAAAACAGATAGAGTATCTACTGGACAGACATCTGATCCGCCCATCCACCTCTCCCTACGGTGCACCAGTTCTCTTCACTCCAAAGCCAGACGGTAGTTTACGGATGTGCATCGACTACCGCGCACTGAACAAACAGACAGCACTGACTACAGCGCCAGTACTCATCCTACCGGATCCAGACAGAGACTACGTGGTGGAAGCAGACGCTAGTGACCAAAGAGTCGGAGCAGTACTGATGCAGGATCACGAACACAGTTTGCAGCCCATCGCCTACCTCAGTAAGAAGCTATTATAGTGGGAGAAAGACTTAGCTGTAAGGAAGGGTTCAGGAAAGATTTGGGTACCGAATTACGCCCTGCTATGGCAGATCCTATTGGAGGAGTTTCACGACGTACCTTACGCGGGACATTTCGGGAGCAACAAGACGAAAGCAGGGATAGCAAAGTATTACTACTGGCCCGGGATGGCAGCAGACGTGCAGCAGTTCGTCACCTCTTGCGACACGTGACAGCGGATGAAGAGTAGCAAGCAGAAAAAAGCAGGGTTACTTCAGCCTCTACTCGTACCGGAGCAGCCATGGCAGGTCGTTAGCCTCGACTTCATCACAGGACTTCCTTCGGCATGATTCCATCCTCGTGGTGATCGATAAGTTCTCCAAAATGGGTCACTTCATACCGACCAACGCCACAGCTACAGCTGAAGCAACTGCTCGACTCTTCTTCGATTGCATCATCACCATCCACGGCATCCCCGCTACACTCATCTCAGACAGAGACCCCAAATTCACGAGTAAGTTCTGGAAGGAGCTCATGGGACTGTTGGAGACAAAGCTTGCAATGTCTTCAGCATACCACCCCCAGACTGACGGACAGACAGAGCGACTCAATCAAGTGGTTGAACAGTTACTGCGCACAGCTTGCAAGGACAACGTCAGCCACTGAGACACACAATTACCAACCCTAGAGTTCGCTTACAACAACGCATCACATGCGGCCACAGGGAAAACTCCTTTCTTCCTGTGTTACGGACGGGAACCACTCACACCACAGCAGCCAACCACACCGGCATACGTCCAAGCCGCACATGACTTCGCCACCACCATGCAGCAGCTATGGGAGAAGACTCAGCGACGTCTCACAACGATGCAAAACTCCCAGATGCAGTATGCCGATCGTCAGCGACGTGATCACTCAGTAGCAGTCGGAGATCAGGTGCTTCTTGACACGCGCAACTTGAACCTGTCTCACCTCCCATCCAAACTCCGGCCTCGCTTCTGTGGTCCTTTTCTCGTTGAGGCACAGGTGACACCAGTTACATTCCGCTTGCGCTTACCAGATACATGGAAGCTTCACAACGCTTTCCATGTCCAGCTACTGAAGCCCTACAAGGACCCCAACCAACAGTTCCAGGGACGGCAACTGTCAGAATATATTTGCTGTCTAGCCTGCAGTGGGGTACTCTGTAATGAGTACAGCCCTATTTAGGGCATTGTACTTGTATCCCAACTCTTGCTAGTGAAACCCCTTCTCTTTCAAAAAACCTCTCGACACTTGCCTCCTCACCCTCGAACTCGATCTCCTAGGCACCTAAACTATGGCTTCTAAGCCTACCTTTGTTTAAGATTTTAACATGGTATTAGAGCTTAACGCTCCTGGCCTGTGGGCCCACTCAATTCCGCTGCCCTATTGTGTGTCGTGCGCCCCGTGGCGCACGACCACCCTTTTTTCTTCCCGCCACGCGCTCGGGGCGCGTGGCGGTTTTCTGCCCGCCGTGCGCCCCGAAGCGCGCAGCGGGTACCTACCTCGTCGCGGCGTCTTGGGAGCCCGCGCGCTGGCCCCGACCGTCGCCTCGTCGCGGCGTTTTGGGGGCCCGCACGCAGGCCCCTCCCGTCGCCTCGTCGCGGCACTTTCGGGGCTCGCGAGCCGGCCCCTCCCGTTGCCTCGTCGCGGCGCCTTAGGGGCCTGCGCGCGGTCCCCTCTCGTCGCCCGTCGAGGCACTTTCGGGGACCTGCGCGGCTCCCTAGCACGTCACCCTTCAGGGCACAATGGGGGCCGCGCCCTTCCCCTCCCCTCCGTCCTACTTTCAGCAGCTGCAGCCCCTGAAACGGCCACTGCAGCAGCAGCAGCCCCTGGAGCCGCCCCAGCAGCAGCAGCCCCGGGAGCAGCCGCCCCAGCAGCTGCTGCCTCTGGAGCGGCAACCCCAGCAGCAGCAGCTTGTGGAGCAGCCGCCCCAGCAGCAGCAGCCCCGGGAGCAGCCGCCCCAGCAGCAGCAGCCCCTGGAGCCGCCCCAGCAGCAGCAGCCCCGGGAGCAGCCGCCCCAACAGCAGCACGTGGAGCAGCAGCAGCAGCAGCAGCCGCCCCAGCAGCAGCCCCAGCAGCAGCAGCCCCGGGATCAGCCGCCCCAGCAGCAGCAGCCCCTGGAGCCGCCCCAGCAGCAGCAGCCCCGGGAGCAGCCGCCCCAGCAGCAGCAGCTCCAGGAGCAGCCGCCCCAGCAGCAGCCCCTGGAGCCGCCCCAGCAGCAGCAGCCACTGGAGCAGCCGCCCCAGCAGCAGCTGCCTCTGAAGCGGCCACCCCAGCAGCAGCAGCCCCTGGAGCTGCTGCTACTGCAGCAGCCACCCCAGCAGCAGCAGCACGTGGAGCAGCAGCAGCAGCAGCCGCCCCAGCAGCAGCCCCAGCAGCAGCAGCCCCGGGAGCAGCCTCCCCAGCAGCAGCAGCCCCTGGAGCCGCCCCAGCAGCAGCAGCCCCGGGAGCAGCCGCCCCAGCAGCAGCAGCTCCAGGAGCAGCCGCCCCAGCAGCAGCCCCTGGAGCCGCCCCAGCAGCAGCAGCCCCGGGAGCAGCCGCCCCAGCAGCTGCTGCCTCTGGAGCGGCCACCCCAGCAGCAGCAGCTTGTGGAGCAGCCGCCCCAGCAGCAGCAGCCCCGGGAGCAGCCGCCCCAGCAGCAGCAGCCCCTGGAGCCGCCCCAGCAGCAGCAGCCCCGGGAGCAGCCGCCCCAGCAGCAGCAGCCCCGGGAGCAGCCGCCCCAGCAGCAGCCACTGGAGCAGCCGCCCCAGCAGCAGCTGCCTCTGAAGCGGCCACCCCAGCAGCAGCAGCCCCTGGAGCTGCTGCTACTGCAGCAGCCACCCCAGCAGCAGCAGCACGTGGAGCAGCAGCAGCAGCAGCCGCCCCAGCAGCAGCCCCAGCAGCAGCAGCCACTGGAGCAGCCGCACCAGCAGCAGCCGCCCCTGGCCCCTGCAGCAGCCGCTCATGGACCAGGTGCAGCCGTGTTGGGTGAGTGTGGGGGTGCTAGTTGTGGGGGTGTCGGTTGTGCGTGCCGTCCCCTCCTCCTCCTCCTCCTTCGTCTCCCACTGCTACAGCTCTCGCTGAGGGGGGTGGATGTGTGGGAGACTGGGGTTTAGGGTTTAAGGGGGGGTGGGTGGGTGTGGAGCTAGCGGTATAGCAGCGTGTGTGTGTCGGGGGGGTGGGACTGTGTGCGGGAGGTTGAGCGGAGGTTGCTAGTTTGTCGTCCGCAGCACCTGTAGTCCGGGGCGTTGTCCCGATAGCCCAGTGAGCTTGTCGCTTCGCCAGTCGCCTTTGGGTCCGTTGCCCGTCTGCCGCTACTTGAGCCGCGGGGCCTGTTACTCCTGTAGTCCGGGCGCTTAGTCCGGTAGCAACTGTGCTCGCCACTCCTGTTGCCCGTGTGTCTGCAGCTTCAGCCGCCACCTTCTATCTCCTCTCCTCTCACTCTCCCTCCTCCTCCTCACTTGCCCGTTGTGACTACCACTAGCTTTGCTGATAATTATGCACTTTAACTATTGCTTCTTGAACTTGTGCTCAGAATGTGTGGTGACATTGTGATCCACCCTGAGCTTGTACTGCTTTGCCTGCTCTGCTGATTACACCCCACTTTGGCTATGGGGGTGTGTCAGAATATATTTGCTGTCTAGCCTGCAATGGGGTACTCTGTAATGAGTACAACCCTATTTAGGGCATTGTACTTGTATCCCAACTCTTGCTAGTGAAACCCCTTCTCTTTCAAAAAACCTCTCGACACTTGCCTCCTCACCCTCGAACTCGATCTCCTAGGCACCTAAACTATGGCTTCTAAGCCTACCTTTGCTTAAGATTCTGACAGCAACTACCGCCACCACCACCTGTTCTCATACAGGATGAACCCGAGTACGAGATCGAGCGCGTTCTCTCTCATCGGCGCCGCAGCGGCAAGACCCTCGAGTTCCTGATACGCTGGAAGGGATACGACCCCACTGAGGACAGTTGGGTTGCAGAAGCTGATATGGGCAACGCACGCCGTGCTCTCAAGGACTATCTTGTCAAGCAGGGTGTATCTCACGCCACCTAGCTTTGAGGGGGGGACGTGTGAGAGTACGACGGCTTATGCCAGCTATGCTTGCTTGCCTTTACTTTATCATGCTATTTCTAGCATAGGATAATCATATGCATGCATGAATTGCTTGATTTCCTAGGCTAGGTGCTTTCCTATATTTTATTATAGTTATAGCACCGAGCTAGGTTGCGTGCACCGAATTCTGGCTTTTCGGTTGCCACCGAATTGCCTTCTACCGAATTCGGTAAGGATCTGTTCGGGACGCTTCGCGACCCGCGGAACCTTCGCGTAACACCTGGTTACGGGGCCTTGTGTCGAGCCTATATATAGCCTCGTATTGTACCCAGGTGATCATTCAATTCAATTTGAATCATCTTTTCTGAGCTCGATCCCAGATCCTCACAGCCTAGCTTTCGTTGGTAGTCGCGAATGCCGGCGGGTTTGAGCAGAGCGAAGGTTTTCTTACGGTTTCCGTCGGTGTAGCGATATGGCGTGGTGATGGTAGCTGGGGTTAGTCCGAAGCGTTTGGCGATAGTGTCGGCGTATTTTTCGACGCTGAGGTAGATCGCGTTCTCCCCTTCGTGTGTGTTGAGCCCCATATACTGTGTTACTGTGGATGAGACAGTGAGCGTGAGGTCCCGCTGCAGCTCCCTTTCAAACCATGTAGTTATCCCGTTTGTGGAGCCTATGTAGAGTATATTGTCTACATAGACGATGAGCAGGATGTAGTCGGTCCCCTTAGTGAGTCGGTACATTCCTTGGTCATGCGGTAGTTGGCGGAATCCGAGGCGAATTAGTCGGGCGTGAAGATACTGCTGCCACAGCCTCGGGGCTTGCTTGATGCCGTACAGTGATCTTTCAGCAGCTGACAGACTTGATTGGGGTCTGCGTTAGAGTCGTGTGGTTGTTTGACAAAAATCTCGGCGTCGACGGAAGCGTACAGAAAAGCATTGGCGACGTCGATTTGGCAGAGCTTCTTCCTCTTCATGGCAGCTATCGCGAGGAGAATCAGTAGTGAGGTGTGTCGGCTAACTGGCGCAAAGGTTTCGGTGAAGTCTCATCCATGCTCTTGATCGAAGCCGCTTACGACCCAGCGTGCTTTGTACTTGTCGATGGTTCCGTCGGCTTTCGTTTTCACGCGGAAAACCCATTTTCCGGTGAGAACGGTTTTGTTGCGTGCAACTCTGATGGATACGATTTTCTAGGTGTTGCGGTCTTCCAGTGCTTTTAATTCTCTGTCCATGGCCTCACGCCATTTTTCCCTGTGCTCCCCCCCCAGAGCCTGCTGAACTGTGGCAGGCTCCTTAGGTGGCGCTGCTCCATGGACGACGGTGACGAGTCCCAGTATTTGCAGCAGCGCACCCGTGACATCCCCCCCCCCTCAGCAGCTCTGTGAGTGGTACGCTGCACGCCAGCGGGGTGGGGGTACTGGTCCGTGCACCTACGTCCTACGCACCCGCGACCGCGCGGGTGAGCAGTGCGGGGGTGTGCACTCCACCTAGCGCTGCTTTGGCCACCTGACGGACACTTAGCGTCACCAGTTCCCGGAGGCCGCTGAGATCCCCCGCTGGGGCGAGCTGTCTAGGGCGGGAGTAGCTGTCTTTGACCTTGACTTTGATGCTATTCTTGCTGCTATGTATGCTGTGACTATTAGTGATGAGGGTGACTGTTACCGGTGTTTTCCGCCCGACCCGGGCATTGAGACTGCTGCTCTAGGTACTGGTGAGGCTGCTGCTCTAGGTGCTAGCGAGGCTGCTGCTCTAGGTGCTCGTGCGTCTGCTCCCTCAGGTGCTGGTGAGTCTGCTCTCTCAGGCACTGCGCTGGCTTCGGCCTCCCACACCTTCACCCTTGACTCGGGGGCTTCTCGCTCCTTCTTTCGAGACCGCACCATACTCACGCCGCTTGGCCGGCCAGTTGGAGTCTCTCTGGCAGACCCCTCTGGGGGTCCTGTCCTTGCTCACTTCTCCACTGACCTCCCGTGTCCGGCGGCCCCCTCTGGCACCCTGTCTGGCCTTTACCTCCCCTCGTTCTCTACGAACTTGGTGAGTGGTGCTGACCTACAGGATGCGGGGACCCACCAGTTCACTCCTGCGAGTCAACGGGTGACCCACTGCACGGACGCTCGGACAGGCCGACACCTGGCCACGTTTACACGTCGGCCGGGGTCGAGCCTGTACACACTGACCACTGCGTCTCCTGCAGTCACTGCGTCTGGTCAGGTAGCTGCGTCGGGTCAGGTGTTTGCTGCAGCGTCCAGGTCTGGTCCTGAGTCTGCCCCCTGCTCGTGTCGCCTCCTGTCTCACGAGACTCTCCTCTGGCACCACCGTCTTGGTCACCCCTCCCTGTTTCGTCTCCGAGGCATGGCCTCTCGTGTCCTTGTCTCTGGTCTTCCCCGGTCCCTCCCTCCCCTTCCTCCGGGGCCTGGCCCTACCTGCGTCCCCTGTGTCGAAGGGAGGCAGCGGGCTGCCCCTCACTCCTCCCAGTTTCCTCCGACAGAGGCCCCGCTGCAGACGCTTCACATGGACGTGTGGGGCCCGGCCCGCGTCCGTGGACAGGGTCACGAGCGCTACTTCCTGCTGGTGGTTGACGACTACTCGCGTTACACCACAGTCTTCCCCTTGCGCAGCAAGGGTGATGTCACTGAGGTGTTGATCGACTGGATCCGCGCAGCTCGTCTCCAGCTCAGGCAGAGCTTCGGCTCGGACTTTCCTGCTCTGCGTCTGCACTCTAACAGAGGCGGAGAGTTCTCCTCTGGCCTTCTGCGAGCCTACTGTCGTGCACGAGGCATCCGCCAAAATGGGATTGCTGAGCGCCGCATTGGCATGGTCATGGACGTCGCCCGTACGTCCATGATGCATGCGGCTGCCCCCCATTTTTTGTGGTCGTTTGCGGTTCGGTACGCGGCGCATCAGATCAACCTTCACCCCAGGATCTCCAGGCCGGAGACCTCCCCAGCTTTGCTGTGGACGGGGAAGGTTGGCGATGCGTCTGCGTTCCGTGTCTGGGGATCTCGGGCGTATGTTCGCGACTTGTCTGCGGACAAGCTGTCCCCTCGTGCTGCTCCTTGCGTCTTCCTTGGCTTCCCCCCTGACGCGCCAAGGTGGCAGTTTTACCACCCCACCTCTCGCCGTGTTCTGTCCTCCCAGGACGTCACGTTTGACGAGTCGGTCCCCTACTACCGCCTCTTCCCCTACCGCACTCCGTCCCTCCCCCCGCCACCGCTCTTCCTTGTGCCAGGTCCCCCCCCGGTAGACCCCCTCCCCCCTCAGGGTCCTGCCCCTTCAGGTGTGTCCCAGGTAGACGCAGTCGAGCCTGTCGAGGTTACTGGTGACTCTGGTGCTGCTGAGGGTGCTGAGCCTGGGGGTGCTGACTCTGGGGGTGCTCAGCGTGTGGGTGCTACGCTTGGGTGTGCTGAGCCTGAGGGTGCTACTACTGGGGGTGCTGAGCTTGGGGGTGCTGAGCCTGGGCGTGCTACCACTGGGGGTGCTGAGCCTGGGGGTACTGAGCCTGGGGGTGCTACGCCTGGGGGTGCTGAGCCTTGGGGTGCTACGCCTGGAGGTACTAAGCCTGGGGGTGCGGAGCCTGAGGGAGCTGGGCCTGCTCGTGTGGCGTCTGGCGGTGCTGGGCCTGGAGGTTCTCCGGGTGCTTCGTCTCGGCGGGAGCCACTCTCTCCACAGGAGCTGCGCGAGTGGTTTGCCCGGCGCTGGAGGCGTGCTGCTGGAGCTGGAGGTTCTTCGGCTGCTGAGGGTGCTGGTGCCGCGGGTCCTGGAGGTGCTCGTACTCGGAGTACTAGAGCTGCTGGGCCTGCGGATACGACTGGAGCTGGAGCTGCTGAGGGTGTTGGCGCTGAGGCTACTGCTGTCTGTCCTGGAGGCGGTCCTGCTGGGGGTGCTACTTGTGCTGCTGGAGGTACTGGAGCTGGAGGTGCTGCTGGTGCTGGTGCTACCGCTGGGGGTACTGGTGCTGTCCCTGCTGTGTCTGGAGTCGCCGCGCGGCCTCGGCCGTACTTCGTTCCGCTCCTTCAGCAGGTTCTTGGTCTCCCGCCTTCTACTGGTCCTCCTCCTCCCTTAGAGTGTCCACAGCCTTTCCCGTCACAGTTACAATTACAGCCGGCCTCCCCACTGCCTGCTCCTTCTCCCTACACTGGTCCTACTGGAGGTCTTGCCGAGCGTCGAGAGCCTCCGTCTTGCCCTGCGTCGCCTGTCCATCCTGCTCGCACTAGTGGTCGTGGTTCGCGTCAGCGTCCTCCTCCTGTCCCTGGCACGCACCGGATGTCTTTGCGTCCGTCCACTGCTCCTCTACGTGCCCCTTTGCCTTCTCCTCCTGAGTCCCCTCTTCCTGCTCTTACCGATCCGGAGTCGGACTCTCTTTGTGCTGCCAGTCCTACTGTCACGCGTCTCCTTGCTTCTGTCGTCACTGACCCTTCCTTTGAGTCCACTGCTGCGTCTGCCCTAGTTGCTGAGCTCGTCGACTTTGCTGCTCGCTGTCGTCTAGACTACGCTGCTAGTCTTGTCGCTGAGTCTGAGTCTGTCTATCCTTCGTCCGTCGGGGGTGAGTGTGCCCTTGGCACGGACGTCCTTGAGGACAGGCAGGAGGAGTTCCAGTGTCTGGCTGCTGCTTCACCTCATCTCGAGTCCGTACTGCTTACCCCTGAGGGAGACCCGGATGCACTTTACATCCCGACTCCGCGCTCTTACGCGGAGGCGATAGAGGGTCCCTACTCCTCTCAGTGGCAGGCAGCTATGGACACAGAGATGGCTTCCTGGAAGTCCAGAGGCACCTACGTCGACAAGGTTCCCCCGCCTGGGGCGAACATCGTCAGTGGCATGTGGATTTTCAGGGTGAAGCGGCCGCCGGGTTCTCCGCCTGTCTTCAAGGCGCGTTACGTGGCTCGAGGCTTCAGACAGCGGCAGGGAGTTGACTACTTTCAGACCTTCTCTCCCACCCCGAAGATGACCACTCTTCGGGTGTTGCTGCACATAGCCGCTCAGCGCGACTACGAGCTTCACTCTCTTGACTTCAGCACAGGTTTCTCGCAGGGCAGCCTGCACGAGGAGATCTGGCTGCGCCGCCCACCTGGCTTCACTAGGTCGTTCCCTCTTGGTACCCAGTGGAGCCTCCAGCGGCCAGTCTACGGTCTCCACCAGGCACCGCGTGAGTGGCACGACACACTGAGGACTACACTTGCGGCTCTTGGGTTTGCTCCCTCTACTGCCGACCCGTCGCTGTTTCTGCGCACCGACACTTCTTTGCCGCCGTTCTACATCCTCGTGTACGTCGACGACTTGGTCTTTGCCACAGCTGACACTGCTGGACTCGCCCACGTGAAGTCCGAGCTGCAGAAGAGACACACGTGCACAGACTTGGGTGAACTGCGCAGCTACCTTGGCTTGCAGATCACCCGGGACAGAGCATGCCGCACCATTACCCTGACTCAGTCACACATGGTGCAGCAGGTCCTTCAGCGCTTCGGCTTCACGTACTCCTCACCTCAGGCCACTCCTCTGCCTACTCGATACTCGCTCTTAGCTCTGCCTTCGGATGAGTCCGTAGAGTCAAGTGGCCCGTACCCAGAGCTTGTTGGCTGCCTCATGTACCTGATGACCAGCACACGACCTGACCTTGCATACCCTCTTAGCATTCTTGCACGCTATGTTGCTCTTGGGAGACACAGACCGGAGCACATGGCTGCAGCAAAGAGGGTGTTGCGCTACTTGTGCAGTACGTCGGGCATGGGGCTTGTGCTTGGAGGGCAGAGTCCAGTGGTCCTCACTGGGCATGCAGACGCTTCTTGGGCTGACGACCAGGCTAAACAGCGGTCGTCACAGGGTTACACCTTCAGCCTTGGTTCCGGCTCTGTCTCGTGGCGGGCTACTCGCTCGTCTTCTGTTCTCAGCTCCAATTGTGAGGCTGAGATCTACGCAGGAGCCATGGCTGCACAGGAGCTTCGCTGGCTCACCTACCTGCTGAAAGACCTCGGAGAGCCGCCTCGTTCTCATCCAGTGTTGTACGTAGACAACAAGGCCATGCTGGCCTTGTGTTGGGAGCAGAGACTTGAGCACAGAACGAAGCACATTGCTCTTCGCTACTTCCTTGCTCGTGATGTGAGAATGAGAACGAGAGAATGATGTGAACTATGAATGAAACGAGTACAAATATAAAACCCTAGTTGGGTTGTACCCCCTATGGAATACCCCACTATAGCCTACACAATAGCATGAACTATAATGTTCTGACACACCCCCATAGGCAAAGTGGGGGAGAACAAGGGGTCACAAGACCAGTCAAGCAAAGCAAAGCAAAGCTCAGGGTGGATCACAAAGTCACCACACATTCCGAGCACAAGTTCAAAGGCCAAAAGGCCAGTTCACATGCAAGAGCACATATATATATACAAGGCTAAGCAAGCACGAGCAGGAGTATATATATGTGACAGTACAAGCAAGGTCAAGAAGTGAGCAAGTGAGGCAAGACAGGCACAAGACCCAGCTGAGTGCAGAAGCGCTGATGATCACAAGGCGCAAGTGCCTTGGTGAAAACATAAGCAGCGTTGGCCTCAGAGGCCACGTACGCAAGTCGCAACTGTCCACGCTGCTGTAGCTCACGAGCAAGAAAGTAACGGAGAGCAATGTGCTTTGTCCTGTGCTCCAGTCACTGCTCTCGACACAAGGCCAGCATGGCCTTGTTGTCTACGTACAGGACTGGAGGAGAACGAGGCGGCTCTCCAAGGTCAGTCAGCAGGTAGGTGAGCCAGCGAAGCTCCTGGGCAGCCATAGCCCCGGCGTAGATCTCAGCCTCACAACTGGAGCCGAGAACTGAAGACGAGCGGGTAGCCCGCCACGAAATAGAGCCGGAACCAAGACTGAAGGTGTAACCCTGTGACGACCGCTGCGTAGCCTGGTCGTCAGCCCCAGAAGCGTCCGCGTGCCCAGTGAGGACCACTGGACTCCGCCCTCCAAGCACTAGCCCCATGCCCGACGTACTGCACAAGTAGCGCAACACCCTCTTCGCTGCAGCCATGTGCTCTGGTCGGTGTCTCCCAGGAGCAACATAGCGTGCAAGAATGCTAAGAGGGTATGCAAGGTCAGGTCGTGCGCAGGTCATCAGGTACATGAGGCAGCCAACAAGCTCTGCATACGGACCACTCGACTCTACGGACTCATCCGAAGGCAGAGCTGAGAGTGAGTGGCGAGTAGGCAGAGGAGTGGCCTGAGGCGAGGAGTACGTGAAGCCGAAGCGCTGAAGGACCTGCTGCACCATGTGTGACTGAATCAGGGTAATGGTGCGGCGTGCTCTGTCCCGGGTGATCTGCAAGCCAAGGTAGCTGCGCAGTTCACCCAAGTCTGTGCACGTGTGTCGCTTCTGCAGCTCGGACTTCACGTATGCGAGTCCAGCAGTGTCAGCTGTGGCAAAGACCAAGTCGTCGACGTACACGAGGATGTAGAACGGCGGCAGAGAGGTGTCGGTGCGCAGAAACACCGACGGGTCGGCAGTAGAAGGAGCAAACCCAAGAGCCACAAGCGTAGTCCTCACTGTGTCGTACCACTCACGTGGCGCCTGGCGAAGACCGTAGACTGGACGCCGGAGACTCCACTGGGTACCAGGAGGGAAACACCCAGTGAAGCCAGGTGGGCGGCGCAGCCAGATCTCCTCGTGCAGGCTGCCCTGCAAGAAAGCTGTGCTGAAGTCGAGAGAGTGGAGCTCGTAGTCACGGTGAGCAGCAATGTGCAGCAGTACCCCAAGAGTGGTCATCTTCGGGGTGGGGGAGAAGGTCTGAAAGTAGTCAACTCCCTGCCGCTGACTGAAGCCACGAGCCACGTAACGCGCCTTGAAGACAGGCGGAGAACCCGGCGGCCGCTTCACCCTGAAGATCCACATGCCACTGACGATGTTCGCCCCAGGAGGGGGGACAGCGTCAACGTAGGTGCCTGTGGACTTCCAGGAAGCCATCTCTGCATCCATAGCTGCCTGCCACTAAGAGGAGTAGGGACCCTCTATCGCCTCCGCGTAAGAACGCGGAGTCGGGATGTCAAGTGCATCCGGGTCTCCCTGAGGGGTAAGCAGTACGGACACGAGAAGAGGTGAAGCAGCTGCCAGACACTGGAACTCCTCCTGCCTGTCCTCAAGGACGTCCGTGCCAAGGGCACACTCACTCCCGACGGACGGAGGACAGACAGACTCAGACTCAGCGACAAGACTAGCAGTGTAGTCTAAGCGACAGCGAGCAGCAAAGTCGACGAGCTCAGTAACGAGAGCAGACGCAGCAGTAGACTCGAAAGAAGGGTCAGTGACGACAGTAGCAAGGAGACGCGTGACAGTAGGACTGGCAGCACGAAGAGAGTCCGACTCAGGGTCGGCAAGTGCAGGAAGAGAGGACTCAGGAGGGGAAGGCAAAGGGGCACGCAGAGGAGCAGTAGACGGACGCAGAGACATCCGGTGCGTGCCAGGGACAGGAGGAGGATGCTGGCGCGAACCGCGACCACTAGCGCGAGCAGCTCTAACAGGCGACGCAGGACGAGACGCAGGCTCACGACGCTCAGTAAGACCTCCAGTAGGACCAGCGTAGGGAGAAGGAGCAGGCAGAGGGGAGGCAGGCTGTAGCTGTGACTGTGACGGGACAGGCTGTGGACACTCTAAGGGAGGAGGAGGACCAGTAGGAGGAGGAAGACCAAGAACCTGCTGCAGGAGTGGAACAAAGTTCGGTCGAGGCCGCGTGACGACGCCAGAAGCAACAAGGACAGTACCAGTACCCTCAGCAGGAGCACCCGCTCCAGCAGCACCTCCAGCAGCACCAGGAGCACCACCAGTAGGACCGCCAGCGGTAGTCTCAGCGCCAACTCCCTCAGCTCCAGCTCCAGTCAAACCCGTAGGCCCAGCAGCTCCACTACTCCCAGTACGAGCACCTACGGGAACCGCGACCGCAGCACCCTCAGCAGCCGAAGAACCTCCAGCACCAGCAGTACGGCACCAGCGTCGGGCAAACCACTCGCGCAGCTCCTGTGGAGAGAGTGGCTCCCGGCGAGAAGAAGCACCCTGAGAACCTCCAGGCGGAGCACCTCCACTCTCAGCACCCCCAGGCATAGCACCTCCAGGCTCAGCACCCCCAGGCGTAGCACCCCCAAGCTCAGCACCCCCAGGCTCAGCACTCCCAGGCTCAGTACCCCCAGGCTCAGCACCCCCAAACTCCGCACCCCCAGGTCCAGCACCCCCAGGCTCAGCATCCCCAGCAGCACCAGAGTCACCAGTGACCTCCAAAGGCTCGACTGCGTCTACTTGGGACACACCTGAAGGGGCAGGACCCTGAGGGGGGAGGGAGTCTACCTGGGGGGGACCTGGTACAAGGAAGAGCGGGGGTGGGGGGAGGGACGGAGTGCGGTAGGGGAAGAGGCGGTAGTAGGGGACCGACTCGTCAAACGTGACGTCCTGGGAGGACAGAATACGTCGAGAGGTGGGGTGGTAGAACTGCCACCCAGGTGCGTCAGGGGGGAACCCCAGGAAGACGCAAGGAGCAGCACGAGGGGACAGCTTGTCCGCAGACAAGTCGCGGACAAACGCCCGAGATCCCCAGACCCGGAACGCCGACGCATCGCCAACCTTCCCCGTCCACAGTAAGGCTGGGGAGGTCTCCGGCCTGGAGACCCTGGGGTGGAGGTTGATCTGATGCGCCGCGTACCTGACCGCAAACGGCCACAGAAAATGGGGGGCAGCCGCATGCATCATAGACGTATGAGCGACGTCCATGACCATGCCAATGCGGCGCTCAGCAATCCCATTTTGCTGCGGTGAGTCCGGAAGCGTGAAGGTCTGACGGATGCCTCGTGCGCGACAGTACGCTCGCAGTAGGCCAGAGGAAAACTCTCCGCCTCTGTCCGAGTGCAGACGCAGAACAGGGAAGTCCGAGCCAAAGCTCCGCCTGAGCTGGAGACGAGCCGCGCGGATCCAGTCGATCAGCACCTCAGCGACATCACCCTTGCTGCGCAAGGGGAAGACCGTGGTGTAACGCGAGTAGTCGTCAACAACGAGCAGGAAGTAGCGCTCGTGACCCTGTCCACGGACGCGGGCCGGGCCCCACACGTCCATGTGAAGCGTCTGCAACGGGGCCTCTGTCGGAGGAAACTGGGAGGAGTGAGGGGCAGCCCGCTGGCGCCCCTCGACACAGGGGACACCGGCAGGGCCAGGGCCTTGAGGAAGGGGAGGGAGGGACTAGGGGAGACCAGACACAAGAAGACGGGAGGCCATGCCTCTGAGCCGAAGCAGAGAGGGGTGACCAAGACGGTGGTGCCAGAGGAGAGTCTCGTGAGACAAGAGACGACACGAGCAGGGGGCAGACTCAGGACCAGACCTGGACGCTGCAGCAAACACCTGACCGGACAAAGCGACTCTACCAGACTCAGTAACGGGAGGAGACGCAATGGTCAGTGTGTAGAGGCTCGACCCCGGCTGACGGGTAAACGTAGCCAGGTGCCGGCCTGTGCTAGCCTCTGTACAGTGCGTCACCCGCTGACGCGCAGGAGTGAACTGGTGTACTCCCCCATCCTGTAGGTCAGCACCACTCAACAGGTTCGTCGAGAACGAGGGGAGGTAGAGACCAGACATGGTGCCAGAGGGAGCCGCCGGACACGGAAGGACTGTGGAGAAGTGAGACAGGACAGGACCCCCGGAGGGGTCAGCCAGAGACACCGCAAACGGCCGACTAAGCGGCGTGAGTGTGGTGCGGTCCCGAAAGAAGGAGCGAGACGCCCCAGAGTCAAGAGTGAAGGTGAGGGAGGCCGAAGCCGACGTAGTACCTGAGAGCGCAGACTCACCAGTACCTGAGGACGCAGACACACCAGCACCTAGAGCAGCAGCGTCGCAAGCACCTAGGGCAGCAGCCTCAATGCCCGTATCGGGCGGGAAACAGCGGTAGCAGTCACCCTCATCACTATGAGACACAGCATACATGGCAGAGAGAATAGCATCAAAGTCAAGATCAAAGATGGCAACACCCGCCCTAGACAGCTCGCCCCAGCGAGGAATCTCTGAGGCCTCCGGGAACTGGTGACGCCACGCGTCCGTCAGGCGGCCAAAGCAGCGCTGGGTGGGGTGCGGACCCCCACGCTGCTCACCCGCACGGTCGCCGGTGCGCAGGACGTAGGTGCACGAACCAAAACCCCCACCCCGCTGGCGTGCAGTGTACCACTCACGGAGCTGCTGAGGGGACAGGGTCTCACGACCGCGCTGCTGCTGCTGGCGCGCGCCACTACCGGAGCCACTCCTCTGCGAAGGCCCGCGACCAGCTCCACCGCCACCCCCACCGCCTCCGCCGCCTCCGCTACTGCCGCCGCCTCCACCGCCGCCTCCACCGCCGCCTCCACCGCCGCCTCCTCCGCCACCTCCGCTCCCACCGCCACCGCCGCCGCCGCCTCTACCTCCACCGCCGCCACCGACCCCCCCACCCGCACCTCCACTCCCACCGCCACCCCCACCACCCCCACCGCCTCCACCTCCACCTCCACCGCCCGCTCCTCCAGCTCCCTTGCCCCCCTTGCCCTTGCCAGGGCGGCGTCTCCCGCTAGGGGCAGACGCCGCACCGACCGACTCAAGACCAAGGAGGTCGGCAGTAGCAGCAGAGGCAACAGAGGGCAGCAGGGGGGAGGGGGAACACCCCTCAAAGATGGGGGTGCGCGGGTCACCTCGAGAGGCTCCTACAGCGACTATACTCTTCTCCGCTGCTAAGAGGGCCTTCTCGAGGAGATGGACAGTGAGTATGGTGGGACAGACTGAGAGAAAGTGGTCCCTGACTACTCGAAGGGAGTCAGGGAGGAGAGTGACTAGGAAGTACAGAGTGATGTACATGGGGGGGGGGGTTCGCGGTGCAGAAGTCAGCATGAAGTGCAGCGCCGTAGCGAGTGTCACTAGTGCGGAGGTGCGTAATGAGGTCAGCAACAGTGGGAAATGCAGCAAGGTCAGGGAAGAGGTACGGCAGCATGAGACGGCTCAGTGCAGCAGTGGAAGGGGAGGAGTAGCGCGCGACTACAGCGTCGTACAAGGTCTGAGCACTCTTGTACTGACTAAAGTGCGCACGCTCGGAGGTAGGGAGGTGGCGACGCACAGCAAGACGTGCAGCAGCATCGCGCGTGGCCGTCTGGGAGCGAACAGTGGCGTCAACATCATCAGCAGGGGCAGGGGAAGCGCCAGAGGTGAGGTCAAAGAGAGAGAGGCCGTCCGCCCTATCGCACTGTAAGAACAGCTGTAGGTCATCTACCCAGACCTCAAAGTCAATGGCCCGACCCTCAGCGTCAAAAGCGAGGACACTAGGGGTAGCCATGACAGTAGGAGACCAGCAGTGCAAGCAGTAGGGGAAGGGCACGTAGTGACAGAGGGTCTGTGCTCACCGGACAGGGCTGCTTGGGCGGCTCGGTTGCAGGGCGGCTCGGCAGCTGGGCGGCTCGGGTGCAGGGCAGCTCGGCAGCTGGGCGGCTCGGCGGCTGGGCGGTCGGCTGCACGGCGGCTCGGCTGGTGGGCGGCCGGGCGGCTCGGCTGCAGCGCGGCTCGACGGCGGGGCGGCTCGGCTGCTCTGCTGCTGGGCGGCTCGGCTGCTCTGCTGCTGGGCGGCTCGACTGGGCCGCTGAAGTAGGGCGGCGGGGCCGCTGCAGAGGAGCGGCGGGGCCGCTGTAGAGAGGGCGGCGGGGCCGCTAGATAGGGCGGCGGGGCCGCTGCAGAGAAGCGGCGGGGCCGCTGCAGAAGGACGGCGGGGCCGCTAGGTAGGGCGGCGGGGCCGCTGCAGAGGAGCGGCGGGGCCGCTGCAGAAGGGCGGCGGGGCCGCTGGATAGGTCGGCGGGGCCGCAAGATAGGGCGGCGGGGCCGCGTGGTGGAGTGGCGGGGCCGCGTGGTAGGGCGGCGGGGCCGCGAGGTAGAGTGGCGGGGCCGTGTGATGGGGCGGCGGGGCCGCGAGGAAGGGCGGCGGGGCCGCTAGGTAGGGCGGCGGGGCCGCGCGATGGGGCGGCGGGGCCGCGAGGAAGGGCGGCGGGGACACTAGGTAGGGCGGCGGGGCCGCGCGATGGGGCGGCGGGGCCGCGAGGAAGGGCGGCGGGGCCGCTAGGTAGGGCGGCGGGGCCACGCGATGGGGCGGCGGGGCCGCGATGGGGCGGCGGGGCCGCGCGAATAAGGGCGGCGGGGCCGCTAGGTAGGGCGGCGGTGCCGCGCAATGGGGCGGCGAGGCCGCGAGGTAGGGCGGCGGGGCCGCTAGGTAGGGCGGCGGGGCCGCTAGGTAGGGCGGCGGGGCCGCTAGGGCGGCTCTACGCGACCGTAAGGGCGGCACGACGGGCCGCTAGAAAAAAAAAAAAAAAAAAAAAAAAAAAAAAAAAAAGGGAGAGCGCGACTCGAGGCGCGCTTCGGTGGGCCCTAGGAACAGTCCCTAGGAGGGGACCTGCTCTGATACCATGTGAGAATGAGAACGAGAGAATGATGTGAACTATGAATGAAACGAGTACAAATATAAAACCCTAGTTGGGTTGTAGACCCTATGGAATACCCCACTATAGCCTACACAATAGCATGAACTATAATGTTCTGACAAGTGAACTACAGCAGCGTGGTCAGCTGCGTCTTGCGTACGTGGCCTCTGAGGCCAACACTGCTGATATCTTCACCAAGGCGCTTGCGCCTTGTGATCATCAGCGCTTTTGTACTCAGCTGGGTCTTGTGCCTGCCTTGCCTCACTTGCTCACCTCTTGACCTTGCTTGTACTGTTACATATATATATACACCTGCTCTTGCTTATCTAGCCTTTTATATATATATGTAATCCTGCATGTGAACTGGCCTTTTGGCCTTGAACGTGTGCTCGGAATGTGTGGTGACTTTGTGATCCACCCTGAGCTTGCTTTGCTTGACAGGTCTTGTGACCCCTTGTTCTCCCCCACTTTGCCTATGGGGTGTGTCAGAACATTCTAGCTTATGCTTTTGTGTAGGCTATAGTGGGGTAGCCCATAAGGGGTACAACCCAATTAGGGTTAGTACTTGTACCCAACTATTTCATAGTTCAATCATTCTCGTTCAATTTCACAGAGCTTCTCGAGAACCAGTCGGCAGCCGCCACAGCAGCAGCGATAGCTGCAGCAGCAGCGGCGGCGACACCGACACTTCGCCCTAGCAGCAGCGGCAGCCGCTACACTGAATCTTGAGGCGGCACGTCCGAGGCAACCAGAGACATTCAATCCGAATGCGATAGACACCGACGTCCGTCGATTCATTGCGACCCTCGAAATTTACTTCGAGGTCGTTGGCTGTACGACCCCGACATACGATGCAATGCGGATCTGGCTCGCAACGACATTGTTGCGAGGCCCAGCGCTCGAGTGGATTTACAACGGTAATGAGATCCGAGGCGAGGGGTCATGGACGCAGTTTCGGGAAGCTTTGATTCAACGTTTCGAACCCATCAACTCCAGCTACATGGCGCGGCAGCAGATTTATCGGCATAAACAGTTTGGCATTGTAACACAGTACATGCAGCAGATGGAGAGCCTCTTCAACCGAATTACCGACCTAGCCGAAGGGGAAAAAATCCAAGCGTATACTGAGGGGCTAAAGATGGAAGTCCGCCGACAGGTGATTGCCGCGAACTACAACAACTACCGCGACATGGTGTGTGCAGCAGAGAGATTCGATGCGTTGATGCGAGATCAACCCGAAACACGACGACGTATGCCGAACAAATCATTCGGCACGGAGCGATCGGCACCACCCACGACCACCGACCCGATGGATATCGACAAGATCGACGCGAAGCTGCGGCCGACAAAATATGAGAAGTGCGAATTTTGCGACGCAGCAGGACATCGACTCCTGGCAACAACAGTGCGATATCCACGATGGCGAACAAAGGACGACACGATGGCGCGAATTTTAAACGCCACGACTGGCCGGCAATAGGGGAAATCGCCGAGACAAATGGAGGCTCCGCGAAACAAGACTCTGCACCGACCAGGAAACTCCAGCCGAACACCCTCGAGAGTAAGAATATTCCCTCTCGAGGTTTTCAAGCCTTTAAAAAAATCAGGGGAGATTTCAAGGCCAAGGAAAAGCCTTTAGACATTATTCAGGTACCTGAGAAGTTGGGCAAACCATTCCGGAGCGTTAAAAAGGGTCGTGCATTCCAAGGAGTTACTATTCTCTCCCCGCAGCACAGTGTTAAGGCTCCCAATTGCCCACAGGTGAAGCCTACACAGCTGGAAAGGCTTAAGGGAAGGTTCCAGGCCAAGACGAAGCTGAATCGGCCTCGGATAAATCCTTCTAACCCTACTCATTTGAAAACTGATATGGAGTCAGCAACTTCGAACACAGGACCGAGGGATGATCTATTCGACGTACCCTACAATCCAATAAGCGAGTGTGGAGAATAGAACGAGAATGAATGAACTATGAGTGAAGTGAGTACAAATAGCAAAACCCTAATTGGGTTGTACCCCCTATGGGATACCCCACTGTAGCCTACACAACAGCATAAGCTACATATATGTTCTGACACACCCCCATAGGCAAAGTGGGGGAGAACAAGGGGTCACAAGACCAGTCAAGCAAAGCAAAGCAAAGCTCAGGGTGGATCACAAAGTCACCACACATTCTGAGCACAAGAGCAAGGCCACAAGGCCAGTTCACATGCAGGAGTACACACATATATATATAAAGCTAGACAAGCAAGAGCAGGTATATATATGTGGCAGTACAAGTAAAGTCAAGAGGAGAGCAAGTGAGGCAAGACAGGCACAAGACCCAGCTGGGTGCAGAAGCGCTGATGGTCACAAGGCGCGAGTGCCTTGGTGAACACATCAGCAGTGTTGGCCTCAGAGGCCACGTACGCAAGCCGCAACTGTCCACGCTGCTGTAGCTCACGAGCAAGGAAGTAGCGAAGAGCAATGTGCTTCGTTCTGTGCTCCAGACGCTGCTCTCGACACAAGGCCAGCATGGCCTTGTTGTCTACGTACAGGACTGGAGGAGAACGAGGCGGCTCTCCAAGGTCAGTCAGCAGGTAGGTGAGCCAGCGAAGCTCCTGTGCAGCCATGGCCCCTGCGTAGATCTCAGCCTCACAACTCGAGCTGAGAACCGAAGACGAGCGAGTAGCCCGCCACGAGACAGAGCCGGAGCCAAGGCTGAAGGTGTAGCCCTGTGACGACCGCTGCGTAGCCTGGTCGTCAGCCCAAGAAGCGTCCGCGTGACCTGTAAGTACCACTGGACTCAAGGAGCAAACCCAAGGGCCGCAAGCGTAGTCCTCACTGTGTCGTGCCACTCACGTGGTGCCTGGCGGAGACCGTAGACTGGCCGTCGGAGGCTCCACTGGGTGCCAGGAGGGAAAGTCCCAGTGAAGCCAGGTGGGCGGCGCAGCCAGATCTCCTCGTGCAGGCTCCCCTGCAAGAACGCAGTACTGAAGTCGAGAGAGTGAAGCTCGTAGTCGCGCTGAGCGGCTATGTGCAGCAGCACCCGAAGAGTGGTCATCTTCGGGGTGGGAGAGAAGGTCTGAAAGTAGTCAACTCCCTGCCGCTGACTGAAGCCACGAGCGACGTACCGCGCCTTGAAGACAGGTGGAGAGCCCGGCGGCCGCTTCACCCTGAAGATCCACATGCCACTGACGATGTTCGCCCCAGGAGGGGGAACCGCGTCAACGTAGGTGCCTGTGGACTTCCAGGAAGCCATCTCTGCATCCATAGCTGCCTGCCACTGAGAGGAGTAGGGACCCTCTACGGCCTCCGCGTAAGAGCGCGGAGTCGGGATGTCTAGTGCATCCGGGTCTCCCTCAGGAGCAAGCAGTACAGACGCGAGATGAGGTGAAGCAGCAGCCAGACACTGGAACTCCTCCTGCCTGTCCTCTAGGACGTCCGTGCCAAGAGCACACTCACCCCCGACGGACGGAGGACAGACAGACGCAGACTCAGCAACAAGACTAGCAGCGTAGTCTAGACGGCAGCGAGCAGCAAAGTCGACGAGCTCAGCGACAAGAGCAGACGCAGCAGCGGACTCAAAAGAGGGGTCAGTGACGACAGTAGCAAGCAGACGCGTGACAGTAGGACTGGCAGCACAAAGGGAGTCCGACTCTGGGTCGGTAAGTACAGGAAGGGAGGACTCAGGAGGAGAAGGCAAAAGGGCACGCAGAGGAGCAGTGGACGGACGCAGAGACATCCGGTGCGTGCCAGGGACAGGAGGAGGACGCGGACGCGAACCACGACCACCAGCGCGGGCAGCACGAACAGGCGACGCGGGACGAGACGCAGGCTCACGACGCTCAGCAAGACCTCCAGTAGGACCAGTGTAAGGAGAGGGAGCAGGCAATGGGGAGGTAGGCTCCAACAGTGACTGCGACTGGACAGGCTGTGGACACTCTACCGGAGGAGAGAGACCAAGAACCTGCTGCAGAAGCGGAACGAAGTACGGCCGAGGCCGCGCGGCAGCTCCAGACTCAGCAGGGACAGCACCAGCACCCTCAGCGGCAGCACCAGCGCCACCAACACCTCCAGCGGCAGGACCTCCAGCAGCACCAGCAGCAGAACCACCGGCAGGACAGACAGCAGCAGACTCAGCACCAACGCCCTCAGCAGCCCCAGCTCCAGTAGGACCCGCAGGCGTAGCACCTCCGGGACCGGCGGCACCAGTACCCTCGACGGTCGAAGAAGCTCCAGCTCCAGCAGTACGCCTCCAGCGGCGAGCAAACCACTCGCACAGCTCCTGCGGAGAGAGGGGCTCCCGCCGAGGCGCAGCACCAGGAGAAACCCCAGGCACAGCGGCTCCAGACGTAGCACCCCCAGGCTTAGCAGCTCCATACTCAGCACCCCCAGGCTCAGCAGCTCCAGACTCAGCACCCCCAGGCTCAGTAGCTCCAGACTCAGCACCCCCAGGCTCAGCAGCTCCAGCTCCAGTAGGACCCGCAGGCCCAGCAGCTCCGGGACCGGCAGCACCAGCACCCTCAGCAGTCGAAGGAGCTCCAGCTCCAGCAGCACGCCTCCAGCGGCGAGCAAACCACTCGCGCAGCTCCTGTGGAGAGAGCGGCTCCCGCCGAGACGGAGCAACCGGAGAGCCCCCAGGTCCAGCAGTCGCATGCTCCGCACCTCCAGGCTCAGCACCCCCAGGCTCAGCAGCTCCTGACGTAGCACCTCCCGGCTCAGCACCCCCAGCAGCAGCACCCCCAAGCTCAGCACCCCCCGGCCTCGCACCCCCAGGCTCAGCACCCCCAGTAGCAGCACCCCCAAGCTCAGCACCCGTAGGCGTAGCACCCCCAGACTCTGCACCCGCAGCAGGACCAGACTCAGCAGCAACCTCGACTGGCTCGACTGTGTCTACCTGGGACACACCTGAAGGGGCAGGAACCTGAGGGGGGAGGGGGTCTACCGGGGGGGGAACTGGCACCAGGAAGTCCGGTGGGGGGGGGAGGGAAGTAGTACGGTAGGGGAAGAGGCGGTAGAAGGGGACTGACTCGTCGAACGTGACGTCCTGGGAGGACAGAACACGACGAGAGGAGGGGTGGTAGAACTGCCACCCTGGAGCGTCAGGGGGGAAGCCAAGGAAGACACAGGGAGCAGCACGGGGGGACAGCTTGTCCGCAGACAAGTCGCGGACAAACGCCCGAGATCCCCAGACACGGAACGCAGACGCATCGCCGACCTTCCCCGTCCACAGTAACACTGGGGACATCGCGGGCCGAGAGACCCTGGGGTGAAGGTTGAGCTGATGCGCCGCGTACCGAACCGCAAACGGCCACAGAAAATGGGGGGCAGCCGCATGCATCATGGACGTACGAGCGACATCCATGACCATGCCAATGCGGCGCTCAGCAATCCCATTTTGCTGTGGAGAGTCCGGAAGCGTAAAGGTCTGGCGGATCCCCTGTGCACGACAGTAGTCTCGCAGAAGGCGAGAGGAGAACTCCCCACCTCGGTCAGAGTGCAGACGCAGAACAGGAAAGTCCGAGCCGAAGCTCCTCCTGAGCTGGAGACGAGCCTCGCGGATCCAGTCGATCAGCACCTCAGTGACAGCACCCTTGCTGCGCAAGGGGAAGACTGTGGTGTAACGCGAGTAGTCGTCAACCACCAACAGGAAGTAGCGCTCGTGACCCTGCCCACGGACGGGGGCCGGGCCCCACACGTCCATGTGAAGTGTCTGCAGAGGAGCCTCTGTCGGGGGAAACTGGGAGGAGTGAGGAGCAGCCCTGAGGCGCCCCTCGACACAGGGGACACAGGAAAGTCCTGGTCCCGAAGGAAGGGGAGGGAGAGACTGGGGAAGACCAGAGACAAGGACACGGGAAGCCATGCCCCAAAGACGGGGCAAGGACGGGTGGCCGAGACGGTGGTGCCACAGGAGAGTCTCGTGAGACAGGAGGCGACACGAACAGGGGGCAGACTCAGGACCAGACCTGGACGCAGCAGCAAACACCTGACCTGACGCAGCTACCTGACCGGACGCAGGGACAGGAGGAGACTCAGTGGTCAGGGTGTAGAGGCTCGACCCCGGCCGACGCGAGAACGTGGCCAGGTGCCGGCCTGTGCGTGCGTCCGTGCAGTGGGTCACCCGCTGACTCGCAGGAGTGAACTGGTGAACCCCCGCATCCTGCAGGTCTGCACCACTCACCAAGTTCGTCGAGAACGAGGGGAGGTACAGGCCAGACAGGGTGCCCGAGGGGGCAGCCGGACACGGGAGGACAGTGGAAAAGTGAGCGAGGACAGGACCCCCAGAGGGGTCAGCCAGGGAGACTGCAACAGGCCGACCAAGCGGCGTGAGTGTGGTGCGGTCCCGAAAGAAGGAGCGAGAAGCCCCAGAGTCAAGTGTAAAGGTGAGGGAGGCCGAAGCCAACGTGGTACCTGAGAGCGCAGCCTCACCCGCACCTGAGGAAGCAGACTCACTAGCACCTAGAGCAGCAGCCGCACCTGTACCTGGAGCAGGAGACTCACTAGCACCCAGAGCAGCAGCAGCCTCACCAGTAGCTAGAGCAGCAGGTCCTATACCCGGGTCAGGCGGTACGCACAGGTGACCGGCACGGTCAGCACTAGTAGGCAATGCATACATGGCAGTGAGAATAGCATCATAGTCAAGAGCAAATACATCTACCCTCTGCCTAAGCAACTCCACCCAGTCGGGGAGCTCAGCCTCGTCGCCAAACACGGTACGCCAGGCGTCGCTCAGACGGGCGAAGCAGCGGGACTGTGTATGACCAGGTGTCCCACAAGGCTGAACAGTCCGAGCACCAGTGAGAATCACGTAAGAGCAGCGAACAGAACTGAGAGACCCTCTACTCTGAGCGTACCACTCACGAAGCTGCTGAGGCGTGAGAGACACGCGGGGGGGTCGCGGGAGCTGCATCTGGCCGCCACCAGTAGTAGAAGCAGCAGGAGTGGTAGCAGTAGTAGCGCCACCACCCCTACAGCCCCAACCAGCGTACCACTCACGCAGCTGCTGGGGCGTGAGGGACTCACGCAGACGTCGATGGGGCTGCATCTGGCTCCACCAGTAGAGGCAGGAGCAGGAGTAGCAGCAGTAAGGCAGGCAGCCAGGCAAGCCAAAAAGGGAGGCAGGCAGGCAAGCAGGCGACGCGCAGCGTGCTAGCAGGGCAGGGGCTCACCAGTGGTGGGTAGAGTAGGCTCGGCGACTCAGTGGCTCGGCAGTACGGCGGCTCTGCGGCTCGGGCGACTCGGGCGGCTCGGCGGCAGAGCGGCTCGGCAGCAACTGCAGCTCGGCAGCTCGGCGACCCGGCGGCGCGGCTGTAGGGCGGCTCGGCTGCTGGGAGGCTCGGGTGTAGAGCGGCTCGGCGGCGAGGCGGCTCGGCTGCAGGGCGGCTCGAGACGAAGGAGGAGGAGAAGCAGGGGAGACCACACACCTGCCACCCCTCAGCTGGCCTCTCCCGCAAGCGGCCCCCTCAGGTCGCCTCGACAGGCGACGGGAAAAGGGGGGGGGGGGGGGGGGGGGTGGGGGGGGAGGCGGCTCGGGCGGCTCGGGCGGCTCAGGCGGCTCGGGCAGCTCGGGCAGTCAGCGGCACAGGCGGCTCGGGCGGCTCGGCTCCTCAGCTGCGCAGACGGCTCGGGCGGCTCAGGCTGCACGGCGGCTAACGGGCGGCGTGGGGGGGGGCGGGACGGCGGCGTGCAGCAGGGACGGGCGGCGCACGGGCGGTGTGAGGCCGGGACGGGTGAGGGGCCAGGACGGGCGGCGTCCTGGCGCCGAGGGCCCGAGACAGGAGAGCGCGGCCGGGGCGGGCGGCACAGGGCGGCTTGGGGCCGAGACGGGCGCGCGCGTGCGGCTAGGGGCCTGAACGGGCGGCGCGCGAGCGGCTAGGGGCCGGGACGGGCGGCGCGCGGGCGGCTAAGGGCCGGGACGGGCGGCGCGCGGGCGGCTAAGGGCCGGGACGGGCGGCGCGCGGGCGGCTAGGGGCCTGAACGGGCAGCGCGCGGGCGGCTAGGGGCCTGAACGGGCGGCGCGCGAGCGGCTAGGGGCCGGGACGGGCAGCGCGCGGGCGGCTAAGGGCCGGAACGGGCGGCGCAAGGGCGGCTAGGGGCCTGAACGGGCGGCGCGCGAGCGGCTAGGGGCCGGGACGGGCGGCGCGCGGGCGGCTAGGGGCCTGAACGGGCGGCGCGCGAGCGGCTAGGGGCCGGAACAGGCGCGCGCGGGCGGCTAGGGGGCCGCAGGGCAGGCCGAAAGAGTGAGAGCGAGGGCCCGGAGCGCGCTCCGGGCAGAAAAAAAAAGTTTAAAAGTGGTGGGCCCTAAGCACAGTTCCCACGGGGGAATCTGCTCGATACCATGTGGAGAATAGAACGAGAATGAATGAACTATGAGTGAAGTGAGTACAAATAGCAAAACCCTAATTGGGTTGTACCACCTATGGGATACCCCACTGTAGCCTACACAACAGCATAAGCTACATATATGTTCTGACAGCGAGACCATCTACGGTTACTCGGAGCAGCAATAACCACTGCTACTTGAGGTGATCTGCAACGGGCGAAGCCTCCAGGCACTGGTGGACAGTGGTGTGTCCCACTCGGTGTGCGACTGCGGGACGTTGGAGAAAATTGGAGAATCTTCGGAGGAGACCAAGTTCACGGCAATGATGGTGGACGGTACGAAACTTCCCATCCACGGCGAACCATCACTGCAGTTGCATATAGGGGCACTAAGGTGGAAGCCGACGTTGCCGATCACGAACCTCAAGGGTTTAGATTTCATCTTGAGGCGAGATTTCTTGAAGCGGTTCAACCCCGAGATCGACTGGGTCAATAGGAAGGCGTGCATCTACAACAACGTGAAAAGAGTGGAGCTGCGAAGCTGGACGGATACAGGGAGCGTTCCTGAAACGACACTGGCATGGTTAGAACGGACGGTGAACGAGAGTAACACGGGTTACTTGGCACTGGTTATGGCAGCAGCAGAGGAGGAGGAGCCGAGTTCGGAGCTACCTGCAGCAGTGAAGGAGGTCTTGGAGCAGTACAAGGATATAATGCCCGACGACCTACCTGCAGGCGACCTCCAGCACGCACCCACGAGCACGAGATCGTGGAGGAACCAGGTGCGAAACCCGTCTCACGTGCACCATACCGACTGAGTCCGACCGAACTGACAGACATGAAGAAACAGATAGAGTATCTACTGGACAGACAACTGATCCGCCCATCCACCTCTCCCTACGGTGCACCAGTTCTCTTCACTCCAAAAACAGGCGGCAGTTTACCGATGTGCATCGACTACCGCGCACTGAAAAATCAGACAGTCAAGAACAAATACCCCATACCGCGCATAGACGACCTACTGGACCAACTGCGTGGTGCAATAGTCTTTTCGAAGCTGGGCCTATGGTCGGGTTTCTGGTAGATCAAGATGGCAGACAACTCGATCCACAAGACGGCATTCCGTACCAAATACGGCTCCTACGAATACTTGGTGATGCCGTGCGGACTCTGCAACGCACCAGCAACGTTTCAGGCGGAGATGAATCATATCTTGCAGCCCCTGCTGGACGAGTACGTGTTAGTGTACCAGGACAATATCCTCATATACTCCAAGAACATGAAGGAGCATGTGGAGCATCTGCGGAAGGTGTTCGAGATCCTGTGGAAAAATAAGTTCGACGTGAAGCTGTCAAAGAGTGACTTCGCACTAAAGAAGGTGCAGTTTCTCGGGCACATGGTGAGTGTCGAGGGCGTACACGTGGACCCGCGGAAGATTGAAGCCGTCAAGAAGTGGAAAGTACCGGAGAACGTGAAGGAGTTGCAGCAACTCCTAAGCTTCGCCAACTACTACAACAGGTTCGTGCCGCAGTACGCTAAGATAGCAGCACCACCGACCGACCTACTGAAAATGGATACGCCCTACAAATGGGATACTCCTCATCAGCAAGCCATGGAGCAGCTACAGACAGCACTGACTACAACGCCAGTACTCATCTTACCGGACCCAGACAAGGACTACGTGGTAGAAGCAGACGCTAGTGACTAAGCATTCGAAGAAGTACTGATGCAGGATCACGGACGCGGTTTGCAGCCCATCGCCTACCTCAGTAAGAAGCTACACGGAGCAGAACTTAACTATCCCATTCACGACAAAGAAGCCTTACCGATAGTGATAGCCTTCAAAGGCGTGGAGGTTGTCAGAGGTCCACTGGTGATCCCCGGTTGATCCTAGGGAAGGGCTACAGGCTCGTTGTCCTGGGGGGTTATGGGCGCACTGACCCGCTTCTTAACAAGCCCTTTTATCCCACTGGTTAGTGGCTGGGATTCTCACATGGTATCAGAGCGAAGGTCTAGGGTTCGAATCCCAGTGTGTGCACTTTGGGCATCCCAGTGCGGGGGGGTGTCAGAGGTTCACTAGTGATCCCCGATTGATCCTAGGGAAGGGCTACAGGCTCGTTGTCCTGGGGGGTTATGGGCGCACTGACCTGCTACTTAACAAGCTCTTTTATCCCAATGGTCTAGTGGTTGGGATTCTGACAGAGGTGTTACCTAGAGGGAGCCAAGACTACAGTCTATACTAACCATTGCAGTCTCAAATACCTGAATTCACAGCCGGCGCTCTCACGACGACATGTGCGGTGGGTGGACTTCCTCGAAACTCACTTCCACTACGACATCGTCTACAAGCCCGGGCTACACAACAAGGCAGACGCATTGAGCCGCCCCGGACATTTAGCAGGCATCCAACTCGACGGGATGAACTCTCTACTCAAGGGTCTATTCCAACATGGGTACTCCGTGGACGCAGAGATGGCTAGAGCATAGACTAAGAAGTTGTTACTGTGGGGGAAAGACTTAGCTGTAACGAAGGTTTCAGGAAAGATTTGGGTACCGAATTACGCCCCGCTACGGCAGATCCTATTGGAGGGGTTTCATGACGTACCTTACGCAGGACATTTCGGGAGCAACAAGACGTTAGCAGGGATAGCGAAGAATTACTACTGGCCCGGGATGGCAGCAGACGTGCAGCAGTTCGTCACCTCTTGCGACACTTGCCAGCGGATGAAGAGCAGCAAGCAGAAAAAAGCAGGGTTACTTCAGCCTCTACCCGTACCGGAGCAGCCATGGCAGGTCGTTAGCCTCGACTTCATCACAAGACTTCCTTCAACCTCACGGGGGCACGATTCCATCCTCGTAGTGATCGATAAGTTCTCCAAAATGGGTCACTTCATACCGACCGCGCCAAAGCTACAGCTGAAGCAACTGCTCGCCTCTTCTTCGACCGCATCATCACCATCCACGGCATCCCCGCTACACTCATCTCAGACAAAGACCCCAAATTCACCAGTAAGTTCTAGAAGGAGCTCATGGGACTATTGGGGACAAAGCTTGCAATGTCTTCAGCATACCACCCCCAGACTGACGGACAGACAGAGCGACTCAATCAGGTGGTTGAACAGTTACTGCGCACAGCTTGCAAGGACGATGTCAGCCACTGGGACACATAGTTACCGACCCTAGAGTTTGCTTACAACAACGCATCACATGCGGCCACATGGAAAACTCCTTTCTTCCTGTGTTACGAACGGGAACCACTCACACCACAGCAGCCAACCACACCGGCACACGTCCAAGCCGCACATGACCTCATCACCACCATGCAGCAGCTATGGGAGAAGACTCAGCGATGACTCACCACAATGCAGACCTCCCAGAAGCAGTATGCCGATCGTCAGCGACGTGATCACTCAGTAGCAGTCGGAGATCAGGTGCTTCTTGACATGCGCAACTTGAACCTGTCTCACCTACCTTCCAAGCTCCGGCCTCGCTTCTGTGGTCCTTTTCTCGTTGAGGCACAGGTGACACCAGTAACATTCCGCTTGCGCTTACCAGATACGTGGAAGCTTCACAACGCTTTCCATGTCCAGCTACTGAAACCCTACAAGGACCCCAACCGACAGTTCCAGGGACGGCAGATACCGCCACCACCACCTGTTCTCATCCAGGATGAACCAGAGTACGAAGTGGAGCGCGTTCTCACTCATCGGCGCCGCGGCGGCAAGACCCTCGAGTTCCTGATACGCTGGAAGGGATACGACCCCACTGAGGACAGTTGGGTTGCAGAAGCTGATATGGGCAACGCACGCCGTGCTCTCAAAGAATATCTTGTCAAGCAGGGTGTTTCTCACGCCACCCAGCTTTGAGGGGGGGACGTGTGAGATTATGACGGCTTATGCTGGCTTTGCTAGCTTGCCTGGACTTTATTATGCTATATCTAGCTTGGGGAGATTTGCATCCTCGAGATAAGCTGCTTCATCTCCTGCTTCTGGATCAGGTAAGAAATTTGGCCCTATGCGTTTGGAGACGTTGGTGTCGACCGGTTGGGGTGTGACGTAACCGTTGTTGGCGAAGTCGTAGTAGACCTCGGCGTGGACACTTTCTCGAGGGTTGTCGTTGTCCATGCGGATGTTCACTGAGCAGTACGGAAGAGGTCCGGCTTCTTCCGAAGCTCCGTCCACGTTCTGCTCGTCCCAGTAAGCTTCATCTGCTGCCGAAGCGAAGGCTCGGTCCCCACAAAATCCACCCGTGACATCTCGATTTGCTTCCAGGTTGTCCAGGTACGTCTGAAGTGTGAGTCGCTCGTAAAAAATGACATCACGTGTTGCTACCGTTTCCTTTGTGTGGACGTCATAAATCTTCCATGCGTTGTAGTGTTTTTTTTTGCCAAGGTGTAGTCCCCACTGTGCGCGTTGGGAGAATCGGCCGGCTCGTGCAGCTGGGGGTCAGTACTATACCATACGGCCAAATACTCGTAACATTTTTGTGCTGCCCAATTTTCCTGTTTACAGAAGATGCGGTGATGTGTTGTTCGGGAGCGATGATGACAAGAGCAAGTTGTGCAGCATGACAGCGTGGTCCATCGCCTCGGGCCACTGGTGGTTAGGTAGTCGCATGCCACGTAGCATGGTAGTCGCAGCTTGCGCATGGTGTTCTTGAGGGTCCTGTTCATCCTTTCTGCCACGCCTTGTCGCTGATGAGCGTAGGGAAGCGCGATGAGTCGCTTGATGCCTCTCTCTGCTAGGTACTGCGTGAATCGTTGTGATTGATATTCTCCTCCTCTGTCTGACTGGAAGCTTTTTAGCTTCACTCCTGATTCCTTTTCTGCTACTGGAAGCCAGGCGACGAAGGCTTCGCAAGCCATGTCGCGGCTCAGAAGGTTGAGGTGCCAGACGTATCGAGTGGCGGCGCCGATGAATGTGATGACGTAGTTGTAGGTTCCTTGTCCGCTTTCGCGGTTGAACAGTATGTCACTGTAAACCTTCTCCAGTGGTGTGTATGCAGGTGCGCTTGGGTTGTGATGAGAGACGAACGGCTGGGGAGGTAAGTCGGCTTCGGGGCAAGTAAAACAGGTTCCGCGAACTCGTTGAGGTTCTCTACCGTCGTGTAGTAGCAGTGAGTCTTTGTCGAAGACTCCAACTCTTATCGTGTTGTTTAATGTTGTGTTGCTCGGATGTCCCATCCTTGCATGCCAGATGGATTCGCTGGCGCAGTCTCCTGGTGAACGACTGTACAGTTCGGAGTTGGAGTAGAATCACGCGGTAAGGTTGGCACTTCTCTGAACTTCACGTGGAGTTGGAATCACCTGCTACGCAAGAGTCGGTGGAGTATCGTCGACGAAAACTGGTGCCGTTGAAGGACCCGCGATTGGTGTTGTAGTCGGTGCTGCCTCTGCTGCTGCCGGTGTTGTCTCTGCTGCTGCCGATGTTGTCTCTGCTGCTGCCCATGTTGTCTCTGTTGCTGCCGATGTTGTCTCTACTGCTGCCGATGTTGTCTCTGCTGCTGCCGATGTTGTCTCTGCTGCTGCCGATGTTGTCTCTGCTGCTGCTGCCGATGTTGTCTCTCCTGCTGCCGATGCTATCTCTTCTGCTGCCGATGTTGTCTCTGCTGCTGTCGATGTTGTCTTTGCTGCTGAAGATGTTTGTTGAATTATCACTAATGCTCTCGTTCGTTTTGCTTCAGGTATTGTGTGCGAGTACCAGAAGCCTTCAGGGCTGAAGCCGAGGTCAAGATATGGCAGGTGTGTCCAAGACATGAAATTGACGATGGCGTCGCTGTCGGCGGCGCCTTGGTCTGGAACGAAGTCAAGAACGAAGATATTGTTCTTCAAGTCTGCCTTGCCGATGTAGAGTCCTCCGCTCCCGTGGTACAGCTTGAACTCCTGGGTGGTGCTGTCTGCTTCGAGATGAATTCCCTTCGCCACTAGTTGACTAACGCTCAGTAAGTTGTAGCAAAGTCCTTCTGCGATTAAAACCTTTTGACATCTGCAGAATAACGTTGGTTTCTCAAAACTCAAGTTGGACCATCCCTTGTCATCGTGTGCGCAGGTTCTGGTTATTGGCGACGGTGATTATGACTTCGCGCTGAAGCTGGTGTTCCCGTTGAACAAAGCGACCCAATGAGCACATGTTTTGTCCGCAGCAACTGTCCAAGAACCAGGAGTCTTTCCCGGACGGCTCGCTTTGGGTGATGGCTGCGTACGTCGGATTCGGCTCCAATGATTTGCGGCGAGGGGTGCTTTCGTCGAGTTGTTCTTTTAGTGAGTAGTATGGTGGCAATCCGGTGATGCAGGAGTCTGTTGTTCTTGCCATGCAGCTTACGATGTTTCTTGCGCCTTGCGCAGGTTTTGTCGTTGATGTCGTTGAGGACTGTACTTGATTGGTGGGATACACTTGTGTAGAAGCAACTTGACTGCTTGAGGGTCGAAGTTGACGTTGCGGCGGCGTTGATTGCTGCTGATTCGGGCAGTGTGTGCGAGGGTGTCCTGATGTCTTGCAGAGATGGTAGATAGGTGGTACGTATTGTTGAGCTTGATGTTTGTTCTGTCGATTATTGTTGTTGTTGTAGCGCCGTTGAGTGTGGAACGCGAACTCTGGTGCTGACGCTCTCAGCGTAGGTCGTTCTTCGTGTAGGTCCATTACCTGCTGTTCAGCGTAAATTTCGGCGCAGATTGCCGCTTTGGAGATCCTCCCGTGAGCTCGGAGGATAGCTCGAGTGGAGCGCCAATGAGGGTCGAGGCCAGTGATGACAATTGTCACGAAGGCTTCTTCGGATATTGATCCTCCGCATCGAAGGAGTCTGTCGCGCAATCCACAACAACTGCTGATATAAGCCATCTCTTTTTTGCCGGGTTTCATTTCCACTGTTGTCAGCGGTGCCATGAGACGACTTTGTTTAACACTGTCTCTTGCTTAATACAAGTTCTTTAGGTGGTTGTACGCAAGCTCGGCGGAGTTGTCGTATCCACGATAAGACCGGATGTTCTACTGCTCGTTCGGAGTTATGTTTCACAGAAAAATTGTATACGCCATTAGCGATGTGAGAGAACTGAGGAATGAAGAAGAGGGGAGTTCACTAGCAAACATTGGGATACATATAGCAAACCCTAAAAGGGTTGTACTCACTATAGAGTACCCCACTGCAGACTAGAGAAACATAATATTCTGACACACCCCTATAGTCAAAGTGGGGTGTAATCAGCACACCAAGCAAAGCAGAACAAGCTCAGGGTGGATCACAATGTCACCACACATTCTGAGCACAAGTACAAGAAGCAACAGTTTAAAGTTCACAAATGTAAGCAAAGCTAGAGGCTATCGCAGAGGGCAAGTGTGGAGGAGGAGGGACTATGAGAGGAGAGGAGGTAGTGGGCGGCAGCTGAAGCTGCTGGCACACGGCGCAACTGGAGCAACAGGCACACGGGCAACTGGAGCAACTGGCACACTGGCAACTGGAGCAACTGGCACACGAGCTACTGGAGTAACTGGCTCCGCGGCTAACTCTGAGCGGCAGGAGCAACGGACTCACGGGCGACTGGAGCAACGAGCTCACGGGCAACTGGCGCAACGGGCTCACGGGCGACTGGCGCAACGGTCTCACGGGCGACTAGAGCTGCGGGCTTCACGGCGGCCACCCCCTTCAACCTCCCCAAACTATCCCACCCCCATTTCACACACCCCCTACTGCACCCCTAGGTTCACTCACACCCCACCCCCTAGCACCACTCCGTCGACTCCCACACACCCACCCCCCTCAGCGGCAGCTGCAGTAGTGGGAGACAGAGGAGGAGGAGGAGGAGGAGCAGGGGAGACCACACACCCGCCACCCCCTACTCGCCACCCCCAGACCCTAACACAGGGCAGGGCGGGACGGCGGGTAGGGAGGGTACGGGGGGGGGGGGGGGGCGACGCGCGGCCTCCCAGGGCGCCAAAACAGGCGGCAGAAGGGGCGGCGCTCTACCCCCCTCCCCCAGGTGCCCCCGAGGGAGCCGCGACGGGCGACGGGAAAAGAGGGGGGGGGCGGTGCACGTGCCCCCGGTGCGCCGCGACTGGCGACGTAGCATGTCCGTGGCGGGGCCGGGGCAGGGTCGAGGAAGGGCCGAAAGGGGCGGCGACGGGGCCGCAAGTGGCAGCGATGGGGCCGCTGGAGGCGGCGACGGGGCCGCTGGAGGCGGCGACGGGGTTGATAGGGGCGGCGACGGGGCCGTTAGGGGCGGAGACGGGGCCGCTGGCGGCGGCGACGGGGCCGATAGAGGCGGCGACGGGGCCGCTAGGGTCGGCGACGGGGCCGCTGGCGGCGGCGACGGGGCCGATAGAGGCGGCGACGGGGCCGCTAGGGTCGGCGACGGGGCCGTTGGCGGCGGCGACGGGGCCGATAGGGGCGGCGACGGGGCCGTTAGGGGCGGCGACGGGGCCGCTGGCGGCGGCGACGGGGCCGATAGGGGCGGCGACGGGGCCGCTAGGGTCGGCGACGGGGCCGCTGGCGGTGGCGACGAGGCCGATAGGGGCGGCGACGGGGCCGCGAAGGGGCCGCGAGGGGCCTGGAAGGGCGGCGACGGGCCGCGAAGGGGCCGCGAGGGGCCTGAAAGGGGCGGCAACGGGGCCGCGAAGGGGCCGCGAGGGGCTGAGAAGGGTGGCGACGAGGCCGCGAGGGGTGGCGACGGGGCCACTAAGGGTCGCGCGAGGGGCACGCCACGGGGCGTGCAGAGCACAGAGTAGCAGCGGAAGCAGTTAGGTGGGCCCACAGGCCATGAGCGTAGATGCTCTGATAGCATGTGAGAATTGAGGAATGAAGAAGAGGGGAGTTCACTAGCAAACATTGGGATACATATAGCAAACCCTAAAAGGGTTGTACTCATTATAGAGTACCCCACTACAGACTAGAGAAACATAATATTCTGACAAGCGACTGATACGTGTACCGTTGCTTGTCGTACTGCGTCCCGTGTGTTAGGTATGGCAGGGATCCGTTGAAGAATCCGAGAATTTTTTTGCCTTCCATCATCAGCTCGAACTCAAATGACCAGGTATAAAAGTCTTTGCCGTCGAAAGGTATCGATGTCTGCAGTTTCAAGACGTGCGCGATTTGCGATTGTACCTGAAGCGCGTCCAGTGTTTTTTCTTGTCTAGATGGAGGTTGTTGGTGTGGCATGAAGCTTATGGAGCCGCGTTGAGGCTCGTACGGAGCAAAGGTAGGTTGCTGCTGGTTTCCGCGCGCATAGGATGAGCCGTCGAGGCTCATTGGAGTAACGCCGTTATTGTTGTCGCTATTGTTTGATTACGCAGGAGCTGTTTGCTGGTGCTGCTCGTAGAAGGACATGAAGAAGAAGAATTTCTCCATCATACTTGGGTCGAAGCCTATTGCCTGGTTCGCGGGAGTTTCAGTAGACTCAGCTGCTGGTCTTGTTGCCGTGGAGGCTGGAGGTGGAGTAGGAGTAGTGCCGGGAGAGCCATTGGAAGAGCTTCTCTCCTTCTGTGTTGCCATGTCTTCTGGTGTTGTAGGAGTGTTAATAAAGTTGGATCTTGCCTTGTGAGCTCTCATACCATGTTGGGCTGAGAGAAAACCCTTAGGATCTTTCAAGGCTAAGACCCTGAGTAGGAATGTTGTAGTTGCGGAAGCGTTCTTAGTGAACTTTGTTGAACCAACTTGCACTAGTGTGTGAGAGCAAGAGATTGATTATAGCAAGGTAATACAAAGGTATTTATTAAATTACAATGGATATAAAAAGGTGCAACTAACTGTTTGCTGTTGCAGTTCGATATAGTGACGACTCGGGCAACTGCTCAATACCGAGTCAGTTGTTTGTCCTTGCTGTCGCGCTGTATTCCGCTAAATTAAAGGTCGCTGACCTTTGACCTTCTCGTAACCTCCAGCTGTTACTTTCTGTCAACCTCATCGGTTGACTCGCCATTGCTTCGTTGAGATTCGACTCGTTTGCAGTCTATTGTTTCGACACAACATGAGCGTTTAAATTACTTGTTTCCAACACTGGGAAAGGGTAATTGAAAAAAATGCGGCCGTCAGTCAGTGCAATCAGGGCGTTTTACCCTGATAACGAGAGCCCTGTTGACCACCTTTCTTATTTCCTAATTCCTTACTGAGTCACCCCATAAGCGTACAACCCAGCTTTCGGAAGACTGGGCTCGGCTGCTTCCCGAACGTCCCTCGCTCGCGTTGCCTTCAGGTTTGACAAACAGCACCCAACCATTGCGACCCCGCGAACCCCGCCAAGCTAGCCTTCCTCTATATCTGATCAGTGGTTGTAATCACTTCCGTGATATTGCATTCTGCACACTCTTTTAATAGTTCAACTCATAACATGTACGGATAAGTCATTTGTTATTACGACACTCCGTTACAGCTCGCCGTAACACTCAGCTTCGTCTCTGACTTCCTGTCATTCCCGACCCGTCGTCGCGGTTTGTCTATGTCTTTGGATTCATCCTCGCCAACGGTCTCGATTTGCCATCGTTGCATTCCAACTTCGATGGTTGGTTGCGATTCTGTCAGCAGCGCTCCACCGAAGGCAGCAGCACCACCGCATGCTCATGCCAATCTCAGTCATAGGCGAACATGGTAGTCATAACCCATGTCAATCGTAGTCTTCCCGAGTTAGTTGTAGGCTGTTGTAATTCCTTGCATAGGTCGTAGCGGTGCTGCTGGTCCGAGCCTGTCAGAGTTCGTGTTTCTCTCGCCTCCTGGAGGTCTTCCTGTTTGCATAAATTATTTTAAAATGGACAAAAGGAGGAGTATGCTGACTAGATCACCGGTTTCAAGCGGTTTTCAAAGAGCGAGAACAGCCTCGACCCGCCTTTCGCCTCCGCAACGGCCCATTGTTTCTCCTTGTTTTAGGGTCCGCCGTGGGATCTGCCATGGGGTCCGCCATGGATCCCGTTCAGGCTTTCGCCGACCTTATCGGCACGCCCCGTCCAGCCGCGACTTTCCTGCTAGCTAGCTTCGCGTTTGTCCCGATCGCGTGGCTTCACAGATTCATATCATCGCCTACACTCCGCCACCTGTACTGCACAGTAACGGGACTGCTTCTATCAGCCTTCGTGTTCGGATGGACGGCGGACGCGCACTTCTTCGTGTGCATGCTCTACTCCATGGCCGTAATGCGGCTGTTTCGTAGACACTGCGGCGTCTTAACTTTCTTCGGAACGTTCGCGTACTTGATTGGTTGGTAAGTTTCCCTTCCTTGTTCTCTGCTTCTTTGTGTTTCTTTGGTTTTGGAATCGCGAGTCAAAACCACAAGATCAGGACGGTAGCAGCCTTTCATGCAAACGGTTAGCGCCTTCTGCGTCCGACGCCAGCTGTATCAGCGTTTCCGATCTTTGCATCCTCTCCCTTCTAGCCGTCCTTTCATGCGAACATCCCTCCGTCTCCGCATTCCCCGCTTCAAACTCCTCAATCACCAGCGTTCACATTTCCCGTTTTTCAAGTGTGTGCCTTCCCTCGTTCGATGATGATCGAATCAATGATGCGATCCGACCTCCTGCAGCCACATCATCATGCGCACCCACGAGACCCGCACGGAGGGCGTGCTCGACTGCACAGGCGCGCTCACCGTCCTCGCTACAAAGCTCACCGCTGTGGCGTATAACTACCAGGACGGGCTCACGCTGCTGGAGGGGAAGGACGAAGGCGCGCAAGCCAAGGACGAGAAGGAGAGGAAGGAGTTGACCGAGGAGCAGAGACGGCGGGAGGAGCGGACAGAGCGCTCGCGATTGGAGCGGCGAAAGGCGGCGCTGGTTACCATGCCGTCGGTGCTGGAGCTGATGGGGTATCTGTTCTGCTTCGGGCTGCACATGACGGGCCCGTTCTTTGAGTTCACGGCGTATGACGACTGGACCCGGCGACAAGGGGTACGCTGTCAAACGTGGCATGTGCTTCCATGCCCATGCATACCTTGTCAACAATGGATAGGTGGTCTGGCTGCGGATGCAACATCCATATCACCGGGCTGTCTTGTGATGTCATCTCCCCGCACCTCACCACTCTGCGCGTTCCCGCCCATCCCCTTCCGTCCTCACCACCTGCAGATCTGGTCCGCGGGTGTCAAGCAGCCGCCCATCCGCGCGCCATTCTGCCGCGCGTTCATCCAGGGCGTGCTCTCAGCGCTCGTCTTCCTGCTCGTGTCCCCCTCGCTCGACCTCACTCAAATCAGCAACCTACACAAGAACCGCGCCCACCCCTTCCACGTGCGCTGGCTCGTGGCGCACCACGCGTGCATCGTGTGGCGCTTCCGCGCGTACATCGTGTGGAGCATCACCGAGGCCGCCATGATCACCGCCGGGCTCGGCTTCACCGGCTGGGAGACCCCCACGGGGGACCCTGGGAAGGCCGGGGACGTGAAGTTGAACGGGGGGAAACTGGAGGGGGCGAAGGGGAATGGGAAGGGCGGTGGGGATGGGGATGTGGGAAAGCAGGAGGGTGATAGGACGTGTGCGACGCCTGAAGGGGAGGGGAGGCCGCTGTGGTATCGGGCTCGCAACGTGGACATACTGAGGGTTGAGTTTCCCACGAGCTGCCTCGACTTTGCTACCAAGTGGAACATCTCCTACGGCCTCTGGCTTAGGCTCTGTGAGTTCTGGTTCGTCTTAATGGTCACCTGTCTCAGGCTCTGAGTCTTGCGGTGAGTTTTCAGTCGAGTCAGAGTCGACTTTGCCACCATGTGGAACATCTCCCACGGCCTTTGGCTCAGGCTCTGTGAGTCCACGCCACACTGCACGTCCACCTCTCGACCTCTCTGAAACCACCTTGTGGCTCTCTGCACCTCTTTGGACCTCTCTGAACTGTTCCAGGACCTCCGCGAGTTTGACCTTCGTGCTTTTCTCGTTCGTGTGTATGTGCTCCCGGCATTCTAGCCGTTTCCTCATTGGCTGGCTTCACATGCTCCATGCTCCATGCTCCATACTCCATGCTTCAGCTTCATGCTTCATGTAGCATGCTTGCCTCATGCTTCACCATTCGTCATTGCTTCGCTCTTCCTGCGACATGCGGCGTGCTTGTCGTGCTTGTCCGCTGCTCTCTCGTGACTCCCTGCCATCCGTCCACCCCTGGTCACCTGCGCCCCCCGTGGGCACAGACGTGTACGAGCGCATGGTGCCGCCGGGCAGGAAGCCCACCTTCGTCCACATGCTCGCCACCATGTTCGTCAGTGCTATCTCCCATGTGCGTTCCTTTCCCCGTTCCATGCTGCTCTCTCCCGTATACATTCTCTCTTAACCCCTCCCATATGCATTCTTTCTTACCCCGTTCCATGTGCTTACTGCCTCCCATGTGCTTACTGCCTCCCATGTGCGTTCTCCTTACCCCTTTCCATGCTTTTCTCTCATATATTCGTCACCGCTACCACCCATATTTCTATCTCCTATGTGCGTCACCCCTACCACCCATGTTTCTGTCTCTCTCCAGATTATTTATTGGTTTCAAAGACTGTCTCCCACCCCATACTCTCCCGACCATGTGCATTTTTTCCACCCCCCCACTCTGTGTTACCCGCAGGGCTTGAATTGCGGTGACTTCATATTCTTTGCCAATTGGGCGCTTGTTGTTGCCAGCTCTAAAGGTGTGAACCGACCCCAAAACAACCAGATTTTTGTTCAACGGAGCTTGATTGTTTCATGCATAGAAATTGAAGACCACTACAACAATCCCGCAATCTGCTGCACTTCTGACAAGTTGTTTCATTTCCCTTTACATTAGTTTCCATTTTCATTCGTGCACTTCCATCCCATTTCTATTCCTTCTTCCGAGCCTGTATTCTTTTCCATATCCATCCGATTCTACTGTGCATTCCCATTCCTCTCGCCATATCCATTTTCCATTCCTGTTCCCACCACCACTCCCATCACCATTCCAAACCCAAATCCCATACCCATTTCCCATTCCCCTTTCTCCACCATGGGATCAAAACCCGTTACTCGGGCTCACCAGTTCTGTGAACTTGTGCTCTAATCCATCCTTCTCAAACCTATCCCTGCTCCCCTTCCCTTCATGTCTCTTCC
This sequence comes from Closterium sp. NIES-65, assembly GCA_948144175.1. Classification (NCBI taxonomy): domain Eukaryota; kingdom Viridiplantae; phylum Streptophyta; class Zygnematophyceae; order Desmidiales; family Closteriaceae; genus Closterium; species Closterium sp. NIES-65. Next base: position 1,543,754 of record CANXME010000053.1, on the reverse strand, counting down.
CCTCCATGCAGCCATCTACCAGCTGACGGCAGGAATCCCCAAGGGCACCATCACCCACCGCATTGTGGCACTTCTTCATACCCTCTATAGCATCTTCGTCTCTACCTACATGGCCAGCGCCTTCTGCGTGAGTGTGCACACTAAAATTTTATGGACTCTCCAGTAAGTTTTGCTGCTGGGGCCGTAAAGCTCGCTCTGGGCCGCCACGCATCTCCGCTGCCCACTCCTTTATGCGCATTACCTCTCGTTTGACTGTGTTTGCTATGGTTGTTCTTGCTGCAGGTGATGACACTATCGGGTGCATTCTCAGCCTATAGTGGCATGTACTATAGTGGTACTGTCATCCCAATTCTTCTAATTATTTTGTCTATGGTGTACAAGCCTCGCCGACCAAAGACTGTCAAGACAGAGTAGCACATGACTGTTTAATGGGCATGAGATGGAAACCCAATCCTATTTATGAGCTTTAATACTATTGAGAAGCACCGCATGCCTCTTGTTGGGCTGAGATAGCCCCTTAGGATCTTTGCAAGGGATAACTCTAGGTGAAGTAGTTGTAATAGCGGAAGCGTTTAGTGAAGAATTTGAACCGACCTTGCACTGGTGTGTGAGAGCAAAGTTGATTGAATTAAACAAGCAAATACAAGGATTTATATAAGAGTACAGGGAATAGATAGATAACTGTATTGCTGTTGCGGTTCGATATAGCGCGACTCGGGCAACTGCTCTGTAACGAGTCAGTTGTGTGTCCTTAACTGTCGCGCTGTAATTGTCGAGTCAAAGGTCAGCGACCTTTGACTTTCTCGTAACCTCCAGGCGGTTACCCTAACCTCCGAGGTTGACTCGATGCTTCGATTGGGACTGCTTCGCTTGGTACCTTGGATTTTGATACGACAGAAGCGCACTTAGGACTTATTGTTTCCAACACTCCCCTTCGCTTCTGGAGTGTTACTGCTGGTGACGTGGCCTTGTCCAGTCAGCATCATGCAGTATTCGAACTTCTGCTTGCCGAGTTTCTTGGTCAAGTAATCGGCTGCCATCTCGGATGTTGGACAGTATGACAGATCGAGTTTCCCTTTTTCTATCTCGTCCTTCACGAAGAAATAGCGCAGGGCGATGTGTTTCGTCCTGTTTGCGAAGCCGTTTTTGTTGGCGATGCGAATTGCTGACTGGTTGTCGCAGAACACGGTGAAGCTGGGTAACTCGGCTAGCTTTGCTTCTTCCAGTAGTTCGCGAAGGTAAAGTCCCTCCTTGGTGGCTGAGCAGAGTGCAATATATTCTGCTTCTGCTGAAGATAGTGCGATTAACTCCTGCTTGCTCGACTGCCAGGAGATAGGACCGATAGGCTCAAGGCGGTAGACATAGCCGGTGCGTGAGCGCCTGTTGTCGGTGTCGCCGGCGTGATCGGCGTCGACGTAGCCGATTAGCTTAGTCGGTGTAGCTGCGCTCTTGTGGTAGGTTAGCCCGATCGTCGCGGTGCTGACGAAGTAGTGGAGAACGCGATCAAGTTCCGCCAGGTGTTCAGCTTCAGGCTTCTTGAGATAGGTGGCGAGCTGACTTGCGGAGTAGGATAAGTCAGGACGGCAGGTGACGGCGGCGAATAGCAGGCATCCGAGCTTCTTCTGATAGTCGCGTATGCCGGCGGGCTTGAGTAGAGTAGTTCGTTCCTTCTCGGTTCCTGATGTGTAGCGGTAGGGCGTGGAGATGGCGCTTGGTGTGAGGCTGAAGCGTTTCGCGATGGTGTCGGCGTATTTCTCGGCGCTTAGATAGATGGCATTTTCTTCTTCGCGGATGTTGAGCCCGAGGTACTGTGTAACGGTGGAGGAGACCGTGAGCGTGAGGTCTTTCTGGAGCTCTCCTTCGAACCACGTGGCGATGCCGTCGGTTGACCCAATGTAGAGGAGATCGTCCACGTAGACGATCAGGAGAACGTAGTCGCTTCCCTTAGTGAGGCGGTACATGCCTTGGTCGTGAGGTAGTTGACTAAAGCCGATGCGGATGAGACGGGCGTGCAGGTACTGCTGCCACAGTCGCGGTGCCTGCTTGATCCCGTAGAGCGACTTAAGTAGTTGACAGATTCGGTTGGGTTCGCCGTGGGAACCGTGCGGGAGCTCGACGTAGATTTCTGCATCCACAGGTGCGTAGAGGAAGGCATTCGCGACGTCGATCTGCCGTAACTTCTTCTTCTTCATGGCGGCAATGGCGAGGAGAATTCGGAGTGACGTGTGGCGGCTGACTGGAGCAAAGGTCTCGGTGAAGTCTCGTCCTTGCTCTTGGTCGAATCCACGTACGACCCAGCGTGCTTTGAATTTTTCGATCGTGCCGTCTGCTTTCGTCTTGATGCGGAAGACCCATTTCCCGGTAAGGATGGTTTTGTTCCGTGCCACGCTTACGGGAACAACCTTCCAAGTGTTGCGTTCCTCTAATGCCTTCAGTTCTCTATCCATGGCTTCACGCCATTTCTCCCTGTGTTCCCCCCCCAGAGCCTGCTGAACCGTTGCAGGCTCCTTAGGAAGCGAGCTGCGTGTGTTCCCGTGGACTGCGGTGACGAGGCCGAGGATTTGCAGCCCAGTCTGTGAGTATCGAGGGAGTTCTGGATCCTCGGGATAAGCTGCTTCGTCTCCCGTTTCTGGGTCGGGCATGAAATTCGGCCCTACCCTTTCTGCTTCGTTGGTGTTGACTGTCACAGGTGTTACGTAACCATCGTCGGCGAAACGGTAGAAGATTTCGGCGTTGTTACTGTCGCGAGGATTATCCTCATCCATGGGCACGTCGACGGAGCAGTATGGGAGAGGTCCGGCTTCTTCTGAGGCGTTGTCGACGTTCTGTTCATCCCAGTCTGCTTCGTCCGCTGCTGACGCGAAGGCTCGGTCACCACGAAAACCACTGGTGAGGTCCCGATTCTCGTGCAAGTTGGCGAGGTACGTCTGAAGGGTGAGTCTTTTGTAGAAGATCACGTCACGTGCTGCTACTGTTTCCTTTGTGTGGACGTCGAAGATTTTCCATGCGTTGTAATTTTTCTCGATGCCGAGGTGTAGTCCCCACTGTGCCCGTTGCGAAAATCTTCCCGCTCGTGCTTCTGGGGGTCTGTACTGTACCATGCACCCGAAAACTCGTAACATTTTCGTGCTGCCCTGCTTCCCTGTCCACAGCAGATGCGGTGATGCGTTGTTCGGGAGTGACGACGACGACAACAAGTTGTGTAGCATGACAGCGTGGTCCATTGCTGCTGGCCACTGGTGGTTGGGTAGCCGCATGCCACGTAATAGTTTGCGCATGCTGTTCTGCAGGGTCCTGTTCAGTCGTTCTGCAACACCTTGCTGCTGATGTGCGTAGGGAAGGGAGAGGAGTTGCTTGATCCCCCTTTCCGCCAAGAACTGCTTGAAGCGGTGAGAGGTGTACTCGCCACCTCCGTCTGACTGGAAATTTTTCAGTTGTGTTCCAGACTCTCTCTCTGCTATCGGTAGCCAGGCGGCGAATGCTGCGAGCGCCATGTCGCGGCTGGGTAGGTTGCGATGCCAGACGTATCGAGTGGCGGCGTCGATGAAGGTGATGGTGTAGTTGTAGTTGACTTGTCCTGGCTCGCGATTGTAGAGGATGTCGCTGTAGACTTTTTCGAGTGGTGCGTACGCTGGAGCGCTCGGGTTGTGATGTGAAGCAAACGGTCGATGAGGTAAGTCAGCTTCGGGACATATAAGGCAAGTCCCTCGTGCCTTCTGGAGTTCTCTGCCATCGGGTAGAAGTAGAGAATCTTTGTCAAGGACTCCTGCTCTTATCGTGTTATTCAAAACCGTGTTGCTTGGATGTCCTGTTCGTGCGTGCCAGATCTCTTCAGAGGCGCGGTGTCCAGGTGAACGCTGATATGCGTCGGAGTTGGAGTAAAAGCTGGCGACGAGGTTGGCGCTTCGGTGGACTTCACGTTGAGTCGGATTCAGCTGTTTCGCGGGTGTTGGTGGTGCTTCGTCGACTGTGACTGGTGTCGTTGTTCCTGCTGCTGCTGATGTTGTTGCTGCTGCCGATGTTGTTGCTGCTGCCGATGTTGTTACTGCTGCTGATGTTGTTGCTGCTGCCGATTGTCGAATTGTTGCTAATGCTCGTGTTCGTTCTGCTTCAGGAATGGTGTGCGAGTACCAGAAGCCTCCTGGGCTGAAGTCGGGGTCGAGATCCGGAGGGTGTGTCCAGTCAGTGAAATTCACGATGGCGTCGCTGTCTGCAGTGCCCAGGTCAGGAACGAAGTCGAGGACGAAGACGTTGTTCTTCAGCACTGCTTTCCCGATGTAGAGACCTCCTCTCCCGTGGTAAAGTTTGAACTCCTGGGTCGTGCTGTCGGCTTCCAGATGAATTCCTTTCGCCATCAACTGGCTAACGCTCAGTAAGTTGTAGCCGAGTCCTTCAGCGATGAGTACCTTAGACATGTGCAGTATGACATTTGTTTCTCTTGACTGAAGCTGTACCACTCCTTGTCTTCGTGTGCGCAGGTTTTGGTTGTTGGCAACCGTGATGATCACTTCCCGTTGGAGTCGATGTTCGCGTTGTACGAAACGCCCGGACGAGCACATGTGTTGCCCGCAGCAACTGTCCAAGAACCAGGTGTCTTGGCCGGACGGTTCACTTTGAGCGATGGCGGCGTACGTTGGATTCGGCTGGAGTAGCTCACGGCGAGGCGTTCTGTTGTCAAGCTCTTCTTCCGGTGAGCAGTGTGGTGGTGATTCGGTTGTACATGAATCGGTTATCTTCGTCATGCAGTTGATTATATTTCTTGCTCCTTGTGCAGGTTGTCCGGGTGAAGTCGTTGAAGCTTGAATAGTGGTCGTCGCACTTGCTTGTGTTGAAGCCATTTGGGAGCTTGAAGGTCGAAGTTGTCGCTGTGGTGCCGTTGATTGCTGACGATTCGGGCAGTGTGTGCGCGGGTGCCCTGAAGTCTTGCAGATGTGGCAGAAGGGAGGTACTATCTTCGGTTGCTGCTGTCGGTTGTTATAATTGCTGTGTCGTCGTTGAGTGTGGAATGCGAACTCTGATACTGTCGTTTTCTTCCTGTGTCGTTCTTCCTGCAGGTCCATATCTTGCTGCTCGGCATGTATTTCGGCGCAGAGTGCAGCTTCAGAGATTCTTCCGTGGGCTCGAAGAATGGCTTTGGTGGCGCGCCACTGAGGACCAAGTCCACCAATGATGACTGTCACGAAGGCGTCTTCAGAGATTGACCCTCCGCATCGAAGCAGCTTGTCGCGCAGTTCGCGACATCGGCTGATATACGCCAGTCCTTTTTCTCCTGGTTTCATTTCGACTGTCGTCAACTGCGCCATTAACCTGCTCTGGTTTACACTGTCTGTTGCTTGATACAGGTTCTTCAGATGGCTGTACGCGAGCTCCGCCGAGTTGCCGAAGGTCCGGTAAGAGCGAATGTTCTGCTGCTGAGTTGGTGTCACGTTCCTCAATAGGATTGTATACGCCATCATTGATTGATACGTATACTGCTGCTTTTCATATTGTGTCCCGTTGGCTGGATACTGCAGGGACCCGTCGAAGAAGCCGAGTATCTGCGCGCCCTCCATCATCAGCTCGAATTCAAAGGACCAGGTAAAGAAGTCTTTGCCGTCGAAGGGTCTTGATGTTTGCAGTTTTAAGACGTGTGCAAACTGCGACTGAACTTGAAGTGCGTCCAGTGGTCTTTCTTGTCCAGGTGAAGGTTGCGGGTGGGGCACGAAGCTGATTGACCCGCGCTCGTACGGAGCAAAGGTAGGTTGCTGCTGCTGGTTTCCTCGCGCATATGACGACCCATCAAGACTCATGGGTGTCGCTCCGTTGTTGCTGTTGTGTGTTTGTGCAGGTCCCGACTGCTGGTGTTGTTCGTAGAAGGACATGAAGGAGAAAAATTTCTCCATCATGTTCTGGTCAAAGTCCGAAGGGTGGTTCATGGGGGTCTCGGTTGACGTTCCTCTTGGTCTTGTTGCCGTGCCTTCTTCTGTCTGCAGGCCAGAGGCTGGCGGTGGAGTAGGAGTAGTGCCCGAGGAGCCATTAGTGGAGCTCCTTTCCTTGTTTGTTGCCATGTCTTGTAATGATATTGAGAAAAGAGTAGAGTTTCCCTTGTCTGCTCTGATACCATGTTGGGCTGAGATAGCCCCTTAGGATCTTTGCAAGGGATAACTCTAGGTGAAGTAGTTGTAATAGCGGAAGCGTTTAGTGAAGAATTTGAACCGACCTTGCACTGGTGTGTGAGAGCAAAGTTGATTGAATTAAACAAGCAAATACAAGGATTTATATAAGAGTACAGGGAATAGATAGATAACTGTATTGCTGTTGCGGTTCGATATAGCGCGACTCGGGCAACTGCTCTGTAACGAGTCAGTTGTGTGTCCTTAACTGTCGCGCTGTAATTGTCGAGTCAAAGGTCAGCGACCTTTGACTTTCTCGTAACCTCCAGGCGGTTACCCTAACCTCCGAGGTTGACTCGATGCTTCGATTGGGACTGCTTCGCTTGGTACCTTGGATTTTGATACGACAGAAGCGCACTTAGGACTTATTGTTTCCAACACCTCTGAACAGATTTGCTCCAGTCATATGCCACATGCCTCCATGGCAGTGAGACGTGTTTGTAAGCAGTCCTTGGAAATCAGCACAACGCATGACATGGTGGCAAAAAATGAGAGGAAAGAAGGATAGGAGCCACTAGTACGGTAGTGTTTTGCCTGTTTGGAATGTTCTGTTTTCGTGGTTTCTTTTTGCAGCTGGTAACTAGGATTGTGAGTCGTCGTTAATGTTGTCGTCAATGCTGGAAGAATGTGAGAAGGGTACGAAACGGACACATCGAGAAATACTTGCTGTGCGAGCTGTTCGAGAAGTCTGAAAATTTGACCGCATTTGTTTTTGCGAAGGTCAATGGCGCTCACCATTAGTACGCACGCGACTGTACTAGTTCCGCGACCGTCCACTTCTCGCTCCAATCCGGTGACTCTCAATTCCGCAACGCGCGTGCGAAATAGTCGTACGCGGTCTACGGCCCTTTATTTTTCGCAAAACTCTTCGCCGCACATCGCCGACCTCAGCACATGCACCCACCGCAGCAAGCGGCGCGACTTCCGCCACAAGCGCGCTCTCAATTTGCAACGCTCCGCACCATGCGCCGCATCCCCTACCGAACCGTCAGCTCCGGCGAGGATTCCGTCTCTTGACGAACTCCGTCGAATGCTGGAGCAGACGGAGAGCGCAACTCTTACGGGAAAAGCAGAGACGGCGGGGAACGGAGGATCAGAAGGAGAAGGAATCGACGGTGAAGGCGGGAGAGTGTGGGAGAACGTGGCAAAGGCTTCTACGCGGCGGTTCGGGCAGAACGAAGGCGAAGGCGAGGAGGTGCGCGTGGTGCTGTATCGCGACGACGCCGCGTGGTGCCCCTTCTGCCAGCGCGTGTGGCTGCAGCTCGAGGAGAAGCGCATTCCGTACCGGTGAGAACGGATTCCGTGAAGGTGAGAACGGATTCCGTCAAGGTGAGAACGGATCCCGTCAAGGTGAGAACGGATTCCGTCAAGGTGAGAACGGATTCCGTCAAGGTGAGAACGGATTCCGTCAAGGTGTGAACGGATTCCGTACCGGTGAGAACGAATTTCGTACCGGTGAGAACGGATTTCGTGAAGGTGAGAACGGATTCCGTGAAGGTGAGAACGGATTTCGTAAGTTGAGAACGGATTTCGTCAAGGTGAGAACGGATTCCGTGAAGGTGAGAACGGATTTCGTAAGTTGAGAACGGATTTCGTGAAGGTGAGAACGGATTATGTGCAGGTGAAAAGAGTGTATTGCAAAGTGAGAGCGGATTGCGTTTGGGTGAGAGGGGACAAGCAAAGGCAAAGCGACTGAGTGAGAGTGTGGGTTCTGCTCGTCATCACTTGCACCCCTATTCTTTCATCTCCCTCCCTCTCCCCGCCTTCTTGTGGCGGGGTTCACTCTCCCTGCTCCCTGCTCCAATCCTCCCTACTTTGATTCTCCTCTGCATCTCTCCCTTCGCCTCTGCCTCTCTCCCCTCTCCTCTGTAGTTTTCCTCTCTCCTATCGTCCCCCTCAGGGCGCGGTGCATTTGACGCAGATCCCAACGTTTGCTTTTTTCAATCGACTTACCCCTTTCATAAGTTCGATTGTGTAGTAGAAATTTTGATTTCATGAGGTTCGAGTCGCGGGTCCGATATCTGGTAAGTCAAAATGTGACCATCGAGGCTCGAAAAACAAAATTCGACCCTCTCCGAGCCGCGAATATACCATGTAGGTTACCCGATGTAGCCTACGTGGCTCTGGCGTCGTCCTCGAAATGTTTAGTGTAGATGTCGTCACGCTTCGCCAAGTTCGTGCGGCAGCTGAACTGAGCAGAAATGACCACGTTCGTAAGCATGCTTCGAACATTAATTTGGTAATCTGCGAAGGCTTTTGCGACATTTACGAGGTCAGTAACCATATCAAGTTCGAACAGTTTCCAAACATTGACTCAAAAGCACCGCGCCCTCAACATCATGCCCCTCGAATGCCGTTAGCATGGAGAGAATGTACCTCGAGTCCTACAGGCGAAATCTCTCAGCCTCGCCCTACTCCCCTCTCCCCTTGTCTCCCCCCTTCCATTCGCCCTGCCCGCTCCCAACCCTCCAACACCTTCAGGGTTGAGAAAATAAACCTCAAGTGCTACGGGCCAAAGCCTGATTGGTTCTTGGAGCTCGTGCCCAATGGCATGCTGCCAGCTGTCCAGGTGAGCGCGGTGGCTTGGTGGTGTGTGTGTTTGTTGGTGCAGCCTGTCGGCTATCTGGTTGTTTGTGAACGTGCTGTTTCCATTCTTCAGCTTTCAGGCGACTGTGCGGTTGGCTACCCCTCTCAAACCTCTCAACTCTCTCAAGCCTCTCAACACTGCACATATGCTCACATAGCATTGCTGCCCCGCCTACTCACCCACCTTTTTTTTTTTTTTTTTTTTTTATGTCTCATGTTTATGTTTATCCACCGATGTAACCTTTGAATCACGGAACAAGCAGTCTTTGTGACGTGATTATAACGCAACACATCACACCAATACCAGCTCCCGACACCTCCTGTCCCCCTCTATTGCCCCCCACCACCCAGCTAGACGGGCGAGTGATCACAGAGTCCGTGACTATAATGAAGGAGATCGAAGCCGCCTTCCCAAGTCACTCGCCGCTCCTCCCCCCTCCCTCTGATGCGCACGCAGCAGAGGCAGCAGAGCAGCTGATGGGTCTGGAGAGGGGGTTGACTGGGGCGTGGCTCAAGTGGACCAAGGGAAAGGATGCCATGCGCTGGCTTGCCGGTGGTAGTGGGGCCGGAAGCAGCAGCAGTGGGGGTAGCAGCAGTGTGAGCAGTAGTGGCAGCAGTAGCAGTGGCGAGGGTGCAGGCGATGAGGAGGAGGGGGAGGGGCGGAGGGAGTTTGAGGCGGCAATGGATGCCATGGAAGAGGCTTTGGTGAAGAGCGGAGGGCCTTACTTCCTTGGGAAAGAGGTTTGTCTGTCGGTTTCACTCATTACAGTCAATCTCGCTATTATGAAAGTCACTCTCATGTTCATCACAGTCACTCTTACATTGATCACATTCAATCTCACAGTAAGGCCATCAAATTATGCCAGACTTGAGCAGAATGGTGCGGTATTGACCTACCATGCTTTCATACCAAATACCATCCATTGTGCTTTCAAACTACTTAGCAAGTGAGACTATATTTATATATTCCCATGTACGGCAGCATATATACTTCTATCTGTCAGTGTGCCACACATACTGCTATCTGTCTCGCCAACTCATGTCTCCTGGCTCGTTTGCCTTTTATCTTTTAGACCTCCTCGTATGCTTCAAGTGCAAACTAGTCTCTGCCGCATTTCTGCCAGGAATGATCTCTCCATGCTTGCGTCCCTACTTCTCATGTGCTCCCAATTCTACCACCCATCCACACCTACCCCACCTCACATGTGGTTCTCCTCTCCCTTGTCGACGTGACCCACGTGCCTGCTGCACGTTCACCACAACATCCCTCCCTTCCGTTCCACACCCACCCCCGCCTCCCAGCAGTTCTCCCTTGTTGACGTGACCCACGCGCCTCTCCTGGAGCGATTCGCTGCCAGTGCACCGTACTGGAAAGGCCTCACAGTGCGGAACAACCCTCGCTGGCCGGCGCTCTCCCGCTGGTACGACGCCATGGATGCTCGACCCGCCTACCTCCCTCTCAAGTCTGACGATTTCTCCATCACCCACTCCCTTGTCCCGCAAATTGGGCCGGTGATCGCCAGCACCAATCCAACGGCTGTGGCGCGCCGGGCTTTTATTGATGGATGGGATGGGACGGGTGCATGGGATCTGCCACTGGGGGAGGAGGAGACGGCGTGGGGGAGGGAGGATGGGACGGGGGGGGAGGGGCGGAGGGCGCAGAGAGAGGTGGTGCAGGCGATTGTGGGGAATCATGACAGGCTAGTGGCCTTTTGCCTGCGTTCTTTGGGGGATTCTGCACATGTTTCAGCCGCTACGACTACTGGGGATGCTGCTGGTGCCATGGGTGCTGGTGCCGCTTCTATGAGCAGCCAGACTCATGCGGACCAAGCTGAGCCACAGCAGCAGGCCATCACAGCGGAATGCCTTGCGCCAGCTGTCAGCGAGGCGTTGCGCCACGTGGCGCATGCACTGCTGGTCGGCACAGAAGCAGCAGGCCCATTCCCTGCCGTGTCCCAGTCACTTCAGATGATAAGTGGTGGGAGCAGAAGTGAGGATGTGAGGGCAGCAGGGGAAGAACGGTTGGTGATGGCTCTTGCGTATCTGAGGGATAGAGTTGGGGTGCCAAGGGACTTGAGTTATCCAGCTGCAAGGCAGCTCCGAGCTCACCTTCAGTGGGTCGTTCGGTCATTAGGATCCCCAATGTAAAGACGTAGATGACCTTATTGTTGATAACCATTATGATTCACGTGTAAGAGAGAAACGTTTGACCACTTGAACACTACACCAGGTTTTCTGTCATCGTTGTAACTTGTAGGTATTTATTTCTTCGAATGCGGTGGAACCATATTGTAGAAGCCCTTTAATATATTAAGCCTTTTCAGCAACCCTCCACTCCATGAGTTTCCTCATGTGGAGCAGTAGCCATCGCGATCATGATGATGCTTCAAAGAAAGCCTGGCACACATTGCGAGTCAGAGACTCGTATCGGAGGTGAAGGCTGTGGTTTGAAAAGGCAAGGCGACTTTCAGCATGATCACGAGCTCAATTACAGGACGTTTCTGGGTTGCATAGAGCTGGGATAGCTCGAAACCATGGGAGGAGGGGGGTGGGGGGGGGGGGGGGAGAGAAACAAGGGACAGGAATCAGAGGAGGTGGCGTGTGTTGACACTGCTGGTGGAGGAGTCATAGTGAGAGCGGATTTGACTGAATTGCGAGGGCTCCGATGCTCCCTCTGCTCCTCCACTGCGGAGACTCAGATCACTGTGACCAGTAAGTCGTCACCAAGTAGTGGTTCAGTAATTGAATGAAATATAACTTCCATGCATCTGCTCTCTTGCAAAAATGATGGCCCTGCCACCATGATAATATGGTCATCATGCCTTCATGGCCCTGCCACCATGATAATATGGTCATCATGCCTTCATGGCCTTGCCACCATGATAATATGGCCATCATGCCTTCATTCTAGTCATCATCCTGGCCAGCATACTATCCCTCTCCATCACCTTCCCACGCGGCTGCCAGTATCGCTGGCATGTTGCTGACCCGCATTGCCTGGCAGCAGTGGGAGGGGGCAAGGAGCAGGTGGCATCTGGGTGGTGGGCTCGGGGTTTGTTGTAACTTGCTGGGCAATGTGTTTGAGGTTCCATGTAGGTGGTGCTATGGTTAGCTTCTGTTTCCAGAAAATTCGCAAGCTAGTTGTGTTTCAATCCCCGCGAGGCCCTCAAATATATAGGTAAAACATGCTGAAACCCGGGATTTTATGGTGTTGGTAGGTGCTAGAGATTTCAAGAAGTTGGTTGAACATGTCATGCACTTGCTTGATGTTGTGCTTTTTAGCCTGTAATTTCAGAGTGTGGTGCCGCTCAATGCGGTGCCTCAGGGTATATCTGAGGACCGCACTGACCTGGTGTGACCTACCTGGCTTGGTCTGACCTACCTGGCTTGGTGTGACCTACCTGGCTCGGTGTGACCTACCTGGCTTGGTGTGACCTACCTGGCTTGGTCTAACCTGCCTGGCTTGGTGTGACCTACCTGGCTTGGTGTGACCTACCTGGCTTGGTCTGACCTTCCTGGCTTGGTGTGACCTACCTGGCTTGGTGTGACCTACCTGGCTTGGTCTGACCTACCTGGCTTGGTGTGACCTACCCTGGCTTGGTGTGACCTACCTGGCTTGGTGTGACTTACCTGGCTTGGTGTGACCTAACTGGCTTGGTGTGACCTACCTGACTTGGTGTGACCTACCTGGCTTGGTCTGACCTACCTGGCTTGGTGTGACCTACCTGGCTTGGTCTGACCTTCCTGGCTTGGTGTGACCTACCTGGCTTGGTCTGACCTACCTGGCTTGGTCTGACCTACCTGGCTTGGTGTGACCTACCTGGCTTGGTGTGACCTACCTGGCTTGGTCTAACCGGCCTGGCTTGGTGTGACCTACCTGGCTTGGTGTGACCTACCTGGCTTGGTCTGACCTACCTGGCTAAGTGTGACCTACCTGGCTTGGTGTGACCTACCTGGCTTGGTCTGACCTACCTGGCTTGGTGTGACCTACCTGGCTTGGTGTAACCTACCTGGCGTGGTCTGACCTTCCTGGCTTGGTCTGACCTACCTGGCTTGGTGTGACCTACCTTGCTTGGTCTGACCTACCTGGCTCGGTCTAACCTAGCTGGCTTGGTCTGACCTACCTGGCTTGGTGTGACCTACCTGGCTTGGTCTAACCTACCTAGCTTGGTCTGACCTACCTGGCTTGGTGTGACCTACCTGGCTTGGTGTGACCTACCTGGCTTGGTCTGACCTACCTTGCTTGAAATAACCTACCTGGCTTGGTGTGACCTACCTGGCTTGGTGTGACCTACCTGGCTTGGTCTGACCTACCTGGCTTGGTGTGACCTACCTGTATTGGTGTGACCTACCTGGCTTGGTGTGACCTACCTGGCTTGGTGTGACCTACCTGGCTTGGTCTGACCTACCTGGCTTGGTCTGATCTACCTGGCTTGGTGTAACCTACCTGGCTTGGTGTGACCTACCTGGCGTGGTCTGACCTACCTGGCTTGGTCTGACCTACCTAGCTTGGTCTGACCTACCTGGCTTGGTGTGACCTACCTGGCTTGGTGTGACCTACCTGGCTTGGTCTGACCTACCTTGCTTGAAATAACCTACCTGGCTTGGTGTGACCTACCTGGCTTGGTGTGACCTACCTGGCTTGGTCTGACCTACCTGGCTTGGTGTGACCTACCTGTATTGGTGTGACCTATCTGGCTTGGTGTGACCTACCTGGCTTGGTCTAACCTGCCTGGCTTTGTGTGACCTACCTGGCTTGGTCTGACCTTCCTGGCTTGGTGTGACCTACCTGGCTTGGTGTGACCTACCTGGCTTGGTCTGACCTACCTGGCTTGGTCTAACCTACCTGGCTTGGTGTGACCTACCTGGCTTGGTCTAACCTACCTGGCTTGGTGTCACCCACGGATACAGTACCGACCCATTTTTCATGACCGGAACTTCACAACAACTGGCAGAAGCTAAAGAAGTATATTACGTAAAGTTAGGCACCAACCGCATTTGGGTACTCGCGTACTCACCACTTAGGGAACTGTTACTACAGGAGGCACACGACGGCATTACCTCAGGACATTTTGGGGTAGAAAAGACGCAGCAGCAACTGCAGCGGTATTACTCCTGGCCGGAGCTATTGACCGATGTACAGCACCACGTGGGCTCGTGTCCTACGTGTCAGGTGATGAAGAGCTCGCGAAAAAGAAAGGCGGGTCAGTTGCAGCCGATTCCACCGCCCGAGCGCGCCTGGCAGCAGGTTACCATGGACTTCGTCACAGGGTTACCTTCGAATACTGCGGGTAACGACGCGGTTATGGTTGTCGCTGACATGTTGACGAAGATGGCACACTTCGCTGCGTGCAAGAAATCAATCTCATCCGAAGAAATCGCTCGCCTGTTCATCGCAGCCGTCGATCGACTTCACGGGATACCAGCCGCGATAATCAGCAACCGCAACACGAAGTTCACCAGCAACTTCTGGAAGAACCTTTGGGAGCAGTTCGGGACCAGGCTACAGTTCAGCTCGTCGTACCACCCCAAGACCGACGGTCAAACAAAGCGGACGAATCAGAAGATGGAGCAGTTGATTCGTGCCACGCGCGACGACCCGACAACTTGGAAGCAACAGCTGCCGCTGATCAAGTTCGCGTACAACAATGCCACGTCAGCGACGACGCAGCAGTCCCCGCTCTTCCTGAACTACGCGCAAAACCCTACAGTGCCCATGACGCCGAGTCGGACAACCCAACACCACGCGCACAACAATTCGCCGAGATTCTGCAAGCTGCTCGCACCAGAGCCGCTGAAGCAATTATAAAAGCAAATATCATCGCTAAGCGCAACGTTGACCGCCACCACCGCCCAGTCACGTACCAGTCTGGAGACTACGTGCTACTCGACACACAAACTTAAGACTGCCCGTCGTACCGAAATTACGACCGCGCTACTGTGGACCTTTCCAAATCAGCCACATGATCACCCCAGTAATCGCCCATTTACTGTTGCCGACAGACTGGTACATCAGCCCATCATTCCACGTCAGCCTGCTTCGCCCATACATCCCTACCACAAGCCAACTGTCGCGTCACCGCCCGCCATCCATGACTCGCCCTGCATCGGAGCCGATCAACGAGCCCAAAAAATTTCTGAGCCATCGGACTCGACACCCTACGGGAATCAGGAGGATTGAACTCCTCGTTCGCTGGAAGGACCGCACGCCAACTAAGGATAGCTGGGTGCCCCTGGCCAACATCGAAAACCACCCTTCCCTGCAAGTGTACCTGTGGAGCCGGAGTCTCCGCGATAAACACGCAATTGCGTAGCGGAGGGGGCTTCTTAAGGGGGGGGGGGGGGGGGGGTAGTGTGAGGAATTTTCTCGACATTCCTTAGCGCATCCTGTAACATCGCGTACAGCAGCAGCCGTTGTTTGCCCGTTATTGCTAACAGGGCTTTGCCTACTTTGCGCGCACTGTTTCACCAAACCTCGCACTGCTGGCCCGGCCGTGTCGGCCTACGCTTCGGGACTAGCCCGAACCTCACTACCAGTGTAGGACTAGCTAGCTCGCACACATCGCGTTACCGTTTGCATGTTTCGTGTATAAATGTTCGCTCATGCCTTCGCTCACATTTTGTACTCGTTTGACACTTAGTGCAATCCTCGCTACCTCGATTCATTGCACCCGTAACAGCGTACAATCATTGCGAGAGCGAATAAACAGTCATGCGGGGCGAGTTAGCTACTGCGATACTGGCGGCGAGGTTCGGGCTAGAAGCGTAGGCCGAATCGGCCAAGTCCAGCAGTGCGAGGTTGGGGAAAGTGATGTGTGAAGGTTGCGAAACACCGTTACCAGTGCAAGTGTTGCTTTCGATGCTGCCCTGGGGCACCCAACCATCTTCCGTGGGGGTGTGGTCTTCTAGTGGACGAGGAATTTATTCCTCCGAGATCCCTGGGGGTGGCAAATCCAATGGCTAAGAATCTAATCGGGTTCGATGATTGGCTCCGAAGCAGTACACGTCATCGAAGGTGGACGATGTCGTTGCAGTTGGCTCGTGGTTGGGATGTATGGTCGAAGAAGAATGGTGTGGAACGACGGACTGATGTGCCAATCGGCGGGTAACAGTAGATGGGTGTCAAACTTATATGTAGCTTATTGTGTAGGCTGTATTGGGGTTGCCCATATGGGGTACAACCCAATTAGGGTTTCCTACTTGTACCCATCTTGCTGATAGTTCATTCATTCCTCTTCGTACTTCTGACATGGTTTCAGAGCAGGTCCTAGCCTAGGACCATTTTATTTAGGGCCCACCAAGCCGATCTACCCCACGCGTCGCGCCGCCCTACCCTGCCCTGCGTCGCGCTGCCGCGCATGCCCTGCCCTGCCCTGCCCGCTCGCTACTTGTTGCTGCGCGCCCTGCCCTGTCGGCGCGCATCTCGCTACCGTGCGCACTGCCCTGCCCGCGCGCTGCTCGCCGCCGCGCCGCGCGCTTTGTTTGCGCGCCGCTCACAGCCGTGCCGTGCGCCCTGCCTGCGCGCCCTGCCTGTGCGTCGTCGTGCCGCGCGCCCTGCCTGCGCACCGCTCGCTGCCGCCACTGCGCCACACCGCCGCGCCGCACGCCCTGCCCCGCCCGCGCGCCGTTGCCGCCGTCGCGCGCCCTTCCTTGCCCGCGCGCCGCCTGCCGCTGCGCGCCCTTCCTTGCCCGCGCGCCGCCCGCCGCCGGCCCTGGCTTGCCCACGCGCCGCCCGCCGTCGGCTCTGCCCTGCCCGCGTGCCCTGCCCTGCCCGCTCGCCGCCGCCGCTAAGCGCCCTGCCCTACCCGCGCGCCGCCCGCCGCCGTGCGCCTTGCTCTGCCATCGCGCCACCAACAGCCGCATGCCCTGCCGTGCCCTTGCGCCGCTAGCACCCGCGCTGCCCTTCCTGTGCGCCGCCCTACTGGCCGCTGCCCTACGCTGCCCTCTTTGCATGCTGCCCTGCTGCTAGCACGTTCGCCTGCTCTGCCTGCTATGGTGACCCTGAGCGTCCTCACCTTTGATTCAGAGGGCCGCCCGATAGAGTTCGACTCTTGGCTCGATGACTTACAACTATTCTTACTAAGCGACTCTAAGGACGGTATTTCGCTGTTTGACCTCACTTCTGGCGCCTCTGTTGCCCTTGTCGACACAAATGACAATGCGACTCGCTCACAGTGGCTTACTCGTGACGCTACTGCTCGCCTAGCCATTCGCAACCACCTGCCGTTAGCCGAACGCGCTCACTTCGGACAGCACAAGACTGCGAAAGCACCTTACGACGCTGTAGTCGCTTGTTACTCCTCCCCGGCCACTGCTGCTCTAGGCCGCCTTCTCCTGCCCTACCTGTTCCCAGAGCTATCCGCCTTTGCCACAATAGCCGACCTCATCATTCACCTTAGCACTAGTGATACTCGCTACCGTGCTGCGCTTCCCACCGACTTTCTCACCAAGAACCCTCCTCCCATGTACATCACTCTCTACTCCATAGTCACCCGCCTCCCTGACTCTCTTAGCGCTGTCAAGGACCTCCTTCTCGCCCTTGACCCCACCACCCTCACTCTCGACCTGCTCGAGAAGCACCTCCTTGCAACTGAGGCTAGCATAGTCGCTGTAGGTGCTTCTCGTGGCACTCCTCGCACTCCCTTCTTTGAGGGGTGTTCACCCTCCCCCCTTCTTCCCTCAGTCGCTTCTGCTGCAGCTGTTGACTACCTTCGTGCTGAGGAGGTAGGAGCTGCGTCTGCCCCTAGTGGGAGGCGCTGTAGCAGCAAGGGCAGGGGAGGTAGGGGCGGTGGGGGCAGCAGAGGTGGAGGCGGTGGTTGGGGCGGTGGAGGCAGTGGAGGGGGCGGCGGTGGCAGAAGGAGTGGTGGTGGGGGTGGAGGTGTAGGTGGCGGCGGTGGTGGCGGCAGTGGCGGTGGTGGCGGCAGCAGTGGTGGCGGCAGTGGGAGTGGAGGCGGTGGCGATGGTGGCGGCCAGGGTGGTACCAGTCAGAGGGGAGGCCTTGGCGGTGGTCAGAGGCAGCAGCAGCAGCATCAGCTTTCGCCCCAGGAGCTACATGAGTGGTTTGCTCAGCGTGGGGCGGCTGGGGGTAGTGGTCCCTGCCCGTATGTCATTCGCACAGGTGACCGTACTAGTCAGACATGCGGGAAGCTCCACACCCAATACCGCTGCTTCTCTCGTCTTACCGACGCCTTCCGCACAGAGTTTCCCGACGCAGCTGAGCCCCCCCGCTGGGCAGAGCTGCTTAGGCAGGGTGTAGACATCTTTGCTCTTGATTATGATGCTATCTTTTCTGCCATGTATGCATTGACTGTTAGTGCTGAGGGTTGCTGTGCTGCTACGCTGCGCATCAGCTCAACCTCTGGCCCCGTGTCTCATTGCCGGAGACCTCGCCGATACTGCGTTGGACGGGAGAGGTTGGCGATGCGTCGGTGTTCTAGGTCTGGGGATGTCCGCGATTCGTCCGCGGACAAGCTCTCCTCCCGCGCCGTTCCCTGTGTCTTCCTTGGCTTTCCTCTGACGCGCCTGGCTGGTAGTTTTACCACCCCACCTCGCGCCGTGTCTTGCCCTCTCGGGACGTCACGTTTGACGAGCCGGTTCCCTTTTACCATCTCTTCCCCTACCGCACTGCCCCTCTCCTTCCCCCGCCGCTCTTCCTCGCACCAGGTCCTCCTCCGATAGACCCCCTCCCCCCTCAGGGTCCTGCTCCCTCAGGTGTGTCCCAGGTAGACCCTGTTGAGCCTGTCGAGGTAGCTGTCGACTCTGGTGCTGCTCAGGGTACTGTGTCTTGGGGTGCCGAGTCTGCGGGTGCAGGGCCTGGGGGTGCTGGACCTGAGTGTGCGGAGCGTGGGGGTGCTGAGCTTGAGCGTGCGGAGCCTGGGGGTGCTGAGCCTTAGGTTGCTGAGTCTGAGGGTACAGAGCCAGGGGGTGCTGAGCCTGAGTGTGCGGAGCCTAGGGGTGCTGAGCCTGAGCGTGCAGAGCCCGGGGGTGCTGTGCCTGGGGGTGCTGAGCCTGGGGGTGCCGAGCCCGAGCGTGCTGAGCCGGGAGGTCCTACGGGTCTCTTGTCTCGGCGGGAGCCCCTCTCTCCACTGCAGCTGCGCGAGTGGTTTTCTCGGTGCTGGAGCCTCCGGAGTGGTGCTATTGGAGCTGAGGGGCCTACCGCTGGAGGCCCTGGAGCTGGAGTTACTGGAGGTACTGGAGCTGCTGGTCCCGGAGGTGCTCGTACTAGAGGTCTTGGAGCTACTAGAGGTGGAGGTGCTGCAGGAGCTGGAGCTGTTGGAGCTACAGGTGCTACTAGAGCTTCTGGAGCTGCTGGAGGTGCTGGAGCCGTTGGTCCCGGAGGTGCTCGTATTGGAGGTGGAGCTGCTGGAGCTGGAGCTGCTAGAGGTGCTGCGGGAGTTGGAGCTGGAGCTGCTGGAGCTGGTAGTGCTGCAGGCGTTGGAGCTGGAGAACCTGGAGCTGGAGGTGCTGGCCCTGGGGGTGCTGGCGCTGTCGGTGCTGGTTCTGGAGGCGCTGTGCGGCCGCGACCGTACTTCGTTCCTCTGCTTCAGCAGGTTCTTGGTCTCCCGTCTTCTGCTAGCCTTACTCCTCCCTTACTGTGTCCACCGCCTGACCAGTCCCAGCCGTAGTTACAGCCAGCCTCCCCACTGCCTGCTCCTGCTCCCTACACTGAGCAGCCCGGAGGTCTTACAGAGCGTCGTGAGCCTGCGTCTTGTCAAGCGTCGCCTGTTCGCGCTATGAGCACTGGTCGTCGTGTTTCGCGTAAGCATCCTCCTCCTGTCCCCGGCACTCACCAGATGGCCCTTCTTCCTTCCTCTGTTCCACTGCGTGTCCCTCTGCCTTCTCCTCCTGCGTCCTCTCTTGCCGACGGCCTGGACCCAGAGTCTGACTTAATTCATGCTGCCAGCCCTGCTGTCACACGTCTGCTCGCCACTGTTGTCACTGACCCTTCCTTTGAGTCCACTGCTGCATCTGCCTTAGTTGCTCAGCTTGTCGACTTTGCTGCTCGCTGTCGTCTTGACTACACCGCTAGTCTTGTTGATAAGTCAGAGTTTTTCTATCCTCCGTCCGTCGACGGTGAGTGTGCTCTTGGCACGGACGTCCTTGAGACAGGCAGGAGGACTTTGAGTGTTTTGCAGCTGCTGTACCTCATCTTGTGTCCATGCTGATTGCACCTGAGGGAGACCCGAATGCACCAGACATCCCGACCCCACGCTCTTACGCAGAGGCGATAGAGGGTCCCTACTCCTCTTACTGGCGGACAGCCATAAATGCAGAGATGGCATCCTAGAAGTCCACAGGCACTTACGTCGACGAGGTTCCCCCACCTGGGGCGAACATCATCAGTGGCATGTGGATTTCCAAGGTGAAGCGGCCGCCGGGTTCTCCGCCTATCTTCAAGGCGCGTTACGTTGCACGACGCTTCAGTGAGCGACAGGGAGTTGACTTCTTCCAGACCTTCTCGGCTACCCCGAAGATGACCACTCTTCGGCTTCTGCTGCACCTCGCCGCTCAGCGTGACTACGAGCTTCACTCTCTTGACTTCAGCACAGCTTTCCTACAGGGCAGCCTGCACGAGGAAATCTAGCTGCGCCGCCCACCTGGCTTCACTGGGTCGTTCCCTCCTCGTACCCAGTGGAGCCTCCGGCGGCCAGTCTACGGTCTCTGCCAGGCGCCTCGCGAGTGGCACGACACACTGAGGATGACGCTTGCGGCTCTTGGGTTAGCTCCTTCGACTGCTGACCCGTCGTTGTTTCTACGCACCGACACTTCGCTGCCGCCGTTCTACATCCTTGTGTACGTCGAAAACTTGTACCTGACCTTGCTTACCCCCTTAGCATCTTGGCACGCTACGTTGCACCCGGGAGACACCGACCAGAGCACTGGAAGGCCGCTAAGTTGGTGATGTGCTACTTGTGCAGTACGTCGGGCATGGAGCTCGTGCTTGGAGGACGGGCTCGAGTTGTCCTCACTGGTCACGCAGACGCTTATTGGGTTGACGACTTGGCTACGCAGCGGTCGTCACAGGGTTACACCTTTAGCCTTGGCTCCGGCTCTGTTTCATGGCGGTCTACCTGCTTTTCTTCTATTCTCAGTTCCAGTTGTGAGGCTGAGATCTACACAGGGGCCATGGCTGCACAGGAGTTACGCTGGCTCACCAACCTGCTAACCGGCTTGGGAGAGCCGCCTCGTTCTCCTCCAATTCTGTACGTCGACAACAAGGCCATGATTGCCTTGTGTGAGGAGCACAAACTGGAGCACAAAACGAAGCACATCGCTCTACGCTACTTCCTTGCTCGAGAGTTGCAGCAGCGAGGTCAGCTTCGTCTTGTTTACGTGGCCTCTCAGGCCAACACTGCTGATATCTTCACCAAGGCACTTCAGCCTTGTGATCATCAGCGTTTTTGTACTGCTCTAGGCTTTGTGCCTTCTTTACCCCACTTGCTCACTTCTTGACTTTGCCTGTACTGTGATCTATATACTTATTCGTGCATGCTTACTCTTACCAGGTTGTGATCATTGTACTGCTTGTTCTCCTTTATATATATAACTGTGCATGTGAACTGGCCTTATGGCCATTCGCGTGTGCTCAGAATGCGTGGTGACTTCGTGATCCACCCTGAGCTTGCTTTTCTTTTCTTGACCGGTCTTGTGACCTCTTGTTCTCTCCCACTTTGCCTATGGGGGTGTATCAAACTTATATGCTGCTTATTGTGTAGGCTGTAGTGGGGTAGCCCATATGGGGTACAACCCAATTAGGGTTTCCTACTTGTACCCATCTTGCTGATAGTTCATTCATTGCTCTTCGTACTTCTGACAATGGGCAATGATGAGCGTACTGTAATCTCTTGGCAAGAAGACCCCCTCTCCTCCCCCCCCACTTCCCGCATAAAAGCCGAATGTGTCTTCTTTACAACATAAGGGTCTCTTATTCTGTCAATCCTGGTGAGGACCCGTCTTTTCACAACATAAATATTAAGACCACCATCTTTTGCGATATGTTGCATAATCTCAAGAGTGATGCATAGCGGAATGATGATGACTAGCAAGGTGGGAGATACAAAAGCTAAACCTTTAAATTATTGTACTCCCTACATTCCTACTCACTATAGCCTATCTATATAGTGTATAGCGTTTGACTCACCCCCATAGGCTAATTGAGGGGCATCAAAACAAACAAAAGAAACGAAAGGTCACAAGACAAGTCAAGAGAAATAACAAGGCAACGCTCAGGGTGGATCTCAAGATCACCACACATTTCGAGCACAAGAAAACGGCTACAAGGCCAGTTCAAGAGTTCACAAATATATGCAAGGACAAGCGGAGCAAGCGGCAAGAAAGAATGTTACAGCAACCTAGCACCAATGTCAACAAGGCCTAACTACGGACAGAACCTGTGGTGGTCACTAGGCACTAAGGCCTTGGTGAAAATGTCTGCTGTGTTGGCCTCTGGGGCCACGAAGTCCAAGTGTGCATGACAGCATGGCTGCAACTCTCACAAGAGAAAGTACCTCACGACAATGAGCTTCATTCTACTCTCCAGTCGAGGCTCTTGACATTGGAGGATCCTGGCCTTGTTATCAGCAAACAAGGTCGGTGCAGAGCGAGGCCGCTCACCAAGGTCGGCGAACAAGAAAGTCAACCAGCAAAGCTTCTGCGCAGCCATGGCACCAACGTAGATCTCTGCCTCTGTATTAGACGAAGCCACAGATGACGACCAAGTAGAACTTCACGACACAGCTCCAATGCCCAAGCTGAAGCAGTACCCATGACTGGACCTCTGTGTCTCCACGTCGTTGGCGTAGGAAGAGTCGTAGTGACCGGTCAGAATAACTGGCTTTTCTCTCCAAGCACAAGCCCCATTCCTCGTGTAGTTGCCAGGTATTTCGCCACCCTCATAGCAGCTGTCCAGTGAACATGACGGTGTCTCCCAGCCGCAACAAAGTGAGAGAGGACACTAAGAGGAAAGGCGAGGTCCGGATAAGTACAAGTCATCAGGTACATGAGGCAGCCCACAAGCTCTGTGTAGGGACCACTAGACTCAAAGGGTTCGTCGGGAAAAGTGTTGGAGAGTCTGTAGTCAACGGCAAGGAGTGGGCTGTGTGGTGGAGTGCTGAAGCCCGAACTGCTGAAGGATATGCTGCACCATGTGTGACTGTGAGAGTGTAATGGTGCAAGTGGCTCTGTCCGTGGTGATGTGCAAGCCAAGGTAGCGCCGCAGCTCACCAAAGTCAGTGCGTGATGGTCGAGGAGCGAGTTCTGAAAATATATTCTTCATCCTGGGTACAACTACATGGCTATATACAGGTACGATACAAGGCAGGTAGCCCAAGTGTTACTAGAATGTACCTATGTCAAATCATAATGTTCTGTAGGCTGTAGTGGGGTAGCCTATATGGGGTACACATTTCTAGGGTTGCATATTTGTACCACATTCTATTCCTTAGTGCACTCATTCTCGTTTCAACTCTCACATGGTATCAAGCAGGTTCCCTCATGGGAACTGTGCCTAGGGCCCACCAAGTCGAAAGTTTTTTTTTTCCTGCCCGGAGCGCGCTCTGCCCGAGTCGCGCTCCCTTCTCTGACTTCGTCGAGTCGCCCTAGCGGCCAAGTCGCGTTGCCTTAGCGGCCCCTGATTCGTCGCCCTAGCGACCCCGTCGCCCTACCTACGACCCCAGCCCCGTCGCCCTACCTGCACCTCGGCCCCGTCGCCCTACCTGCGCCCCGGCCCCGTCGCCCTACCTGCGCCTCGGCCCCGTCGCCCTACCTGCGACCCGGCCCCGTCGCCCTACCTGCGCCCCGGCCCCGTCGCCCTACCTGCGACCCCGGCCCCGTCGCCCTACCTGCGCACCGACCCCGTCGCCCTACCGTCGACCCGGCCCCGTCGCCCTACCTACGGCCCGGCCCCGGCCCCGTCGCCCTGCCTACGGCCCGGCCCCGTCGCCCTACCTTCGACCCGGCCCCGTCGCCCTACCTACGGCCCGGCCCCGGCCCCGGCCCCGTCACCCTACCTACGGCCCGGCCCCGGCCCCGTCGCCCTACCTTCGACCCGGCCCCGTCGCCCTACCTGCGCCCCGGCCCCGGCCCCGTCGCCCTACATGCGCACCGGCCCCGTCGCCCTACCTTCGACACGGCCCCGTCGCCCTACCTACGGCCCCGCCCGAACCGCCTACGCAGCCGAGCCGCCGGCGCCGCTCAGCAGCCCGAGCCGCCCGTTCCGCCCGAGCCGCCCGAGCCGCCCGAGCCACCCGAGCTGCCTGAGCCGCCCAAGCCGCCCGAGCCACCCGAGCCGCCCGAGCCGCCCGAGCCGCCCGAGCCGCCCGAGCCGCCCGCGCCGCCTGAGCAGCTGAGGAGCCGAGCCGCGGGTGCCGCCGAGCCGCAGTTGCTGCCGAGCCGCCCGAGCTGCCCGAACCGCCCTGTCTGGTGAGCGCAGCGCCTCTGTCACTGCACTGCCCCTGCTCTACAACCTGCTGCTAGTCTACTATTGTCATGGCTACCCCTAGTGTCCTCGCTTTTGACGCCGAGGGTCGAGCCATTGACTTTGACGTCTGGGTAGATGACCTGAAATTCCTGATTTTCAGGGATTTTTTGGTACCTACACTGATTTTTCAGTGTTGAGAATTTTGTGACACTGATTTTTCAGCCTTTATTTCATAGTTGACACTGATTTTTCAGTCTTTTATCGAAGTGTACACTGAATGCACATTCCGAATCCTTCCTCTCAACCAACATTTTCAGATTTTTAACGTACGAATACGTAAGAGATTGACGGTTTAGAGGTTTAACTGTCTCAGTGGTTAGTGATTTTCTACCGACAGGTGAGGGCCTGGTTCGAACCCTTCAACTGACATGATTTGTCAAGCCTATACTAGTACACATGGTTTTCATTTGCTTGAAAATTCAGGCTTTGATTTTTAGGAACCCTGAAAATTCAGGGTTTTTTTTTAGGAACACTGAAAATCAGGGTTTTGTTCACAGGGACCCTGATGCATCAACGTCCCTTAAAGTGAATCTGAGGGCCTGGGTGCCATGTTTGAATTGAAACGTCTCTTCCTTCATCTAATACGGTTCTGGTATGACAGCGATGTTGTTACGAATAGTAATACTTGAATATTACTGTGCACTCCTCACCGCAGCAAAGAGAAGCGCGCAGTATCGCGAATGAAAGCGAAGCGTCAGACGGTTGGAACGCATCTGAACCGTCGGAGCAGACACCATCGGACAGCTGCAGACAGGATGGTTTCGGCGGGAACAGTTTGGTAACTGTTCGCGCCGCACAGTTGGGGATGTATTTGAATAAGGGAATGTACCCCTTAGAGTACATGGCTCGTCTAGGTCTTTGTATTCCCCTGTACTATAAACTCGATGTATGCACGTCTTAATTATCTCAAGCATTTACATTCACTCTGCTACCGTCATCGCCCGGATATAAGACAGTGTTGAATAGTAGACAGGGGTTGTCTACTATACGGGTGTCTCTTATAAACAAGCTAGCCTTTTTATACGACACCTATTTGTGTGTACGAGCTAAGACATATATGTCTTATAATCAGAACCAGGGTTTAGGGGTTTTCTTATAAACAGGGGGTGTCTTCTTAGCTAGCTTTCCTACTTTAGGGGGGTACATGCATACAGTCATAAATCTCTACTTCTACCTAACCCCCCTCAGTCACCGCCTCCTCACCTGCACTAACATCAGGCTCTACACCCAGGTCTGGCACTCGCCAGGCATGCCTAGCCGTCTCCCTAGGCTCGATCATGCGGTCAGCCTCGGCCGCCGCTCCGCGGTAGTTGGGGGTCTCCTGGTACAACACCTCCAGGCCGGTTGCCACGGCCACCTCCCGCACGCCCTCCGCCTGCATCGCCTCCTCCTCCTCCTCCTCCTCTAGAGCCCGACCGAGCAGGCGCGTGTTGTCACCTGTGGTCCCCCCGAGAGGCATGTCCGCGGAGACATCGGTGGTGCTCCTGGCGCGTAGGTGAGACATCACCAGGTGGTTCTCTGTTCCGTCCAGCTTGCTCGAGATCTCACAGTGGCGGAACGGGTCGATGATGATCTGCTTGGGGACTTGATCCCAAGCCTCCGCGATCCACTGCAGCACCACGGGGTGCGGAGGCCTCCGCAGGTTCCCTACGGGTGGGACAGAGGACGGGGCAGCGAGATGTAAGAGACACGGATATGAAGGAGCATGTTTAAGACAAGGACACGAAACAGAACATGAATAAAACCGTAAATGAAGGACCAACTCACCCTTCTTCGTCTTCAGGTGAATCCCTTCACGCATGAACCACCTGGCGTAGTGCGCTCGCATAGCAGCCTTGAAGCACCGGTTGATGGAGACGTCCAGGGGTTGAATCTGGCTCGTACAACCCGCTGGGATGACTGCAAGGGTGATGCTGTGCGTGCGGTACGACTGAAGCATGGTCTGGGTGATGTGACCGCGGTAGGAATCCAACACCAGCATCGGCCGCCTTGCGTTCTGGCCGCGCTGGGGGTTCAGATGGGGCAACACCTCCTTGGACAGCCAGGTCTGCACAGCGGTCTCGTCCATCCACCCGTTGTCCTATGCTTGGACCACGATTCCTGCCAGGCACACAAGGGACAGACGGGCATCAGCACAGTGGGGCACGCTCATCAAGCAGTCGCACGGTTGAATTCACGCTCGCTTACCTTCCGGAATCTCACAGTTGGGGACGTTCTTCATCTTGAACCACACCCACGGCCGCAGCTTCTCCCCGGATGCAGTGCACGCGAGCATCACCGTCAAGCGTGTCTTCTGGTAGCCTGCAGTGCGGATTGGGACCGAGCGTGCGCCACGGTGCTCGATCATAAGTTCGGTTGGCATCTCCACGAATAGTGGAGTCTGGTCCGCGTTGATGATGCGGGCCAGGTCGATTTTGTGCCGCGCCCTGTTGATGCGCACAAACTTCCAGAAGGACTCGCAGTCCTTCGCGCACTCTGCAAACGGGACAAGCGCAACGGAAGCACGGGATGGTTAGACACTGGGTGAGGTACATGCATTCAATAGAGCGCCAGACGAAATCCTTCAACACGCACCTGCCGACAGACGTTGGCCGACCTTGGTCTTCACCCGCATCACCAGGTTCCAGCGGTCACGGAAACGCTGGCTCTAGTGAGAGCTCGCGTTCCAGTTCTTGTCGGGGTAATGCTTCTTCATCCACTCGCGGCTCCACTTCTGTGTGTCCTTCACCGAGATGGCCACCCCGTTAGCGCGCTGAAGGCAGATGTAGCGGTACAACGCTTCCTCTTTGTCGGGGTAGTGTGAGTGGCGCCCCCCCCCGTGCACCCGCTTGCGGCAGTTGGCTGCGCCCTTGTAGACGCCCGCTTCCGCCTCCGCACATCAGCGTCTGATGCAGGCGATGGACGCGGTTGACTCCACGCTTGTCTTCTTCAAGGAGCCGAGCTCCTGATAGCGGCGCGCCCACTTAAGCTTCTCACGCACGGTCCAACTGCGGCGCTTCTTCGTAGTGTCTTTGCTGCGAGGGGAAGGTGGGCGGGTGTTGGGATTATGGAGGGTGGGGTCTCTCGGCGTAACCTTCTCAGGGAACGTGGGAATCGGGCCCACCGCCGCCGCGTACTCATCGTCGCTGCCCAGCGGCTCGTTCACGGCGATGTCGTCAGGAGTCGGCGCCTTCTTCGCCTTCTTCTTAGCCGCACCCTTGCTGGATCCCGGGTCTCCGTCGGATGTCAGCTTCTTGTTGCTTGTGCGGCGACGAGCAGGGGCTTTAGCTGGGGCCTTAGCAGGGGCTTCCGCGACCTTGGCTTTCCCCTTCTCCGCAGCGGTGAGTATCGGGCGACGCTCCTCCCCCGGACCGTCGTCGTCAGAGAGCACCACGCGGGCCCGCTTTGACTTGGACTGTAGGCGATGGCGCAGCCTCCGCTTCAGTAGCGGGACGTCGTCGTCGGTCCCAAAGCTCCATGGGTCGTCGTCGCCGCCTTCCTCGCCTTCCGCATCCGCAACTGCGGCCGCATCCGCAGGCGCAAATGTCTCAAGTTCCGCCCCCGCCTCGTCGTCAGCCTCCTCATTCGCATCCACCGCCGCTTCCTGTGCATCCGCCGCTGCCTCCGCGTTGTTACCATGCGCATCTTTACCTCCGTCGTTGTCGGAATCACCAGCATGCCACTCTTCCACCTCGTCGTCGCTCCCGACCGGCCGATTCCACCAGTCGTCCTCCTCGATGTCAGCAGGACCTACATCGTCGCCTGAAGCGCTGTCGTCGTGGCCGTTCTCCGGCCAATCCTCCTCGGCGTCGTCGCCGTTCGCTTCGTCTCCGTCGTCCCCGTCACAGCTCGCACCGGAGGCGGCGGTAGGACTTGCCGCCTTGCTCGCGTTCTTCGCCATGGCTACACGGATGTCATCGCCGAGCGAGCTAATTCGCCCGTAGTTATTAACCTGCACGTGAGGACGAGGTGAGGACTTGCCTACAGGTACTTTGCTGCGCATGGTTAGAGAGCTGCCGAGAGCAAGGTTGAGACGAGTATTCAACCTCCTTGAGCACGAAATGAAGTGAGAGCCCGACTACCCCCCCCAGCCAGAGTGCCCCATCCACAGGTGCCGAGCCGCTCCTCTACGAGGCATCTCCTCGTAGAGGACAGCCCTCACGCTGCCAACGTGCTGCCAGCAGCGTTATGGAAGCATCCATGCGCTCCTGGCAGCAAAACGACGCTGGCAGCATCATTAGATGCTGCCAGCACAGAGGAATGTTTCCAGCGGTGGCAGCTCCCTCACGTGGAAAGTGTGGGCGCTGCATGCATCACCACCGAGGTCGGCCTGTTTAAATGAAATTGGTCTTTGGGTGGTTTCTACACACTTTGCAAGTGTTACAGTCAACTTAAAATTTTTTCCATTTATAAGACTTATAAGACACCCTAAACCATCCCGTTTACAAGATAACTCAAGCTTTGCCCGTGTACGAGATAAGACATATATGTCTTATATCCGGGCAATGACGGTATTGAGGTCAAGGGCCCACCAACACCACTTCTCTGCGTGCGAACCTTCCTGAGTAGATCCTAGGTCACGATCAACTTGTGATCGCAACATGGTATGAGAGCGACTCAGGAATCCTTCGCACCGCCATCTCCGAATTCTGCGACATTCGGAAAGTGGCGTCCGGCACACGATCACGTGTAAGAATGGCCGGAGGATCTGGAGGTCAGACGAATCTGACGGCTGAAGCGCAGCCCAACCCGGCTGCGACAAACGAGGAAACGACGACGATTCCCTCCGCCGTCCTCGCACAACTGCTTCAGCGACTCACGAGCCTGGAGCAAGGGCTCCAAACATTGCGGAATGGCGATGCGGGAACTTCCTCCCAACCCACTCAACCGGCCCCAAACGGCCACAACTCCGCCCCGCAAGGCTTCTCCCTAGATACGAACGGCTCAACCCCCAAGACTCCCTGTCCCAGCGATGAAGCAATTCTCTCCGCGCAATCAAGGTTTTTGAGCATATAAAAAATAGAGACAAGTGTGTGCTTTGACGGCAGGGACTTTTACACCTGGAGCTTCGAGTTAGAACTGCTGCTGCAAAACGCGCAGATTTATCATTACTTCGACGGGAGCTACTCGGGACCTGCTGAAGATACCGACGACGCAATGACTCACTATTATAACGAGTCCCTGATGGCGTACAGGATTCTTTTGCGTAACATGTCGCCGGCGGAACAGCTGAACATCCGTTCATACAAGACATCGACCGCCCCAGCCCTCGACGCTTGGCGCCACCTGAACGACGTGGCATCAGCCATGAGTACAAGGCCTGGATCGTGCTGGACCTCCTCAGTCAGAAAATTGCCCACGCTCGCGACGTCATCTTCTACGAGCGCCTCTTCCTCGGCCAGTTCCGCCGCGACGAACAAACGAACGCGGACCACGTCTACGCTAACGATGGGCACAGCTACGCAACGCCCGAAGACGAAGCCGCTGCAGCAATCTTGGAGCAGGACACGAAGGGTGAGTTCGTGTGGGAAGAACGACGCAGCAACAACGACGATGACGATTCCTCGGGAGGAGGAATGGGCGCAGCAGGCGGAAGCGGAACAGGCGGAAGCGGCAGAGGCACAGCACCACCAGCGCCTCCTGAACCAGAAAGTGATGACGACGACGTACAGGAAGTCATCCTGCAACGTCGCCACGACACCACTATCTCAGGACTGCAAGTGCTCGGGCTTCACACCGCAACTTCGAAGGCGCCACGTGTCGTCGAGCCCCGAAATCCTCGCGAAGCTCTTTCTGGACCACACAGCAAGGAGTGGCGTGAAGCAATGGATGCGGAAATCCGGGCACTCGAGTCGCGCGACACCTGGGTGCTCGTCGACCGTACAGCAGTAAAGGGGAGAAGGATTCTCTCCGGCAAATGGGTCTTCCGAGTGAAGACAGGAGCCGACGGAAGGATTGAGCGATTCAAGGCACGCTGGGTGGTACACGGCTACGATCAAAGGCACGGGATTGACTTTGACCAGACATTTGCACCAGTCAGCCGTCACACGTCCGTCAGAATTCTCCTTGCCATCGCAGCCGCACGACACCTACCACTATGGCAGATCGATGTGAAGAATGCGTTCCTGTGCGCATTAGTGGATGCCGTGATCTACGTGGAACAGCCACACACTTACGGCGACGGAGACCCACGTGTCTGTCAACTACGCAAGTCCCTCTATGGGATCAAACAGGCACCGAGACTCTGGCAGCAGTATCTGCACAATATACTGCTTGAAATCGGGTTCAAGCAGCTACCTCACGATCCTGGAATGTATCGCTGCGATTTTCGTGGCGAATACATCCTCCTCACGGTCTACGTCGACGACCTTCTCTACACAGGCTCAAGCAACAAACTGCTCGAGCAGTTTGAGAGAAGCCTCGCAGGGCGCGTCGACATCACCTGCAATCATGACGTGAAGCAGTTTCTCAGACTCAACATCACCTACTCGCCGGAAGCCATTCATCTCTCAGCAGCGAAGTATGCGGAGGAGCTTAGCAAGCGCTTCAACATTGCGCCTACACCACTTTCCACTCCCTACCGCACTCCAGGACCCAACCACAAGCCTGACAGCAAAGCCCTGTCCCCTGCTGGGCTTCACACTTACCAGCAGCAATTGGGATGCCTTCTCTTCGCATCCGTTACCTGCAGGCCCGACCTCTCCTACATTGGGAGCCAGTTGGCTCAGTACTCACGCAAACCAACGGCTGAGAATCTTTCAGATCTTCAGCAAGCCCTTCAATTCTTCATCTACACGCCCAATGTCGGACTCAGTTATTCCACCATCCCAACCACATCCTTCAGTCTCATCGGCTACGTGGATGCCGATCACGCCACTGACCCTGACAATCGACGGTCCAGGACAGGGTTCCTCTTCCGCCTCGAGCCCAGCGGCCCCATCTCCTGGAACTCTCAGAAACAGGAGCTGGTTGCCCTGTCATCGGCGGAAGCTGAATTCATCGCAACAACAGCAGCTATTTGCGAAGGTCTCTACCTTCAGGAACTGCTGCAGGAAGCAAAAATCCCGGCCTCAACAAACTTTCGCCCACACTGCAACAACCAGAGCGCGATTCGGATCGCGAACAAACCTGGTTTCGTCAACCGCACCAAGCACATTGCGCTGCGGTACTTCTTCGTGAAGGATGAAGTGGACAAGGGCAAGGTCAACTTGACCTACTGCCCGACCGGTGACATGGCAGCAGACTTCCTCACGAAGCGACTGCCACGCCAGCAGTATCAGCACTGCTCCGAACTCAGTGGCGTGGTCAACCAGGTCAAGTTGTTGCGGCCAGGAGTGAAGGGGGGTGTTACGAATAGTAATACTTGAATATTACTATGCACTCCTCACCGCAGCAAAGAGAAGCACGCAGTATCGCGAATGAACGCGAAGCGTCAGACGGTTGGAACGCATCTGAACCGTCGGAGCAGACAGCATCGAGCAGCTGCAGACAGGATGGTTTCGGCGGGAACAGATTCATAACTGTTCGCGCCGCACAGTTGGGGATGTATTTGAATAAGGGAATGTACCCCTTAGAGTACATGACTAGTCTAGGTCTTTTCGTATTCCCCTGTACTCTTATATAAACTCGATGTATGCACGTCTTAATTATCTCAAGCATTTACATTCACTCTGCTATTGAGGTCAAGGGCCCACCAACACCACTTCTCTGCGTGCGAGTCTTCCTGAGTAGATCCTAGGTCACGATCAACTTCTGATCGCAACAGATGTTGGCTTAGAAACTATGGCATTACAATCAAAACGTGTGCTGTGCTACTGTACATACAGTACCCCATCCCACATGGGGTTTTGAGTCTCCCAGCTTGTGATCAGTTTGTCTGTTGGAACACCAGTTCGTGAGACTTGCACGTGCCCTGAACTGTCCACCTTCATCTGAACAACATCAAGCATGTCTTGTAGCATTGCTGCAACCGGCCAGAAGAGGTCGAACTCCTGCCCTCCTTCAAAATAGAATCCATGCTTTTCCAATATGCAACCTAGTGGTTGTTTGGCTCGCCCTTGTAATTCCAGCTGGAGTGAATCGAGGAAGTCAACCCAGGTGCAGTGTTTTTTTTTTGGATTTTCACTACTCGAATTTCCAGAGCTGTTTTCTAGGGAACTCTGAAATTGATCAGAGAAAACTTAACTTCTGAAAAATATACTCTGAATGACCTCTCAAGTATTGAACCCTGACATTCTCCTACCAAAGCTGTAACCATTGTGCTACACGCTCACTATCTACCGTGATGACAATTTTTTTTACAAAGTTTGCCTTACCATCTTCCACCAATTGGGGGGGGCCTCGGTCGAAATGCCTATACCCTGTACAGAGAAAAATACATTTGCCACAAATATACACAGGTCTCTCAGAGTAGCTAAAATCAGAACCCTGACAAATCAGAGAAAACTTATCTTCCAAAAAAATTACCCAGACACGTCAGAGTGACCCCCTAAAAACTACTCTGCTTTTCAGAGAAACAGAGTAATTTACTCTGATAAAAAAACCCCTGCCCAGGTGCCTTTGCGTAGCAAGATTGTTGCCAGAACTTGATAAACAAGATGTCTCATCCTTGATTGGATAAGCGCCAAGCTTCTCATGTTTTGTGGCGATGAAACAAGCTGCATCGTTCGCTGCTGTGCTATCCCCGCTCGAACAGCTGGTGTGACGTCCCTCAGATCCTTCAGTAATGACCAAGCAGAGTTCAGCTGCACCACATTTGGCAACACATCTCCCAGGTCCTTGAGGCTTTTCAAGCCGTAGTTCGTGTGAAAATAAGTGATAGAGTAAAGGCGCCATAGCTAGGAAAGACCTAGCTAGGCAAGAATAGTTTAGGCAAAAAGAGAGGGTTTCACTAGAAAGCAGCAGGATACATAAAGGAAACCCTAAGGGGTTGTACTCACTATAGAGTACCCCTCTGCAGGCTAGAGAACAGTAACATTCTGACACACCCCCATAGCCAAAGTGGGGTGTAATCAGCAGAGCAAGCAAAGCAGAACAAGCTCAGGGTGGATCACAATGTCACCACACATTCTGAGCACAAAGACAAGAAGCAATGGTTTAAAGTTCACAATTATGAGCAAAGCTAGAGGCTTTCGCAGAGGACAAGTGAGGAGGAGGAGGCGAGACTGTAAGAGGAGAGAAGATAGGAGGCGACGACTGAAGCTGCAGACACACGAGCAACAGGAGGCACACTGGCACAGCGCCTCCCGGGAGCGGCGCACGGCGTGACGGGGCAGAAACCCGCCGCGCGCCTTGGGGCGCACGGCGGGAAGAGAACCGCCGCGCGCCTCGGGGCGCACGGCGGGCAGAAAACCGCCGCGTGCCTCAGGGCGCACGGCGGAAAGGGAGAGTAGCAGTTGCAGCGGAAGGAGTGTGGTGGGGCCCACAGGCCAGGAGCTTACAGCTCTGATAACCATGTGAAAATAAGTGATAGAGTAAAGGCGCCATAGCTAGGAAAGACCTAGTTAGGCAAGAATAGTTTAGGCAAAAAGAGAGGATTTCACTAGAAAGCAGCAGGATACATATAGGAAACCCTAAGGGGTTGTACTCACTATAGAGTACCCCACTTCAGGCTAGAGTGAGAAAACTGAAACGAGAATGAATGAACTATGAACGAACTGAGTACAAGTACTAACCCTAATTGGGTTGTACCCCTTATGGGCTACCCCACTATAGCCTACACAATAAGCACAAGCTATATGTTCTGACACACCCCCATAGGCAAACTGGGGGAGAACAAGGGGTCACAAGACCAGTCAAGCAAAGCAAAGCAAAGCAAGCTCAAGGTGGATCACAAAGTCACCACACATTCTGAGCACAAGTTCAAGGCCACAAGGCCAGTTCACATGCAGGAGTACATATATATAAAGGACTAGACAAGCAAGAGCAGGTGTATATATATGCAACAGTACAAGCAAGGTCAAGAGGTGAGCAACTGAGGCAAGACAGGCACAAGACCCAACTGCGTGCAGAAGCGCTGATGATCACAAGGCGCGAGTGCCTTGGTGAAGACATCAGCAGTGTTGGCCTCAGAGGCCACGTACGAAAGCCGCAACTGACCACGCTGCTGTAGCTCACGAGCAAGGAAGTAGCGAAGAGCAATGCGCTTTGTTCTGTGCTCCAGTCTCTGCTCTCGACACAAGGCCAGCATGGCCTTGTTGTCTACGTACAGCACTGGAGGAGAACGAGGCAACTCTCCAAGGTCACTCAGCAGGTAGGTGTGCCAGCGAAGCTCCTGTGCAGCCATGGCCCCGGCGTAGATCTCAGCCTCACAACTGGAGCCGAGAACAGAAGACGAGCGAGTAGCTCGCCACGAAACAGAGCCGGAACCAAGGCTGAAGGTGTAACCCTGTGACGACCGCTGCGTAGCCTGGTCGTCAGCCCAAGAAGCGTCTGCGTGCCCAGTGAGGACCACTGGACTCCGCCCTCCAAGCACTAGCCCCATGCCCGGCGTACTGCACAAGTAGCGCAACACCCTCTTCGCTGCAGCCATGTGCTCCAATCTGTGTCTCCCAGGAGCAACATAGCGTGCAAGAATGCTAAGAGGGTATGCAAGGTCAGGTCGTGTGCAGGTCATCAGGTACATGAGGCAGCCAACAAGCTCTAGATACTGGCCACTCGACTCTACGGATTCATCCGAAGGCAGAGCTGAGAGCGAGTGGCGAGTAGGCAGAGGAGTGGCCTGAGGCGAGGAGTCGTGAAGCCGAAGCGCTGAAGGACCTGCTGCACCATGTGTGACTGAGTCAGGGTAATGGTGCGGCGTGCTCTGTCCCGGGTGATCTGCAAGCCAAGGTAGCTGGGCAGTTCACCCAGGTCTGTGCACGTGTGTCTCTTCTGCAGCTCGGACTTCACGTAGGCGAGTCCAGCAGTGTCAGCTGTGGCAAAGACCAAGTCGTCGACGTACACGAGGATGTAGAACGGCAGCAGAGAGGTGTCGGTGCGCAGAAACAGCGACGGGTCAGCAGTAGAAGGAGCAAACCCAAGAGCCGCAAGCGTAGTCCTCAGTGTGTCGTGCCACTCACGTGGCGCCTGGCGGAGACCGTAGACTGGACGCCGGAGACTCCACTGGGTACCAGGAGGGAAAGACCCAGTGAAGCCAGGTAGGCGGCGCAGCTAGATCTCCTCGTGCAGGCTGCCCTGCAAGAAAGCTGTGCTGAAGTCGAGAGAGTGCAGCTCGTAGTCACGGTGAGCAGCAACGTGCAGCAGTGGCCGAAGAGTGGTCATCTTCGGGGTGGGAGAGAAGGTCTGAAAGTAGTCAACTCCCTGCCGCTGACTGAAGCCATGAGCCACGTAACGCGCCTTGAAGACAGGCGGAGAACCCGGCGGCCGCTTCACCCTGAAGATCCACATGCCACTTGACGATGTTCGCCCCAGGAGGGGGGACAGCGTCAACGTAGGTGCCTGTGGACTTCCAGGAAGCCATCTCTGCGTCCATAGCTGCCAGCCACTGAGAAGAGTAGGGACCCTCTATCGCCTCCGCGTAAGAGCGCGGAGTCGGGATGTCAAGTGCATCTGGGTCTCCCTCAGGGATAAGCAGTACGGACACGAGATGAGGTGAAGCAGCGGCCAAGCACTGAAACTCCTCCTGCCTGTCCTCAAGGACGTCCGTGCCAAGGGCACACTCACCCCCGACGAACAGAGGACAGACAGACTCAGACTCAGCAACAAGACTGGCAGCGTAGTCTAGACGACTGCGAGCAGCAAAGTCGACGAGCTCAGCAACTAGGGCAGACGCAGCAGTGGACTCAAAGGAAGGGTCAGTGACAACAGTAGCAAGGAGAAGCGTGACAGTAGGACTGGCAGCACGAAGAGAGTCCGACTCCGGGTCGACAAGAGCAGGAAGAGAAGACTCAGGAGGAGAAGGCAAAGGGGCACGCAGAGGAGCAGTGGACGGACGTAGAGACATCCGGTGCGTGCTAGGGACAGGAGGAGGACGCTGACGCGAACCACGACCACTAGTGCGAGCAGGACGAACAGGCGACGCAGGGCAAGACGCAGGCTCACGACGCTCAGCAAGACCTCCAGTAGGACCAGTGTAGGGAGACGGAGAAGGCAGTGGGGAGGCCGGCTGTAACCGTAACTGTGACTGGACAAGCTGTGGACACTCTAAGGGAGGAGGAGGACCAGTAGAAAGCGGGAGACCAAGAACGTGCTGAAGGAGCGGAACGAAGTACGGCCGAGGCCGCGCGGCGACTCCAGACACAACAGGGACAGCACCAGTACCCCCAGTGGCAGCACCAACACCAGCAGCACCTCCAGCTCCAGTAGCTCCAGCAGTACCAGGAGCACCCTCAGCAGGACCGCCTCCAGGACCGACGGCAGTAGCCTCCGCGCCAACACCCGAAGCAGCTCTCGCTCTAGAAGTACCCGCAGGCCCAGCAGCTCCAGTACTCCGAGTACGAGCGCCTCCGGGACCCGCTGCACCAGCACCCACAGCAGCAGCAGAATCTCCAGTACCCGCAGCACCTCCAGCTCCAGCAGCTCGCCTCCAGCGCCGGGCAAACCACTCACGCAGCTCCTGTGGAGAGAGTGGCTCCCGGCGAGACGAAGCACCCAGAGAATCGCCAAGCTCAGCACCGCCAGACGTAGCACCCCCAGGCTCAGCACCCCCAGACTCAGCACCCCTAGGCTCAGCACCCCCAGGCTCTGCACCCCCAGTAGTAGCACCCTCAGGCTCAGCACCCCCAGAGTCAGCACCCCCAGAGTCAGCACCCCCAGAGTCAGCACCCCCAGGCTCAGCACCCTCAGCAGCACCAGAGTCACCAGCGACCTCGACAGGCTCGACAACGTCTACCTGGGACACACCTGAAGGGGCAGGACCCTGAGGGGGGAGGGGGTCTACCGGGGGGGGACCTGGCACAAGGAAGAGCGGTGGCGGGGGAAGGGACGGAGTGCGGTAGGGGAAGAGACGGTAGTAGGGGACCGACTCGTCGAACGTGACGTCCTGGGAGGACAGAACACGGCGAGAGGTGGGGTGGTAGAACTGCCACCCTGGCGCGTCGGGGGGGAAACCCAGGAAGACGCCAGGAGCAGCACGAGGGGACAGCTTGTCCGCAGACAAGTCGCGAACAAACGCCCGAGATCCCCAGACACGGAACGCAGACGCATCGCCAACCTTCCCCGTCCACAGCAAGGCTGGAGAGGTCTCCGGCATGGAGAC
The DNA here is from genome assembly GCA_948144175.1 of Closterium sp. NIES-65. Lineage (NCBI taxonomy): Eukaryota > Viridiplantae > Streptophyta > Zygnematophyceae > Desmidiales > Closteriaceae > Closterium > Closterium sp. NIES-65. The sequence continues at coordinate 1,506,361 of CANXME010000053.1, read as the reverse complement.
CCTTGGCTGAAGGTTGATCTGATGCGCCGCGTACCGGACCGCAAACGGCCACAGAAAATGGGGGGCAGCCGCATGCATCATGGACGTACGGGCGACGTCCATGACCATGCCAATGCGGCGCTCAGCAATCCCATTTTGCTGTGGAGAGTCCGGAAGCGTGAAGGTCTGGCGGATGCCTCGTGCACGACAGTAGGCTCGCAGAAGGCCAGAGGAGAACTCTCCGCCTCTGTCGTAGTGCAGACGCAGAAGAGGAAAGTCCGAGCCGAAGCTCTTCCTGAGATGGAGACGAGCTGCGCGGATCCAGTCGATCAACACCTCAGTGACATCACCCTTGCTGTGCAAGGGAAGACTGTGGTGTAACGTGAGTAGTCGTCAACCACCAGCAGGAAGTAGCGCTCGTGACCCTGTCCACGGACGCGGGCCGGGCCCCACATGTCCATGTGAAGCGTCTGCAGCGGGGCCTCTGTCGGAGGAAACTGGGAGGAGTGAGGGGCAGCCCGCTGCCGCCCCTCGACACAGGGGACGCAGGTAGGGCCAGGCCCGGGAGGAAGGGGAGGGAGGGACCGGGGAAGACCAGAGACAAGGACACGGGAGGCCATGCTTCGGAGACGAAGCAGGGAGGGGTGACCAAGGCGGTGGTGCCAGAGGAGAGTCTCGTGAGACAGGAGGCGACACGAGCAGGGGGCAGACTCATGACCAGACGTGGACGCTGCAGCAAACACCTGACCCGATGCAGCTACCTGACCAGACGCAGTGACTGGAGGAGACGCAGTGGTAATAGTGTACATGCTCGACCCCGGCCGACGAGTAAATGTGGCAAGGTGTCGGCCTGTCCGAGCGTCCGTGCAGTGGGTCACCCGCTGACTCGCAGGAGTGAACTGGTGAACCCCCGCATCCTGCAGGTCAGCACCACTCACCAAGTTCGTAGAGAACGAGGGGAGGTAAAGACCAGACAGGGTGCCAGAGGGGGCCGCCGGACACGGGAGGACAGTGGAGAAGTGAGCAAGGACAGGGCCCCCAGAGGGGTCTGCCAGAGAGACTGCAACTGGCCGACCAAGCGGCGTGAGTGTGGTGCGGTCTCGAAAGAAGGAGCGGGAAGCCCCCGAATCAAGGGTGAAGGTGTGAGAGGCCGGAGCCGACGCGGTACCTGAGAGAGCAGACTCACCCGCACTTGAGGAAGCAGACTCACTAGCACCTAGAGCAGCAGCCGCACCTGTACCTGGAGCAGGAGACACACTAGCACCCAGAGCAGCAGCCTCACCAGCAGCTAGAGCAGCAGGCTCTATACCCGGGTCAGGCGGTACGCACAGGTGACAGGCACGGTCAGCACTAGTAGGCAATGCATACATGGCAGTGAGAATAGCATCATAGTCAAGAGCAAATATATCTACCCTCTGCCTAAGCAACTCCACCCAGTCGGGGAGCTCAGCCTCGTCGCCAAACTCGGTACGCCAGGCGTCGCTCAGACGGGCGAAGCAGCGGGACTGTGTGTGACTAGGCGTCCCACAAGGCTGACCAGTCCGAGCACCAGTGCGAATCACGTAAGAGCAGCGAACAGAACTGAGAGACCCTCTACTCTGAGCGTACCCCACTGCAGGCTAGAGAACAATAACATTCTGACAGTTCGCCAAGCGAATTGGTTTGCCAATGAGATGGGAAAAAAGGATGTGAAACAGGTTGATAGAGAGCTCTCCACAAGCACCAAGGACTGTCATCACGTGGTACCTAAGTGTCGCCAAGGAAATCTCTTCAGCTGAGAAGCCTTTCGCAGCACGTTCCTTCACCCTTGCAGTGTCACATCCGCACAGCTCACTTACACCACTTGCTCTTCCGTCTTTCGTAACATGTCCACCCTCATTCTCAACAGCCGCATGCATCACTGGTGACACAAGGCGAAATCTTGGGGATGGAGATGATGACGATACTAGCTCTGAAAATTTCTGTGGAAGTAACTGGCCCCAGTCATGGATATCAGCTCCTTAAGTCAGTAGCTGCAAAGATACTGGAAGCGACCTGATTACTCTAGTGGTCGCAGCCACTTTGACATCACTGACATTACGGTCATGGAGACTAGATACAAGTGGGACGAAGCCAGAGTCAGCAGTGATAAGCACGACGCATGAAGAGACCGACCTGAAAGTTCGTGCAATGGGAAAAAAAATGGTGGTTCGTCGGGAACGGTTTTGGCGTTAGATCGGAATTGAAGCAAAGGGCTTACCTGCTCGGTAAGACTTCATGCTGATTTACTTTAGAGACTTGAACTCCTCTACGGTTGTCCAAAACGAAGCCCATGACCTCGAGAATTATGGCCTTGTCCGCCGATTCCTTCCCTGATGGTACCTGCACAAACTCCACACCGCATGCTTGAAGCTCGCTGGCACGTGAACCGAGAAGTTTCTGCTTTCCGTAAGCTGCGAACCGGCTGACTTCTCCATACGAGAAAAAAAACAGCTTTCAAACGACGGACGACATCCGTGTTGTGTTGCATCCATGAGGGATTGCACAGTTCTCGATATCCCAGAAGGCTCCAACACAGACTCCCCGGACTGGATGACGAATCTCTGGCTGATCCAATTGGCCGATATTAAAGTTAATTGGTTTGCGCGAAAGTACTAAAGCCATCACTTGGTCTGAAGCAAGAGGTGCTTTTCCGAATGTAGGAGAACGCGTACCACGCGCCGGTTAAGGAGGACTTTGGCTTGGCGAACACCATTATGTTCTTCAGTCTTTCTATATGAAATTACTAACGGCAGCCCAGAAGAGACAGACCACAAGCTCGGAGAGATTGAGCTTGGCTACCTTTTCCCTGAACGAGCCGCGAGCCATCATCGACATGCGTAGAGTTTTCTTGAGGAATCCGAGCGTTCAGATTTGGCTCTTCCACATTCGACACTTCGGTTTTGCCTGCGACACCTGCGACATAACGCAGCCCACAGGGCAACCAAAAGCGACATTCGCAGCTCGCAGGCCCACATTGCGGGAATGATGCACGACTCCATTCGCCCGCTTTGCGAAATAACAGCACTTCGCTGGCATCAACATCAATCGTACATGTTGCGATTGGTTCGTGAACATCATCTGCAGAGAAATGCCTCGGAAAGCTGAACACCAATCAGTGATCAGTCACATTCACCATCTGTGCACAATATGTCGACAAAATTCAAACTGTAGTATGATTACTAGTCCGTAAACAGGGTAACTGATCCGCACACCGGTCGCAGTTTACGATCGACCGTTTACTTATACCACGTCCTTAGCAAATGCGGGTGTATTTACACCCTGTTCTTGATAATTTCACACCCCCGCATCCCGAACCGCGATTTTTTTTGCCCGAGAGGGTGTGAAATTAAAGGGGCGAATATTCTCCCCGATAATTTCACTCTCGAGGCGCGGTAAAGCTGTGCTGGCAGGGAATGAAAATGACTTGAAATGACCCTCCTCAATGTTGACGATCTTGAAAAATATTTGTGTCGAATGAAAAACAGTCACGTCAGGATTGCGTTTATCGTAATCCTGACCACAAATTCGAATTTGAGTGCCCACACCCAAAATCGAAAGCCTAATCACAATCGGGTTGGAAATTCGACACATGCGCGTGGTTTGGAAGTAACATGCCTTAGTAGCAAATGGAGTCTCAAATTACCAACCCAAAGCCGTGCAGCGAAATTGACACCTTGTGATTGACAAAACTTTGGATGCGACCCGAAATTTCCCACCTTACGTGGTCCTCCAAGTCCACGTCCACGTCCACGTCCACCTCAACGTCCACGTCCACGTCCATGTCCACGACCACGTCCACGTCCACGTCCACATCCACGTCCACCACGTCCACGTGCACGTCCTCCACGTCCACGTCCATGTCCGCGTCCACGTCCACGTCCAGGTCCTCCACGTCCACGTCCAAGTCCACGTCCACGTCCACGTCCACGTCCACGTCGTGGACGACCACGTCCACGTCCACGTCCACGTCCACGACCACGTCCAGGACCACGTCCACGTCCACGTCCACCTCCACGTCCACGTCCACGTCCACGTCCACGTCCACGTCCAAGTCCTCCACGTCCACGTCCAAGTCCACGTTCACGTCCACGACCACGTACACGTCCACGTCCACGTCCACCTCCACGTCCTCCACGTCACGTCCACATCCTCCACGTCCACGTCCACGACCACGTCCACGTCCATGTCCAGGTCCACGTCCACGTCCAAGTCCACGTCCACGTCCACGTCCACGTCCACGTCCTCCACGTCCATGCCACGTCCTCCACGTCCACGTCCACGTCCACGTCCACGTCCACGACCACATCCACGTCCACGTCCATGTCCACGTCCACGTCCACGTCCACGTCCTCCAGGTCCACGTCCACGTCCTCCACGTCCACGTCCACGACCACGTCCACGTCCACGTCCAAGTCCACCTCCACGTCCACGTCCACGTCCACGACCACGTCCACGTCCACATCCACCTCCAAGTCCACGTCCACGTCCACGTCCACGACCACGTCCACGTCCACGTCCACATCCTCCACGTCCACGTCCACGTCCTGAACGTCCACGTCCACGTCCACGTCCACGTCCACGTCCACGTCCACGTCCTCCACGTCCACGTCCAAGTCCACGTCCACGACCACGTCCACGTCCACGACCACGACCACGTCCACCTCCACGTCCACCTCCACATCCACGTCCACCTCCACATCCACGTCCTCCACGTCCACGTCCACGTCCTTTACGTCCACGTCCACGTCCACGTCCACGACCACGTCCACGTCAACGTACACGTCCACGTCTACGACCACGTCCACGTCCACATCCACGTCCACGTCGACGTCCACGACCACGTCCACGTCCACGTCCAGGTCCACGTCCATGTCCACGTCCACGTCGTGGACGACCACGTCCACGACCACGTCCAGGACCACGTCCACGTCCACGTCCACGACCACGTCCACGTCCACGTCCACGTCCTAGTCTACGTCCACGTCCAGGTCCACGTCCACGTCCACGTCCTCGTCCACGTCCACGTCCTCCACGTCCACGTCCACGTCCTCCACATCCACGTCCACGTCCACGTCCAGGACCACGTCCACGTCCACGTCCACGACCACGTCCACGTCCACGTCCACGTCCACGTCCACGTCCACGTCCTCCACGTCCACGTCCACGTCCACGTCCAGGTCCTCCACGTCCACGTCCACGTCCACGTCCACGTCCACATTCAGGTCCATGTCCACGTCCACGTTCACGACCACGTCCACGTCCACGTCCACGTCCACGACCACGTCCACGTCCACGTCCACGTCCACATCCTCCACGTCCACGTCCTCCACGTCCTCTACGTCCACATCCACGTTCACGTCCACGTCCTCGTCCACGTCCACGTCCACGTCCAGGTCCTCCACGTCCACGTCCAAGTCCACGTCCACGTCCACATCCACGTCCACGTCCACGTCCTCCACGTCCACGTCCACATCCTCCACGTCCAAGTCCACTTCCACATCCACGTCCACGTCCACGACCATGTCCACGTCCATATCCATGTCCACGTCCACGTTCACGACCACGTCCACGTCCACGTCCACGTCCAGGTCCACGTCCACGTCCATGTCCACGTCCACGTCCATGTCCACGTCCACGTACATGTCCACGTCCACGTCGTGGACGACCACGTCCACGTCCACGTCCACGACCACGTCCAGGACCACGTCCACATCCACGTCCAAGTCCTCCACGTCCACGTCCACGTCCACGACCACGTACACGTCCACGTCCTCCACGTCCACGTCCACGTCCTCCACGTCCACGTCCCCGTCCACGTCCACGACCACGTCCACGACCACGTCCACGTCCACGTCCACGTCCTAGTCCACGTCCACGTCCACGTCCACGTCCTCGTCCACGTCCACGTCCTCCACGTCCACGTCCACGTCCTCCACGTCCACGTGCACGTCCACGTCCACGTCCACGACCACGTCCACGTCCATGTCCACGTCCACGTCCACGACCACGTCCACGTCCACGTCCACGTCCTCCACGTTCACATCCACGTCCTCCACGTCCACGTTTACGTCCACGACCTTGTCCACGTCCAGGTCCTCCACGTCCACGTCCACGTCCACGTCCACATCCACGTCCACCTCCATGTCCACGTCCACGTCCACGTCCACGTCCACGTGCACGTCCACGTGCACGTCCACGTCCACGTCCTCCACGTCCACATCCACGTCCTCCACGTCCACGTCCACGTCCACGTCCACGTGCACGTCCACGTGCACGTCCACGTCCACGTCCTCCACGTCCACATCCACGTCCTCCACGTCCACGTCCACGTCCACGTCCACGTCCACGTCCATGTCCACGTCTACGTCCACGTTCACGACCACGTCCACGTCCACGTCCACGTCCAGGTCCACGTCCACGTCCTTGTCCACGACCACGTACACGTCCACGTCCACGTCCACATCCACATCCACGACCATGTCCACGTCCACGTCCACGTCAACATCCTCGTCCTCCACGTCCACGTCCACGTCCTCTACGTCCACGTCCACGTTCACGTCCACGTCCTCGTCCACGTCCACGTCCACGTCCACGTCCAGGTCCTCCACGTCCACGTCCAAGTCCACGTCCACGTCCACATCCACGTCCACGTCCACGTCCTCCACGTCCTCCACGTCCACGTCCTCGACGTCCAAGTCCACTTCAACGTCCACGTCCACGTCCACGACCATGTCCACGTCCACATCCACGTCCACGTCCACATTCACCACCACGTCCACGTTCACGACCACGTCCACGTCCACGTCTACGTCCAGGTCCACGTCCACGTCCATGTCCACGTCCACGTCCACGTCGTGGACGACCACGTCCACGTCCACGTCCACGACCACGTCCAGGACCACGTCCACGTCCACGTCCAAGTCCTCCACGTCCACGTCCACGTCCACGTCCACGACGACGTACACGTCCACGTCCACGTCCTCCACGTCCACGTCCACGTCCACGTCCACGTCCACGTCCACGTCAACGATCACGTCCACGTCCATGTCCACGTCCACGTCCACGACCACATCCACGTCCACGTCCACGTCCTCCACGTCCACGTCCACGTCCTCCACGTCCACGTCCACGTCCACGTCCACATCCATGTCCACGTCCACGTCCTCCACGTCCACGTCCACGTCCTCCACGTCCACGTCCACGTCCTCCACGTCCACGTCCACGTCCACGTCCAGGTCGTCCACGTCCACATTTACGTCGTCCTCCACGTCCACGTCCACGTCCTCCACGTCCACGTCCACGTCCACGTCCAGGTCGTCCACGTCCACGTCCAGGTCGTCCTCCACGTCCACGTCCAAGTCCACGTCCACGTCCACGTCCACGTCCACGTCCACGTCCTCCACGTCCACGTCCACGTCCACGTCCAAGTCCACGTCCACGTCCACGTGCACGTCCACGTCCACGTCCTCCACGTCCACGTGCACGTCCACGTCCACGTCCTCCACGTCCACGTCCACGTCCTCCACGTCCACGTCCACGTCCACGTCCACGACCACGTCCACGTCCACGTCCACGACCACGTCCACGTCCACGTCCATGACCACGTCCACGTCCACGTCCACGTTCACGACCAGGTCCAAGTCCACGTCCACGTCCAGGTCCACGTCCACGTCCACGTCCACGTCCTCCACGTCCACGTCACGTCCTCCACGTCCACGTCCACGTCCACGTCCACATCCACATCCACGTCCACGACCACGTCCACGTCCACGTCCACGTCCTCCACGTCCACGTCCACGTCCACGTCCTCTACGTCCACGTCCACGTTCACGTCCACATCCACGTCCACGACCACGTTCACGTCCACGTCCACGTCCTCCACGTCCACGTCCACGTCCACGTCCAGGTCCTCCACGTCCACGTCCAAGTCCACGTCCACATCCACGTCCAGGTCCACGTCCTCCACGTCAACGTCCACGTCCTCCACGTCCAAGTCCACTTCCACGTCCACGTCCACGTCCACGACCATGTCCACGTCCACATCCACGTCCACGTCCACGTTCACGACCACGTCCACGTCCACGACCAGGTCCACGTCCACATCCACGTCCACGTCCACGTCCACGTTCACGACCACGTCCACGTCCACGTCCACGTCCACGTCCACGACCAGGTCCACGACCACGTCCACGTCCACGTCCACGTCCACGTCCACGTCCATGCCACGTCCTCCACGTCCACGTCCACGTCCACATCCACATCCACGTCCACGACCACGTCCACGTCCACGTCCACGTCCTCCACGTCCACGTCCACGTCCACGCCCTCTACGTCCACGTCCACGTTCACGTCCACATCCACGTCCACGACCACGTCCACGTCCACGTCCTCCACGTTCACGACCACGTCCACGTCCACGTCCACGTCCACGTCGTGGACGACCACGTCCACGTCCACGTCCACGACCACGTCCGGGACCACGTCCACGTCCACGTCGTGGACGACCACGTCCACGTCCACGTCCACGACCACGTCCAGGACCACGTCCACGTCCACGTCCAAGTCCTTCACGTCCACGTCCACGTCCACGTCCACGTCCACGTCCACGTCCACGACCACGTACACGTTCACGTCCACGTCCTCCACGTCCACGTCCACGTCCTCCACGTCCACGTCCACGTCCACGACCACGTCCACGTCCACGTCCACGTCCACGTCCACGTCCTCGTCCACGTCTACGTCCTCGACGTCCACGTCCTCCACGTCCACGTCCTCGTCCTCCACGTCCACGTCCACGTCCACGTCCACGTCCACGACCACGTCCACGTCCACGTCCACGTCCTCCACGTTCACATCCACGTCCTCCACGTCCACGTCCACGTCCACGTCCAGGTTCTCCACGTCCACGTCCAAGTCCACATCCACGTCCACGTCCACGTCCTCCACGTCCACGTCCACGTCCTCCACGTCCACGTCCACGTCCACGACCACGTCCACGTCCACGTCCACGTCCACGACCATGTCCACGTCCACGTCCACGTCCACGTCCACGTCCACGTCCACGTCCACGTCCAGGTCCTCCACGTCCACGTCCAAGTCCACATCCACGTCCACGTCCACGTCCTCCACGTCCACGTCCACGTCCTCCACGTCCACGTCCACGTCCACGACCACGTCCACGTCCACGTCCACGTCCACGTCCACGACCATGTCCACGTCCACGTCCACATCCACGTCCACGTCCACGTCCAGGTCCTCCACGTCCACGTCCACGTCCTCCACGTCCACGTCCACGTCCAGGTCCTCCACGTCCACGTCCACGACCACGTCCACGTCCACGTCCACGACCACGTCCAGGTCCACGTCCATGACCACGTCCACGTCCACGTCCACGACATGGACGACCACGTCCACGTCCAAGACCACGTCCAAGACCACGTCCACGTCCACGTACACGTCCACCTCGACGTCCACGTCCACGTCCACGTCCACGTCCACGTCCACGTCCAGGTTCTCCACGTCCACGTCCAACTCCACATCCACGTCCACGTCCACGTCCTCCACGTCCACGTCTACGTCCTCCACGTTCACGTCCACGTCCACGACCACGTCCACGTCCACGACCACGACCACGTCCACGTTCACGTCCACGTCCACGTCCACGTCTACGTCCATGTCGTGGATGACTACGTCGACGACCACGTCGACGACCATGTCCAGGTCCACGTCCAGGACCACGTCCACGTCCACGACCACGTCCACGTCCACGTCCACGACCACGTCCACGTCCACGTCCACGTCCACGTCCACGTCCATGTCCACGACCACGTCCACGTCCACGTCCACATCCACGTCCATCACGTCCACGTGCACGTCCTCCACGTCCACGTCCACGACCACGTACACGTCGACGTCCACGTCCACGTCCAAGTCCACGTCCACGTCCACGTCCACGACCACGTCCACGTCCACGTCCACCTCCACGTCCACGTCCACGTCCACGACCACGTACACGTCCACGTCCACGTCCTCCACGTCCACGTCCACGTCCAGGTCCTCCACGTCCACGTCCACGTCCACGTCCACGTCCACGTCCACGACAACGTCCACGTCCACGTCCATCACCACGTCCACGTCCACGTCCACGACGTGGACGACCACGTCCACGTCCACGACCACGTCCAGGACCACGTCCACGTCCATGTACACGTCCACCTCGACGTCCACGTCCACGTCCACGTCCACGTCCAAGTCCTCCACGTCCACGTCCACGTCCATGTCGTGGATGACTACGTCGACGACCACGTCCACGACCACGTCCAGGTCCACGTCCAGGACCACGTCCACGTCCACGACCACGTCCACGTCCACGTCCACGTCCACGACCACGTCCACCTCCACGTCCAGGTCCACGTCCACGTCCACGTCCAAGTCCACGTCCACGTCCACGTCGAGGGCCACGTCCACGTCCACGTCCACGTCGTGGACGTCCACGTTCACGTCCACGTCCACGACCACGTCCAGGACCACGTCCACGTCCACGTTCACGTCCACGTCCACCTCCACGTCCACGTCCACGTCCACGTCCACCTCCACGTCCACGTCCGCCACGTCCACGTCCACGTTCACGTCCACGTCCACGTCCACCTCCATGTCCACGTCCACGTCCACGTCCACCTCCACGTCCACGTCCCCCACGTCCACATCCACGTCCACGTCCACGACCACGTCCACCTCCACGTCCACGTCCTCCACGTCCACGTCCACGTCCCCCACGTCCACGTCCACGTCCACGTCCACGACCACGTCCACGTCCACGTCCAAGTCCACGTCCACGTCCACGACCACGTCCACGTCCACCTCCACGTCCACGTCCACGTCCACGTCCACCTCCACGTCCACGACCACGTCCACGTCCACGTACTCCACGTCTACGTCCACGTCCAGGTCCTCCACGTCCACGTCCAAGTCCACGTCCACGTCCACGACCACGTCCACGTCCACGTCCACGTCCAGGACCACGTCCACTTCCACGTCCACATCCATATCCACGTCCACGACCACGTCCACGTCCACGTACACGTCCACGTCCACGTCCACGACCACGTCCACGTCGACATCCACGTCCACGTCCAAGTCCACGACCACGTCCACTTCCACGTCCAGGTCCACGTCCACGTCCACGTCCACGTCCACGTCGTGGACGACCACGTCCACGTCCACGACCACATCCAGGACCACGTCCACGTCCACGACCACATCCAGAACCACGTCCACGTCCACGTACACGTCCACCTCGACGTCCACGTCCACGTCCACGGCCAAGTCCTCCACGTCCACGTCCACGTCCACGTCATGGTCCACGTCCACGACCACGTCCAGGTCCACGTCGTGGACGACCACGTCGACGACCACGTCCACGACCACGTCCACGTCCACGTCCACGTCCACGTCCACGACCACGTCCACGACCACGTCCACGTCCACGACCACGTCCACGTCCACCTTTACCTCCACGTCCACGTCCACGTCCACGTCCTCCACGTCCACGTCCACGTCCTCGTCCACGACCACGTCCAGGACCACGTCGCCGTCCACGTCCTCGTCCACGTCCACGTCCACCTCCACGTCCACGTCCACGTCCACGTCCACGTCCAGGGCCACGTCCACGTCCACGTCCACGTCGTGGACGACCACGTTCACGTCCACGTCCACGACCACGTCCAGGATCACGTCCACGTCCACGTTCACGTCCACGTCCACGTCCACCTCCACGTCCACGTCCACGTCCACCTCCACGTCCACGACCACGTCCAGTCCACGTCCAGGTCCACGTCCACGTCCACGTCCACGTCCACGACCACGTCCAGGTCCACGTCCACGTCCACGTCTACGTCCAGGTCCACGTCCACGTCCACGTCCACGTCCACGTCCTCCACGTCAACGTCCACGTCCTCCACGTCAACGTCCACGACCATGTCCACGTCCACGTCCACGTCCACGTCCAGGTCCACGACCACGTCTACGTCCAGGTCCACGTCCACGTCCACGACCAAGTCCACGTCCACGTCCACGACCAAGTCCACGTCCACGTCCACGTCCACGTCCAAGTCCACGTCCACGTCCACGACCACGTCCAGTCCACGTCCACGTCCACGACCACGTCCAGTCCACGTCCAGGTCCACGTCCAAGTCCACGTCCACGTCCACGTCCACGACCACGTCCACGTCCACGTCCACGTCCACGACCACGTCCACGTCCACGTCCACGTCCACGTCCACCACCACGTCCACGTCCACGTCCACGTCCACAACCACGTCCACGTCCACAACCACGTCCACGACCACGTCCAGGTCCACGTCCAGGACCACGTCCACGTCCACGACCACGTCCACGTCCACGTCCACGTCCACGACCACGTCCACCTCCACGTCCAGGTCCACGTCCACGTCCACGTCCAAGTCCACGTCCACGTCCACGTCCACGTCGAGGGCCACGTCCACGTCCACGTCCACGTCGTGGACGTCCACGTTCACGTCCACGTCCACGACCACGTCCACGTCCACGTTCACGTCCACGTCCACGTCCACCTCCACGTCCACGTCCACGTCCACGTCCACCTCCACGTCTACGTCCGCCACGTCCACGTCCACGTCCCCCACGTCCACATCCACGTCCACGTCCACGACCACGTCCACCTCCACGTCCACGTCCTCCACGTCCACGTCCACGTCCCCCACGTCCAAGTCCACGTCCACGTCCACGACCACGTCCACGTCCACGTCCACCTCCACGTCCACGTCCACGTCCACGTCCACCTCCACGTCCACGACCACGTCCACGTCCACGTCCTCCACGTCCACGTCCACGTCCAGGTCCTCCACGTCCACGTCCAAGTCCACGTCCACGTCCACGTCCACGTCCACGACCACGTCCACGTCCACGTCCACGTCCACGTCCAGGACCACGTCCACTTCCACGTCCACATCCATATCCACGTCCACGACCACGTCCACGTCCACGTACACGTCCACGTCCACGTCCACGTCCACGACCACGTCCACGTCGACATCCACGTCCACGTCCAAGTCCACGACCACGTCCACTTCCACGTCCAGGTCCACGTCCACGTCCACGTCCACGTCCACGTCCACGTCGTGGACGACCACGTCCACGTCCACGACCACATCCAGGACCACGTCCACGTCCACGACCACATCCAGAACCACGTCCACGTCCACGTACACGTCCACCTCGACGTCCACGTCCACGTCCACGTCCACGTCCAAGTCCTCCACGTCCACGTCCACGTCCACGTCGTGGACGACCACGTCCACGACCACGTCCAGGTCCACGTCCACGTCCACGTCCACGACCACGTCCAGGTCCACGTCGTGGACGACCACGTCGACGACCACGTCCACGACCACGTCCACGTCCACGTCCACGTCCACGACCACGTCCACGACCACGTCCACGTCCACGACCACGTCCACGTCCACCTTTACCTCCACGTCCACGTCCACGTCCACGTCCTCCACGTCCACGTCCACGTCCTCGTCCACGACCACGTCCAGGACCACGTCGCCGTCCACGTCCTCGTCCACGTCCACGTCCACCTCCACGTCCACGTCCACGTCCACGTCCACGTCCACGTCCAGGGCCACGTCCACGTCCACGTCGTGGACGACCACGTTCACGTCCACGTCCACGACCACGTCCAGGATCACGTCCACGTCCACGTCCACGTCCACGTCCACCTCCACGTCCACGTCCACGTCCACGACCACGTCTAGTCCACGTCCAGGTCCACGTCCACGTCCACGTCCACGACCACGTCCACGTCTACGTCCACGTCCACGTACACGTCTACGTCCAGGTCCACGTCCACGTCCACGTCCACGTCCACGTCCTCCACGTCCACGTCCTCCACGTCCATGTCCACGTCCTCCACGTCTACGTCCACGACCATGTCCACGTCCACGTCCACGTCCATGTCCACGACCACGTCCATGTCCACGTCCACGACCACGTCCACGTCCACGTCCACGACCACGTCCACGTCCACGTCCACGTCCACGACCACGTCCACGTCCACGTCCACGTCCACGTCCAGGTCCAGGTCCACGTCCACGTCCACGTCCACGACCAAGTCCACGTCCACGTCCACGTCCACGATCACGTCCAGTCCACGTCCACGTCCACGACCACGTCCAGTCCACGTCCAGGTCCACGTCCAAGTCCACGTCCACGTCCACGTCCACGACCACGTCCACGTCCACGTCCACGTCCACGTCCACGACCACGTCCACGTCCACGTCCACGTCCACGTCCACGTCCACCACCACGTCCACGTCCACGTCCACGACCACGTCCACGTCCACGATCACGTCCACGTCCACGTCCACGTCCACGTCCACGACCACGTCCACGTCCACGTCCACGTCCAAGTCCACGTCCACGTCCACGTCCACGTCCACGTCCACGTCCACGTCCACGACCACGTCCACGTCCACGTCCACGACCACGTCCACGTCCACGTCCACGTCCACGACCATGTCCACGTCCCACGTCCACGTCCACGTCCAAGTCCACGTCCACGACCACGTCCATATCCACGACCACGTCCACGTCCACGTCCACGTCCAAGTCCACGTCCACGTCCACGACCACGTCCACGTCCACGTCCAGGTCCACGTCCACGTCCACGTCCACGTCCACGTCCACGTCCACGTCCAAGTCCACGTCCACGACCACGTCCACGTCCACGTCCACGACCACGTCCACGACCACGTCCAGGACCACGTCCACGTCCACGTCCACGTCCACGTCCACGTCCACCTCCACGTCCACGTCCACGACCACGTCCACGTCCACGTCCACGTCCACGTCCACGTCCACGACCACGTCCACGTCCACGACCACGTCCACGTCCACGTCCACGTCCACGTCCACAACCACGTCCAGTCCACGTCCACGTCCACGTCCACGTCCACGTCCACGACCACGTCCAGGTCCACGTCCAGGTCTACGACGTGGACGTGGACGTGGATGTGGACGTGGACCTGGACGTAGACGTGGACGTGGGTGTGGACCTGGACGTGGACCTGGACGTGGTTGTGGACGTGGACGTGGACGTGGACTTGGTCGTGGACGTGGACGTGGTCGTGGACGTGGACGTGGACGTGGCAAAGACGTGGTCGTGGACGTGGACGTGGACGTGGACATGGACGCGGTCGTGGACATGGACGTGGACGTGGACGTGGACGTGGTCGTGGACGTAGACGTGGAGGACGTGGACGTGGACGTGGAGGACGTGGACGTGGACGTGGACGTGGACGTGGACCTGGACGTGGACGTGGACGTGGACGTGGACGTTGACCTGGACGTGGTCGTGGACGTGGACGTGGACCTGGACGTGGACGTGGACGTGGACGTGGTCGTGGACGTGGACGTGGACGTGGACGTGGTCGTGGACGTGGACGTGGACGTGGACGTGGTCGTGGACGTGGTCGTGGACGTGGTCGTGGACGTGGACGTGGACGTGATCCTGGACGTGGTCGTGGACGTGGACGTGGACGTGGACGTGGTCGTGGACGTGGTCGTGGACGTGGTCATGGACGTGGACGTGGACGTATACGTGGACCTGGACGTGGACGTGGACGTGGACGTCGACGTGGACGTGGACGTGGACGTCGACGTGGACGTGGTCGTGGACGTGGACGTGGACGTGGTCGTGGACGTGGTCGTGGACGTGGACGAGGACGTGGAGGTGGACGTGGACGTGGACGTGGTCGTGGTCGTTGACGTGGACGTGGACGTGGTCGTGGACGTGGACGTGGACGTGGACATGGACGAGGTCGTGGACATGGACGTGGACGTGGACGTGGACGTGGTCGTGGACGTGGACGTAGAGGTGGAGGACGTGGACGTGGAGGACGTGGACGTGGACGTGGACCTCGACGTGGACGTGGACGTGGACGTGGACCTGGACGTGGACCTGGACGTGGTCGTGGACGTGGACGTGGACGTGGACTTGGACGTGGACGTGGACGTGGACGTGGTCGTGGACGTGGTCGTGGACGTGGACGTGGACGTGGTCGTGGACGTGGTCGTGGACGTGGACTTGGTCGTGGACGTGGACGTGGACGTGGACGTGGACGTGGACTTGGTCGTGGACGTGGACGTGGACGTGGACGTGGTCGTGGACGTGGACGTGGACGTGGACGTGGTCGTTGACGTGGACGTGGACGTGGACTTGGTCGTGGACGTGGACGTGGACGTGGACGTGGTCGTGGTCGTGGACGTGGACGTGGAGGTGGTCGTGGACGTGGTCGTGGAGGTGGACGTGGTCGTGGACGTGGACGTGGACGTGGACGTGGTCGTGGACGTGGTCGTGGACGTGGACGTGGACGTGGTCGTGGACGTGGTCGTGGACGTGGACTTGGTCGTGGACGTGGACGTGGACGTGGACGTGGACGTGGACTTGGTCGTGGACGTGGACGTGGACGTGGTCGTGGACGTGGACGTGGACGTGGTCGTTGACGTGGACGTGGACGTGGACTTGGTCGTGGACGTGGACGTGGACGTGGACGTGGTCGTGGTCGTGGACGTGGACGTGGACGTGGTCGTGGACGTGGTCGTGGAGGTGGACGTGGTCGTGGACGTGGACGTGGACGTGGACGTGGACGTGGACGTGGATCTGGACGTGGACGTGGACGTGGATCTGGACGTGGTCGTGGACGTGGACGTGGACGTGGTCGTAGACGTGGACGTGGACGTGGACTTGGACGTGGACGTGGTCGTAGACGTGGACGTGGACGTGGACGTGGTCGTGGTCGTGGACGTGGACGTGGACGTGGATCTGGACCTGGACCTGGACCTGGACGTGGACGTGGACCTGGACGTGGACCTGGACGTGGACCTGGACGTGGTCGTGGACGTGGACGTGGACGTGGACTTGGATGTGGACGTGGACTTGGACGTGGATGTGGACGTGGTCGTGGACGTGGACTTGGACGTGGACGTGGACGTGGACGTGGTCGTGGACGTGGACGTGGACGTGGTCCTGGACGTGGTGGTGGACGTGGATGTGGACGTGGACGTGGTCGTGGACCTGGACGTGGTCGTGGACGTGGATGTGGACGGGGACTTGGACGTGGACGTGGACGTGGTTGTGGTCGTGGACGTGGACGTGGACGTGGACGTGGACTTGGACGTGGACGTGGACGTGGACGCGGTCGTGGACGTGGACGTGGTCGTGGAAGTGGACGTGGACGTGGTCGTGGACGTGGACGTGGACGTGGACGTGGGCGTGGACGTGGTGGTGGACGTGGACGTGGACGTGGACGTGGTCGTGGACGTGGTCCTGGACGTGGTCGTGGACGTGGACGTGGATGTGGACAGTATAAATAGCGGACAGTATAAATAGCGGTCATTTCTACAGTTGTCAGCTCAATGATCCTTCACGGTTCGCCAGCTCGGCAGCCCAAAGCCCCTGCTGGTGATCCCGAGTCGGGTGTGAAATTAAGGGGTGTTAAATTATCTAGAACAGGGTGTAGAGTGTTTTCACAGAATACAAATTGCGTGGCGGGATTTGTGCGTGTAGTAAACGTGGAAACTTATATCCCAATTCGACGTTTTACACCAGCCGTATCGTTCGGTAGTGCACCCAAACATCCCAGCCTCCCTTGTCACCCACCGCTCGACCATAATTTTCCATGGATCATGGATGGGAAAGCTGAACTTGATGTGCAGCTCCACCAGTTTCTCACTTCAACCATCACATGCAAGATGCTAGCATCACAGTTCGACCAATTGACTCTCTGACCCTGACATGCATGACGTGTCGTTTCGTCCTTTCAAGCCCATATTGCGCCCTTTTCGCCGAATCGCGAGGTGTCGCGTCGCAGCGCAGGACGCGCGCGCTGACATGTCTGTGTCAGGCGGGATGAGATTCGCGCGGGGACGTGAGTCAGAACAGCATGCAGGACAGAGTGCGCGGGGTGCGCGGGGTGCGCGGAGTGCGCGGCACGGCAGCGCCGTCATGCAGGGCAAAAGGACACCCTCCGGATCGCAGGCGCAACGATTTCGCTCAAGACAGCGCCGCCTGAGCGCGAGCATTAGCGAAGATCCGTCTAGCACGATCTGAATCTCTCTAACGGCCCTGAAGCTCTGAGAGTTTGGTGCTTCAATCTGTATCTGCATCTCATGAAAGCACCGCTCGTTCCTGCCGCTCAACTCACTCTCCGGCTCCCCTTCGGATCGCCTGATTGATTATCACCGCGTGGGGTCCGATCGGCGCGTGTGCAGCTAACAAGTTTTTTTGCGAAGCGTCAAGGCGAACGAATCCCTTGGAGTTCCCTGCGGGCCGTTGCTAGCGCGCGGCCAAGGTTGCAGAACGGCGCACACGGAGAGACTCTCCCAGCCGGACCGAATGAGGTACGTCGGTTGGTGATTACCGTTAGTACGTAGGTATAGCGGAACCTCACTATGTGCCTTTTCCCGATGACACGTCCGCGTCTGACACGTCACTATGTGCCTTTTCCCGATCCTCTCGCCTCTCTGTCCCCATGTCGATTACCTTCTTTTTCTCCCTCACGCGGCCTTTTTCCCGCTCGCGCCTTTTCTCCTCCAGATCCCGAACACCCTCAGGGCTGCTCTCTCCGGGTGACTGACGTGTGAGAGTCGACTAAAAGCACGCGTCAAACACCTTCCATTTCCCGCTCATGCTCTTTCCCCCGCACTACCCGATCATCGCCCTCAGGACTGCTCTCTCCGCGTGGCTGACGGGCAGCACAGCACCTCCGCATGGCCAAGCAGGCCATTCTAATCGGCCCAATTCTGCTTATAACGGGGATGGCTCGCCCGCCGTGTCAGTGTCGTGGGAGGACTGGCAGCGCGCGTACGAGCAGGCGCGAGGCGCGGAGGGCAGACAGCAGCAGGAGGGGCATGTGAGAGGCGCGGAGAACAGACAGCGGGACGAGTGTGCGAAAGGATTGGGTGTTGGAAACGGCAGATGCGAGCAGAGCAAAGGCAGTGACAATGGCAGTGGGCGAGGGGAGGGCTGGCAGCGCGTGTGGGACCATGCGAAAAGCGTGGAGGGCAGAAAGCAGGAGGGGCATGGACAGGGCACGGCGCAGGGCAGCAGGGAGAGGGACGAGTGGGGTTGGGTGGGGGGGTTTGCAACGCGGCATGGAGAGGGTGGAGGAACGGAGGGGCAGGCACAGGTGGTGGGGAAAGGGCGAGACGTGGGTGGTATGCAGGGGCAGGGGCAGGGGCAGAGGGAGGGGCAGGGAGTGGTTGTGTGTGAGGGCGGGTGGGAGTGGCTGCATCGCCCCTCTGCCCCGCCTGTGTGGGAGATGACTGGTGCTGTGGCGCAGCCTGTGTCTCAGCCTGAGGCACGCAGTGTAAGCACTGGTTACCAGGAAGCACAGGCAGGTGTTGAAGGAGGTGCAGAGGGGTGGAGGAGAACTGGCATGGGTACAGGAGGGGCTGTAGGTAGGGTTGAGAGGATGGGAGGGGAAGGGGAAGGAGACAGTGCAGTGATTGGAGGGAGTGCAGGTGTTGGGGATGCTGGAGGTGGGAGGAGGGGAGGAGGGAGGGGCGTGGTTGGGGCGGTGAGGGAGTGTGTGTCGCTGGATTGGGTGCCGGAGAGGCTTCTAGTAAAGTTCCAGCAGAGAGTGGGGATGTACCGACTCGGATTCAACTTTCAGGTGATCCAACATGAGTTTCTCTGTGCATGCGTACATGCATGATTGTAAGTGCTGCATGATGCCCCACCGTGTTATTCGCTTCAGTGCATGCGTGCGTACACCTGTTGCCACCTGCATATCATCCGTACCACCCCCTCCCCTGTAAGCATTTTCTACTGTGTGTTATGGTGCGAAGCGGGCATAGCAAGCTTGCAGCACAAGCAAAATACCCGAGCAAGCAAAGCTTGGCAATAATCAATGTGACATTGTGCTCTGAAGCACACGATTGTCTTTCTCCCCTTAAGGCCTGTGCTACAAGCATCCCGTTGCCAGCCTCTCCCCTCCCCTTTTTTCCTCCCCTCCCTCCACTCCCACTCTCACTCTCACTCCAACTTCCCCGTCACTCCTTCTTTTCTTTCCCCATCTCCCCCACCGCCATCAGTTCCGCCATTCCCACCACGACCTACCAGTCAACCCCTCTGTCCTCGCAACCCCGGTCTCTCTAGCCGTCTCTGCATCGCCTATCCACACTCTCACCAGCGCCACAGGCTTGAGGGAGAGCCGGCCCCTTATATCCGTCGGTCCCTATCAGGTGAGTCTGTCTTCTTGCGATGCGGCATGATGCAGTGGCGCTGACTGTATCTTGGTATGGCCGGGGACGTCCAGTCTTTATCTGGATGCAATGTTCAGCGTGATGCAATGTCCAGCCTGATGCAATGTCCAGCCTGATGCAATGTCCAGCGTGATGCAATGTCCAGCGTGATGCAATCGTTAGTCCAAGTGGCCTTTTTGTGTGTTAAACTGATTGTCATATTTTTCTTATGCTCATGCGACCCACCCACGCATTTCCCTGCACCTGCATTCCTTTTCACTCTTGCATGGATGTTAATTCCCCATCGCACACAGGCCTACCCCGCAGACATCAGGATCGTTGTCAAGCCATCTGCTCCCTCTCCACCTTCCAAAGCCGCCTCAAAGCGCCCGGCACCCTCCACTGCCAGCCTGGCTACCAGGCTCGCGGGCATGGTGACCCGTGTTGCCCGGGCGGCGGTGGGAGGGGGCAAGGTGCAGGTGATGCCTGTGGTGGGCACGGTGCAGGTGGCATCTGGACGGGTGGGCCTGCTGGGACTGGCTGATGCTAGGGTGAGTGAGGGCTATGGGTTTATGGGTGTATGATGCTGAGTAGGTGTGCTGAGTAAGGTTCTTGTGTGAGGTGAGGTGACGGGTTGGAAACGTGCTGGAAGTCGGTTCCAAGGGTTGGCTGTATGGCAAACTGCCTGGCACCTACCAATACCAGCCCAGCTGCCAGGCTTGCAAGCATGGTGCATCGCCCCGGGCGGCGGTGGGAGGGGACGAGGTGCAGGTGATGCCTGTGGCGGATATTGTGCAGGTGGCATCTGGACGGGTGCGCCTGCTGGGACTGGCCTGCTGGGACTGGCCTGCTGGGACTGGCCTGCTGGGACTGGCCTGCTGGGACTGGTTGATGCTAGGGTAAGGACCGTGATTGGATGGGTGTATGCTGTTAATTGTGTGTGATGAGTGAGGTGCTTGTGCGAGGTGACTGGTTGGAAACGTGCTAGAAGTTGGTTCCAAGGGTTTGGTTTTCGATCAATTCTTACGGACCTTCCTTCTTCCTATCTCCCATTCCCCCATGCCCTCTCTCCCAGCTGCATCTCTCCCACCACTGGCCATCCTCCACCTCGCACCTCCGCCTCCTCCTGCACAGCCCCTTCTCTGCTGCCCACACGTGCGCATGCAGGTGGAGCAGCACTCGGCTCACACGGCCGCACAGCCATTCCAGCAGCGCTCGTGGCAGAGAGACTCAACCTTGTGCGAGCAGGGGCGCTGGCTTAGCTGGTGGGAGCGACATGAGCGGCAGTCATGTGGATACGAGCAGCGGCATGAATGTGCATGGCAGTGGGAATGGCACGGGTGGTATGCGTGTGAGTACAGACGGTGAAGCCAGGGAAGGTGGTCTGTGGAGTGCAGGGAGGGGAGAGGTGGAGCAGCAGGGGAGTGGGGCAGCAGGGAGCGGTGGTGGTGTGGTGCAGGTGGCGAGGGCCAAGGCGTGTGTGCCGATGTGGCATGGCATGGATGTCAGACTCACAGGCTCCATGCGGTACTCCATGCCCTGGTGCATCGGGTGAGTGGCACGGTGCATTGGGTGAGTGGCATGGTGCATCGGGTGAGTGGCATGGTGCATCGGGTGAGTGGCATGGTGCATCGGGTGAGTGACATGGTGCATCGGGTGAGTGGCATGGTGCATCGGGTGAGTGACATGGTGCATCGGGTGAGTGGCATGGTGCATCGGGTGAGTGGCATGGTGCATCGGGTGAGTGGCATGGTGCATCGGGTGAGTGGCATGGTGCATCGGGTGAGTGGCATGGTGCATTGGGTGAGTGGCATGAGTGCCTTAGGTGATTGGTGGAATGATGGAGTGGAATGGTGTGCGTTGGGTGAGTGCTGCATTGGGTAAGCAGAATGGTGCAGGTAACGAGGGCCAAGGCGTGTGTGCCGATGTGGCATGGCATGGATGTCAGGCTCACAGGCTCCATGCGATGCTCCATGCCATGGTGCATCGGGTGAGTGGCACGGTGCATTGGGTGAGTGTCGTCGTGCCTTGGTAAGTTTTGTAGACTCTAGATGGTGCATTGGGTGGGTGGAATGGTGCCCTGGGTGAGTGGCATGGTGCGTCGAGTGAGTGGTGCATTGGGTGAGTGAGTGGCATGAACCTGTAGTGATTTGGGTGAGTGACATTGACTTGCATTGCATTCGATAGTGAGCTGCATGGTGCATTTGCTGTATTTTTAAGGCTCTCGAGGTGAATGGCACGATGCATTGGTTGACTTGCCTACCATGAAGCATTTGCTGAGTGTAATGATTGGAGAAGGGGTCCAACTGACTGGTTTCCTTACATGTGCTTTGCATCTTCCTTTGCATGCAGGACCTTTTCTCACTGGTTTGCCAATTCTTCTCTTGCTACGTCACTGGGCTCCTTCCATATTGCGGTCGACAAAATTGAAGCCATTTTTTCTCTTTTCTGAAGACCTTGGTTGTGAAAATAGAGGTAAATAACTTTGTTCCAACATTTTCAAATTGGATTCGTTTCTTTTGTACGTTGCAATTGTTGGGCTGAAGTGCCCTAGGATCTTTGTAGAGTTTAAGTCTGAGTAGAATTGTAGTAGCGGAAGCGTTTGAATGAAAGTACTTGAACCACCTTGCGCTAGTATGTGAGGGCAAAGTAAGTTGATTAAACAAGCAAATACAAAGGTTTATATAAGAGTACAAGGAATACGAATAGATAAGTTAAAACCGTTTTACTGTTGCGATTCGATACAGTGCGACTCGGGCAACTGCTCAATGTCGAGTCAGTTGTGTGTCCTTGCTGTCGCGCTGTATTTGTCAAGTCAAAGGTCGCTGACCTTTGACCTTCTCGTAACCTCCAGGCGGTTACCCTAACCTCCGAGGGTTGACTCGCGATGCTTCGATTCGGACTGCTTCGCTAGTGTCCTGAGTTTCGACACGACAGAGGCGCTTAAGACTTATTATTCTCAACACTCCCCTTCGCTTCTGGAGTGTCGCTGATGGTGACGTGGCCTTGTCCGGTCAGCATCATGCAGTACTCGAACTTCTGTTTTCCGAGTTTCTTGGTCAAATAATCGGCTGCCATCTCGGACGTGGGACAGTAGGATAATTCGAGTTTCCTTTTCTCGATCTCGTCCTTCACGAAGAAGTATCGCAGAGCGATATGCTTCGTTCTGTTCGCGAATCCGCTTTTGTTGGCGATGCGAATTGCAGATTGGTTGTCGCAGAATAGGGTGAAGTTGGGTAACTCGGCTAACCTTGCTTCTTCCAGCAGCTCGCGAAGGTAGAGTCCTTCCTTGGTGGCTGAACAGAGGGTGATATATTCTGCTTCAGCTGAAGAGAGAGCGATTAGTTCCTGCTTACTCGACTGCCAGGAGATAGGTCCGATAGGCTCGAGACGATAGACGTAGCCAGTGCGAGAGCGCCTGTTATCAGAATCGCCGGCATGGTCAGCATCGACGTAGCCGATTAGTTTCGTCGTCGTAGCTTCGCCTTTGTAGTAAGTCAGGCCGATCGTCGGTGTGCTCACGAAGTAGTGTAGTGCGCGATCGAGCTCCGCCAGATGCTTTGCTTCGGATTTCTTGAGATAGGTGGCGAGTTGGCTTGCGGAGTAGGATAGATCCGGGCGACAGGTGACAGCTGCGAAGAGAAGGCAGCCCAGTTTCCTTTGGTAGTCTCGTATTCCGGCAGCTTTGAGTGGAGCGGAATTTCCCTTGTCGTTTCCTGCCGTGTAGCGGTATGGTGTGGCGATGGCGGTAGGTGTGAATGAAAAACGTTTGGCGATGGTGTCGGCGTATTTCTCGGCGCTTAGGTAGATCGCATTTTCTTCTTCGCGGATGTTGAGCCCGAGGTACTGGGTCACGGTAGAAGAGACCGTGAGCGTGAGGTCTTTCTGCAGCTCCCCTTCGAACCAGGTGGTGACGTCGTCGGTGGAGCCGATGTAGAGCAAGTCGTCGACATAGACGATCAGTAGGATGTAGTCTGCGCCTTTGGTGAGGCTGTACATTCCTTGGTCGTGAGGCAGTTGGCGGAATCCGATGCGAGTGAGACGGCTGTGTAGGTGCTGTTGCCACAGTCGCGGGGCTTGTTTGATTCCGTAGAGCGATTTCAGTAGTTGGCAGATCTGATTAGGATTTCCGTGAGTGCCGTGTGGGAGTTCGACGAAGATTTCGGCGTCGATGGGTGCGTAGAGGAATGCGTTGGCAACATCGATTTGTCGCAGCTTCTTCTTCTTCATGGCGGCGACGGCGAGAAGGATTCGGAGAGAGGTATGTCGACTGACTGGGGCGAATGTTTCGGTGAAGTCTCGTCCTTGCTCCTGGTCGAATCCACGCACGACCCAGCGTGCTTTGAACTTCTCGATTGTGCCGTCAGCTTTCGTCTTGATGCGGAAGACCCATTTCCCGGTGAGAATGGTCTTGTTCCGTGCCACGCTTGCGGGAACGACCTTCCAGGTGTTGCGTTCCTCTAATGCTTTTAATTCCCTGTCCATGGCTTTACGCCATTTCTCCCTGTGTTCCCCCCCCAGAGCCTGCTGAACCGTCGCAGGCTCTTTAGGAAGCGTGCTGCCTGTGTTCCCGTGGACTGCGGTGACGAGACCAAGGATTTGCAGCCCAGTCTGTGAGTATCGGGGGAGTGTTGTATCCTCTGGATAAGCTGCTTCGTCTCCTGCTTCTGGATCGGGTATGAAATTTGGCCCTATCCTTTCTGCTTCATTTGTGTTGACTGTCGCAGGTGTTACGTAACCGTTGTCGGCGAAGTGATAGAAGACTTCGGCGTTGTTACTGTCGCGAGGATTTTCTTCGTCCATGGGCACGTCGACAGAGCAGTACGGGAGAGGTCCGGCTTCTTCCGATGCGTTGTCGACGTTCTGTTCATCCCAGTCTGCTTCGTCCGCTGCTGAGGCGAAGGCTCGGTCACCACGAAAGCCACCTGTGAGGTCCCGATTCTCGTGCAAGTTGGCGAGGTACGTCTGAAGGGTGAGTCGCTCGTAGAAGATCACATCACGTGCTGCTACTGTTTCCTTTGTGTGGACGTCAAAGATTTTCCACGCGTTGTAATGTTTCTCGATGCCGAGGTGTAGTCCCCACTGTGCCCGTTGTGAAAATCTTCCCGCTCGTGCTTCTGGGGGTCTGTACTGTACCATGCATCCGAAAACTCGTAACATTTTTGTGCTGCCCAGCTTCCCTGTCCACAGCAGATGCGGTGAGGCGTTGTTCGGGAGTGACGACGACGACAACAAGTTGTGCAGCATGACAGCATGGTCCATTGCTGCAGGCCACTGGTGGTTGGGTAGCCGCATGCCACGTAGCAGTTTGCGCAAGCTGTTCTGCAAAGTCCTGTTCATTCTTTCTGCTACTCCTTGCTGCTGATGTGCGTAGGGAAGGGAGAGGAGTTGCTTGATCCCTCTTTCCGCCAGGTACTGCTTGAAGCGCTGAGAGGTGTACTCTCCTCCTCCGTCTGACTGGAAGCTTTTCAGTTGTGTTCCTGATTCCCTCTCTGCTACCGGTAGCCAAGCGGCGAATGCTGCGAGTGCCATGTCGCGGCTGGGTAGGTTGCGATGCCAGACGTATCGAGTGGCGGCGTCGATGAAGGTGATCGTGTAATTGTAGGTGACTTGTCCTGGTTCTCGATTGTAGAGGATGTCGCTGTAAACTTTCTCGAGTGGTGCGTATGCAGGTGCGCTCGGGTTGTGGTGAGAGGAAAACGGTCGATGGGGTAAGTTGGCTTCGGGGCAGATGAGGCAAGTCCCTCGTGCACGTTGAAGTTCTCTGCCGTCGAGTAGTAGTAGCGAATCCTTGTCTAGAACTCCTGCTTGTATCGTGTTGTTTAACACCGTATTGCTTGGATGTCCTGTGCGTGCGTGCCAGATGTCTTCAGGAGCGCGATGTCCGGGTGAGCGTTGATACGCATCAGAGTTGGAGTAGAAGTTGGCGACGATGTTTGCGCTTCGGTGGACTTCTCGTTGAGTCAGGTTCAGCTGTTGTGCGGGTGTTGGTGGTGTTTCGATGACTGGTGTCGTTGGTCCTGCTGCTTTCGATGATGGTTCTGCTGCTGCCGATGATGGTTCTGCTGCTGCCGATGTTGTCTCTGCTGCTGTCGATGTTGTCTCTGCTGCTGTCGTTTGTTGAATCGTTGCTAATGCTCGTGTTCGTTCTGCTTCAGGGATGGTGTGCGAGTACCAGAAACCTCCTGGGCTGAAGTCGGGATCGAGATCCGGAGGATGAGTCCAGTCGGTGAAGTTGACGATGGCGTCGCTGTCTGCAGTGCCCAGGTCGGGGACGAAATCGAGGACGGAGACGTTATTCTTCAACACTGCTTTTCCGATGTAGAGGCCGCCCTTCCCGTGGTATAACTTAAACTCCTGGGTGGTGCTGTCGGCTTCCAAGTGGATGCCTTTCGCCATCGACTGGCTGACACTCAGTAAGTTGTAGCCTAGTCCCTCCGCGATAAGTACCTTTGACATGTGTAATATGACATTTGTTTCTCGTGACTGAAGCTGTACCGCTCCTTGTCGTCGTGTGCGCAGGTTCTGATTGTTGGCGACCGTGATGACTACTTCTCGCTGGAGTCGATGCTCGCGTTGAACGAAGCGCCGGAGGAGCACATGTGTTGTCCGCAGCAACTATCCAAGAACCAAGTGTCTGTCAGAATAGTAGGTAGTGGGGCCTAGGCTTAGTAGCCTAGGCCCACACTAGGAGGTAGGTGTGTGCGCTCTAGAGGCAGGAGTTAGGGTTTTGGAAGGAGAATTGGAAGGAAGAATGAAATCACTAGCAAGCAGCAGGACACACAAATAGAAAACCCTAAGGGGTTGTACTCAGTATTGAGCACCCCACTGCAGGCTAGACAAATAACATTCTGACAGTGTCTTGGCCGGATGGTTCGCTTTGAGCGATGGCGGCGTACGTCGGATTCGGCTGGAGTGATTCGCGGCGAGGCGTCCTGTTGTCGAGCTCTTCTTCCGGTGAGTAGTGGGGTGGTGACTTGGTTGTGCACGAATCGGTTATCTTCACCATGCAATTGACGATGCTTCTTGTTCCTTGTGCAGGTTGTCCAGTTGAAGTCGTTGAAGCTTGGATTGTGGTCGTCGGACTTGCTTGCGTTGAAGCAACTTGGGAGCTTGAAGGCCGGAGTTGTCGCTGTGGTGTTGTCTGACGAGACGGGCAGTGCGTGCGAGGATGGCCCGAAGTCTTGCAGATGTGGCAGAACGGAGGTACTGTCTTTACTTGTTGTTGACGGTTGTTGTTGCCGTTGTATCGTCGCTGAGTGTGAAACGCAAACTCTGGTGCTAATGCTTTCTTCTTGTGTCTTTCTTCTTGCAGGTCCATGTCTTGCTGCTCAGCATGAATTTCGGCGCAGAGTGCCGCTTCGGAAATCCTCCCGTGTGCTCGTAATATGGCGCGAGTGGAGCGCCAGTGGGGGCCGAGACCGCCGATGACCACCGTGACAAAGGCGTCTTCTGAAATCGACCCGCCGCATCGAAGAAGCTTGTCGCGCAGTTCGCGACAGCGGCTGATATAAGCCATGCCTTTCTCGCCTGGTTTCATTTCAATCGTTGTCAGCTGCGCCATTAACCTGCTTTGATTTACGCTGTCTGTTGCTTGATACAGGTTCTTCAGGTGGTTGTACGCGAGCTCCGCGGAGTTGCCGTAGCCTCGGTAAGTCCTGATGTTCTGCTGCTGGGTCGGGGTGATGTTCCTCAGCAGTATCGTGTACGCCATCATCGATTGATAAGTATATTGCTGCTTCTCATATTGCGTCCCGTTTGTTGGATATGGCGGGGACCCGTCGAAGAAGCCAAGAATCTGTGCTCCTTCCATCATCAGTTCGAACTCGAACGACCAGGTGAAAAAATCTTTGCCGTCGAAAGGCTTTGTCGTTTGTAGTTTTAAGACATAAGCGAATTGTGATTGAACTTGTAACACATCCAATGCCCTTTCTTGTCCTGGTGCAGGTTGCGGTTGCGGCATGAAGCTGACGGAGCCACGCTGGGGCTCGTATGGCGCAAAGGTAGGCTGTTGTTGTTGTTGTTGAATCCCGCGTGCGTAGGATGAGCCATCGAGACTCATAGGCGTCACGTTGTTGTTGTTGTTGCTGTTGTTTGATTGCGCAGGTGCTCCTTGCTGGTGCTGCTCGTAGAAGGACATGAAGGAGAAGAACTTTTCCATCATGCTTGGATCGAAGCCTGCTGGCGTTTCCGTAGACCCAGCTGCTGGTCTCGTGGTAGTCCCTTCCTCTGTCTATAGACCAGAGACAGGAGGTGGAGTAGGAGTAGTGCCTGGAGAGCCGTTGGAGGAGCTCCTCTCCTTCCTTGCAGACATGTCTTCTTGTATTGAGTGTTAAAAAGGAAAACAACTTTAAAACTCTAACTGCTCTCATACCATGTTGGGCTGAAGTGCCCTAGGATCTTTGTAGAGTTTAAGTCTGAGTAGAATTGTAGTAGCGGAAGCGTTTGAATGAAAGTACTTGAACCACCTTGCGCTAGTATGTGAGGGCAAAGTAAGTTGATTAAACAAGCAAATACAAAGGTTTATATAAGAGTACAAGGAATACGAATAGATAAGTTAAAACCGTTTTACTGTTGCGATTCGATACAGTGCGACTCGGGCAACTGCTCAATGTCGAGTCAGTTGAGTGTCCTTGCTGTCGCGCTGTATTTGTCAAGTCAAAGGTCGCTGACCTTTGACCTTCTCGTAACCTCCAGGCGGTTACCCTAACCTCCGAGGGTTGACTCGCGATGCTTCGATTCGGACTGCTTCGCTAGTGTGCTGAGTTTCGACACGACAGAGGTGTGAAAATAGGAAAACAGGAATGAATGAACTATGAATGAAAGCAGTACAAATATGAAACCCTAACTGGGTTGTACCCCCTATGGGATACCCCACTACAGCCTACACAGCAGTATAAGCTATAGATATGTTCTGACACACCCCCATAGGCAAAGTGGGGGAGAACAAGGGGTCACAAGACCAGTCAAGCAAGACAAAGCAAAGCTCAGGGTGGATCACAAAGTCACCACACAGTCCGAGCACAAGAGCAAGGCCAAAGGCCAGTTCACAAGCAAGAGTACAGACATATATATAAAGCTAGACAAGCAAGAGCAGGTATATATATATGTCACAGTACAAGTGAAGTCAAGAGGAGAGCAAGTGAGGCAAGACAGGCACAAGACCCAGCTGGGTGCAGAAGCGCTGATGGTCACAAGGCGCAAGTGCCTTGGTGAACACATCAGCAGTGTTGGCCTCAGAGGCCACGTACGCAAGTCGCAACTGACCACGCTGCTGCAGCTCACGAGCAAGGAAGTAGCGGAGAGCAATGTGCTTCGTTCTGTGCTCCAAGCGCTGCTCTCGACACAAGGCCAGCATAGCCTTGTTGTCTACGTACAGCACTGGAGGAGAACGAGGCGGCTCTCCAAGGTCAGTCAGCAGGTAGGTGAGCCAGCGAAGCTCCTGTGCAGCCATGGCCCCGGCGTAGATCTCAGCCTCACAACTGGAGCCGAGAACCGAAGACGAGCGAGTAGACCACCACGAGACAGAGCCGGAACCAAGGCTGAAGGTGTAACCCTGTGACGACCGCTGCGTAGCCTGGTCGTCAGCCCAAGAAGCGTCCGCGTGGCCGGTAAGGACCACTGGACTCCGCCCTCCAAGCACTAGCCCCATGCCTGACGTACTGCACAGGTAGCGCAATACCCTCTTCGCTGCAGCCATGTGCTCCGGTCTGTGTCTCCCAGGAGCAACATAGCGTGCAAGAATGCTCAGAGGGTATGCAAGGTCAGGTCGTGTGCAGGTCATCAGGTACATGAGGCAGCCAACAAGCTCCGCATACGGACCACTCGACTCTACGGACTCATCCGAAGGCAGAGCTGAGAGTGAGTGGCGAGTAGGCAGAGGAGTGGCCTGAGGCGAGGAGTACGTGAAGCCGAAGCGCTGAAGGACCTGCTGCACCATGTGTGACTGAGTCAAGGTAATGGTGCGGCGTGCTCTGTCCCGAGTGATCTGCAAGCCAAGGTAGCTGCGCAGTTCACCCAGGTCTGTGCACGTGTGTCTCTTCAACAGCTCGGACTTCACGTAGGCGAGTCCAGCAGTGTCCGCTGTGGCAAAGACCAGGTCGTCGACGTACACGAGGATGTAGAACGGCGGCAGGGAAGTGTCGGTGCGAAGAAACAGCGACGGGTCAGCAGTAGAAGGAGCAAACCCAAGAGCCGCAAGCGTAGTCCTCAGTGTGTTGTGCCACTCACGCGGTGCCTGGCGGAGACCGTAGACTGGCCGTCGGAGGCTCCACTGGGTGCCAGGAGGGAAAGTCCCAGTGAAGCCAGGTGGACGGCGAAGCCAGATCTCCTCGTGCAGGCTACCCTACAAGAACGCAGTGCTGAAGTCGAGAGAGTGAAGCTCGTAGTCGCGCTGAGCGGCTATGTGCAGCAGCACCCGAAGAGTAGTCATCTTCGGGGTGGGAGAGAAGGTCTGAAAGTAGTCAACTCCCTGCCGCTGACTGAAGCCACGAGCAACGTACCGTGCCTTGAAGACAGGTGGAGAGCCCGGCGGCCGCTTCACCCTGAAGATCCACATGCCACTGACGATGTTCGCCCCAGGAGGGGGAACCGCGTCAACGTAGGTGCCTGTGGACTTCCAGGAAGCCATCTCTGCATCCATAGCTGCCTGCCACTGAGAGGAGTAGGGACCCTCTACGGCCTCCGCGTAAGAACGCGGAGTCGGGATGTCTAGTGCATCCGGGTCTCCCTCAGGGGCAAGCAGTACAGACGCGAGATGAGGTGAAGCAGCCGCTAGACACTGTAACTCCTCCTGCCTGTCCTCTAGGACGTCCGTGCCAAGAGCACACTCACCCCCGACGGACGGAGGACAGACAGACGCAGACTCAGCAACAAGACTAGCAGCGTAGTCGAGACGACAGCGAGCAGCAAAGTCGACGAGCTCAGCGACTAGAGCAGACGCAGCAGTGGACTCAAAAGAGGGGTCAGTGACGACAGTGGGACTGGCAGCACGAAGAGAGTCCGACTCAGGGTCCGCAAGCGCAGGAAGAGAGGACTCAGGAGGAGAAGGCAAAGGGGCACGCAGAGGAGCAGTGGACGGACGTAAAGACATCCGGTGCGTGCCAGGGACAGGAGGAGGACGCTGACGCGAACTGCGACCACTAGCGCGAGCAGCACGAACAGGCGACGCGGGACGAGACGCAGGCTCACGACGCTCAGCAAGACCTCCAGTAGGACCAGTGTAAGGAGAGGGAGCAGGCAGTGGAGAGGAAGGCTCCAGTAGGGGCTGCGACTGGACAGGCGGTGGACCCTCTACTGGAGGAGAAAGACCAAGAACCTGCTGAAGGAGCGGAACGAAGTACGGCCGAGGCCGCGCGGCAGCTCCAGACTCAGCAGGGACAGCACCAGCACCCTCAGCGACAGCACCAGCGCCACCCACACCTCCAGCGGCAGGACCAACAGCAGCAGGCTCAGCACGAACGCCCTCAGCAGCTCCAGCTCCAGGAGGACCTGCAGGGCCAGCAGCTCCGGGACCGGCTGCACCCGCACCCTCGACGGTCGAAGAAGCTCCAGCTCCAGCTCCAGCAGCACCTCCAGACTCAGCAGCACGCCTCCAGCGGCGAGCGAACCACTCGCGCAGCTCCTGTGGAGAGAGGGGCTCCCGGCGAGACGCAGCAGCAGGAGAAACCCCAGGCTCAGCAGCTCCAGACGCAGCACCCCCAGGCTCAGCAGCTCCCAGCTCAGCACCCCCAGGCTCAGCAGCTCCCGACCCAGCACCCCCAGACCCAGCACCTCCAGGCACAGCACCCCCCGGCTCAGCACCCCCAGGCTCCGCACCCTCCGCAGTAGCACCCTCAGGCCGAGCACCCCCAGCAGTAGCACCCCCAGGCTCAGCACCCCCGCGCACAGCACCCCCAGAGTCAGCACCCCCAGGCTCAGCACCCGCAGCAGCACCAGAGTCACCAGTAACCTCGACCGGGTCAACGGCGTCTACCTGGGACACACCTGAGGGGGCAGGAACCTGAGGGGGGAGGGGGTCTACCGGGGGGGGAACCGGCACAAGGAAGTCCGGGGGAGGGGGGAGGGAAGGAGTGCGGTAGGGGAAGAGACGGTAGAAGGGGACTGACTCGTCGAACGTGACGTCCTGGGAGGACAGAACACGACGAGAGGAGGGGTGGTAAAACTGCCACCCTGGGGCGTCAGTGGGGAAGCCAAGGAAGACACAGGGAGCAGCACGAGGGGACAGCTTGTCCGCAGACAAGTCGCGGACAAACGCCCGAGATCCCCAGACACGGAACACAGACGCATCGCCAACCTTCCCCGTCCACAGCAAGGCTGGGGACATCGCTGGCCGAGAGACCCGGGGGTGAAGGTTGAGCTGATGCGCCGCGTACCTCACCGCAAACGGCCACAGAAAATGGGGGGCAGCCGCATGCATCATGGACGTACGAGCGACATCCATGACCATGCCAATGCGGCGCTCAGCAATCCCATTTTGCTGTGGTGAGTCCGGAAGCGTGAAGGTCTGGCGGATCCCCCGTGCACGACAGTAGTCTCGCAGAAGGCGAGAAGAGAACTCTCCGCCTCTGTCAGAGTGCAGACGCAGAACAGGAAAGTCCGAGCCGAAGCTCTTCCTGAGCTGGAGACGAGCCTCGCGGATCCAGTCGATCAGCACCTCAGTGACCGCACCCTTGCTGCGCAAGGGGAGGACTGTGGTGTAACGCGAGTAGTCGTCAACCACCAACAGGAAGTAGCGCTCGTAACCCTGCCCACGGACGGGGGCTGGGCCCCACACATCCATGTGAAGCGTCTACAGGGGAGCCTCTGTCGGGGGGAAGTGGGAGGAGTGAGGAGTAGCCCGGAGGCGACCCTCGACACAGGGGACACAGGAAGGTCCTGGCCCGGAGGGGAGAGGAGGGAGAGACTGGGGAAGACCAGAGACAAGGACACGGGAAGCCATGCTCCGAAGACGGGGCAAGGAGGGGTGGCCAAGACGGTGGTGCCACAGGAGAGTCTCGTGAGACAGGAGGCGACAAGAACAGGGGGCAGACTCAGGACCTGACCGGGACGCAGCAGCAAGTACCTGACCCGACGCAGCCACCTGACCAGACGCAGGGACAGGAGGAGACTCAACGGTCAGGGTGTAGAGACTCGACCCCGGCCGACGTGAGAACGTGGCCAGGTGTCGGCCTGTGCGAGCCTCCGTGCAGTGGGTCACCCTCTGACGCGCAGGAGTGAACTGGTGAACACCCCCATCCTGCAGGTCCGCTCCACTCACCAAGTTCGTAGAGAACGAGGGAAGGTACAGACCCGACAGGGTGCCCGAAGGGGCAGCCGGACACGGGAGGACAGTGGAGAAGTGAGACAGGACAGGACCCCCAGAGGGGTCAGCAAGGGAGACCGCAACCGGCCTGGCGAGCGGCGAAAGGGTAGTGCGGTCTCGAAAGAAGGAGCGAGAAGCTCCGGAGTCAAGTGTGAAAGTGAGGGAGGACGAGGACGACTCAGTACCTGAGAGCGCAGTCTCACCAGTACCTGAGAGCGCAGACGCACTGGCACCTAGAGCAGCAGCCTCACAAGCACCTAGCGCAGCAGTACCAATGCCCGGGTCGGGCTGAAAACACCGGTAACCCTCATTCTCCTCACTATAATCCACAACATACATAGCAGTAAGGATAGCATCAAAATCAAGATCAAAGATCGCTACACCAGCCCTGAGAAGCTCATCCCAGCGAGGGATCTCACTAGCCCCAGGGAACTGCTGACGCCAAGCGTCCGTCAGGCGGCCAAAGCAGCGCTGGGTGGCGTGGGCACCCCCACACTGCTCACCCGCGCGGTCGCCGGAACGAAGAACGTAGGTGCAGGGACCAGTACCCCCACCCCTCTGACGCCCAGCGTACCACTCACGAAGCTGCTGAGGCGAAGGGATGTCCCGCGAGCGCTGCTGCTGCTGCCGGTGCGAGCGCTGGCCACCACCACCGCCGCTACGCTGCTGGGTACCACCCCGACCAGCTCCACCTCCTCCACCACTACTGCCTCCTCCGCTGCCGCCTCCACTGCCTCCACCTCCGCCGCCTCCACCTCCGCCGCTGCCTCCACCACCACCGCTGGCACCACCACCACCGTCTCCGCCGCTGCTGCCGCCACCACCACCACCACCCCCGCCACTAGCCCCGCCGCCACCCCCACTCCCTCCGCCGCCACCGCCGCCACCGCCACCGCCCCCTCCAGCTCCACCCGCGCCCTTGCCCCCCTTGCCCTTGCTGGAGCGACGTCTCCCACTAGGGGCAGACGCCGCGCCGACCGACTCAAGACCAAGCAGGTCGGCAGCAGCAGCAGAGGCAACAGAGGGCAGCAAGGGGGAAGGAGAGCACCCCTCAAAGATGGGGGTGCGAGGGTCACCACGAGAAGCACCTACAGCGACTATGCTCTTCTCCGCTGCAAGGAGGGCCTTCTCGAGGAGGTCGACGGTGAGAGTGGTGGGACAGACTGCGAGAAAGTGGTCCCTGACGACGCGAAGGGAGTCAGGGAGGCGTGCGACTACGTAGTAGAGAGCGATGTACATGGGGGGGGGGTTCTTAGCGCAGAACTCAGCAGGAAGGGCGGCGCGGTAGCGAGTGTCACTAGTGCGGAGGTGCGTAATGAGGTCAGCGACAGTGGGAAAGGCAGAGAGGTCAGGAAAGAGGTAGGGAAGCATGAGACGGCTCAGTGCAGCAGTGGCAGGGGAGGAGTAGCGCGCAACTACAGCGTCGTACAAGGTCTGAGCACTCTTGTACTGACTAAAGTGCGCACGCTCAGAGGTAGGGAGGTGGCGACGCACAGCAAGACGTGCAGCAGCATCGCGGGTGGCCCACTTAGAGCGGACAGCGGGATCAGCATCAGCAGCAGGGGCAGGAGAGGCGCCAGAGGTGAGGTCAAAGAGAGAAAGGTCGTCAGCCCTGTCGCACTGTAAGAACAGCTGCAGGTCGTCTAACCAGACCTCAAAATCAATGGCGCGACCCTCAGCGTCAAAAGCTAGGACACTAGGGGTAGCCATGGTGACGACAGCGACGCAGTGCAAGCAGTAGGGAAAGAGCTCGCAGTGTCAGTGGGACAGTGCTCACCAGGCAGGGCAGGTCGTGCAGTCAGCAGAAAGGCGGCTCAGCGACCGGGCGGCTCGGGTGCACAGCTGCTCGGCTCCCGGGCGGCTCGGCGGCTGGGCGGCTCGGGCGCAGGGCGGCTCGGCTCCCGGGCGGCTCGGCGGCTGGGCAGCTCGGGTGCAGGGCGGCTCGGCTCCCGGGCGGCTCGGCGGCTGGGCGGCTCGGGTGCAGGGCGGCTCGGCTCCCGGGCGGCTCGGCGGCAGGGCGGCTCGGGTCCCGGGCGGCTCGACTGCTGGGGCGGCTCGGCCGGGAGATGCAGCGTCGGGCCGGCAGGTGCAGCGTCGGGCCGGCAGGTGCAGCGGCGGGCCGGCAGGTGCAAGTGGCGGGCCGTAAGAGGCGGCGGGCCGATGGGTGCAGCGGCGGGCCGGTAGGTGCAGCGGCGGGCCGGCAGGAGCAGCGGCGGGCCGGCAGGGTGCAGCGGCGGGCCGGCAGGAGCAGCGACGGGCCGGCAGGGTGCAGCGGCGGGCCGTAGAGTGTAGCGGCGGGGCCGTCGGCAGCAGAGGCGGGGCCGCGTCAGAGGAGGCGGCGTGGCCGCGTCAGGGGAGGCGGCGGGGCCGCGTCAATGGAGGCGGCGGGGCCGCGTCAGGGGAGGCGGCGGAGTCGCGTCAGGGGAGGCGGCGGGGCCTCGTCAGGGGAGGCGGCGGGGCCGCGTCAGGGGAGGCGGCGGGGCCGCGTCAAGGGAGGCGGCGGGGCCGCGTCAAGGGAGGCGGCAGGGCCGCGTCAGGGGAGGCGGCGGGGCCGCGTCAGGGGAGGCGGCGAGGCCGCGTCAAGGGAGGCGGCGGGGCCGCGTCAAGGGAGGCGGCGGGGCCGCGTTAAAAGAGGCGGCGGGGCCACGTCAAGGGAGGCGGCTGGGCCGCGTCAGGGGAGGCGGCAAAGCCGCGTCAGAGGAGGTGGCGGGGCCGCGAGTGAAAAGGCGACCCGAGGGGTCGCTAAAAAAAAAAGGGCGCGCCTCGGGGCGCGCGTCGGTGGGCCCAGACAACGGTCCTAAGGTAGGACCCGCTCTATACCATGTGAAAATAGGAAAACAGGAATGAATGAACTATGAATGAAAGCAGTACAAATATGAAACCCTAACTGGGTTGTACCCCCTATGGGATACCCCACTACAGCCTACACAGCAGTATAAGCTATAGATATGTTCTGACAAGAGGCGCTTAAGACTTATTATTCTCAACAGTAATGACAGTATTTGGACAGCATGATGTTTAATGTCGTATGGATGGTTGAATATCAGTTCTCGGTTTGAGCTTACTACTTGATTGCTAAAAACAATTTGAGGTGACCACGTATGAGCTTGTCGGATCTTCTTGTACCGCGGAGAACCATTCCATAGCTCAGGTGGCCTCGCTGGAACCCAACTGATGAAACACGCTGCGGCAACCAAAACAACTGAGAGATTTGCTCCAAACCCTTGTTTGGGGATTCGTTGTTGCACACGTGGCTACCATTTGCTCGAGTGGTTCTCAAATTCAGTGATAATTGCTCGAGTGGCCTCGCCAGGGGATTCTCAAAGTGTTTTTTAAATAATGAACATTACCCTTCAGGGGTATCTACCCTTGAAACTTCTGTATTGGTTTTTGCGCGATCTTTTCTATCCGAAATTTATGTTCATGACCCTATATGACCGCGCCTGATTGGACGCTCATATAATCGACCAATCCTGCGCGGCCATTAATGGTCGCGCGCATCATATTTTAATGCCTGATCATATATTTCCGCAGTTATAAACTGCAATGCCCTTAATGACCGCGCATGATTGGTCAATTATATGCACGGTGCCTTTTTTTGAATGGCGCGTCCAATCAGGCGCGGTCATATAGGGTCACGAACATAAATTTTGGATACTGAAGATCGCGCAGTAACCAGTACAGAAGTTTCAGGGATAGAAACCCGTGTAGGGTAATGTGACGGTTAAAAAAAGCCAGTGAGAATCCACTGGCAAGGCCACTCGAGCAATTATCACTGAATTTGAGAACCACGCGAGCAAATGGTAGCCACGTGGGCAACGCTGAATCTCCAAACAAGGGTTTGGAGCAATTCTCTCAAAACAACTCAATCCAAGCAGCCAGATTCGAGAGAATTTCTCCAGACCCGGAAACGGTGATTTGCCGTTGCACACGTGGCCTCGAATCGCTACCGTGGTCGGACAATTCGATGATAATTGCTCGAGTGGTCTTGCCAGAGGTTTCCTCTGGCTTTTTTTTTATCCGGCACATTACCCAAAACCGGTTTTTAGCCCTGCTTTTCTTACGCCGAAACAAAACCTCTGGCCAATTAGAGTCAAATTGAAACGCGCTCTGTAATTGGTCGCGCGTGTGGACAGTCGTGCAACTGAGTATATGATCGGGGATTCATATCTCTATGCGCGGATTGGTCAAGAATTGGACCGAAAATGAGCGAGACTGTTCGCCCAAGATGATCGTGTTGATTATTGTTGTGTATTCGAACGGTGACGTGGCCGCCCTCGCGCACGTCACCCAGCCGAAAATTTCGGGCAGAAAATCACACGCCACGTTTTTGCGGGAAGAGACACGAACGACGTAAGAAAAGCAGGGCTGAAAACCGGTTTTGGGTAATGTGCCGGATTAAAAAAAAAGCCAGAGGAAACCTCTGGCAAGACCACTCGAGCAATTATCATCGAATTGTCGGACCACGGTAGCAATTCGAGGCCACGTGTGCAACGGCAAATCACCGTTTCCGGGTCTGGAGAAATTCTCTCAGCCAGATTCACCACACCAGAATCGTGCAGGACAGATGCTATCGTGACGATCATCCAGCAAATACCTCACTATTGGAATGATGCGTATAGCAGACACTGCTACGTGACCAGGGTTTGTGAGACGCCACAGGGTTTTCAGGAAAGAATTTCTGCTGTCGCCCGGCAGCTGTGTGACGGAGACGCCATTGCGAGTCCATGTCTCCCTCTAAAAAACGAAGTAGACCGGCAGATTTGTGTCTCGATCAGGATGAGGAGGTCTGCATTGTCGACCCGGACCACAACATCCCTCATTCGCATGAACTGGAAACACCAGTTAAAGAATCTTGCGTCCGAGTTTTTTGGGACATTGAGAATTTAGGCATTCCAAGCAAATGCGAGACTGGATTCTTTGCTCGTCAACTAAAAAAAATAGGCGATTCGTACGGAGAAATTATTCAGTTTACGGCTTATGGGAAACAGGGAAGAATCGGCTCACGTGCACGCGAACTGCCAGCATGCGGTGTGAATTTCGTCAACGTTTCGCCAGGAAAGGAAATGGCAGACAAGGCCATAATCCTGGACATTACGGTATGTGTTTCGTTTTTGACACGAAAGGTCGACTCAGCAAAAAGCAAGCTAACGAGCAAGGGATTTCAACGACAGAACTGTTAAGCTGCAGGTATGATCTCTCATGCCTCTCTTGCAATGGGGTTGTACTAATGATTCGTTTAAACTCAGGTTGACTCGTTCATGCGTGGTGCTTATCACTGGTGACTCTGGCTTCGCTCCTCTTATATCCAGACTCCTTTCCCGGGGTGTCAAAACTGTCATAATTACCAGACTACCGGGATCATTGTCTCGCACATTGAAGCCGCAGCCTGTATCAACTTCCTTGCTAGAATCAGGAGCTGACATTCATGATTGGGATCAAGTGGTGCCATCTGAGTCTGCAAACTTCTCGTCAACATCAGGCCCCCCTTCGGCAGCCATGGTTGAGTCGCAACCGGTCGAGGCGAACGAAACATCACCTACCGACGCGTTGCATGAATGTAACACAGCAAGTCATTGTGTTGCAGAGCTTTCGTGGGCTGCTGTCAAGGAGCGTGCTCAGCAGGGGTTTACAAATGAGAGCTTCACTTTAAGTCTCCTGAAGTGCCAGGTGATGACTGTGCTTGCGGCTCATGGTCCTCTCTGCATTGAGAAATTTCTTCAGGCCTTCGCCACTCTAATGGGCAAGCCGTTTCAGCCGAAGGATTATGGGTTGAGACGCGTGAAAAAACTTCAAAATGTCCTTCCTGGTGTGGTGCAGCTGAATACGGCATGGTCACTGATTGAGAACCCTAAGCTGATTCCAGGAAACGGCGAACACAAGCTTTCGCAACAGAGGAGCTTGTGCCTCGTTTCTTCACCAAAAAACTTGAGAACCCTTGGGCTCATTCAGTCAAGATTGAGGCTGCTTGTGCACAAAGTGCTGGCAGTAATCGTGGTTGAAAATGGCGAGCCCTGGGTGCCTTTACAGGTGCTTCAAACAAGAGTGGAACAGAGACTTGGCCGGTCTCTTGATTCTGTTCTGACCAAGCATGGATATGGGGTTGAAGGGGAGATGCCTTTGGACTGGAGGTTTGTGGCAATGCTTCAGGATTTGTCTGATGTTGTTCATGTGCAATCGAACGAGACAGGGCATTTGCACGTCCGGACTACTGGATGGACAGGGGAAGCCCAGCTGGTCAAAGCTTGGGTGCTTCAAAATCCAATGTGGGACGGGTCTGTGTATGCAGAGTGTTAGCAACAGACCCTGTACCTCTAAACAGAAAAACATTGACTCCAGCCTTTCTGTTTTTGTGCATGTACGTAGTCACGTTTCATCTGAATGCAGAACATTTTGGGGCACTGTGCTGTAAGATTCCGCCACAATTGTTCTGGTCAAACTGCTGGTAACACAACCATGATGGAGGTTCTTAACCATGATACGGTACAAGAACCTCGCACTTTCTGCTGCCTATTCTCCATTTTAGAGGCCATCCATACCACCGACTTGCTCTGAGAATTATTTAAGGTATAATTACATTTGGAAAGTTGGCTATTTGAATCTAATGTGGAAACATGCATACACACTGAATGTTTACATAGAATGGTACCGGAACCTAATCTCTAAGCATGGTTGTATCTACCGTACTAGATTTTATTACTCCCCTGCGTATAGAGTAATACAAGGTGAGAACATATCGGAAGAAAGCACTTGTGAGTCACTGGTGAGTAATTGGGAGTCCTGCCCTGACTGGTGAAGTGAGCGTCAGCTGAAGGGTGCTACAGTGCACGATGTCAGGAATCCCCAAGGCACATACCATATGGGTGAGCTTCTCAAGCCTTCTCATCACTGCTCTGTCAGGGACAACGACTGTTCTGGTTAGTGACCTCGAGGGCAGTTTCTCGAGCGTAGTTCTGTCGAAGTCACTGCAAACGATCCCCGTTCGTATTTTTAGGAATCCTTCAAGCGCGTCGGAAGAGCCGAGTCGCTGATCCTTTTGATTCCTCCATCTCGTGTTCTGCCGGAAGAGTTAATTTCTCCTAGTCTTGAATATTTTTCATTAGGTTTCGACAGCACAACCATGTACGGTTTTGAGGCTCTCACGTTCAACATTAACGATGGTTACCTGGAGGCGATCGTGCGAGGGTACCGGTCAGGGCTGCTGACAGCCGCTGATTACAACAACCTGTGCCAGTGCGAGACGCTAGACGACATTAAGCTCCACCTCACGGGGACGGACTATGGAGGCTTTTTACAAAACGGTTAGCACGCTTGCCTTTCTTATTTCTTGCAGATCACACCGCTGATTATTTCAAATGGGAAGAGGCTGATCCATATTTTGTTGCTCGGACCCCGCTGATCAAAACGCCGCAAATAACTAGTTGTTCTTTTCTCACTGACAGATGTTGATCTTGAATAGTGTCGAGTCAATGTCTCTGCTATCGGCTGTTTCCTTTTCCCAGAGCCGTCTCCGCTGCATACGACGACTATCGTCGACAAGTGCACGCAGAAGCTGGTGGACGAATTCGACCACATGCGCTGCCAGGCCACCGAGCCTCTCTCCACCTTCCTCGACTACATCACGTGAGGCTGCCTCGGTGCTTTCTTCCAAACATTTTTCTTCTCTGTACGGCGTTCTTACCCTAGACCCACAGCAATCTGTCTTTCTGGCTAACGTAACGGCTTTTAAATGCTTTGGATTACGGGACGTCATTCAGCAACCTGGTTTACCGTACACATTACTGAGATGTTTATTCTGCTCGGCCAGCTGTTAAAGGCGAAGATCCGATGCTCCTCGGCTTTGGCCGATGCACAACTGCTGAGTGTTCGGCAAGCGTGCACCCCGCGGATCAGATAACAACCGTGTTCTAAAGTACCCGTTATAATGATTATGTCTATCCCGTATGCCTCGCCGTTTCCCGTGCTACGCTGAGCAGTTACGGCCACATGATCGACAACGTGGTGCTCATTGTGAGCGGTGCGCTACACGAGAGGGACGTGCACGAGCTGCTGGAGAAATGCCACCCGCTCGGCATGTTTGACAGGTAACCAGAGAGCTGAGGGTTACCAGGGATTGGAAGGTAACGTGGGGTTGGAAGGTAACCTGGGATTGGAAGGTAACCTGGGGTTGGAAGGTAACCTGGGATTGGAAGGTAACCTGGGATTGGAGGGTAACCGAGGATGTGAGGGTAGCCAACAGTCAGAGGTTAACCAGAGATCAAAGGTTAACAAGGGATCGGAAGGTAGCCGGGGATTTGAGGGTAACCAGGAGGCTCAACAAGATTGGAGAATGACCAAAGATTGAAGGGTATTCACGGATTGGACCAGCCCTGTATGTCAAGTTTCGAGATGCTACTTCCGTTTTTTTCTGAATGGATCTTTTACTGATGCCTAACAAAAGCGCTCTTCGCTCTTTCCGTTTGCAGCATCGCTACCCTAGCTGTTGCTCAGAACATGAGGGAGCTGTACCGCCTGGTGCTGGTGGACACACCCCTTGCTCCCTACTTCTCTGAATGCATCACCTCTGAGGTGGGTATCGCATGGAAGGAATTTGCAGTCCAAGCCAAGCGTTCCTGAGGACGGTATCAGCAGCTAGCAAACTGCTGTAGGCTGCGAGCCTGCATGTTTGTCTCTCTTGAACGCGCTTCTGACTCTCCCACGGCACATCATACCTCTGTGTTCTTCGTCCTGTGCAATTATCTTTATCCGTCTACTTGCTCTGATTCTCTTTTCTTACCTTTGTTTACAGGATCTGGACGACATGAACATTGAGATCATGCGGAACACCCTTTACAAGGCGTACCTTGAGGACTTCTACAAGTTCTGCAAGGTGTGTAGAACGAATGTGCATAATGCTGCAAGGCACACGCAGACTGTTGGCTGATTTGCACTTTGCCCCTAAGTCATTGCTGAGACGGTGTTCTGGATGCAGTGGTGCTATTTATGTTCATTTTTCTTGGACCGTTGCCTTTGCCTTGCATTTGATTCTTTTCCTTTCACCAGCGTGTGGGGGGGGCAACTGCAGAGATCATGTGTGACCTTCTTGCCTTCGAGGCAGACAGACGTGCTGTCAGCATCACCATCAACAGGTGGGACTGCAAGCACAAACATGACCACTATGTAGTAGGTTGTGGTTTGTTGCCATTTGACTGCATTTTTGCTGGAGCAAGCTCAAATCCATGAAGTTTCCCCTTGTGTCATTGAGCAGTATTGGCACTGAGCTCACTCGAGATGACCGAAGAAAGCTCTACTCCAACTTTGGCCTCCTGTAAGACTTCAAGTCAAAGCAATGCTTTTTTT
The DNA here is from genome assembly GCA_948144175.1 of Closterium sp. NIES-65. Taxonomy (NCBI): domain Eukaryota; kingdom Viridiplantae; phylum Streptophyta; class Zygnematophyceae; order Desmidiales; family Closteriaceae; genus Closterium; species Closterium sp. NIES-65. Next base: position 1,463,432 of record CANXME010000053.1, on the reverse strand, counting down.
CTTCGCCCAAAGCTATTCCTCTCGCTTTCATTCTTGAACCTGTACATATCATATTCCCCTCCATGGACATCTTAAAATTTGCATTGATGATTGGATTTTTTGCTGCATGTCCCCCATTCTTGTTCCCATCGCTGCCTTCCGTGCATCCAGTTACCCGTATGGTCATGAAGAGCTTGCTATCTGCGAAGATTTTGATCAGGTATGCAAAATGCTGCTCCTTGGTACTGATTGTTCTGTGTGGCATTGAGTGCAGAACTTATGCAATTTTGCTTGCCCACCTTCCCTACCTTCTACTCACTGACGACTGTAACCCTTCGTCCTCGGCCTCCTACTCCCTTACCCCGTGAGCAGGTGCGGGCAGCCATGGAGAAGTACCCTCCGTATGCGGCCATCTTTGCCAAGCTGTCATTTGGGGAGAGCCAGATGCTGGACAAGGCGTTCTACGAGGAGGAGGTCAAGCGCCTCACACTCTCGTTTGACCAGCAGGTGTGTGCCCCCAGGCGCTGCAGGCTCGCGTGCCACTTCCACCTCTTTTATATGCGATGTGTGCGTAACTTGTGCTTGAGATTGGTGCTTTTTTTCTTGCCTTTCTCACTTCCGCTATTGTTTCGTCTCCCTCCCCCCTCCCCCCTCCTCGCCCTCCTTTCCTTTCTTGCAACTCCCTCCAGTTCCACTATGGTGTGTTCTTCGCCTATGCCCGGTTGAGGGAGCAAGAGATTCGCAACCTGATGTGGATATCGGAGTGTGTGGCTCAGAATCAGAAGTCTCGCATTCACGACGGCATTGTCTTCATATTCTGATCCCTGTCGTGCCGGTATCTGTACTCCAGCTACATGGCCCCATATTCAGTGACACGGCATCATTTGCAGCACTTGGAGAGCAGTAGTCCTTTATTGACAAAAGTAGGCAGGCACTGAGATAATGATACTAGCTTGTGACTTCAGTGTTGGAATGTACGTATATAAATCTTGCTAGAAAGGCTTAGTGCCGGCGTAGGGGAAACGCGTTTGTAGAAAGAACAAGATAGAAAATCTTGCATTGATCATTGAAAAGTAGAATGATGACACAATAACGACTCAATGATGATGAAGTGACAGAGCATGGTATATATGCATTCGGCTACCCCTCCTAGGGTGATCCATTCACACCAATAATGGTCTACCAATAATTGTACCATCTACCCTCCAATATGGTGGGCTCCAATAATTGTGGCCCTATAATGATTATGACAATTATTGTAGGACCTGGAGGCTTATAATGAAGACTACACTAAAACCAAACAGCACACTGGTATACACTATTCGTTATACTGTATTCAGATTTCCAACAAATCTCATACGATACCCCCTCCCATGTGCTGTCCTGTGCTGCGCTTCCCAAGTTACTCAAGCGGGTTCTTTCTGGCCTCTATGCAACAGGACAAGATACACATATAGTTCAATCAACAACTGGAAAACAGTTTTATATTCCACAATTTAATGCCACTGCTCTTTGGATTGGGCGCATGAAGTATGTGTCAGAAACTAATGAGTAGGAATGCGTGCATTAATATGAATATTTTAAAAAGCTGTAGCGCTTTTCGAAATTTTGTATTTTAAAAAGCGATGCTGTTTGTAATGTAGGAGTGAAAAGAGTCGAATCGTGGGTTGGATGTCATTTCCCTCCACCTACGTCTCTCATTTTCAAACGGTTTAGCACATTTTCCCGCCCACCCACCTCTTGGAAAAGCGACAACTGTAGTAAGAGCGTATTCCTACAGCCTCCTATCAAGGCCACCTCCTATCAAGATAGTACTTTTGCCTGGGAAAAGTAACGAGAGGTTTCGGGTTTAGGGAATTTTTCAGTGTGAGCTTGATAGGAGGTCAGATTGATAGGAGGATAGGAATACGCCCTAAGATGTCAGCATTGTAGTATGTTAGAACTGCTTGGTGTTACGAATAGTGGTTAATGAAAAACACTGTTGCGCACTCCTCACCGTAGCAAAGTCGAAGCACGCACTATCGAGAGTGAAGACGAAAAGGCAGAAGAAAGGCGAAGGGACAGACGGTTACGAGGAGCATCTGAACCGTCGGGCAGACAGCATCAGGCAGCAGCAGTGGCGAGGATTCTGCCCAAACAGTTACGTAACCACTCGGAGTCGCACGGTTGGATTTCGCTGCAATAAGGGAATGTACCCCTTAGAGTAAATGGCTAGTTAGGTCGTTTCGAATTCCCCAGTACTCATATTTATATTCCTTGTACTGCACGTGTTTATTATCTCAAGCATTTACATTCACTCTGCTATTGAGGTCAAGGGCCCACCAACATCACTTCTCTGCGTGCGAACCTTACTGAGTAGATCCTAGGCCACGATCAACTTCTGATCATAACATGTTATGAGAGCGACTCAGGAATCCTTCGCACCGCCATCTCCGAAATCTGCGACATTCGGAAAGTGGCGTCCGGCACACGATCACGTGTAAGAATGGCCGGAGGATCTGGAGGTCAGACGAATCTGACGGCTGAAGCGCAGCCCAACCCGGCTGCGACAAACGAGGAAACGACGACGATTCCTTCCGCCGTCCTCGCACAACTGCTTCAGCGACTCACGAGCATGGAGCAAGGGCTCCAGACATTGCGGAATGGCGATGCGGGAACCTCTTCCCAACCCACTCAACCGGCCTCAAACGACCAGAATTCCGCCCCGCAAGGCTTCTCTCTCGATACGAATGGCTCAACCCCCAAGACTTACTGTCCCAGCGATGAAGGAATTCTCTCAGCGCAATCAAGGTTTTTGAGCATATCAAAAATAAAGACAAGTGCGTGCTTTGACGGCAGAGACTTCTATACCTGGAGCTTTGAGCTGGAGCTGCTACTGCAAAACGCGCAGATTTATCATTATTTCGACGGAAGCTACTCGGGGCCTACGGAAGATACTGATGACGCAAAAACCAAGTACTACAACGAGTCCCTGATGGCGTATGGGGTTCTTCTGCGGAACATGTCGCCGACGGAGCAATTGAGCATTCGCTCATACAAGACCTCCCCTGCTCCAGCTTGTCAGAATATTATAGCTTATGCTTTTGTGTAGGCTGTAGTGGCGTAGCCTATATGGGGTAAAACCCAATTAGGGTTAGTACTTGTGTCAGAATAATATATAACTCTATATATTGTTTTGTAACTGCCTATAGTGTAGAATACTGTAGTCATATAACTTTCTGTTTGGTGGTGCACCTTTCTTCATTCTTGCCTATTTGTACTTCTCGCTCTATAGTGAACCTCCTCTTTTTGGCTTGCACTTTTCTCTCGTCACTCTCGCCTACGTCAAACCCTAGGCCTCAACTACTATTCTTGATATGGTACAGAGCACGTCACATCCTGGCCTGCCTTATTTTTTAACTACGCCATGGGCCCACCGCGTATTCCTCGTTTCGTGGCTCCCGTCGCGCCCTTAGTTGCGACTGACGTGATGGGCGCGACGGCGAGCTGCCTACTATCGTGGCGACGAGTTGGGCGGCTCGTTCTGCCCTGTTGCTCCGTCGCCCTGTCACCCGCCCCGCGCTACCCGCCTTGTCCCGAGCTGCCCCGCCCCTTGTCCCGTTACGAGCTGCCACAGCCACACACATCCGCGCGCAGCTGCGTACGGCCGATTGCAGCTGCGCACAGCCGCGCGCAGCCGCGTATGGCCGCTCCCCTGCCCCGCACCTGCTGCTCGTGCGCCAGTGAAATGCGGGGGGAAGGGTGTGGGGTTGGCGCGTGGGTGACACTGCACCTGCCGTCGCTGTTCACCTTTTCCTCCCTCTCACTGTACCCGTGGGGGGAGGGGGAGTGTGAGAGGGTGGCGAGAGAGATTCTGCAATGCCAGCAGCCGCCCCTCCTCTCTCTCTCACTACCGCTCGTGCTGCTGTGGGGGGGAGGGTGAGAGAGGGTGGCGGAAGACAGCCGGGTATTTGCTGCTGTCGCCCGTTGCTGCCGTAGCACCTCCAGCTGCCGCCCCTGCTACCACCTGCCTTTTCTACCTTTGCTTTTGCTACCTGCTGCTGGGGCCTGCAGGTGCTGCCGTCGAGCCGCTGCTGTCCTGCTGCATGTTGCAGCCACAGAGCCTGCTCCTCAGGCGACCTGCTGCCCCAACACCTGCTACTGTTTCTACCTTGGTCAAGGGGTTGGTACAGTTGGATCTGCCATCACTGCACCGGTTGCCACTGCACTTGCCTGTTGCTGTGATTTCCGCTGCGGCCTATCTGGTGTACCCCATTATGGGGGCGTTGACTGCACATTCTTCCCTACAGGCACTTATGGGGGCGTGTCAGAATAATATATAACTCTATATATTGTTTTGTAACTGCCTATAGTGTAGAATACTGTAGTCATATAACTTTCTGTTTGGTGGTGCACCTTTCTTCATTCTTGCCTATTTGTACTTCTCGCTCTGTAGTGAACCTCCTCTTTTTGGCTTGCACTTTTCTCTCGTCACTCTCGCCTACGTCAAACCCTAGGCCTCAACTACTATTCTTCATAACTTGTACCCAACTCTTTCATAGTGCATTCATTCTCGTTCATTTTCACATGGTTTCAGAGCACATATGCTCCTGGCCTGTGGGCCCTACTACTGCTTCCGCTGCTACTCGATCTGTCGCACGCCCCGTGGCGTGCGTCCTATTGCGCGCGGCGATTTTCTCTCTGGCGCGCGCCCCGAGGCACGCGACCCCGTTCCTTCTAGGCGCGCCACTCCCCGCTACCCCGTCGCGGCGCCAAGAGGAGCCGCGCGCGACCCCTCGCTGCCCCGTCGCGGCCCCATCTCGTCGCGCCGCCCTAGCGGCCGCGTCGCGCCGCCCTCGCGGCCCCGATCCGCCGCCCTAGCGGCCCCGTCACCTACCCCTACGGCCCCGGCGCCGCCCATCCCGGCCCCGGCTCCGCCCTTCCTGGCCCCGGCGCCACCTCGGCTGGCCCCGTCGCCTACCCCGGCGACCCCGACGCCGCCCTTCCCGACCCGGCCCCGCCTCTGCTGGCCCCGTCGCCTATCCCTATGGCCCCGGCGCTGCCCTTCCCGGCCCCGGCGCCACCTCTGCTGGCCCCGACGCCGCCCTTACCGGCCCCGGCGCCGCCTCTACTGGCCCCGTCGCCTACCTCTACGGCCCCGGCGCCGCCCTTCCCAGCCCCGACGCCGCCTCTGCTGGCCCCGTCACCTACCATGCGGCCCCGGCGCCACCTCTGCTGGCCCCGTCGCCGCTCCACCCGGCCCCGCCGCCGTCCCCAAGCGGCCCCGCCGTCACCACCGAGCCGCCGGCGCCGCCGAGCTGCTACCGAGCCGCCCGAGCCACCCGAGCCGCCCGAGCCGCAGCGCCACCTGAGCCGCCCAAGCCGCCGGGTCGCCGAGCCGCCGAGCTGCAGTTGCTGCCGGGCGCCGTACCGCCGAGCCGCCTGAGCCGCCCGAGCCGCCGAGTCGCTGAGCCGCAGTTGCCGCCGAGCCGCCCGAGTCGCCCGAGCCGCCGAGCCGCAGTTGCTGCCGAGCCGCCGTGCCGCCGAGCCGCCCGAGCCGCCCGCACCGCCGAGTCGCCGAGTCGCCGAGCCTGCTCTTCCCACCACTGGTGAGCCCCTGCCCTGCTAGCGCGCTGCCCGCCGCCTGCTTGCCTGCCTGCCTGCCTTTCGGCCTGCCCTACTGCCTGCCTTACAGCTGCTACTCTTGCTCCTACTTCTACTGGCGGAGCCAGATGCAGCCCCAGCGACGTCCGCGTGAGTCCCTCACGCCCCAGCAGCTGCGTGAGTGGTACGCTGGTTGGGGTTGTAGGGGTGGCCGCGCTGCTACTGCTACCACTACTGCTGCTACTACTACTCGCGGCGGCCAGATGCAGCTCCAGCGACGCCCACGCGCGTCTCTCACGCCCCAGCAGCTTCGTGAGAGGTACGCTCAGAGTAGAGGGTCTCTCAGTTCTGTTCGCTGCTCTTACGTGATTCGCACTGATGCTCGGACTGGTCAGCCTTGTGGGACACCTATTCACACACAGTCCCGCTGCTTCGCCCGTCTGAGCGACGCCTGGCGTACCGAGTTCGGCGACGAGGCTGAGCTCCCCGATTGGGTGGAGTTGCTTAGGCAGAGGGTAGATGTATTTGCTCTTGACTATGATGCTTTTCTCACTGCCATGTATACATTGCCTACTAGTGCTGACCGTGCCGGTCACCTGTGCGTACCGCCTGACCCGGGTATAGAGCCTGCTGCTCTAGCTGCTGGTGAGGCTGCTGCTCTGGGTGCTAGTGAGTCTCCTGCTCCAGGTACAGGTGCGGCTGCTGCTCTAGGTGCTAGTGAGTCTGCTTCCTCAGGTGCGGGTGAGTCTGCTCTCTCAGGTACCGCGCCGGCTCCGGCCTCTCACACCTTCACTCTTGACTCGGGGGCTTCCCGCTCCTTCTTTCGAGACCGCACCACACTCACGCCGCTTGGTCGGCCATTTGCAGTCTCTCTGGCAGACTCCTCTAGTGGTCCTGTCCTTGCTCACTTCTCCAGTGTCCTCCCGTGTCCGGCGGCCCCCTCTGGCACCCTGTCTGGTCTTTACCTCCCCTCGTTCTCTACAAACTTGGTGAGTGGTGCTGACTTACAGGATGCGGGGGTTCACCAGTTCACTCCTGCGAGTCAGCGGGTGACCCACTGCACAGACGCTCGGACAGGCCGACACCTGGCCACGTTTACACGTCGGCCGGGGTCGAGCCTGTACACGCTGACCACTGCGTCTCCTCCAGTCACTGCGTCTGGTCAGGTAGCTGCGTCGGGTCAGGTGTTTGCTGCAGCGTCCAGGTCTGGTCCTGAGTCTGCCCCCTGCTCGTGTCGTCTCCTGTCTCACGAGACTCTCCTCTGGCACCACCGCCTTGGTCACCCCTCCCTGCTTCGTCTCCGAAGCATGGCCTCCCGTGTCCTTGTCTCTGGTCTTCCCCGGTCCCTCCCTCCCCTTCCTCCGGGGCCTGGCCCTACCTGTGTCCCCTGTGTCGAGGGGCGGCAGCGGGCTGCCCCTCACTCCTCTCAACTTCCTCCGACAGAGGCCCCACTGCAGACGCTTCACATGGACGTGTGGGGCCCGGCCCGCGTCCGTGGACAGGGTCACGAGCGCTACTTCCTGCTGGTGGTTGACGACTACTCGCGTTACACCACAGTCTTCCCCTTGCGCAGCAAGGGTGATGTCACTGAGGTGTTGATCGACTGGATCCGCGCAGCTCGTCTCCAGCTCAGGCGGAGCTTCGGCTCGGACTTTCTTGTTCTGCGTCTGCACTCTGACAGAGGCGGAGAGTTCTCCTCTGGCCTTCTGCAAGCCTACTGTCGTGCACGAGGCATCCGCTAGACCTTCACACTTCCGGACTCTCCACAGTAAAATGGGATTGCTGAGCGCCGCATTGGCATGGTCATGGATGTCGCTCGTACGTCCATGATGCATGCGGCTGCCCCCCGTTTTCTGTGGCCGTTTGCGGTCCGGTACGCGGCGCATCAGATCAACCTTCAGCCCAGGGTCTCCATGCCGGAGACCTCCCCAGCTTTGCTGTGGACGGGGAAGGTTGGCGATGCGTCTGCGTTCCGTGTCTCGGGATCTCGGGCGTTTGTCCGCGACTTGTCTGCGGACAAGCTGTCCCCTCGTGCTGCTCCCTGCGTCTTCCTGGGTTTCCCCTCTTACGCGCCAGGGTGGCAGTTCTACCACCCCACCTCTCGCCGTGTTCTGTCCTCCCAGGACGTCACGTTCGACGAGTCGGTCCCCTACTACCGTCTCTTCCCCTACCGCACTCCGTCCCTCCCCCCGCCACCGCTCTTCCTTGTGCCAGGTCCCCCCCCGGTAGACCCCCTCCCCCCTCAGGGTCCTGCCCTTTCAGGTGTGTCCCAGGAAGACGCTGTTGAGCCTGTCGAGGTCGCTAGTGACTCTGGTGCTGCTGAGGGTGCTGAGCCTGGGGGTGCTGACTCTGGGGGTGCTGAGCGTGTGGGTGCTAGGCTTGGGGGTGCTGAGCCTGGGGGTGCTGAGCTTGGGATTGCTGAGCCTGGGAGTGCTGAGCCTGGGGGTGCTGAGCCTGGGGGTACTGAGCCTGGGGGTACTACGCCTGGAGGTGCTGAGCCTGGAGGTGCTGAGCCTGAGGGAGCTGGGCCTGCTCGTGTGGCGTCTGGCAGTGCTGTGCCTGGCGGTTCTCCGGGTGCTTCGTCTCGCCGGGAGCCACTCTCTCCACAGGAGCTGCGTGAGTGGTTTGCCCGGCGCTGGAGGCGAGCTGCTGGAGCTGGAGGTGCTGCGGCTACTAGAGGTTCTGCTGCTGCTGAGGGTGCTGGTGCCGCGGGTCCCGGAGCTGCTCGTACTGGGAGTACTGGAGCTGCTGGGCCTGCGGGTACTTCTGGAGTTTGAGTTGCTGCGGGTGTTGGCGCGGAGGCTACTGCTGTCGGTCCTGGAGGCGGTCCTGCTGGGAGTGCTACTGGTGCTGCTGGAGGTACTGGAGCTGGAGGTCCTGCTGGTGCTGGTGCTGCCGCTGGGGGTACTGGTGCTGTCCCTGCTGTGTCTAGAGTCGCTGCGCGGACTCGGCCGTACTTCGTTCCGCTCCTTCAGCAGGTTCTTGGTCTCCCGCCTTCTACTGGTCCTCCTCCTCCCTTCGAGTGTCCACAACCTGTCCCGTCACAGTTACAATTACAGCCGACCTCCACCGTTCCCTCCAGCTCCACCAGCGCCCTTGCCCCCCTTGCCCTTGCCAGAGCGGCGTCTCCCACTAGGGGCAGACGCCGCGCCAACCGACTCGAGACCAAGCAGGTCGGCAGCAGCAGCAGAGGCAACAGAGGGCAGGAGGGGGGAAGGAGAGCACCCCTCAAAGATGGGGGTGCGAGGGTCACCACGAGAAGCTCCTACAGCGACGATGCTCTTCTCCGCCGCGAGGAGGGCCTTCTCGAGGACGTCGACGGTGAGGGTGGTGGGATAGACTGCGAGAAAGTGGTCCCTGACTACGCGAAGGGAGTCAGGGAGGCGCGCGACTACGTAGTAGAGAGTGATGTACATGGGGGGGGGGTTCTTAGCGCAGAACTCAGCAGGAAGGGCGGCGCGGTAGCGAGTGTCACTAGTGCGGAGGTGCGTAATGAGGTCAGCAACAGTGGGAAAGGCAGAGAGGTCAGGAAAGAGGTAGGGAAGCATGAGACGGCTCAGTGCAGCAGTGGCAGGGGAGGAGTAGCGCGCAACTACAGCGTCGTACAAGGTCTGAGCACTCTTGTACTGACTAAAGTGCGCGCGCTCAGAGGTAGGGAGGTGGCGACGCACAGCAAGACGTGCAGCAGCATCGCGGGTGGCCCACTGAGAGCGCACAGTGGGATCAGCATCAGCAGCAGGGGCAGGAGAGGCGCCAGAAGTGAGGTCAAAGAGAGAGAGGCCGTCTGCCCTATCGCACTGTAAAAACAACTGCAGGTCGTCTACCTAGACCTCAAAGTCAATGGCGCGACCCTCAGCGTCAAAAGCTAGGACACTAGGGGTAGCCATGACGACGACAGCGAAGCAGTGCAAGCAGTAGGGGAAGAGCACGCAGTGTTAGCGGTACTGTGCTCACCGGGCAGGGCAGGTCGGGCAGCTCTGCAGAAGGGCGGCTCGGCGACTCAGCGACTCGGCTACTGGGCGGCTCGGCTCCCGGGCGGCTCGGCGACAGAGTGGCTCGGGTGCAGGGCGGCTCGGGTGCACTACTGCTCGGTGGTCCGGCGGCTCGCCTGCTGCAGGTGAGTGGCTCGGCTGCTGCAGGTGGGCGGCTCGGCTGCTGCAGGCTGGCGGCTCGGCTGCCGCAGTTGGGCGGCGCGAGAGGAAGGGGGGCGGCGGGGCCGGGTGGCAGGGACGGCGAAGGGCCGCAGTAGAGGCGGCCGTAGAGCCGCAGGTAGGAGGCGGCGGGGCCGCGCAAGGGCGGGGTGGCCGCGAGTGACGGCGGCGGGGCCGCGTCGGAACGGGCGGCGGGGCCGCGTCTGAGTAGGCGGCGGGGCCGCATCGGAGGGGAGGGTGGCGGGGCCGCGGCTCAGCAGGCGGCGGGGCCGCGTCGGAGCGGGCGGCGGGGCCGCGGCTGAGCAGGCGGCGGGGCTGCGCCTGAGTGGGCGACGGGGCCGCGGCTGAGGAGGCGGCGGGGCCGCGTCAGAGCAGGCGGCGGGGCCGCTTCGTAGCGGGCGGCGGGGCCGCGGCTGAGCAGGCGGCGGGGCCGCGTCCGAGTGGGCGGCGGGGCCGCGTCGGAGCCAGCAGCGGGGCCGCGGCTGAGTAGGCGGCGGGGCCGCGTCTGAGCAAGCTGCGGGGCCGCGTCTGAGCAGGCAGCGGGGCCGCGTCGGAGCGGGCGGCGGGGCCGCGTTTGAAGGGGCGGGCGGGGCCGCGTCCGAAGTGGGCGGCGGGGCCGCGTCTGAAATGGCGGCGGGGCCGCGTTCGAAAAGGGGTGGCGAGGCCGCGTCTGAAAGGGCAGCGGAGCCGCGAGGGAAGGGCGACACGGAGGGTCGCTCGAGAGAGAGAAAAAAAAGGTTAGCGCGCCTCGAGGCGCGCTTCGGTGGGCCCTAGGCGAAGTTCCCACAGGGAACCCGCTCTATACCATGTGAGAATACTAGAACAGGAATGGAATGACTAAGTGAAAGTTGGGTACAAATGCAAACCCTAGAGAGCTGTACCCCATATGTGCTACCCCACTATAGCCTACAACAGCTATGTCATATATATCTGACAGTTTTCAACTAAGAAAGGTTAGAAGGATTTATCCGAGGCCGATTCGGCTTCTCTTGGGCCTGGAACCTTCCACTAAGCCTTTGCAGCTGTGTAGGCTTCATCTTTGGGGAACAGGGAGCCTTTAAACAGTGCTGCTGGGAGAGAATATTAACTCCTCGGAACGCTCGACCCGTATTAGCGCTCTGGAGTAGCGTCCCCATAATACCCGGTACCGGTTTAATTTCTGACTCTCCCTTAATAAAGGCTTGAAACCCACGAGAAGTAATATTCTTACTTGTCGGGGTATACGGCTGGAGTTTCCCGGTCTTGTTTCGCGGTCCTCCATTAGTCTTGGCGATTTCCCCTGGTGCCGGCTGGTCGAGACGTTTCAAATTTGCGCCACCATATTCTCCTTTTTTCGCCTCTCCGAAGTTGCCACGTTGTCCGTTTTCTGATTCGGGGGTGCCGCACTGTTCTTGTCCTTCAGCTCCGCACACCTTCTCTCCATTTTCCAACACGCCAAGATACGATGTCCTGTAGCGCCGCAAAATTTGCACGTCTCATTATTTGCTAGCCGCTGCTCCACATCGCCCTCGTCATTCTCCATCGGGTCGGCAGTCGTGGGTGGTGCCAATCGCCCCATGCCACTAGTTGGCTTGTTGCGTCGTGTTCCGTAGTAGCTATGATAAAACTGAAACGAGAAAATGAATGCACTATGAAAGAGTTGGGTACAAGTACTAACCCTAATTGGGTTGTACCCTATATGGGCTACCCCACTACAACCTACATAAAAGCAAAAGCTATAATGTTCTGACACACCCCCATAGGCAAAGTGGGGGAGTACAAGGGGTCATAAGACCATTCAAGCAAAGCAAAGCAAAGCAAGCTCAGGGTGGATCACAAAGTCACCACACATTCCGAGCACAAGGTCAAGGCCACAAGGCCAGTTCACAGGCAGGAGTACATATATATATAAAAGGCTAGACAAGCAAGAGCAGGTGTATATATATATGTAACAGTACAAGTAAGGTCAAGAGGTGAGCAAGTGAGGCAAGGCAGGCACAAGACCCGGCAGAGTACAGAAGCGCTGATGATCACAAGCCGCAAGTGCCTTGGTGAAGATATCAGCAGTGTTGGCCTCAGAGGCCACGTACTCAAGACGCAGCTGACCACGCTGCTGCAGCTCACGAGCAAGGAATTAGCGAAGAGCAATGTGCTTCGTTCTGTGCTCCAGTCTGTGCTCTCGACACAAGGCCAGCATGGCCTTGTTGTCTACGTACAGCACTGGAGGAGAACGTGGCGGCTCTCTGAGGTCAGTCAACAGGTAGGTGAGCCAGCAAAGCTCCTGTGCAGCCATGGCCCTGGCGTAGATCTCAGCCTCACAACTGGAGCCGAGAAAAGAAGACGAGTGGGTAGCCCGCCACGAAACAGAGCCAGAACCAAGGCTGAAGGTGTAACCCTGTGACGACCGATGCGTAGCCTGGTCGTCAGCCCAAGAAGCGTCTGCGTGCCCAGTGAGGACCACTGGACTCTGCCCTCCAAGCACAAGCCCCATGCCCGACGTACTGCACAAGTAGCGCAACACCCTCTTCGCTACAGCCATGTGCTCCGGTCTGTGGCTCCCAGGAGCAACATAGCGTGCGAGAATGCTAAGAGGGTATGGAAGGTCAGGTCGAGTGCAGGTCATCAGGTACATGAGGCAGCCAACAAGCTCTGGGTACGGGCCACTCGCCTCTACGGACTCATTCGAAGGCAGAGCTGAGAGCGAGTGGCGAGTAGGCAGAGGAGTGGCTTGAGGCGAGGAGTACGTGAAGCCGAAGTGCTGAAGGACCTGCTGCACCATGTGTGACTGAGTCAGGGTAATGGTGCGGCGTGCTTTGTCCCGGGTGATCTGCAAGCCAAGGTAGCTGCGCAATTCACCCAGGTCTTTGCACGTGTGTCTCTTCTGCAGCTCGAACTTCATGTGGGCAAGTCCAGCAGCGTCAGCAGTGACAAAGACCAGGTCGCCGACGTACACGAGGATGTAGAACGGCGGCAAAGAAGTGTCGGTGCGCAGAAACAGCGACGGGTTGGCAGTAGAGGGAGCAAACCCGAGAGCCGCAAGTGTAGTCCTCAGTGTGTCGTGCCACTCACGCGGTGCCTGGCGGAGATCGTAGACTTACCGCCGGAGGCTCCACTGAGTGCCAGGAGGAAAAGACCCAGTGAAGCCAGGTGGGCGACGCAGCCACATCTCCTCGTGCAGGCTGCCCTGCAAGAAAGCCGTGCTGAAGTCAAGAGAGTGCAGCTCGTAGTCATGGTGAGCAGCTATGTGCAGCAGTACCCGAAGAGTGGTCATCTTCGGGGTGGGAGAGAAGGTCTAAAAGTAGTCAACTCCCTGCCACTGACTGAAGCCACGAGCCACGTACCGCGCCTTGAAGACAGGCGGAGAACCCGGCGGCCGCTTCACCCTGAAAATCCACATGCCACTAGCGATGTTCGCCCTAGGCGGGGGAACCTCGTCGACGTAGGTGCCTGTGGACTTCCAGGAAGCCATCTCTGCGTCCATAGCTGCCTGCCACTGAGAGGAGTAGGGACCTTCTATCGCCTCCGCGTAAGAGCGCGGAGTCGGGATGTCAAGTGCATCCGGGTCTCCCTCAGGGTAAAGCAGTACGGACACGAGATGAGGTGAAGCAGCAGCCAGGCACTGGACGTCTGTGCCAAGGGCACACTCACCCCCAACGGACGGAGGACAGACAGACTCAGACTCAGCGACAAGACTAGCAGCGTAGTCTAGACGACAGCGAGCAGCAAAGTCGACGAGCTCAGTAACTAAGGCAGACGCAGCAGTGGACTCAAAGGAAGGGTTAGTGACGACAGTAGCAAGGAGACGCGTGACAGTAGGACTGGCAGCACAAAGAGAGCTCGACTCCGGGTTGGCAAGAGCAGGAAGAGAGGACTCAGGAGGAGAAGGCTAAGGGGCACGCAGAGGAGCAGTGGACGGACGCAGAGACATCCGGTGCGTGCCAGGGACAGGAGGAGGACGCTGACGCGAACCACGACCACTAGTGCGAGCAGGGCGGACAGGCGACGTAGGGCGAGACGCAGGCTCACGACGCTCAGTAAGACTTCCAGTAGGACCAGTGTAGGGAAAAGGAGCAGGCAGTGGGGAGGCCGGCTGTAACTGTAACTGTGACGGGACAGGCTGTGGACACTCTAAGGGAGGAGAAGGACCAGTAGAAGGCGGGAGACCAAGAACCTGCTGAAGGAGCGGAACGAAGTACAGCCGAGGCCGCGCGGCGACTCCAGATACAGCAGAGACAGCATCAGTACCCCCAGCGGCAGCACCAGCGCCAGGAGCACCTCCAGCTCCAGTACCTCCAGCAGCACCAGTAGTACCCCCAGTAGGTCCGCCTCCAGGACCGACAGCAGCAGCCTCCGCGCCAACACCCTCAGCAGCACCAGCTCCAGTCGCACCCGCAGGCCCAGCAGCTCCACTACTCCCAGCACGAGCACCTCCGTGACCCGCGGCACCAGCACCCTCAGCAGCTGGAGAACCTCCAGCTCCAGCACCACGACTCCAGCGCCGGGCAAACCACACACGCAGCTCCTGTAGAGAGAGGGGCTCCCGTCGAGACGAAGCACCCGGAGAACCTCCAGGCCCGGCACCGCCAGACGCCACAGGAGTAGGCCCAACTCCCTCAGGCTCCGCACCTCCACGCTCAGCACCTCCAGGCATAGCACTCCCAGGCTCAGCACCCCTAGGCTCAGCACCCCCAGTTGCAGCACCCTTGGGCTCAGCACCCCCATTCGCAGCACCCCCAAGCTCAGCACCCCCAGTAGGAGCACCCGCAGGCTCAGCACCCCCACGCACAGCACCCACACGCTCAGCACCCCCAGAGTCAGCACCCCTAGGCTCAGCACCCTCAGCAGCATTAGAGTCACCAGTAACCTCGACTGGCTCGACAGCGTCTACCTGGGACACACCTGAAGGGGCAGGACCCTGAGGGGGGAGGGGGTCTACCGGGGGGGAACCTGGTACAAGGAAGAGCAGTGGCGGGGGGAGGGACGGAGTGCGGTAGGGGAAGAGGCGGTAGTAGGGGACCGACTCGTCAAACGTGACGTCCTGGGAGGACAGAACACGGCAAGAGGTGGGGTGGTAGAACTGCCACCCTGGCGCGTCAGGGGGGAAGCCAAGGAAGACGTAAGGAGCAGCACGAGGGGACAGCTTGTCCGCAGACAAGTCGCGAACAAACGCCCGAGATCCCCAGACACGGAACGCAGACGCATCGCCAACCTTCCCCGTCCACAGCAAAGTTGGGGAGGTCTCCGGCATGGAGACCCTGGGGTGAAGGTTGATCTGATGCGCCGCGTACCGAACCGCAAACGGCCATAGAAAAAGGGGGGCAGCCGCATGCATCATGGACGTACGAGCGACATCCATGACCCATGCCAATGCGGCGCTCAGCAATCCCATTTTGCTGTGGGGACTCTGGAAGCGTGAAGGTCTGGCAGATGCCTCGTGCACGACAGTAGGCTCGCAGAAGGCCAGAGGGGAACTCTCCGCCTCTGTCAGAGTGCAGACGCAGAACAGGAAAGTCCGAGCCGAAGCTCTGCCTGAGCTGGAGACGAGCCGCGCGGATACTGTCGATCAACACCTCAGTGACATCACCCTTGCTGCGCAAGGGGGAGACTGTGGTGTAACGCGAGTAGTCGTCAACCACCAGCAGGAAGTAGCGCTCGTGACCCTGTCCACGGACGCGGGCCGGGCCCCACACGTCCATGTGAAGCGTCTGCAGCGGGGCCTCTGTCGGAGGAAACTGGGAGGAGTGAGGGGCAGCCCGCTGACGCCCCTCAACACAGGGGACGCAGGTAGGGCCAGGCCCAGGAGGAAGGGGAGGGAGGGACCGGGGAAGACCAGAGACAAGGACACGGGAGGCCATGCCTCGGAGACGAAGCAGGGAGGGGTGACCAAGGCGGTGGTGCCAGAGGAGAGTCTCGTGAGACAGGAGGCGACACGAGCAGGGGGCAGACTCAGGACCAGACCTGGACGCTGCAGCAAACACCTGACCTGACGCAGCTAGCTGACCAGACGCAGTGACAGGAGGAGACGCAGTGGTCACTGTGTACAGGCTCGACCCCGGCCGACGTGTAAACGTGGCTAGGTGTCGTCCTTTCCGAGCGTCCGTGCAGTGGGTCACCCGCTGACGCGTTGGAGTGAACTGGTGAACCCCCGCATCCTGTAGGTCAGCACCACTCACCAAGTTTGTAGAGAACGAGGGGAGGTAAAGACCAGGCAGGGTGCCAGAGGGGGCCGCCGGACACGGGAGGACAGTGGAGTAGTGAGCAAGGACAGGACCCCCAGAGGGGTCTGCCAGAGAGACTGCAACTGGCCGGCCAAGCAGCGTGAGTGTGGTGCGGTCTCGAAAGAAGGAGCGAGAAGCCCCCGAGTCAAGGGTGAAGGTGTCGGAGGCCGAAGCCGACGTAGTACCTGAGAGAGCAGACTCACCAGCACCTGAGGGAGCTGACACACGAGCACCTAGAGCAGCATCCCCGCTAGCACCTAGAGCAGCAGCCTCACCAGTACCTAGAGCGGCAGTGTCAATGCCCGGGTCGGGCGGAAAACACCGGTAACAGTCACCCTCATCACTAATAGTCACAGCATACATGGCAGCAAGAATAGCATCAAAGTCAAGGTCAAAGACAGCTACTCCCGCCCTAGACAGCTCACCCCAGCGGGGGATCTCCGTGGCCTCTGGGAACTGGTGACGCCAAGCGTCCGTCAGGTCGCCAAAGCAACGCTGGGTGGAGTGCGCATCCCCACACTGCTCACATGCGCGGTCGCCGGTGCGTAGGACGTAGGTGCACGGACCACTACCCCCACCCCGCTGGCGTGCAGTGTACCACTCACGGAGCTGCTGAGGGGAGGGGATGTCACGAGTGCGCTGCTGCTGCTGCTGCTGTTGCTGGCGCTGACCTCCACCGGAGCCGACCCTCTGCGCAGCGCCACCCCGACCAGCTCCACCTCCTCCGCCACCGCCTCCTCCACCGCCGCCACCTCCGCCACCACCTCCGCTCCCACCGCCACCGCCGCCGCCGCCTCCGCCTCCACTGCCGCCACCGACACCTCCACCTCCGCCACCACCCCCACCGCCACCCCCACTCCCTCCGCCGCCTCCACCGCCGCCTCCACCGCCCCCGCTAGCTCCTCCAGCGCCCCTGCCCCCCTTGCCCTTGCCAGGGCGGCGTCTCTCGCTAGGGGTAGACGCCGCACCGACCGACTCAAGCCCAACGAGGTCGGCCGCAGCAGCAGAGGCAACAGAGGGCAAAAGGGGGGAGGGGGAACACCCCTCAAAGATGGGGTTGCGAGGGTCACCACGAGAGGCTCCTACAGCGACTATGCTCTTCTCCGCTGCTAGGAGGGCCTTCTCTAGGAGGTCAACGGTGAGGGTGGTGGGGCAAACTGAGAGGAAGTGGTCCTTGACTACGCGAAGGGAGTCAGGGAGGTGGGTGACTATGTAGTAGAGAGTGATGTACATGGGGGGGGGGGCGGGGGTTCTTAGCGCAGAAGTCAGCAGGAAGCGCAGCGCGGTAGCGAGAGTCACTAGTGCGGAGGTGCGTAATGAGGTCAGCGACTGTGGGAAAGGCCGCAAGGTCAGGGAAGAGGTACGGTAGTATGAGGCGGCTCAGTGCAGCAGTGGCAGGGGAGGAGTAGCGTGCAACTACAGCGTCGTACAAGGTCTGAGCACTCTTGTACTGGCTAAAGTGCGCACGCTCAGAGGTAGGCAGGTGGCGACGCACAGCAAGATGTGCAGCAGCATCGCGTGTGGCCCAGTGTGAGCAAACAATGGCGTCAACATCAGCAGCAGGGGCAGGAGAGGCACCAGAGGTGAGGTCAAAGAGGGAGAGACCGTCTGCCCTATCGCACTGTAGGAGAAGCTGCAGGTCATCTACCTAGACATCAAAGTCAATGGCCCGACCCTCAGCGTCAAAAGCGAGGACACTAGGGGTAGCCATGACAGCAGTAGACTAGCAGCGCGAACAGTGGGGTAAGGGCAGTGCAGTGACAGAGGCGCTGCTCTTACCGGACAGGGCGGCTCGGGCGGCTCGGCGGCTCGGCAGCTCGGCAGGAACTGCAGCTCGGCGGCTCAGCAGGAACTGTAGCTCGGCGGCTCGGCTACTCTGCGGCTCGGGCGGCTCGGGCGGCTCGGGCGGCTCAGGCGACTCGGGCGGCTCGGGCGGCTCGGCGGGACGGCGGCTCGAGCGGCTCGGGCGGCTCGGGCGGCTTAGGCGGCTCGGCGGGACGGCGGCTCGGGCGGCTCAGGTAGCGCGGTGGCTCGGGTGGCGCTGGCGGCTCGGCAGTAGCTTGGCGGAGCCGCGTGAAGGTGGGGTCGGGGCCAGGAAGGGCGTGTGACGAGGCCAGCAGGGGCTGGGCCGGGGCCGGGAAGGGGGCGGCGCCGGGGCCCTAGGGTAGGCGACGGGGCCAGCAGAGACTGGGCCGGGTCGGGAAGGGCGGCGTCGGGGCCGAGAAAGGGCGGCGCCTGAGCCGAGAAGGGCAGCGACGGGGCCGCAGGTAGGCGACGGGGCCGCATGTAGGCGACGGGGCCGCAGGTAGGCGACAAGGCCGCAGGTAGGCGACGGGGCCGCATGTAGGCAGCGGGGTTGCAGGTAGGCGACGGGGCCGCAGGTAGGCGGCGGGGCCGCAGGTAGGCGGCGGGGCCGCAGGTAGGCGAAGGGGCCGCAGGTAGGCGACGGGGCCGCAGGTAGGCGACGGGGCCGCATGTAGGCGACGGGGCCGCAGGGTCGGGGCCGGGTCGGGAAGGGCGGCGTGAGGGCCGCGGGGTAGGCGAGGGGGCCGAAAGGGCGGCGAATCGGGGCCGGGAAGGGCGGCTCGAGGGCCGCGGGGTATGCGACGGGGCCGCTAGGGCGGCGGATCGGGGCCGTCAAGGGCGGCGCGACACAGTGAGAAAGGGGGAGCGCGACTCAGGCAAGGGCTGAGCGCGCTCCGGGCAAGAAAAAAAAATCGAATCGGTGGGCCCTAGGAACAGTTTCCACGAGGGAACCTGCTCTGATACCATGAGAAAACTGAAACGAGAAAATGAATGCACTATGAAAGAGTTGGGTACAAGTACTTACCCTAATTGGGTTGTACCCTATATGGGCTACCCCACTACAGCCTACACAAAAGCATAAGCTATAATGTTCTGACAAGCTACTGTTCAACGTGTCGAACTGTTCGATCAGTGATGTCGGAAACTGCGCCCACGTCCCCTCGCCTTGGACTATTCTGTTGTTGATCCACTCTAGAGCTGGGCCTCGTAATAGTGTTGCTGCGAGCCGTATGCGCATTGCGTCTTTTGTCGGGGTCGTGCATCCAACGGCTACAAAAGTTGTAGAGATTTGGAGCGTCGAATTGATTTTCTCCTCAACGGCCAAGATCGTACGCGAATTTCGCCTGGATAGATATACGCGACCTATAGAATTCGCGCTCGTCGATCCTATAGTCAACTTGACTCGCAGTAAGTCGACCAGCACCTAGAATTTGATTATTTTCGTCGCGCATCTTCTTGTAAATCGCCAAATGGAGGGAAAAGGAGATATTTCAGTACAGAGAATTGCGGAGTTACGTGCTGAGCATAAGCAAATACTTGCGGCGCTCCCACGACTCGAAAAACTCCTTGCGAACCAGTCGGCAACCGCCACAGCAGCAGCGACAACAGTAGCAGCAGCAGCAGTAGCGGCAACACCGACAATTCTACATGCGACAACGGCAGCAGCTACAGACTTCGAAGCCGACAAAAGACAAATCGATAAACTCGAAGTAAATTTCGAGTTCAGGTCATCAGGTACATGAGGCAGCCCACAAGCTCTAGATACGGGCCACTCGGCTCTGCGGACTCGTCCGAAGGTGAAGCTGAGAGCGAGTGACCGGTAGCCAAAGAAGTGGACTGTGGCGAGGACCAAGTGAAGCCGAAGGGCTGAAGGACGTGCTGCACCATGTGTGACTAAGTCAGGGTGATGGTGCGGCGTGCTCTGTCCCGGGTGATCTACAAGCCAAGATAGCTGCGCAGCTCACCCAGGTCTGTGCACATGTGTCTCTTCTGCAGCTCTGACTTCACAAGGGCCGGTCCCCTTAGTGTCAGTTGTGGCAAAGACCAAGTCGTCGACGTACACGAGGATGTAGAACGACGGCAACGAAGTGTCGGTGCGCAGAAACAGCGACGGGTCAGCAGTCGAAGGACCAAACCTAAGAGCCGCAAGTGTCGTCTTCAGTGTGTCGTGCCACTCACGAGGCGCCTGGCGGAGACCGTAGATTGGCCGCCGGAGGCTCTACTGGGTACCTGCAGGAAACGACCCAGTGAAGTCAGGTGGGCAGCGCAGCCAGATCTCCTCGTGCAGGCTGCCCTGTAAAAAAGTTGTGCTGAAGTCAAGAGAGTGAAGCTCGTAGTCACGCTGAGCGGCGACGTGCAGCAGCAAGTGAAGTGTGGTCATCTTCGGGGTAGGGGAGAAGGTATGAAAGAAGTCAGCCCCATATCGCTGACTAAAACTCCGTGCAATGTAACAAGCCTCGAAGACAGGCGGAGAACCCGACAGCCGCTTCACCCTGAAAATCCGCATGCCATCGACTATGTTCGCCCAAGGAGGGGCAATTGCGTTGATGTAAGTGCCTGTGGACTACTAGGATGCCATCTCTGCGTCCATGGTTGACTGCCACTGAGAGGAGTAGGGACCCGTAATCCCTTCTGCGTAAGAGTGCGGGGTCGGGATGTCTGGAGCATCTGGGTCTTCCTGAGATGCAAGCAACATGGACACGATTTGAGGTACAGCACCTGCATGACACTCAAAGTCCTCCTGCCTGTCCTCAAAGACGTCCGTGCCAAGAGCACACTCACCCCCGACAGACGAAGGATAGACAGACTCAGACTCAGCAACAAGACTAGTGGCATAGTCAAGACGACAGGCGGCAGCAATGTCAACAAGCTCAGCAACTAGGGGAGACGAATTAGTGGACTCAAACGAAGGGTCAGTGACAACAATGGCCAGAAGACGTGTGATAGTAGGACTAGCAGCACGAAGTATGTTAGACTTAGGGTCTGGTCCGTCAGCAAGAGAGGACGCAGGAGGACACAGCAGAAGGACACGCTGTGGAACAGAGGAAGGACGAAGTGTCATAGTGTTCGTGCCAGGAACAGGAGGAGGACGCGGATGCGGAACACGGGGAACAGTCAGAACAGCACAAACATGTGAGGCAGGACGAGACGCAGGCTCACGACGCTCTGTAAGAGAGTCCGACTGCTTAGTGTAAGGAGAAGGGGCAGGCAGTGGAGAGCCTGGCTGTAATGGGATGCCAGTAGAAGATGGGAGGCTAAGAACGTGGCGAGGCACCGAGTCAGGCAGTGGCAGAGACGACGGTGACGGCGAAGCGAAGAATAGTCACCGCTGTGCAGTACCACCAGCTCTAGTACCACCAGCTCCAGCACCTGCAGTATGAGTACCAGCAGCCCCAGCGCTTTCAGCAGCTCCAGAACCTCCGGCTCCAGCGCCTCTAGCTCTAGCGCCTCCAGCTCCAGCACCTCCAGCTCCAGCGCCTCCAGCTCCAGCTCCAGCACCCGCAGCACCAGCAGCTCCAGTACCTCCAGCACCAGTAGCACCACCAGCTCCAGGAGCTCCAGTACCTCCAGTACGAGCACATTTAGGACCAGCAGGGCGCGCTGGGCGCTGCAGAGGCGGCTCGCGAGCTGTAGGGGTGGCTCGCGGGCTGCAGGGGCAGTGCACAGGCTGTAAGAGGCAGGCGCGCTGGCTGCAGGGGCGGTTCCCGGGCTGCAGGGGAGGCTTGTAGGCTGCAGACGGGCGGCGCGCGGGCTGCAAGGGTCTACGCACGGGCTGCGTGCACGGGGCGGCGCGACGCAGGGCGAGCAGGGGCTGCGCGTAGGCAGGCAGGGCGGATGGGCGTCGCGGCGGGCTGGGGCAGCCCGCTCTGGCAACGCAATGGGCACGGGTAGGGCCGACGGGCGACGCGACAGGCTGCAGGGGCGCACGGCGCGACGGGCAGTAGGGGCGTGCGGCGCAACCGGCTGCAGCAGAGCACGACGTGAGGGGCAGCAGAGCGCGACGCGCGGGCTGCCGTAGGGCGCGACGCGCAGGGCAGCAGGGCGCGACGGACAGGCTGCAGCAGAGCGCGACGCGCGGGGCAGCAGAGCGCGGGCTGCAGTAGGACACGGGGCAGGGCAGGGCGTGTGCGGGGCAGCGCGACACGGGGCAGGGCAGGGCGTACGCGGGGCAGCACGACGCGGGGCAGGGCAGGGCGTGCGCGGGGCAGCGCGACGCGGGCCAGGGCAGGGCATGCGCGGGGCAGCGCGACGCGGGGCAGGGCAGGGCGTGCGCGGGGCAGCGCAACGCAAGGCAGGGCAGGGCGTGCGCGGGGCAGCGCTACACAGGGCAGGGCAGGGCGTGCGCGGGGCAGCGCGAGGCAAGGCAGGGCAGGGCAGGGAAGAGCTCGCGCTGACGGCGCGGCGCAGGGCAGGGCGTGGGGTAACGCAGTAACCGCAGTTGGCCACTAGTTAATGGTGGGCCCGTAAAATAACGGTCCTACGGACCTACTGCTCTGATACCATGTCAGAAACTAACGAGCAGGAATGTGTGTATTAATCAGAAATGTGGTACAAGTACTAACCCTAATTGGGTTGTACCCCATATACGCTACCCCACTACAGCCTACATAATATAAGCAGCATTATAGTTTGACAGTATGAACGTATGAATGCTTTTGGCCCTACAATATCAGTCATTCCCTCAATCAGCCAGACTGCATCAAGCTGGATTGTTACTGGACGTACAGCAACCCATCCCACATGAGGTTATCCAGCACCTAATCTGTAATCAGCTGATCCTTGGGAACTCCAATTGGCCGTACATACACCTGTCCCAGCTCGTCCACCCGCATTTGCACCACATCAGACATTTCTTGCAGCATTGCAGAAAACCCCTTGGATAATTGGGATTTTCTCCTTGATCTTTTGTATCCATGTATAGACAGTAAAACGCCAAGAGGATGACCAGCCATATCTTATAAATCCTTCTGCAGCACACTCAAATATAACCAGCGATCAGGCGTAGCTTCGTCAGTGATGAAGGCCCCAACACCTTTGACTGCCACAGTTGATGCCTATAGCTCATCAACCACTATTCTCAGCTTTGACTGGATGAGCCCCAAAATCCTCTAATTTTGTGGTGATGGAACAATGTTCAGCGCCCGCTGCCGGGACAGAATATTTCTCTCAGCTGCTGAAAGCAGCTCAGCATTCTCATATTCTGCCCATGCGGGATTCAGTTGCACCACATCTGGAAGAACATCCCCAATCTCTTTCATTCGTGTCAATCTGTAGTCTGCCAGCCGAATTGGCTTTCCCATGATTTGAGTAAATGCTTGGTGAAAACTCTCCAAAGTGAGGGTACCACGAGCAGCCAGCACAATCATCATCTGGTACTTCAGTCGTCCCAGAGATATCTCATCCGCTGTAATGCCTGGTAAAGCACGCTCTGATACATGTGTCAAGGAGATATTGGGCAATGTTGGATCTGATGTGGCGCGTGCACGTTCATCCTCATCTCCAGTTCTGGGTGCTGGTGATACGACAAGCGTACCTGATGAGGACGTAACCGATGGGGAAACAACCACCTGTCGAGTCCAAGAAATCACATAATTCCAATCATGGATGCGGCGGCACTAGGTAAGTTAGTGACCTACCGATTCTGGTTATCACAGCTGCTTTAATATTGCGAGCTAGGAGCCTGGAGACGAGAGGAGCGAAGCCAGAATCAGCAGTTATAAGAACCACGCAAGGGAGAGGAAGCGACTTGGAAATAAGTATGGATGGCAAGAGCATCGTCAGTGAGGTTGTTTGGAGAACTTCAGACAGATTAGTTGAGTAAATGATATACCAGCACGTTGACAAATCCAGGAGCATATGCTGCCCTTGTTGGCTCATCTGCGCTTCTTCAACTTTCGCTTTATCGTCAAAAGCGAAGCACATGGTGTCCAGAATCATGGCCTTGTCCGACATCTCCTTCCCTGACGGTACTTGGCTAAACTCCACGCCGCATGCCTGCAGCTCGCTCGCTCGTGAACCCAAAAGTTCCTGCTTTTCGTAAGCTGTGAATTGGATTATTTCTTCGTACAAATGGATGGTATCTTCCAATCGACGAACAAGATCTGCCGTGTTGCATCAGTTTGGGACAACACAATTTTCAACATCCCAGAAGACTTCATCGTAACCTTCTTGTACCGGATTGGTCTCCAATTGAGCGACAGCTGGGCCAGTATGACTTAGAAATGCCTCATCGTCGTTATCAAAACAGCAGGTCATTAGTCTAACTACAAGTTCCTTCAATGATCTGAACATTGCCTCTCAATGCGAGGTTAGCAACAGATTTAGAGCTGCTGGTTTCCGAGGTAAGATAATCGTAATCTGGCCAAACAACGGCCCTTCCCAACTGTCTTATCCGGAACGAACGACATGAGGACGACGACAGCTCCCCTTGTCTCCAAAAACGCTGCGGTTTAAGGTTTGAAGGCTTTTTTTATGATCGTGACCATTGTATAGTGCCTACACAATTATGGCTAAAAGTCCAAAGCCGATAGGGCCTATGTTAACCAGCATTAATTGCCTATTCGTTACCGAACAGCACGTAAACCGCATGTAACATGGTAGCACCGAGCCCAAACGTTAGGAGGGGAAGCTGCTATGGAGGCATGTATGCCAAGCCCAGGAACCACGAGTGAACTAGAGAAGGGTGAAGGAAGGGCCGGCCCTGCTCGTTGAACTTCAGCATTTGTAAGGAGTTTGCAAACTTGACCCTATCAGCCGAACGCTTTTGCTTTTTAGGTGACCACCATTTCCACTTGGCAAAGTACACTCTACAGGCCGTAACGAACAGTGCGATGATCCTTTGTAGTGTCGAATTGTTGTCAGTACTCTATCTTCCATAATGCTGTTCGCATCGGTCGACCCAAAGGTGTGAGCGGCCGCCCCGATTAAGATGCTCCACGGGGCAACTTGTCCAGTGGGACACAGCGGCGGGAAGAACACAGCGTCATGGTGGATGTTAGAGGAGAGATGTCGTTGCGCCGTACGTTGGATTGCCTCCACCACCTGAGGGGCGGCGCCACAGATGAAGAAGATATGAGGTAGGGACTCGATTTTCCCAGTACTGCAACGTACGCATCTCCCTCGAGCCTCCAAAAACGGCAGTTTCGAGCCGGAGGGGAGGGCCCTGTAGTAGAGCCGGAGAAGGGTGTCCCTGTGTCTGCTAAGCTGATCCTTGAGAAAAGTGTGTTTTAGATCCGGAAGAGAGTCACGAGGCGAATGTAGCACGTGGTTCCACCCCTCAATATAATTAAGCGGTCGCCGAACGTAGAGAGTTTTTTTTTTTATGTATGCCAGAGAGGGGTTGCGACCGATGAGCTCGTGCCGAACGCCCAACGTTGCGCCAGAGCAGAAAGGACCGAACACCCAATCGTCCCAAACACGCACGCTGATGACTGCAGATTTTGGAAGTGTGTAGAGAGTCGAGACACGCGATTCCACCCGACCGCCTGGTAGAATCGAGTGGAACTTGAAACGTGCCATCCCATCAGGAAGGTTATCCACCACTTGGAGAACACGTTGCAGATTCTCCCGCTCGTTTCTGACAATCGCCCATTCGTAGAGTTGAAGGTAGTCGTCCACTGGTTGATACGATTCCAGCACCGACCACCAGTCGTCGTCCATGTCGTTGTAGATGTCTTCGATAATGCTGAAACCGCATGGGAACTCCTTCGGGGGGGACTCTGAGCGAAAATCTTTCTTGTTCATGCGACGCGCGCCTCCTGGGGTAGGTATGAGAATGTTACCAATTCTGAGTTGTCGTTGCAGTAGGAAGGCTTCGTTCTTGAGTCTTCCAAACGGAAAGTCGGTGCCTTTCCTTTTCAAGAACCGATTAAAAGCAAGTGGTTCTGCCATAAGGACCCACGGATCCAAACGCGGGGGAGATGACAACCTGCAAAGCCAGCACACTCCGAAGTTCCGCTAGTGCCCTGCAGGGTATGTCAGTGGGCAGATGGGCTTTGATGTCCGGGTGAGCTAGAAAACAGTGAGCACCGTATGGAAGAGAAATGCACTCCCGACCGACTGCTTCAAAGGGTGAGGGCCTGAAACGTCTGACGGCACGTTGAATATTCAAGGCCTCGATCAGGCCTTTTGGATAGGCCTGGCCACCAAACTTATCCAAAAACGTTGCAGAATCGACATCTCCTCATCTGATGCTTGTTAGCAACGGTAGTTTTGCTCCCTCATGAGCCTCGCCTCGCCTACGTGCCATGGTTCAAGATACAAGGATGACAGATTCCAAGGGATGGCTTCACTATGATGCATGAGAAGGCTTGGATGGCCACGCTTGTCATGCTCCCTGGCATCCTTCGCATGGCGAGCCTGATCGTGTTCAGATCTTCGTTGCATGCCTGATTGATGTGTGGTATTGAACGGCGGGGCAAAATTGAAGCTGGAGAGGCATGCTATTGCATCAATATTGTTCCAAAAACCAAACCAAACCAAACCAGCCCGCTTGGGCCGTGTGGCATGGGGTTAAAGCCCGATTCTAGAATGGCAAGTGTTCGAGTTCAAATGCTTGAACTAGAATATCGCCAAGAAACAAGGTAACATGGTTTGAAACACCGATCCTTCTCGACCCACCAAGTGGTGATTCAGGCGTTGTTGATTGGCTGAAACTACAACAGTGAAAACAGTGACAGCCATCGCCGGGAAAAACACAAAACTGGAACCACTGTTCCTACTTTTGGTAACTTGAAGATGGTAAATACCGTTCTAGACTAGACTCGATGGTACTGGGCTCCATAGCCCTCAGTATCTGTCTAAAGCACGTGAACAGAGGCCAACACGAGGCACTCCGCTAATAACTTTAGGGTAAACGGTAGTATTTCTCACACTCGTCACTCCCGTCACACGTAGTCCAATCGTGCGCATGCCGTACGCACATATTTGTGCGCGAACGTCCACAATTGGCTTCTAGAGGCTCCCCTGAAGCATCGCTCTCTCACACCCATTTAGGATTGACTATAGCGCGACGCTCACACCCGAAGACTCGTCGCTGTGTAGAGCAATCACCGGCGCATGCCATGGTGGGTCACAGCAGCACCCATATCTCAGTTGGTCATTTCAAAATCAGTTTGGCCATGCGAGCACCACTGCTCCTCACGCGTGGACTTAACGCGGGGCAGGCAGGAACGAGCTCGTGCACGTGGAGGGAGGAGAGGGCAGGCCTCGTATGGCGATAGGCGCTGTAGCGTACATAGCTCAGTGCACAGAGGGAAAGGTTAGGCGTAAGCGTGGGAGCGACGTCTGCTGCGATGCCTGCCAGCATCCCTCAATGGCGCCTGCTCGACCTGCGCTTGCTGCTGCTGCTGCCATTCGCAAGTAGGTTGGGCGAGAATATATCCGCTCGTCCCCTCGCGGCATGAACCCCTCCTCCTCAGAGCCACACCTACTAGTACCGCTACGCGTTGACAACGCAGCTGAAGCCATGGCGAAGCAGTGCGCTGCAGTAGTTAGAGAGCCTTGGGAGCAGTGCAGTGCCACAGCGGGCTGGAATTGTGGACGGTGCCTTGCCGTGTGGCGCCATCGACCATTCTCTGCAAACCGCGCTGAGGTCGTCCACAGACACTCCGATTGACGACGCCCTTCTCGCCGCCGACCTCTTGCTGCCGTTTACCACGGTGCCGCTAGAAGCGGAATACGCAGTGGCGCGAGAGGAAATGGGGCGTCGCGAGGGGACGGGAATACGCGGAATACGCGGTGGCGTGAGAGGAGATGGGGCGCAGGGAGTTCACAAGCTAAAACTCGTTACAAACACACTCCCGTCACTCACATTCCGTACGTGTACGTGGCTCTTGTCGCTCCATGCCCTCCTAGTCCTTGCCCCCACTTCCCCTGCTCTTTGCGCTCGTCTTCGCCTCCCCTCGCATTTGGCAAGGCCCTCCCTTCCCCATCCCGTCGCCCACGCTTTCTCTGAGTGTCTTCCTCGCTTTCCCATCCCGTCGTGACGCCGCTTTCCCTTCCCGCCGCCCTCGCTTTTCCCTCTCATCGTCAGCATTGACCAAACTCATCGCATTGCTTCCAAAGACCGTTGCCTACATTCTTCCTGCTAGGCTCCCTCGCAACCTCCCTTCCCTCCCTCCATTCTCATCCTTTTATCCCTCTCCCGCCCCTATTTTCTACTCCCATCCATCTATTTTTTCCTCCCAGGGCATTCCTCCGTTTCGCCCCTCCGCATTTCCCCTTGATTCGTCCTTGCAGCTCCCTCCTTTTCCCCCGTGTCCTTCCATCCATCTCCCCACTTGTCCCTCCCTCCCATTCCCAACTGTCCTTCCATCCGTTTCCCCCTTGTCCATCTCTCCATTTCCCCAACAGTGCTTCCCTTCGTCTCCCTCCTTATCCCTCCCTCATTTCTCAACAATCCCTCCTTCCGTATCCCTCCTGGTCCCTCCCTCCCTTTCCCCCATATCCTGCCCTCCATTTCCCCGCTTGTTCCTCTTTGCCTTACACCCCTGTACTTCCCTCCGTTTCGGGCATTGTCCCTCCCTCCCTTTCCCCCGTGTCCTTCCCTCCATTTCTCTTTGCCCGCCCTTCCCTTACACCCTGGTCAGCCCCTCCGTTTCCCTCTCTCCCTTTCATCCTTTTTGCTCTTGTCCTACCCTCTGTTGTTCTGTTCTCCATGCCCAATGCCCCATGCCCCATGCCCCATGCCCCATACCCCATGCCCCATTCCCCATGCCCCATACCACATGCCCCATGCCCCATACCCCATGCCCCATTCCCCATGCCCCATACCACATGCCCCATGCCCCATACCCCATGCCCCATACCCCATGCCCCATACCCCATGCCCCATGTCCCATACCCCATGCCCCATGCCCCATTCCCCATGGCCCATGCCCCATGGCCCATGCCCCACGCCCGGTGCCCTCATGGGCAGATAAAAAGCGTATGTGGGCGGCAGCAGCAGCCTTCCGGGAAGTGGTGGTTCGCACTCCCAAGACAAGGACCTCCCTCTCCGACATCACGCAGAGGCACACCGCACTCGGGCACAGCGGTAGAGGGCGCCCGCCAGCAGGGGAGACTGCAGTAGTGAATGTTGTATTTGTCACATTGATGTCCACTACTTGCACGCCCTTCACTCAGGTCAGGTGCCCTTCGAAGCTGCATCAGTTCTTCTCTATCGTCCCCCTTCCCTTCCTTCATCGTGCTTCTCCGCCCCAGTCTCACCAGACGCTCTTCAGTCATCTTTCCATCCTCCATTGCACCGTATCCGCCATTACACTCTAAAGGCTGAAACAATCTAGAATTTCATATGACTTTCGCCCTACATGAATAGCGCTCTGGAAGTTCCTGCTGCGATCAGGAGTTGATTGTACCCAGGATTACTTTGAGAAGGTTCGCACACAATTGAGTGGTAGTGGTGGGCCCTTGACCTCAATTCAAAGTGAATGTGAAAGGTTTGAAATAATAAAAACATATGCCGTCATACCCCGGATATACCCCCATGGGGGGCACTAATAAAACGTGTTTTTTTTAGGGGGTGGGCTTATAATATAGTAATTTTATAAGCGCCGGGGCTTATACAATGACATATATGAAATCTAGTTGTTTTCACTTCAAAATGTTCATCTTGTCATTGCGGTTTCAATCGAGTCAAGATCATAGTGGGTGTGAAGAAGAATCTCGCGTAAGTTTGCAAACTGCCAACACACACAGTCAGAATGAGTCATTTCGCCCCATGACAGCTCATTCTGACTGGACGCGCAGTCAAATGGGTCGCGCGAGGGTGGGGCAGTGAGTCGCGCGAGGGTGAAGGGTCGAAATTTTATAGGGTGAAGTGAGGATGCAAATAGTGTGTTTCGCTACAGAGATTCCAGTAATTTTATAAAAACTAATACAAATGGTGGCTCTTATAATACGTAAGCCTTCAGGGGGTGCGCTTATAATCGAGCACCGGATATAAGCGTCACACGCCAATTAAACGCGCCAGGCGCTTATCCGCGGGTGGCGCTTATATCCGGGGTATGACGGTAAATACAATATATATCAATAAGAGTACATATGGAAAACGAAACGACTTATCTAGCCATATATTCTAAGAGGTACATTTCCTTATTACAGCGAAATCCAACCGCGCGATTTCAAACGGTTACGAGCAGAATCATCGCCACTGCTGCTGCCTGATGCTGTCTGTCATGACGGTCCAGATGCCCCGTAATTGTACGCGACCCTTCGCGTCATTCTGCCTCTTCGTATTTAGCCTCGACATTGTGTGCTTCACTTGCTGCGGTTAGGAGTGCACGGTGGATAACGGCTGTAAAATAGAAACGGCTAAATAACGGCTGTAAAATCCACCAATAAAATATTTACCAGCTTCCAAAGTCTTAGGCAGCACTTTCAGCTCTGGTTGGTTGTAAGGAAAATTCCTTTTCCTTCCTTCGCATCCCCGCTCACCGCGTACATCACTGTAGTACCTCAGTCAGCACCGTTACCACTCGCATCAATAATCCGCCCGCCATTTTTCGCATGTCGCACCCCGACCTCACGGCTCGGCGGTAACCCGCGCTCCGGACCACCGCCTCGACACTTTTCCCAACCTCAGTCCCAGGCCCGTCACGCGGCAACCACAGTCCATTACCGTTACCACTGTAATTTCGCTATATAATCCTTCGCTCATGCCTTCGCTCATTGTACTCTTGCTTCGATAGTGCAATCTTCGTTCGCTCACTCCATTGCACCCGTAACACTTGGTATTCAGAGCCTACGATCTCTTCTCGGACCGCATTCACACCTTCGTTTCCCCACTATCTCAATTTTTGGGGGGGGTAGACGTCTCTCAGCGATCAAGCACCGCCGCTCGTAGAGCTCTCTCGTAAGCACGCACGGCCACGACAGAGGCTCTCGCTGCGCTTGCCCGACACCCCCGCCATGGCTGAATTTACACTCGCGACGTTGACGCAGGAGCAGCTTGACCGTCTGATCCGTCAAGTTGAAGAATCAGCACTCGACATTGCGACGCTCACGGCAGAACGTGACTCCGCACGTCAGCAATCTGCGGCGAATGCTCCAGCGTCACAAAAGGCACCTGCACAGTCAGACGAGCCGATTGTCATCTCGTCCGGCACACCAACACAGCACAACAGCGTGGGACAGCGCTCAGGCGCAGCCAGTGACAGCACCGCCCAGCCAATGCCTGGCATGGGAGGAAACCGGGTCGCACCAAGCCCACGGGAGCCTCGTGAAGCCCGTCGGCACGTGGAGTTTGCGGCAACAAGTGGCGACCAGGCAATCATGGCGCCGATGCCACTCAAGCCGCAGCGCCCGCCCTGTTTCGACCCGAGCCAGCGTGGTGGTCCGACGGTTCAGTCGTGGATCTTCACGATGAACATGTTTTTTGACGCGAACTACGTCGAGTCGGACGCAGCGAAGATACGATACGTCGTCTCGCTGTTGAGGGGCCCCGCTATGGACTGGTGGCAAGTCATCGTGACGTCGCCACGCGCCTACGAGCCACCGTCGCAAGAGGAAGGGCCCGCGGGCCCAGCAGTCAACTGGATTTCATTCTGCGAAACCGTCCAATACAGCACGTGGGATGCATGGTGCGTAGGGCTTCGGGCGCGCTTCGAGCCGATCGCGGCTTCTATCTCAGCGCGTCAGAAACTGCGCACTTGGCGGCAGCTCGGGTCAGTTCAACACTACACGAGCGGTTTTCTCGCATTATGCGAGCAGGTCGGCTACATGCACGAAGCGGAGCGGGTGGACCGTTACGTCGGAGGGCTAAAGCCGGAAATCTCGCAGGAAATAATGCTACGCGGACTCTCGAACTTCAACGAGATTCTCGCGCTCGCCGAGAAAATCGACATTTTGCGCCGTCCGAGACCGGGGTCCTACTACGGACATCGTCCTCGAGGACCGATCGAGCACGCCACCGTACACGCCGTTGCGACGAATGCAGCTGCCGCACCATTCAAGGGGCGCTGCTTTGCTTGCAACAGGCCGGGCCATCGTAAAAGTGAGTGTCTAGAGGAGCTAAGGCGCCGCGGAGCAGAGCAAGGAAAGGAGTCTCAGAGGCAGGGAAACGCCAGCAGTCAGTAGAAATTGGGCCGACTACTGACGAGACTGCCTGCTCGCCCAACCACACCGACCCTCACCGAGTCACAGTACCGATTCACGCTATCGATCGGGCTCAGATGAATAAGGAGGGTACAGCGACGGATTGCCCAGTACTGATCCACGGGAAAATACAGGGAGCAGCAGTCAAGATTTTTTTCGACGGAGGAGCTAGTCACAGTTTAGTTAATACCGCGACCGCACGGAAACTTCAACTGACACTTAGCCGGTGCTTACCTGAGATTGATGCACGCTTAGTCGACGGCACGCCGCTGGCCATACGGGAGAAGGTGGAGAGAGTAAAAGTTCGCTGCGGAGGGAACTTCGGGTTTACACAAGAAATGCTCGCGACGACACTGGATGGGCACGATATTTTACTAGGACGTGATTGGTTGCGACGTTACAATCCGAGAATCGACTGGACGACAGGCAGCTGCACTGTGCGAAGTAGTGGTAACTGGGTCGAACTACCACGCTGGCAGTCGCCTGAGTCGTCGACGGTCCATGTCAACGCCATAACAATGAAACGGGCAGTCGCCGCTGGAGCTGACGTGTATGCAGTGGACATCGCAGTGGTAGGAAAATATGAGCAGCCGAGTGATTTTCAGAAACTGCTGACAACGGTACCGCCTGAACTACAGGAGCTATTGAAACGGTACCCGGGGATTTTCCCCGACGACTTACCGGAAGGACTGCCACCTCAGCGGGCGCACGACCATAGGATAGAGTTAGAGCCGGGGGCACAGCCAACTGTACAGCGCCAGTTCAGACTGACACAGCCGGAGCTCGACGAACTGAGGAAGCAGTTAGATTACCTGTTAGCGAAGCAGTTTATCCGACCGAGCTCGTCGCCGTTCGCCGCACCAATACTATTCACACCAAAAAAAGATGGAGGGTTTCGCATGTGCATCGATTACCGAGCGCTCAACAGGGTTACAGTGAAGTCACGATACCCCATTCCCCGCGCCGACGAACTGATCGACCAACTGCGAACAGCACGGGTGTTCTCGAAGATAGATTTACGGGGAGGTTACTGAGAAAATATGAACGAGAATGAAATGACTATGAACGAAGTGAGTACAAATAGGAAACCCTAATTTGGGTTGTACCCCCTATGGGATACCCCACTATAGCCTACAGAAACAGGTAAGCTATATGTTCTGACACACCCCCATAGGCAAAGTGGGGGAGAACAAGGGGTCACAAGACCAGTCAAGCAAAGCAAAGCAAAGCTCAGGGTGGATCACAAAGTCACCACGCATTCCGAGCACAAGTTCAAAGGCCAGAAGGCCAGTTCACATGCAAGATCATATATAGAGATATACAAGAGCCAAGTAAGCAAGAGCAAGAGTATATATAGACGAAGGTACAAGCAAGGTCAAGAGGAGAGCAAGTGAGGCAAGACAGGCACAAGACCCAACTGCGTGCAACAGCGCTGATGATCACAAGGCGCAAGTGCCTTGGTGAAGACATCAGCAGTGTTGGCCTCAGAGGCCACGTACGCAAGTCGCAACTGTCCACGCTGCTGTAGCTCACGAGCAAGAAAGTAGCGGAGAGCAATGTGCTTCGTTCTGTGCTCCAGTCGCTGCTCTCGACACAAGGCCAGCATGGCCTTGTTGTCTACGTACAGGACTGGAGGAGAACGAGGCTGCTCTCCAAGGTCGGTCAGCAGGTAAGTGAGCCAGCGTAACTCCTGTGCAGCCATAGCCCCAGCGTAGATCTCAGCCTCACAACTGGAGCCGAGAACAGAAGACGAGCGGGTAGCCCGCCACGAAACAGAGCCGGAACCAAGGCTGAAGGTGTAACCCTGTGACGACCGCTGCGTAGCCTGGTCGTCAGCCCAAGAAGCGTCTGCGTGCCCAGTGAGGACCACTGGACTGCGCCCTCCAAGCACTAGCCCCATGCCCGACGTACTGCACAAGTAGCGCAACACCCTCTTCGCTGCAGCCATGTGCTCTGGTCGGTGTCTCCCAGGAGCAACATAGCGTGCGAGAATGCTAAGAGGGTATGCAAGGTCAGGTCGTGTGCAGGTCATCAGGTACATGAGGCAGCCAACAAGCTCTGCAAACGGGCCACTCGACTCTACGGACTCATCCGAAGGCAGAGCTGAGAGCGAGTGGCGAGTAGGCAGAGGAGTGGCCTGAGGCGAGGAGTACGTGAAGCCGAAGCGCTGAAGGACCTGCTGCACCATGTGTGACTGAGTCAGGGTAATGGTGCGGCGTGCTCTGTCCCGGGTGATCTGCAAGCTAAGGTAGCTACGCAGTTCACCCAGGTCAGTGCACGTGTGTCTCTTCTGCAGCTCGGACTTCACGTGGGCGAGTCCAGCAGTGTCACCTGTGGCAAAGACCAAGTCGTCGACGTACACGAGGATGTAGAACGGCGGCAGCGAGGTGTCGGTGCGCAGAAACAGCGACGGGTCGGCAGTAGAAGGAGCAAACCCAAGTGCCGCGAGCGTAGTCCTCAGTGTGTCGTGCCACTCACGTGGCGCCTGGCGGAGACCGTAGACTGGACGCCGGAGACTCCACTGGGTACCAGGAGGGAAAGACCCAGTGAAGCCAGGTGGGCGACGCAGCCAGATCTCCTCGTGCAGGCTGCCCTGCAAGAAAGCGGTGCTGAAGTCGAGAGAGTGGAGCTCGTAGTCACGGTGAGCAGCAACGTGCAGTAGAACCCGAAGAGTGGTCATCTTCGGGGTGGGGGAGAAGGTCTGAAAGTAGTCAACCCCCTGCCGCTGACTGAAGCCACGAGCCACGTAACGCGCCTTGAAGACAGGCGGAGAACCCGGCGGCCGCTTCACCCTGAAAATCCACATGCCACTGACTATGTTCGCCCCAGGAGGGGGAACAGCGTCAACCTAGGTGCCTGTGGACTTCCAGGAAGCCATCTCTGCATCCATAGCTGCCTGCCACTGAGAGGAGTAGGGACCCTCTATCGCCTCCGCGTAAGAGCGCGGAGTCGGGATGTCTGGTGCATCCGGGTCTCCCTCAGGGGCTAGCAGTACAGACGCGAGATGAGGTGAAGCGGCGGCCAGACACTGGAACTCCTCCTGCCTGTCCTCAAGGACGTCCGTGCCAAGGGCACACTCACCCCCGACGGACGGAGGACAGGCAGACTCAGACTCAGCGACAAGACTTGCAGCGTAGTCTAGACGACAGCGGGCAGCAAAGTCGACAAGCTCAGTGACAAGGGCAGACGCAGCAGACGACTCGAAGGAAGGGTCAGTGACAGCAGTAGTAAGGAGACGCGTGACAGTAGGACTGGCAGCACGAAGAGAGTCCGACTCCGGGTCGGCAAGAGCAGGAAGAGAGGAAGCAGGAGGAGAAGGCAAAGGGGCACGCAGAGGAGCAGTGGACGGACGCAGTGACATCCGGTGCGTGCCAGGGACAGGAGGAGGACGCTGACGCGACCCGCAACCACTAGCGCGCGCAGTACGAACAGGCGACGCAGGACGAGACGCAGGCTCACGACGCTCAGTAAGACCTCCAGTCGGACCAGCGTAGGGAGAAGGAGCAGGCAAAGGGGAGGCAGGCTGTAGCGGTGGCTGTGAGTGAACAGGCGGCGGACCCTCTAAGGGAGGAGGAGGAGGACCAGGAGAAGGTGTAAGACCAAGAACCTGCTGCAGGAGCGGAACGAAGTACGGTCGGGGCCGCGCGGCGACGCCAGAAACAGCAGGGACAGGACTAGTACCCCCAGCAGGAGTACCCGCTCCAGCAGCACCTCCGGCAGCACCTCCAGTAGCTCCAGAACCTCCAGCAGCACCACCAGGAGCACTGTCAGGCGGACCGCCAGCGGCAGTCCCAGTGCCAACACCCTCAGCAGCACCAGCTCCAGGAGAAACCCCAGACCCAGCAGCTCCAATACTCCCAAGACGAGCACCTCCGGGACCCGCGGCAGTGGCACCCTCTGCAGGCGAAGAAACTCCAGCACCAGCAGCACGCCTCCAGCGCCTAGCAAACCACTCACGCAGCTCCTGTGGGGAGAGTGGCTCACGGCGAGACGAAGCACCTCCAGGCACAGCACCCCCAGGCACAGCACCCCCAAGCTCAGCACCCCCAGGCTCAACACCCCCAGGCTCAGCACCCCCAGGCTCACCACCCCTAGACTCCGCACCCCCAGACTCCGCACCCCCAGGCTCAGCACCCCCAGGCCCAGCACCCCCAGGCTTAGCACCCCCAGACTCCGCACCCCCAGGCTCAGCACCCGCAGCAGCACCAGAGTCACCAGTGACCTCGACAGGCTCGACCGCGTCTACCTGGGACACACCTGAAGGGGCAGGACCCTGAGGGGGGAGGGGGTCTACCGGGGGGGGTACCTGGTACCAAGAAGAGCGGGGGCGGGGGGAGGGAAGGAGTGCGGTAGGGGAAGAGGCGGTAGTAGGGTACTGACTTGTCGAACGTGACGTCCTGGGAGGATAGAACACGTGGAGAGGTGGGGTGGTAGAACTGCCACCCAGGGGCGTCGGGGGGGAACCCCAGGAAGACGCAGGGAGAAGCGCGAGGGGACAGCTTGTCCGCAGACAGGTCGCGGACAAACGCCCGAGATCCCCAGACCCGGAACGCCGACGCATCGCCAACCTTACCCGTCCACAGCAGGGCTGGGGAGGTCTCCAGCCTGGAGACCCTGGGGTGGAGGTTGATCTGATGCGCTGCGTACCTGACCGCAAACGGCCACAGAAAATGGGGGGCAGCCGCATGCATCATGGACGTACGGGCGACGTCCATGACCATGCCAATGCGGCGCTCAGCAATCCCATTTTGCTGCGGAGAGTCTGGAAGCGTGAAGGACTGGCGGATGCCTCGCGCACGACGGTAGGTACGTAGAAGGGCAGAGGAGAACTCTCCGCCTCTGTCCGAGTGCAGACGCAACACAGGAAAGTCCGAGCCAAAGCTCTGCCTGAGCTGAAGACGAGCTGCGCGGATCCAGTCGATCAGCACCTCAGTGACCTCACCCTTGCTGCGCAAGGGGAAGACTGTGGTGTAACGCGAGTAGTCGTCAACAACGAGCAGGAAGTAGCGCTCCTGATCCTGTCCAAGGACGCGGGCTGGGCCCCACACGTCCATGTGAAGCGTCTGCAACGGGGCCTCTGTCGGAGGAAACTGGGAGGAGTGAGGGGCAGCACGCTGGCGCCCCTCGACACAGGGGACACAGGCAGGGCCAGGGCCCTGAGGAAGGGGAGGGAGGGAGCGGGGAAGACCAGACACAAGAAGACGGGAGGCCATACCTCTGAGCCGAAGCAGAGAGGGGTGGCCAAGGCGGTGGTGCCAGAGGAGGGTCTCGTGAGACAGACGACGACACGAACAGGGGGCAGACTCAGGGCCAGACCTGGACGCTGCAGCAAACACCTGACCAGACGAAGGGACCCTACCAGACTCAGTACCTGGAGGAGAAGCAGTGGTCAGTGTGTACAGGCTCGACCCCGGCCGACGTGTAAACGTAGCCAGGTGGCGACCTGTGCTAGCCTCCGTGCAGTGTGTCACCCGCTGACGAGCAGGAGTGAACTGGTGGACACCCACATCC
Organism: Closterium sp. NIES-65; assembly: GCA_948144175.1. Classification (NCBI taxonomy): domain Eukaryota; kingdom Viridiplantae; phylum Streptophyta; class Zygnematophyceae; order Desmidiales; family Closteriaceae; genus Closterium; species Closterium sp. NIES-65. The sequence goes on along the minus strand of CANXME010000053.1, from coordinate 1,426,111 downwards.
TGTAGGTCAGCACCACACACCAGGTTCGTGGAGAACGAGGGGAGGTAGAGACCAGACAGGGTGCCAGAGGGGGCCGCCGGACACGGAAGGACCGTGGAGAAGCGAGACAGGACAGGCCCCCCAGAGGGGTCAGCCAGGGACACCGCAACCGGCCGACTCAGCGGCGTGAGTGTGGTGCAGTCCCGAAAGAAGGAGCGAGACGCTCCAGAGTCAAGGGTGAAGGTGTGAGAGGCCGAAGCCGACACAGTACCTGAGAGGGCAGACTCACCAGTACCTGAGAGCACAGACGCACTGGCACCTAGAGCAGCAGCCTCACGAGTACCTGACGCAGTAGTACCAATGCCCGGGTCGGGCGGGAAACACCGGTAACAGTCATCCTCATCACTACCAGTCACAACATACATAGCAGAAAGTATAGCGTCAAAGTCAAGATCATAAATAGCTACACCAGCCCTAGACAGCTCCCCCCAGCGGGGGATCTCAGCGGCCTCCGGAAACTGCTGACGCCAGGCGTCGGTCAGGCGGCCAAAGCAGCGGCGGGCTGTGTGGGTGCCTCCACACCTCTCCCCCGCACGGTCGCCGGTGCGAAGAACGTAGGGGCAGGGACCAAACGCACCACCACGCTGACGCTGCAAGTACCACTCACGGAGCTGCTGAGGGGCGGGGACGGTGCGAGAGCGCTGCTGCTGCTGTGGCTGCTGCTGCTGCTGCTGCTGCTGGCGCTGACCACCCCCAGAGCTGCTCCGCTGAGACGAGCCACCCCGACCCCCGCCGCCACCGCCGCCCCCGCCTCCACCGCCACCCCCGTCTCCACCGCCACCGCCCCCACCGGCACCCTCACCCCCGCCTCCTCCGCTACCTCCTCCGCCGCCACCTCCGCCTCCACCGCCTCCACTAGTACCTCCACTCCCGCCACCACCTCCACCGCCACCCCCACTCCCCCCGCCACCCCCACCTCCCCCGCCACCGCCCCCTCTAGCTCCACCCGCTCCCTTGCCCCCTTTGCCCTTGCCATTGCGGCGTCTACCGCTGGGGGCAGACGCCGCACCGACCGACTCAAAACCAGCGAGGTCGGCCGCAGCGGTAGAGGCGACAGAGGGCAGCAGGGGGGAAGGAGAACACCCCTCAAAAATGGGGGTGCGAGGGTCACCCCGAGAGGCCCCTACAGCGACGATGCTCTTCTCAGCCGCTAGCAGGGACTCCTCAAGGAGGTCGACAGTGAGGGTGGTGGGACAGACAGAGAGAAACTGGTCCCTAACTACACGAAGGGACTCAGGGAGACGAGTGACGAGAAAGTAGAGAGTGATGTACATGGGAGGAGGGTTTGCGGCGCGGAACTCAGCAGGAAGGGCAGCGCGGTAGCGAGCGTCACTAGCGCGGAGGTGGGTAACGAGGTCAGCAACAGTGGGAAAGGCAGCGAGGTCAGGGAAGAGAAACGGTAGCATGAGGCGGCTAAGCGTAGCGGAGGAAGGGGAGGAGTAGCGTGCAACTACAGCGTCGTACAAGGCCTGAGCGGTCTTACACTGACTAAAGTGGGCACGCTCGGAGGAAGGGAGGTGGCGACGCACCGCAAGACGTGCAGCAGCATCGCGGGTCGCCCACTTGGAGCGAACGGCGGGGTCAGCATCAGCAGGAGGGGCAGGGACAGCTCCAGAGACAAAGTCAAAGAGAGAGACCTCATCTATCGCATCACACAGTAAGTACAGCTGTAGGTCTTCAATCCAGACTGCAAAGTCAATGGCTCTACCCTCAGCGTCAAAAGCTAGGACAGTGGGGGTGGCCATGACAGCAGCTGACAGTCTCACCGGGTAGGAAAAGTCGGGTAGGTCAGCGGCACTGTAACACAGCCCAGGAGCAGCAGTGGCCCCACAGGAGCAGGAGTGCGGCTCCACCGGCGGCTCGGGCGGCTCGGGCGGCTCGGGCGGCTCGGGCGGCTCGCGCGGCTCGGGTGACGCAGGGGCTCACGGGCGGCGCGGGCGGCTGCACGGGCGGCTCACGGGCGGCTGGGGCTGCTCACGGGCGGCACGGTGGGCGGCTGTACGGGCGGCTGCACGGTGGCGCGGCGGGCTGCAGCACGGGCGGCGGGGCCGACGGTGGGCCGTAGCGGGGCTGTAGCGGGGCCGGCGGCGGGCTGTAGCGGGGCTGTAGCGAGGCTGTAGCGGGGCCGACGGCGGGCTGTAGCGGGGCCGGCGGCGGGCTGTAGTGGGGCCGACGGCGGGCTGTAGCGGGACCGGCGGCGGGCTGGGGCGGGGCCGACAGCGGGCTGTAGCGGGGCCGGCAGCGGGCTGTAGTGGGGGCCGACGGCGGGCTGTAGCGGAGCCGACGGCGGGCTATAGCGGGGCCGACGGCGGGCTGGAGCGGGGCCTACGGCGGGCCGACGGGGTCTAGGCGGGGCCAACGAGGGGCCGTAGCGGGGCCTAGGCGGGCCGACGGGGCCTAAGCGGGGCCGACGCGGGGCCGACGAGGCCTAAGCGGGGCCGACAGGGCCTAAGTGGGGCCGACGAGGCCTAAGCGGGGCCGACTAGGGGCCTAAGCGGGGCCGACGAGGGGCCTAAGCGGGGCCGACGAGGGGCCTAAGCGGGGCCGACGAGGGGCCTAAGCGAGAGCACGGCGGTAAGGGCGACACGGAGGGTTGCTAAAAAAAAACGCGCGCCTCGGGGCGCGCTTCGGTGGGCCCTAAGAACAGTCCCTAGGAAGGGACCTGCTCTGATTCCATGAGAAAATATGAACGAGAATGAAATGACTATGAACGAAGTGAGTACAAATAGGAAGCCCTAATTTGGGTTGTACCCCCTATGGGATACCCCACTATAGCCTACAGAAACAGGTAAGCTATATGTTCTGACAGTTACCACCAGATTAGAGTCGAACCATCGGACTGCACCAAGACAGCTTTTAGGACTAGGTACGGGTCGTTCGAGTATACCGTGATGCCTTTCGGGCTGACCAACGCACCCGCAACATTCCAGATGACCATGAACGAGGCGTTTAGACCACTTTTATATAAGTGTGTGATAGTCTACCTCGACGACATTCTCGCCTACAGCCGCGATAAGCAGCAGCATTTAGCGGACCTGGAAGCAGTATTTAAAATTTTAGAGGAGCATCGTTTATTGACCAAGGGGTCTAAGTGCGAGTTTTTTCGGGATAGGTTAGAATTTTTGGGGCACGTTATTTCGGAGGCTGGGGTTGAGATTGACCCGAAGAAGCTGGATACGGTCAAGGCTTGGCACCCCCCGACAAACATCACGGAGCTGCAGAGTTTTTTGGGTTTTGTTAATTACGTCCGTCGGTTCGTCCCTGACATGGCACGCTTAACTGCCCCACTGACGGATCTGCTGCGGAAGGGGGTCGTTTTTACGTGGGGGGAGAAAGAGCATGCTGCCTTCTCTACCCTGAAAAATGTTCTCTGTTCACCGCCTGTCCTGCGCATTGCCGACCCACACCGCCCATTCGAAGTCATTACTGACGCAAGCGACATCGCCATCGGAGCCGTACTGCTACAGGATTTCGGGAACGGCCTACAGCCTATCGCATACGAATCACGAAAGCTGCACCCACCTGAGAAGAATTACCCGATACACGATCGCGAAATGCTTGCGATCGTGCATGCTTTCAAAGTGTGGCGCTGTTACTTGACCGGCGCAGACGTGACAGTACGGACAGACCACCGATCACTACAGTATCTCCGCGCACAACCCCACCTCAACCCACGACAGATCCGCTGGCTCGATTTTCTCGAGTCGAATTTCCATTACACGGTCACTTACAAAAAGGGAGCTTCCAACATTGCCGACGCACTGACCCGCCCCACTGCCCAAATCCACGCAATACTACTCGCCCAGACTAGCCCGCTACTGACAGGACTATTTACCCACGGGTATCAAACAGACCCATTCTTCACCGGAGGCAATTCGCAGCAGTTCGCAGCAGCACGAGGGGTCTATTACGTAAAAGCCGGGACCGACCGCATTTGGGTACCCGGGTATACACTACTACGGGAATTACTGTTACAGGAGGCTCACGACGGAGTTACCTCGGGACATTTTGGGGTAGAAAAAACACGGCAGCAGCTGCAGCGGTATTATTACTGGCCAGAAATGTTGACCGACATCCAACGACACGTAGCATCGTGTCCCACCTGCCAGGTCATGAAATCATCACGGAAGCGGCCGGCAGGACAGTTGCAGCCGATTCCACCCCCAGAGCGTGCTTGGCAGCAGGTGACGATGGACTTCGTCACGGGGTTACCGGCCGGGGCGAGTGGGAACGACGCGATCCTGGTCGTCGTCGATCGACTGACGAAAATGGCACATTTCGCAGCATGCAAGAAATCAATCACAGCCGAAGAAACAGCCAGCCTCTTCATCACCACCGTTGTTCGCCTCCACGGGATACCATCGGCAATTATCAGCGACCGCGACACGAAATTCACCAGCAACTTCTGGCGGAACCTGTGGCAGCAGTTTGGTACGCGACTACAGTTCAGTTCTTCGTATCACCCCGAAACGGACGGACAGACAGAACGGACAAACCAGACCATGGAGCAGCTCATCCGGGCCACGTGCGACGACCCGAACACGTGGGAACAGCAACTGCCACTCATTGAATTCGCGTACAACAACTCGCCCTCCGCCACGACCCAACAGTCACCGTTTTACCTGAACTACGGACAGGACCCAACAGTACCCATGACCCCAAATCCCGACAATCCAGTCCCACGCGCACAACAGTTCGCCGAGATTTTGCAAGCAGCACGGACCAGGGCAGCAGACGCAATTAAAAAGGCCAACATCATCGCTAAGCGCAACGCCGATCGCCACCGCCGACCTGTCACTTACCAGCCAGACGACCTTGTACTACTCGATACTCAGAACCTCCGCCTGCCCATCACTCCAAAACTTCGCCCCCGATATTGTGGGCCATTTCGCATCAGCCACATGATCACACCCGTCACCGCCCACCTCCTCCTCCCTGCTGACTGGTACGTCAGCCCGTCATTCCACGTCAGCCTACTTCGCCCTTACATCCCATCGACGAGCCAACTGCCACGCAATCGCCCAGCCAGCATGACACGCCCCCCAACCGAACCAATCATCACCCCCGAAAAAATCCTCAGCCACCGAGTCCGCGACCCTCGGGGAGCCCGAAGGATCGAGTTCCTAATTCGCTGGAAGGACCGAACGCCCACAGAAGACAACTGGGTCCCCCTGGATAAAATCGAAAACCACCCTGTCTTCACCGAGTATCTGCGAAGCCGAAATTTCCGCGACGTCCATGCGCTCTCGTAAGAGGGGCCTCCTTGGGGAGGGGGGTAGTGTAAGGAAAATTCCTTTTCCTTCCTTCGCATCCCCGCTCACCGCGTACATCACTGTAGTACCTCAGTCAGCACCGTTACCACTCGCATCAATAATCCGCCCGCCATTTTTCGCATGTCGCACCCCGACCTCACGGCTCGGTGGTAACCCGCGCTCCGGACCACCGCCTCGACACTTTTCCCAACCTCAGTCCCAGGCCCGTCACGCGGCAACCACAGTCCATTACCGTTACCACTGTAATTTCGTTATATAATCCTTCGCTCATGCCTTCGCTCATTGTACTCTTGCTTCGATAGTGCAATCTTCGTTCGCTCACTCCATTGCACCCGTAACATTGGTGCAGAATAGACCAGCGTGGGCATCATCTCATCTCCACTCCGCCTGCCTCCGATTGGGTCTTCGTTCCTTTGGCACTGTCCACGAAATGCAGTTCATCTAGGGCAGTCCGATAGTTATGGATTTACAAAACGGCTTGTACAGCAGTCCATTACTTTAAACTGGGCAAAGTATTTAGTCATGTTCTTTCAAGCCCTCACGACTTCAAAGTTTTTCCTTTCTCTACCAGTACCACGTCATCCGAGCTGAAGCATCCCAGTTGTTACACGGGTACGTCAGCAGCAAAGAAGCCACAGATGCTTCTTCCTCATTTCCACGTCACTGCATCATGGCAACTTCTTTCGCTGGCGGTGATCGCCTCCAGTGCCAAGCAGACTGACAAGTCAAGTGAAACCGCGTTGAGTGACGTGGCATGGCATGGACAGTATTTGGTGGACCGTCGATAACCGAACCAAACATTTCATATACTGTGCTGTACGCATCGGAGCAGCTTTCGCGGATTGGACTGGATAATACTGTAGGATCCTCCGGGTACCTCCACCGAGAATGGAGAAAATTGAAGTGTGGCGTGTCTGCTCCATAACCGCTGGAGGTCTTGCCTAGAGGGCCATATTTATGTCTCCTCCAACCCGTTCTCGGTTGTCCTACTTTATTTCTCCCACACACGCTAGTCTCTGCTGAGTTGTTAGCTTGGTTTCCGATTTGCGTAGCCAGCACGACAGAAAAACAAGCTGACTTCGCTTCGGCGTTGTCAGTCCGAACCGCGGCCACACGCCGGAATCTCAGCACAGCCGCATGCGACGTCGTTCGCCCTTTCTACAGTGCTGCGCGTGCGCCAGTCGTGTTCCTTGCCCCTTCCATCACCTCGCAATCGCAACCGTCATCATCAACTTGGCGCCGCGAATGGCCATGATTGAGCCGTTCACTTCTCTTTCTCACTCCCCTCAACGCATAGCACATCGACTCCCTCACTCCCGTCCCGAGTCCCGTTCCGTCTCGTCAGTCGCGGCCGGTCCGATAAAAGAAGCGTACAGGCAGGCTATGCTTCTGACCATATCCCCTGTCTTGACGCCTCCCTCCCTCATCACCGCACAAATACACCCTGTTTCTCGACCCTCTCACCTTGCGCGATTCGCTGCTACAGTGCGGTCAGGTGCCATAAACCGTATGGCTGAAACCTGCGGGCAAAGCCGCACCAGCTGACGGAGTGGTACTGGGGGCAAAATTTTTCTTTATCGCTGTATACCCTTTTCAACCGCTTTGAAACGCTTGGTTAATGTTCTTTACCATGCAGCATCCTAGCTAACCGCTTTCTTGTGAATGTGCTTGTACCGTCGGTGATAAGACCATTTCAAACGTGGTGACGTTCTACAACCAGTGCATGTTCTGCAACCAGATGCTCTGCTAGCGCGAAACAGGGTGTACTGTACGCCAATGCAAACGCTCTCTTCCTTCTCCCGCTCGTGTGTCAGAGTGTGGAGAGTACGTTCAACCTGTCCCGCTCCGAGGAGTCCTCTCACCATAGGCCACCCGCCCAATTTCCGGGGGAACGTCGTTCCGTATTTCCCACGTGTTCGTTCCCTCCCCTTTCCCCCAACTCCTCCCTTCCCTTCCGACCCCAGTACATCTCTTCTTCCCGACACCATGATTACGTTGTGCGATTTTCACGCAATTGCGTTTTCGCGCTTTTCCGAACTTTTCCGTCCTCCTTTTCTCCTCGTCTCCAATCGCGACGGGTCTGCGCCATGCCCTTTTCTCCCTGACCACCGACCGAGACACGCCTTCCCCTACCCGTGCTGGATCGGACCTTCCTACCCCGGCTGAATCTTCGGCCCCTTCTTTCAAGGCTTGAACATATCACAAATAATATATTATCCTCTCGAGCCAATCTGAGCCTTTTACGCGTTCGTCTCTCTCCTCGCGAGCAGCGAATTACTACCTTAGTGCGCAGCTAGACCTTCCGAGTCAGAACCCTCGGATGTTATATCAACGCTGACAGCGTTTCGTTGATGAGAGCCTGCTTGCCTGCGACAGACAGACTAGGCCTGCTTGTCTCGCAGTACATATCCTTCTGCACCCCGCAGACACCCTCTTTTTGCACGGTTGTTCGTAACGTTTGCACCTTACTAGTACTACTACTACTACAACTGGTGCTCGAAATCAGGCGCTCTGTTCCTCTTCGAACATTTTACACTACGAGCGGCCGCATCGCCGACGCGCAAGACGCGCAGTGGGCCGTTGAACGCGAGAAGGTCCCCTCGGGAACTCAGCGGAACTCCCGCTGGTGGACGAGCAGATGGCGGATCGGCCAGAGTCACTGCATGACGTCAAGCGCCGAAACCGACGGCGCGGATTTACCGATCTTCCTGTAAGTCATCGTGATGGTAACTGTGCTGCTTGCCGGTAAGTTGCTCACGCTTCAAATCCGTTACTTTCCTCTTCCCCCTCCCACTGTTCTCCTTTACGAACCCCCCTTTTACCCCCCATCCCTCCTCCAGCACCGCGCCGCTCGTTCTCCGCCTGTCCCCCTTCCGCGCTCACCTCTCCCTCCCTCCTCTCCCCTGCTTCTTCTCCTCCCCTGTACCATGTTCCCGTCATCATCGCCGCGTGCAGGCGGAGCTGGTGGAGGCGGTGCTGCGCTGCTGCCTGCAGTCGCCCGGCTGCTCGCCGCGCCAATACGCCCACACGCTTCTCGTGTACGTCTCAGTTAGCTCGCTCCTCGTCTACGCCTCAGTCCGCTCGTGTCGCTCGTGTTTCTCTTGTCGCTCGTTGTCACAGTCTTCCATATACACTCGTGACGTAGTACGTCGTGACTCAAACGCTGCTCGACAGAGTCCCCGGGACTTAGGGCTTCGACACGCACGGAAGGCACGAGGGTGCGCGCGACACGCACCGTAAATAGGGATGTTTGAAGAGTCTCCGACGAGCCGTCTCAGCTGAACCGTCTTTGTGAACTAGCCGTGAACCAGCCGTTTCGGTGAACGAGTTAACGCGCGGCACGGAACGGCATGCCTACTAATAAATCGTCGACAGCGAGAGCACGTCCTCGGTGTAGCCATTCCTCGTGTAGGCACGTCCATCTGTAAATCGCCTTTTATGCGCCAGAAACAGACCCGATCGCAGATCTGTGTCCGACCAGATCCATCAGTTGGCCATGGGGAATCAGCAGCGAACGTGCTCGCGCGTTCTGTGTTACTCGCACTTAATTTCGTGAACGTAACATTTTAATTCATTACACTCTAGTTGTGCCTTCTTGGTTTCTCAGGAGGAACAAACGAAAAAGAAAACGATTTCTGCTGCCAATCTATCTATATTTATGTTTCTAATACATCTGCCTCCATTCCCGTTACAGGTGCTCCCAGTTTTGTGACATCGGCATGTCTCCCGCAATATTGCGCGTTCTGCCTCCCTCCGTGCTGCTACCACGCATTGAGCGCTGGAGCGACTCCAACCTGCACTTTCTGAGAAGCTGTGCTGCTGCTGGGAACAGCGAGGCCTTGTTCATTCTCGGCATGGTGGGTTCCACTCCCTGTCCCCTTCCCTCTTCGTCTCTTTATCCGTTCCGTTCTTCTCTCTATCCGTCCCTCCCTCTATCTTCCTTAACCCCCTCCTCCTTTTCCCCCTCTCCCATCCACCCCCTTTCCTCCCTTTCACCACTCCTTTCAACCGGCGTTTTCTTGCTCTCTTCGTCCCTGATCTCTCTATCCCTTTGCTTTCTCTCTCACTACTCACGTTATAACTTCCCCTTTCTGTCTTCTTGTGTAACTATGCACTTGCACTTGTGTTGACCGTACGACACTTAATGAACCGAAACCACCCTTGCGTCTTCCCTCTGTGTCCGGCCAGATCTACACCTACTGTTTCAACGACCCTTACACAGGCTCGGCGCTCCTTACCCGAGCAGCTAGGGACGGACACGTGGCAGCTCTGCATTCGCTGGCGATATTCCTGCTCAACCGTGGTAATGCGATGCCCAAGAGGGGCTGTGACAACAGCAGCAGGCATCGTGAAATGGTTACCAGTGGTAACCAGGTCGACCGCCGGCATGCCGCTGGAATCAGCTGCACGGCCAACAGTGAAACCACTACTCAGACTTCCAGTGACAAAGCTATGAGAAGCAGCTCTTCTGATGATATTGCTGCTGGGAGCACCGTTCCTGATAGTATTGACGCTGGGAGCAGCATATCCAGTGGCAGCAGCAGCAGCAGCAGCAGCAGCAGCAGCAGCATGCGGGACAATGGTGATGACAGCAGCGCCAGCAGCACTAGCAGCACCATCAGCAGCAGTAGCTGCCGTCCCACAACCAGTGGTGGTAACCCTGGTGGCGCTGACAACACCAGCCTATCACGGCCGTCATCGTCACAAGCACCCTCACCAGCACCTGCGCGCACGGCAGTGCAGCTGCTGCTGCGGGCAGCACAGGGCGGCGACATTGCATCGCTGGTGGAGCTGGCGCACTGCGTGCAGCACGGTGTGGGGGCGCAGAGCAACGAGCGCATGGCCCACTTGCTGCTCGCCCGTGCGCGCGCCCTGCAAGTGCTGCGACGACAGCAGGGGTGGCGAGGGGGGCAAGTGGAGCACGGGGAGCAATTGCACTTAAACTCTCAGCAGCAGCAGCAGCAAGTGAGGCAGCAGCAAGAGCAGAGGAAACGGGTGCTGTGTGGGGCTTGGGGTTGTGATTTGAGACAAGGAAATGTGACCTGTCAGGTGAAACCTCAGGTGCCGCCAGCACCGCCAACCGCACAACTGGCAACAACACAAGAACCACAGCTGCTACCCATCCCGCCAGCAGCAACACATGTGCCACCGACATCATCAACAGCAGCAGCACATGAACCACTCGCCTCACCAGCAGCACAAGAACCATTCACCCGGTCAGCAGCAGCACACGAATCGTCCACTCCAGCAGCAGCAGCGCACGAATCACCTACCCCAGGAGCAAAAGAGCAGCAGTGGCTGCCGGTGCCTCGTCACCCCATCCACTCCTTCCTGTTGCAATGGCGCAAGCAGGAGGAAGAGAGGTTTGCCTGTGAGCAACTGCAGCAGGTGCAGCACATGCAGTATCAATTGCACATGCAATGTCTGCAGCAAGCCCAGCAGGTTCAGCAGCTGCCGCCGCAACATCAGCAGCAGCTGCAATACCTACAGTACATTCAACACCCAGAGGTGCTGCTATCAGATAGCACAAGCATTCATGAGACTCTACAGCAGCAACCACCTCATTCGCACACCCCAGCAGCACAAGTGCTGCACCACCAACTGCTGTTGCGCCAACACGCGTCTGCCCTACTAATAACTGCACGGCACCTCCAGCTGCTGCCGAGCCAGAAGCAGGTGTGTGGGAATCGCGAGTGTGGGCGGAGGGAGACGAGTGCAGGGTCCTTCCGTTGCTGCGCGGGGTGCCACATCGCGTACTGCTCTAGGAGTTGTCAGTTGGAGGAATGGGTGAGAACACGTGGGGCTCTGGCTGAAATAGTGTTCCCGAGTGTAGGAATCCAAAATTAAATTCTATAGAAGAAAGGAATTTTGCATTCCAATCGTTCATGAGATTGGATCCTTCAAGAACCTCAAAAGAACAACTCACAAAGGCAATTCTGGTTTTAAAAACCATGCTCTCTTTCAAAACGCTTCATACTCATGCCCAGCTGTGGTGTGGTGGACTGCCTCTTTGCTTTAGGTTATGCATGTGTTCACTCCCATCCAAGACTCTTCATGAAAGCTTTCAGGGGTCTGTGTTCATTCCCATCCAAATACTCTGAAAAAGTGTTCACTGTATAGAAGTGAGAAAATGAGAACGAGAATGAATGAACTATGAAACAGTTGGGTACAAGTACTAACCCTAATTGGGTTGTACCCCATATGGGCTACCCCACTACAGCCTACACAAAAGCATAAGCTATAATGTTCTGACACACCCCCATAGGCAAAGTGGGGGAGAACAAGCGGTCACAGGACCAGTCAAGCAAAGCAAAGCAAAGCAAGCTCAGGGTGGATCACAAAGTCACCACACATTCCGAGCACAAGTTCAAGGCCACAAGGCCAGTTCACATGCATGAGTACATATATATAGAAAGCTAGACAAGCAAGAGCAGGTGTATATATATGTAACAGTACAAGCAAGGTCAAGAGGTGAGCAAGTGAGGCAAGACAGGCACAAGACCAAGCTGAGTACAGAAGCGCTGATGATCACAAGGCGCAAGTGCCTTGGTGAAGATATCAGCAGTGTTGGCCTCAGAGGCCACGTACGCAAGACGCAACTGACCACGCTGCTGCAGCTCACGAGCAAGGAAGTAGCGAAGAGCAGTGTGCTTCGTTCTGTGCTCCAGTCTCTGCTCTCGACACAAGGCCAGCATGGCCTTGTTGTCTCATACAGCACTGGAGGAGAACGAGGCAGCTCTCCGAGGTCAGTCAGCAGGTAGGTGAGCCAGCGAAGCTCCTGTGCAGCCATGGCCCCGGCGAAGATCTCAGCCTCACAACTGGAGCCGAGAACAGAAGACGAGCGGGTAGCCCGCCACGAAACAGAGCCGGAACCAAGGCTGAAGGTGTAACCCTGTGACGACCGGTGCGTAGCCTGGTCGTCTGCCCAAGAAGCGTCCGCGTGCCCAGTGAGGACCACCGGACTCCGCCCTCCAAGCACTAGCCCCATGCCCGACGTACTGCACAAGTAGCGCAACACCCTCTTCGCTGCAGCCATGTGCTCTGGTCTGTCTCTCCCAGGAGCAACATAGCGTGCAAGAATGCTAAGAGCGTATGCAAGGTCAGGTCGTGTGCAGGTCATCAGGTACATGAGGCAGCCAACAACCTCTGGGTACGGGCCACTCGGCTCTACGGACTCATCCGAAGGCAGAGCTGAGAGCGAGTGGCGAGTAGACAGAGGAGTGGCCTGAGGCGAGGAGTACGTGAAGCCGAAGCGCTGAAGGACCTGCTGCACCATGTGTGACTGAGTCAGGGTAATGGTGCGGCGTGCTCTGTCCCGGGTGATCTGCAAGCCAAGGTAGCTGCGCAGTTTACCCAGGTCTGTGCACGTGTGTCTCTTCTGCAGCTCGGACTTCACGTGGGTGAGTCCAGCAGTGTCAGCTGTGGCAAAGACCAAGTCGTCGATGTACACGAGGATGTAGAACGGCCGCAGAGAGGTGTCGGTGCGTAGAAACAGCGACCGGTCAGCATTAGAGGGAGCAAACCCAAGAGCCGCAAGTGTAGTCGTCAGTGTGTCGTGCCACTCGCGCGGTGCCTCGCGGAGACCGTAGACTGGCCGTCGGAGGCTCCACTGGGTGCCAGGAGGGAAAGTCCAAGTGAAGCCAGCTGGACGGCGCAACCAGATCTCCTCGTGCAGGCTACCCTGCAGGAAAGCAGTGCTGAAGTCAAGGGAGTGAAGTTCGTAGTCACGCTAAGCAGCTACGTGTAGCAGCACCCGAAGAGTGGTCATCTTCGGGGTGGGAGAGAAGGTCTGAAAGTAGTCAACTCCCTGCCGCTGACTGAAGCCACGAGCCACGTACCGCGCCTTGAAGACAGGTGGAGAGCCCGGCGGCCGCTTCACCCTGAAGATCCACATGCCACTGACGATGTTCGCCCCAGGAGGGGGAACTGCGTCAACGTAGGTGCCTGTGGACTTCCAGGAAGCCATCTCTGCATCCATAGCTGCCTGCCACTGAGAGGAGTAGGGACCCTCTACGGCCTCCGCGTAAGAGCGCGGAGTCGGGATGTCTAGTGCATCCGGGTCTCCCTCAGGGGTAAGCAGTACGGACACGAGATGAGGTGAAGCAGCAGCCAGACACTGGAACTCCTCCTGCCTGTCCTCAAGGACGTCCGTGCCAAGAGCAAACTCACCCCCGACGGACGGAGGACAGACAGACGCAGACTCAGCAACAAGACTAGCAGCGTAGTCTAGACGACAGCGAGCAGCAAAGTCGACGAGCTCAGTAACAAGAGCAGACGCATCAGTGGACTCAAAGGAGGGGTCAGTGGCGACAGTAGCAAGGAGACGCGTGACAGTAGGACTGGCAGCACGAAGAGAGTCCGACTCAGGGTCGGCAAGTACAGGAAGAGAGGACTCAGGAGGAGAGGGCAAGGGGGCACGCAGAGGAGCAGTGGACGGACGCAGAGACATCCGGTGCGTGCTAGGGACAGGAGGAGGACGCTGACGCGAACTGTGACCACTAGTGCGAGCAGCACGAACAGGCGACGCAGGACGAGACGCAGGCTCACGACGCTCAGCAAGACTTCCAGTAGGACCAGTGTACGGAGAAGTAGAAGGCAGTGGGGAGACCGGTGGTAACTGTGACTGCGACTGGACAGGCGGTGGACACTCTAAGGGAGGAGGAAGACCAAGAACCTGCTGAAGGAGCGGAACAAAGTACGGCCGAGGCCGTGCGGCGACTCGAGGCACAGCAGGGACAGCACCAGCACCCCTAGCGGCAGTACCAGCGTCAACAGCACCTCCAGCTCCAGTACCTCCAGCAGCACCAGTAGCACCCGCAGCAGGACCGCCGCCAGGACTGACAGCAGTAGCCTCCGCGCCAACACCCTCAGCAGCTCCGACTCCAGTAGCACTCGTAGGACTAGCACCTCCGAGACCTGCGGCACCAGCACCCTCAGCAGCCGAAGAAGCACCAGCTCCAGTAGTACGCCTCCAGCGCCGGGCAAACCATTCGCGCAGCTCCTGTGGAGAGAGTGGCTCCCGCCGAGACGAAGCACCCGGAGAACCAGCAGGCCCAGCACCGCCAGACGCCACACGAGCAGGTCATGCGGCCGCGGGCTCCGCACCCCCAGGCTCAGTAGCTCCAGACTCAGCACCCCCAGGCTCAGCAGCTCCAGACGCAGCACCCCCAGGCGAAGGACCCCAAGGCTCAGCACCCCCAGTCGTAGCACCCCCAGGCTCAGCACCCCAAGTCGTAGCACCCCCAGGCACAGCACCCCCAGGCTCAGCACCCCCAGTCGCAGCATCCCCAGATGCAGCACCTCCAGGCTCAGCACCCACACGCGCAGCACCTTCAGAGTCAGCACCCCCAGGCTCAGCACCCGCAGTAGTACCAGAGTCACCATCAACCTCGACCGGCTCGACTGCATCTACCTGGGACACACCTGAAGGGGCAGGACCCTGAGGGGGGAGGGGGTCTACCGGGGGGGGACCTGGCACAAGGAAGTGCGGTGGCGGGGGGAGGGAAGGAGTGCGGTAGGGGAAGAGGCGGTAGTAGGGTACTGACTCGTCGAACGTGACGTCCTGGGAGGACAGAACACAACGAGAGGTGGGGTGGTAGAACTGCCACCCAGGGGCGTCAGGGGGCAAGCCAAGGAAGACACAGGGAGCAGCACGAGGGGACAGCTTGTCCGCAGACAAGTCGCGGACAAACGCCCGAGATCCCCAGACACGGAACGCAGACGCATCGCCGACCTTCCCCGTCCACAGCAAGGCTGGGGAGGTCTCCGGTCTGGAGACCCTGGGGTGAAGGTTGATCTGATGCGCCGCGTACCGAACTGCAAACGGCCACAGAAAATGGGGGGCAGCCGCATGCATCATGGACGTACGAGCGACGTCCATGACCATGCCAATGCGGCGCTCAGCAGTCCCATTTTGCTGTGGAGAGTCCGGAAGCGTGAAGGTCTGGCGGATGCCTCGCGCACGACAGTAGGCTCGCTGAAGGCCAGAGGAGAACTCTTCGCCTCGGTCAGAGTGCAGACGCAGAACAGGAAAGTCCGAGCCGAAGCTCCTCCTGAGCTGGAGACGAGCTGCGCGGATCCAGTCGATCAACACCTCAGTGACATCACCCTTGCTGCACAAGGGGAAGACTGTGGTGTAACGCGAGTAGTCGTCAACCACCAGCAGGAAGTAGCGCTCGTGACCCTGTCCACGGACGCGGGCCAGGCCCCACACGTCCATGTGAAGCGTCTGCAGCGGGGCCTCTGTCGGGGGAAACTGAGAGGAGTGAGGGGCAGCTCGGAGCCGCCCCTCGACACAGGGGACACAGGAAGGACCAGGCCCAGGAGGAAGGGGAGGGAGGGACCGGGGAAGACCAGAGACAAGGACACGGGAAGCCATGCCTCGGAGACGAGGCAGGGAGGGGTGACCAAGTCGGTGGTGCCAGAGGAGAGTCTCGTGAGACTGGAGGCGACACGAGCAGGGGGCAGACTCAGGACCAGACCTGGACGCTGCAGCAAACACCTGACCCGACGCAGCTACCTGACCAGACGCAGTGACTGGAGGAGACTCAGTGGTCAGTGTGTACAGGCTCGACCCCGGCCGACGTGTAAACGTGGCTAGGTGTCGGCCTGTCCGAGCGTCCGTGCAGTGGGTCACCCGTTGACTCGCAGGAGTGAACTCGTGAACCCCGTATCCTGCAGGTCAGCACCACTCACCAAGTTTGTAGAGAACGAGGGGAGGTAAAGACCAGACAAGGTGCCAGAGGGGGCAGCCGGACACGGGAGGACAGTGGAGAAGTGAGAGAGGACAGGACCCCCAGAGGGGTCTGCCAGGGAGACTGCAACTGGCCGACCAAGCGGCGTGAGTGTGGTGGGGTCTCGAAAGAAGGAGCGAGAAGCCCCTGAGTCAAGTGTGAAGGTGAGGGAGGCCGAAGCCGACGTGGTACCTGAGAGCGCAGACTCACCAGCACCTGAGGGCGCGGACGCACTCGCACCTAGAGCAGCAGCCTCACCAGTACCTAGAGCAGCAGTACCAATGCCCGGGTCGGGCGGGAAACACCGGTAACAGTCACCCTCATCACTAATAGTCACAGCATACAAGGCAGCAAGGATAGCATCAAAGTCAAGATCAAAGATAGCTACGCCTGCCCTAGACAGCTCTCCCCAGCGGGGGATCTCACTAGCCTCCGGGAACTGCTGACGCCAAGCGTCCGTGAGGCGGCCAAAGCAGCGCTGGGTGGGGTGAGCACCCCCACACTGCTCACCTGTGCGGTCGCAGGAGAGGAGGACGTAGGTGCACGGGCCAAAACCCCCACCACGTTGACGCTGCGTGTACCACTGACGGAGCTGCTGAGGAGGGGGGATGTCCCAAGAACGCTGCTGCTGCTGCTGTTGCTGGCGCTGACCACTCCCGGAGCCGCTCCGCTGAGAAGTACCACCTCGACCAGCTCCACCTCCTCCACCACCGCCGCCTCCACCTCTGCCGCCACCGCCGCCTCCGCTCCCACCGCTACCGCCACCGCCGCCTCCGCCTCCGCCGCTGCCACCGCCACCTCCACCCTCGGCACCACTCCCACCGGCACCCCCACTCCCTCCGCCGCCTCCACCGCCACCTCCACCACCCCCGCTAGCTCCACCCGCGCCCTTGCCCCCCTTGCCCTTGCCAGAGCGGCGTCTCCCGCTAGGGGCAGACGCCGCACTGACCGACTCAAGACCAAGTAGGTCGGCCGCAGCAGTAGAGGCGACAGAGGGCAACAGGGGGGAAGGGGAACACCCCTCAAAGATGGGGGTGCGAGGGTCACCACGAGAGGCTCCTACAGCGACTATGCTCTTCTCCGCTGCTAGGAGGGCCTTCTCTAGGAGTTCAACAGTGAGAGTGGTGGGACAGACTGAGAGAAAGTGGTCCCTGACTACGCGAAGGGAGTCAGGGAGGCGGGTGACTATGTAATAGAGAGTGATGTACATGGGGGGGGGGGTTCTTGGCGCAGAACTCAGCAGGCAGCGCGGCGCGGTAGCGAGTGTCACTAGTGCGGAGGTGCGTAATGAGGTCAGCAACTGTGGGAAATGCAGCAAGGTCAGGGAAGAGGTACGGTAGCATGAGGCGGCTCAGTGCAGCAGTGGCAGGGGAAGAGTAGCGCGCAACTACAGCGTCGTACAAGGTCTGAGCACTCTTGTACTGACTAAAGTGCGCGCGTTCAGTGGTAGGCAGGTGGCGACGCACAGCAAGACGTGCAGCAGCATCGCGGGTGGCCCACTGAGAGCGAACAGTGGGGTCAGCATCAGCAGCAGGGGCAGGAGAGGTGCCAGAGGTGAGGTCAAAGAGAGAAAGACCGTCCGCCCTATCGCACTGTAAGAACAGCTGCAGGTCGTCGACCCAGACCTCAAAGTCAATGGCTCGACCCTCAGCGTCAAAAGCGAGGACACTAGGGGTAGCCATGACGACGGTAGACTAGCAGTGCAAGCAGTAGGGGAAGGGCACGCAGTGACAGAGAGGCTGTGCTCACCGGATAGGGCTGCTCGGGCGGCTCAACTGTAGGGAGGCTCGGCGGCTGGGCGGCTCGGCTGCTGGGCGGCTCAGCGGCTCGGCTGCGGGGCGGCTCGGCTGCTGGGCGGCTCGGCGGCTGGGCGGCTCGGCTGCACGGCGGCTCGGCTGGTGGGCGGCCGGGCAGCTCGGCGGCAGGGCGGCTCGGCTCCACTGGTACAGGGCGGCGCGGCGGTCGGCGGCTCGGGCGCGTTGCTGCAGGAGGGGAGAGCGGCGGGGCCGCAGCAGACGGGCGGCGGGACCCGTTGACGTAGGGCGGCGGGGCCGGTGAAGTAGGGCGGCGGGGCCCTTGAAGTAGGGCGGCGGGGCCCTTGAAGTAGGGCGGCGGGGCCGCAGGTGTAGGGCGGCGGGGCCGCAGCAGACGGGCGGCGGGGCCGCAGACGTAGGGCGGCGGGGCCGCTGAAGTAGGGCGGTGGGGCCCGTTGAAGTAGGGCGGCGGGGCCGCGAAGTGGGGCGGCGGGGCAGCGAAGTGGGGCGGCGGGGCCGCAGCAGACGGGCGGCGGGGCCGCTGAAGAAGGGCGGCGGGGCCGCGAAGTGGGGCGGCGGGGCCGCAGCAGACGGGCGGCGGGGCCGCTGAAGCAGGGAAAGTGGGGCGGCGGGGCCGCTGAAGCAGGGCGGCGGGGCCGCGAAGCAGCGAAGTGGGGCGGCGGGGCCGCTGAAGCAGGGCGGCGGGGCCGCGAAGTGGGGCTGCGGGGCCGCGAAGTGGGGCGGCGGGGCCACTGAACAGGGCGGCGGGGCCGCGACGTAGAGCGGCGGGGCCGCGAAGTAGGGCGGCGGGGCCGCAGGAGTAGGGCGGCGAGGCCGCAGTTAGGGCGGCGGGGTCGCGACGTAGGGCGGCGGGGCCGCGAATGCAGGTGGCGGGGCCACGCTAGTAGGTGGCGGGGCCGCACGAACGGGCGACGGGGCCGCTAAGGCAGGTAGGGCCGCTAGGGCATAGGGGCCGCTAGGGCGGCTCGACGAGGTGAGAGCGCGACTCGGGCGGAGCGCGCTTCGGGCAGGAAAAAAAAAATTCGAAATTTGGTGGGCCCTAGGCACAGTTCCCACAGGGGAACCTGCTCGATACCATGAGAAAATGAGAACGAGAATGAATGAACTATGAAACAGTTGGGTACAAGTACTAACCCTAATTGGGTTGTACCCCATATGGGCTACCCCACTACAGCCTACACAAAAGCATAAGCTATAATGTTCTGACAAGAAGGCCAACGCAGCTTCTCTTCTAAGCGTTCTTTTGTCACACCTGTAGGCAGTCGGAATCGACCTTCAGCGCATTGCACGCATCACATCAGCACCGACGGTGTGAACGTTATGATGAGCAGCAAGTCTGGCCTCATGACACGTCTTCGAATGCGCATCCCCCACTTGGTGTCATCCCACTGCTTCGCGCATAGTGTCAAATGTTGTAGCCTTTAGTGATGCATGTCATATGGGGTATAGCAGTTAGGGCTAGGTTTATGTACCCCAACCCACAGTAGTCAATCGTCATTTTAGGTTTCTGATATGGTATCACCTAGGTTAGGATCCTGTGGGATCCTGTTCCTCCCCCGAATGCCCATAGCGCCCTACCATCGAGCCCGTCCCATGCCCTAGCGCCCATTGCGCCCGAACCGTCCCCTAGCGCATGTCACGCTAGTCCGTCTTGTTCCCTAGCGCCCGTCGCGCCTGCCCATCCCGTCCCGTAGTGTCGCACATGCCAGTCGCGTCGTGTCGTATCGCGCCTGCCCGTCACGTCCTATCGAGTCGTGCCCGTCTGTCCCGTCCCGTCGCGTCGCGCCTACCCATCCTGTCCTGTCGAGCCGCGCCCGTCTGTCCCGTCCCGTCGCGTTGCGCCTGCCCGTCCCGTCCCGTCGCGTCGCGACTGCCCGCCGTGTCGCGCCCGTCCCGTCCCGTCCCCTCCCCTCCCCTTGTGCATGTTGCGCCTGCCCTTCCCGCCGCGCCGTGCTCGTCCCGTCACGTCCCTCCTCCCCACGGATCGCCCTGCTTGCCACGCCCTACTTAGGCCTTCTAGGCGATTTTCACCTGTAGTTTCTTCACGCTTCTGCTATGGCAACGCCTAGAGTCCTCCGCTTTGACGCCGAGGGTAGGCCATTCGAGTTCTCTGTCTGGCTCCTGCGTGCGCAACGTCTCCTAGAGAGCCGGGTTCAGACAGATGAGTCCCTGTGGGCGCAAGCTTCCGGTGACCTTCGTGCGCCCCCCGATCCTGAACCCTTAGGCGCTGACCCCACCACTGAGGACAGAGATCGTTTTGCACGTTAGAGTGCTGCCCTGACAGACTGGAAGTCGCGCGACGCTGTGGCCTGCATCGCCGTCTCCTCCTTGAGTTTGAGGAGACCCACTTCACCTAGGTTCGCACGGTTTGTGAGTTCCTATCTGCGATCAAGGCCCGCTACGCTACTCCCACCACTGTCTCTCTTGGTCGCATCCTCCCCTTCCTGTTTCTTGACCTCGCCTCATTTGAGCGCTCTGCTGACTTGGTCGCTCACCTACGTTCACTAGATTCTAGCTACCGCACTGCCTGCACTTACGCACAGCTTGCACTGCCCCCCCCCCCCATGGCGATTACTATCTATTTCATTGCCACTAGCCCTGACCGCCTTGCCTCAGTTCGTGACGCGCTTCTTTGAAGCACCCTAGCGAACTCACTATCGTCGTTCTTGAGTCTGCCCTCAAGGACGTCGAGAACAACTTCCGCTCGGTAGCCTCCGCCTCTGGCGCTGTGCCCCCCCCACTATTCCACGGGTGCACTATCCCTCAGCTGCCCACCTTTGCTGCCTCCCTTGCCACTGCCGCTACTGACGTGACCGCAACTGCTTTTACAACTTCTACTCGGTCTAGAGCTAGGAGTGGTAGGCGGGGCGGCCAGGGTGCGGGCGGCAGCGGAGGCTGCGGAGGTGGCGTTGCGGGCAGCGGTGGAAAGGGGTGCAGGAGTTGGTGGAGCACCTAGACCAGCGTCTAGTAACTCCCCTACTGCACCTGGTGGAGGTGACGCCCAGATTAGTCAGGCACCTGCGGGACTGCCAGCTGCAGGTGCTGGAGTGGCGGCTTGGTACCTGATTTAGGGACAGCAGCAACAGCAGCAGCCACTCCTCTCACAGCGGCCACAACAGAAGTAGGGGCAGAAGCAAGGGTCAGGACCGTGTCAGCTGTCGCGTGGTGACATCCACCCTCCCTGCCCGGTACTCACAGCAGACTCCGTTGTGACCGCCGCCACCTACCGAATCAGTGCTTTGCTCAGCTTATTGACACTCTTCGCGCGGCCTACAGCGTTGACGACCCTACCCCTGACTGGTTTCCTTTTGTTTGCTCGCACAAGGCCGCTCTGTGGGCCATGTCTGCTTCTCAATGACTTGATCTCTTAGGAACTCTTCATGCAATGTATGCTGTTGTTAACTCTATTGCTTCTGACTCTCTTTTTTCACGTGTTTTTAGCTTAGGTTCTAGTGTTGATCCTGTGCCAGTTGCTAGTGTAGGTACTTGCTTAGGTACTAGTCCAAGTGCTGCTCCGGAGGAAGCTTCGCTGTCTTTCACCCTGAACTCTTGAGCTTCGCACCGTTTCTTCCGCGACCGCACGACTCTTACTCCGCTTCCTACGCCGGTCTCCGTAGTACTAGCTGATCCCACTTTGGGACCAGTCACTACTTGCTACACTACTACGCTTCCGTGCCCAGCTGTTCCTTCGAGTTTCCTGACGGGCTTCCACATCCCCTCATTCTCTAGGAACTTGGTGGGGGTGAGGCCGCTCATGGGGAGTCAAGTGGGTGTTTGGTTTGAGCCTTCTGGGGACTCTGCGACTTGTGCAGACGGTGACACGTACGCGCCCCTGGCTAACTTTCACGCTGAGCCGGGCTTTGGTCTCTACACACTTCACACTGGCCCCTGAGAGAGGTAGCATTAGCATTAGCAGCAGCAGCAGCAGCAGCAGCAGCAACGACAGCAGCATCAGCTGCCTCCGACCCCTGTCACTGCCCCCCGTCAGGTCCCCGCGTCTCACCAGGTTCCCGTCTCCCACCAGGTAGCTGTGTCTGGTCACGTTCCAATGTCTGGTCCAGTTGCTATGTCTTGCTTGTGTCGGTCGCTTCCCCATCCCACCGTTCTATACCACCACCGCCTTGGTCACCCGTCCATTCCTCGTCTGCGCACTATGTCTAGTCAGCGTCTCGTCTTAGGCCTCCCGCGAGTCTTGCCATCACTGCCGCCTTCTCCTGCACCACCTTGTGCCCCTTGCGTCGAGGGTCGGCTGCGTGCCACCCCTCACTCCTCCTCCCTCAGTCCGGCCACCGAGCCCTTCGAGACTCTCCACTTGGACGTCTGGGGCCCTGCCTCTCGCCCCGGTCCTGAGCGAGAGAGTTTCTTTCTGGTGGTCGTTGACGACTACTCTCGCTACACGACAGTGTTCCCCCTGGCGAAAAAGTCTGAGGTTACTTTTGTGCTGATCTGGTAGTTACTTACCACTGCGGACACTCGTGGTCGTCGCGTCAACTGTTTTCACTACGACCGCGGGGGTGAGTTTTGCTCCGGCGTTCTCGTTGGATTCGGTCGCCAACAGGGCATCCGTCAGACCTGGACGCTTCCAGAGTCCCCACAGCAGAATGGGGTTGTTGAGTGCCGCATAGGCTTGGTCATGGAGATTGCCCGCACCTCCTTGACTCACGCCCATGCCCCACATTTTTTGTGGCACTACGCGGTTCAGTACGCTGCTCACCAGTTGAACCTCTAGCCACGTGTCTCTCGGCCAGAGGTTTCACCGACTAGTCTTTGGACCGGGTCCCCTGGTGCTACGTCGCGTTTTCGTGTCTGGGGCTGCTTGGCACGTATTCACGACACCTCCGCAGACAAGATCTCGCCTCGCGCCATTCCCTGTGTCTTCCTTGGTTTCCCAGAGTACTCCTCTGACTTCACCTTCTACCACCCTCCCTTTCACCGGTTCCTTGAATCCCGTGACGTCAGCTTTGACAAGTCACCCCCCTACTACACCCGGTACCCCTGTCGAGGTCTCCCCGTTCCTCCTCCCCCTCTCTTCCTGACTCCCGCTCCCCCTCCTGCTCCTCCAGTACAGCCCCCCTCCCTGGTCCAGCCCCATCAGGTGTGTCACACGCTACCCACCCCCCCCCCCCGCGGTAGCCCCTCAGGTGCCGTCCCCTTCCCCACAATCCTCCTCACAGCCTACTGTAGACCCTGCGGAAGCTGGTGTTCGTGTTGAGGACCCTGGAGGTGCTAGTTTTAGAGGTGTTGGCGTTGGGGCTGAGGGTGTACCTGTGCAGGGTCCTGATTCTGGGGGTGCTGGAGTTGGGGCTGAGCCCATGACTGCAAGAGACTCTAGTCTTCAGGGAGCTGGTGTTTGTCCTGCTGTCCCTAGGGGTGCTTTGGAGGGCGGTCCTGGGGCTACCACTGTCACGAAACCTACTCCTCCCCCACACCCCTACCTGACTCGGCACCAGGACCGTCTTCGACATGCACGTGAGGAGTAGCTGGAGTTGGAGAGAGAGAGGCTAGCGTTAAAGTAGCAGCAGCAGGAGCTACGGCAGCTAGAGGAGCAGTAGCAGCAGTAGCAGCCGCCGCAGCAGGTCCAGCAGCAGCAGTAGCAGCCATTGCAGGAGGAGCAGCAGCAGCAGCAACAGCCGCCGCAGCATGAGCAGCAACAGCCGCCACCTCCGCCTCCTGACTACACCCCAGATGTTTTCCCCCATTCTCAGCCTCTGTTGTCCCCTCCTCTTTCTCACGCTTGGGCTTCTCGCTCTCCTCGTGCTCGTCCCTTGTCCCCTATCCCTGTCACTGACCTTTGTACTCTCTTGTTCCGTTCTAGACCGCCTCGTTCGTCTCCATCTTGTGACCACCACAGGCGTTGTGTGTAGTTAGGTCTCGTTGACACATGTTCTCGTTTAGTGTAGACTTGTGTTCTCTACTAGCTTTGTTTGTACACTTTGCATATACCTTTATAAATTCTTGGACTGGCCATGTGACTCTTTTGCTTGTGCTCAGACTGTGTGGTGATGTTGTGATCCACCCTGAGCTTTATTTCTTTGTGACTGGTCTTGTAATCGTACGGTTTTTTGCTTGACACCCCTAACTTAGGCTATGGGGGTGTGTCAAATGTTGTAGCCTTTAGTGATACGTGTCATATGGGGCACATCAGTTAGGGTAGGTTTATGTACCCCAACCCACAATTGTCAATCGGTTTCTGACACTTAGGTATTTTAGTGTTTTGATTTTTTCCGGTTGTTGACGTTCCCGACTAACTATTGTTTGCGCCATGTTATACAGGGAGGCACTAGCGGCTAAAACAGCTACTGAGAAGATTCCCCCTTTCAACGTTATTGACATGGTGATTCGCACTATGTCAGATCATCTCGGCCGGTCAGGGTCATGGCACCAGCGCTTCATGGGCCTCCAAGAAGTTTTCACTTCCACCTCATTGGAGCTACAAGGGATTCATGCCGTCCGTTGGCTTTCGCGGGGCGGCGCAGTGCTCAAGCTAGTCACCGTTCTTCTAGCTCTTATCGTGATGCTGAAAGAGTGGGACGCGAACCTATACGCACTCTGACAAGCTACAGGCTTCATTTCCTCATATTCTTCATTGCTGATGTGCTTGAGCAGCTCAACATCGTGAACAGGGCATTTCAACGAAAGGAGGTGAGTGTCAAACTCATATCATATAGCTTGTCTAGGCTATAGTGGGGTAGACACTATGGGGTACAGTTTCCTAGGGTTTTCTACTTGTACCCAACTTTGTGCTAGTTCATTCATTCCTCATTTCTTCACATGGTATAGAGCAGGTTCCCTAGTGGGAATGCTTCCTTGGGCCCACCACTGAAACTTTTTTTTTTATGACCAGAGCGCCACTCGCTCCTGCCCGAGGCGCGCCTTGTGGGCCGCCCTTCTGTCAAGCTCTCTTAGAGGCCCCTCTCACGGCCCCTCGCGCCACCCTTAGCGGCCCCGTCGCCGCCCCTAGCGGCCCCGTCGCCGCCCTTCCAGGCCCCTCGCGGCCCCTAGCAGCCCCGTCGCCGCCCCTACGCGGCCTCGTCGCCGCCCCTAGCGGCCCCGTCGCCGCCCCTAGCGGCCCCGTCGCCGCCTCTCTCCCTACGCAGCCCCGTCGTCGCCCCTACGCGGCCCCGTTGCCGCCCCTAGCGGCCCCGTCGCCGCCCCTACGCGGCCCCATCGCCGCCCCTAGCGGCCCCGTCTCCGCCTCCCTCCCTACGCGGCCCCGTCGCCGCCCCTACGCGGCCCCGTCGCCGCCCCTAGCGGCCCTGTCGCCGCCCCTACGCGGCCCCGTCGCCGCCCCTAGCGGCCCCGTCGCCGCCTCCCTCCCTACGCGGCCCCATCGCCGCCCCTACGCGGCCCCGACGTCGCCCCTAGCGGCCCCGTCGCCGCTCCCCTCCCTACGCGGCCCCGTCGCCGCCCCTACGCGGCCCCGTCCCCGTCCCTACGCGGCCCCGTCGCCGCCCCTAGCGGCCCCGTCGCCGCTCCCCTCCCTATGCGGCCCCGTCGCCGCCCCCACGCGGCCCCGTCGCCGCCCCTAGCGGCCTCGTCGCCGCCCCTACGCGGTGTCAAACATTGTATGTTGTGGTTGTTTAGGCTACAGTGGGTTAGCCTATAGTGGGTACACATTTCTAGGGTTAGGTTTGACCTATTTGTACCCAACCCTCATTCTAGTGATTCATTCTCATTCTGACATGGTATTACGAGCCTAGGTTTCACCTAGGACCGGAACGATAGGGCCCACCGTTTCCGCTAGCCGCGCCCTCGTGCGCCGCCTTTTCCTGCGCCTCAAGCGCCTTGTTCTTCAGGCCCCCTAAGGCCCTCTCGCGTCGCCCCTTAAGGCCCCTCACGGCCCCTCGCGTCGCCCCCCTTAAGGCCCCTTACGGCCCCGCGCTAGCCTCTCAAGGCCCCTTGCGGCCCCGCGCTAGCCCCCTAAGGACCCGTCGGCCCAGCGCTAGCCCCGCGCTAGCCCCCTAAGGCCCCCGTCGGCCCCGCACTAGCCTCTCAAGGCCCCCGAACGGCCCCGCGCTAGCCCCGAATGGCCCCGTACGGCCCCCCGCGCTAGCCTCTCACGGCCCCCTCGGCCCCGCGCTAGCCCTCTCAGGCCACCGTCGGCCCCGCGCTAGCCTCTCACGGCCCCCCCCTCGGCCCCGCGCTAGCCCTCTAAGGCCCCCGTCGGCCCCGCGCTAGCCTCTCACGGCCCCCGAACGGCCCCGCGCTAGCCCCGAACGGCCCCCAACCGGCCTCGCCCTCGCCCTGGACGGCCCCGCGCTCTCCCTTAACAGCCCCACCCGGCCCCGCGCTCGCCTCTCTAGGACCGAGCCGAACCGCGCGACCCGACCGAGCCGCGCGACCCGACCGAGCCGCGCCGCCCTAGCCGAGCCGCGCCGCCCTAGCCGAGCCGCGCCGTCCTAACCAAACCGCGCCGCCCTACTGCTACTACCACTACTGCTACTGCTACTCCTGCTACCACTACTACTGCCACTGCTACTGCTTCAACTATGGCTAGCCCTACAGTTCTCTCGTTCGATACTGAGGGCCGCCCGATTAAGTTTGAGACCTGGCTCGATGATCTGCACCTGTTCCTCCAGCTCACTGCCCGAGAGGATATCTCGCTGTACGATCACGCACTAGGCACAGTCTCTGCTCCTGCTACTACTGCTACCGCTACTGCTCGCTCGCAGTGGCAGACTCGCGATGCCCACGCCCGCTTTGCCATTCGCAACTCCCTGCCAGTCGATGAGCGCGAGCACTTTGGCCAGCATCAGACTGCGCAGACCCTCTACACTGCTGTAGTTGCGCGCTACTCCTCCCCGGCCTCAGCTGCACTAGGCCGCCTCTCGCTTCCCTACCTGTTCCCCGACCTGTCCGCCTTCCAGACAGTCGCTGACCTCATCACTCACCTCCGCACTAGTGATGCCCGCTTCCGTGCAGCCATGCCCGCTGAGTTTCTTGCCTCCAACCCTCCCCCGCTCTGGCTCACTCTCTACCACCTAGTCACCCGCCTCCCTGACACTCTGCGTACAGTCAGGGACCACTTCCTAGCTCGCTGTCCCACTGAGCTCACCATTGCCGCCCTAGAGAAGGAACTACTTGCAGCTGAGAAGAGTATTGTAGCTCTAGGTGCCTCTCGTGGCGACCCCCGCACCCCTTTCTTCGAGGGGTGTTCCCCCTCCCCCCTGCTCCCCTCTGTCGCCTCTGCTGCTGCTGTCGACCTCCTTGGTGCTGAGCAGGTCGGCTCTGCGTCCGCTCCCAGCGGGCGCCGCAGCGGCAAGGGCAGGGGAGGCAAGGGCGGTGGGGGTGACGGCGGGGGAGGCGGTGGTGGGGGTGGTGGCGGCGGTGGGGGCGGTGGCGGGGCTGGAGGGGCTAGTGGCAGCGGTGGGGGTGGTGGAGGCAGCGGCAGCGGCGGTGGTCGGGGTGGGGGCGGTGGTGGTGGCGGCAGTGGACGTGGCGGCGGCAGGGGCGGTGGTGGTCGTGGTGGAGGCGGTGGTGGTGGTCGTGGAGGCTCTGGCCCTGGCCAGAGCGCGCAGCACCCTCAGTCCTCCCAGGAGCTTCGTGAGTGGTACTTACAGCACGGGGGTGGGGGGGGTAGCCTTAGCTGCACGTAGGTCATCCGCACTTGTCGCCGCAAGGGACAGACGTGCGGGAGGGCGCACATTGCTCAGCACTGCTTCTCTCGCCTAGATGACGCTTGGCGTGCTCAGTTTCCTGACGCTCCTGAGCTCCCTCAGTGGGCTGATCTCCTCAAGAAGGATATCGATATCTATGCTCTTGATTTTGATGTTATTCTCAAAGCCATGTATGCATTGGCTATTAGTGGAGAGGAGGACCAGTACCTGTGTGTTCCGCCTGACCCAGGCATCCGCACGAGTGAGGCTGCCGCTCTAGGTGCTTGCGCGTCCGCTGCCCCAGGTGCTGGTGAGGCTACTGCTCTAGGTGCTTGTGTGTCTGCCACCCCAGGTACTACTGAGTCCACTGAGGCACTGCACACCTTCACTCTAGACTCAGGCGCTTCGCGCTGTTTCTTTCGTGACCGCATTGCCCTTGAGCCCCTTGCTCGACCAGTCGCTGTCTCGCTCGCTGACCCCTCTGGGGGTCCGGTCATTGCGACCTCCTCCACCCTCCTTCCTTGTCCTGCTGTCCCGTCGGGCACACTGTCAGGTCTCCACCTCCCCTCGTTCTCTACGAACTTGGTGGCGGGTTGTGCGCTTCAGGATGGGGGTGTTCACCAGTTCACCCCTGCCTACGAGCGCGTGACACACTGCACGTGTGCTCGGACGGGCCGTCACCTGGCTACCTTCACTCGACAGCCGGGGTCGGACCTGTACACACTGACCACTGAGTCCCCTCAGGTAGCGGCGTCTGCGTCTGCGTCAGGTCAGCTCTCTGCCCCCTGCTCGTGTCGCTCTCTAGCGCACAAGACTGTCCTCTGGCACCACCGACTTGGTCACCCGTCAGTGCAGCGCCTTCGGGGCATGCACGCCCGGTACCTTGTCTCTGGTCTTCCTCGGGTACTCCCTCCCCTCCCACCCTCCCTTGCTCCTCCTTGTCTTCCCTGTGTCGAGGGGCGGCAGCGCGTTGCCCCTCACTCCTCCTCGTTCCCCCCGACGACTGCTCCTTTGCAGACGCTCCACATGGACGTGTGGGGCCCAGCCCGCGTCCGTGGTCAGGGCCAGGAGAGGTACTTCTTGATCGTCGTTGACGACTACTCGCGCTACACCACGGTCTTCCCCTTGCGCACCAAGGGTGAAGTCCCTGATGTTCTGATCCCTTGGATCAGCAGAGCACGTCTTCAGCTGCGAGAGCGTTTTCGCTCGGAGTTTCCTGTCCTGCGCTTGCACTCTGACAGAGGTGGCGAGTTCTCCTCCGACCTCTTGGCAGCCTACTGTGCCGAGCACGGCATTCGCCAGTCGTTCACGCTTCCGGCCTCTCCACAACAGAATGGGGTTGCTGAGCGCCGCATTGGCTTGGTCATGGAGGTCGCTCGTACCTCCTTAGTCCACGCGGCTGCCCCCCACTTTCTGTGGCCGTCTGCGGTCCGGTACGCTGCGCATCAGCTCAACCTCTGGCCCCGTGTCTCCGCTCCGGAGACCTCGCCCACACTGCTGTGGACGGGGGAGGTTGGCGATGCGTCACGCTTCCGTGTCTGGGGATCCCGAGCTTTTGTTCGCGACACGTCTGCGGACAAGCTCTCCTCCCGCACTGCTCCCTGTGTCTTTCTTGGCTTTGTCCCGGATGCGTCTGGCTGGCAGTTTTACCACCCCGCCTCGCACCGCGTCTTCCCCTCTCAGGACGTCACTTTTGACGAGTCCGTGCCCTTCTACCGCCTCTTCCCCTACCGCACTGCCCCGCTCCCTCCCCCGCCTCTCTTCCTCGCGCCAGGTGCTGCAGTAGTAGACCCCCTCCCCCCTCAGGGTGCCGCTCCCTCAGGTGTCTCTCAGGTAGACCCGGTTGAGCCTGCCGAGGTAGCTGTCGACTCGCGTCCTGCTAGAGGTGCTGAGCCTGAGCGTGCGGAGCCTGAGCGGGCGGAGCCTGGGGGTGCTGAGTCTGGGGGTGCTGAGGCTGGGGGTGCTGAGCCTGGGGGTGCTGGGTCTGGGGGTACTGAGACTGAGGGTGCTAAGCCTGGGGGTGCTGGGTCTGAGAGTACTGAGCCTGGCGTTGCTGAGACTGGGGGTGCTGAGCCAGGTGGTGTTGCAGTTGACTGTGAGGCGCCTGGAGGACCTCCCTCTTCGCAGCAGCTACGTGAGTGGTACTCACGGTACTGCAGCCTCCGGCGGGGTGCGTCTCGGGCTCGTGGTGCTACTGGAGTTGGTACTAGTGTTTCCCCACCACGGTGGGAGCCGCCCTCTTCCCCACAGCTTCGAGAGTGGTACACTCGGCACATCAGTCTCCGGAGTGGAGCTGCTGGTGCTGGGGTCCCCGGAGTTGACGCTGCTGCGGGTGCTGCGGACCCTGGTGCTGGAGGTACTGCTGCTGCTGGCGGTGCTGCTAGAGGTGCTGCTGGTACTGAGGACCCGGGCGTTGGAGCTGCTGCGGGTGCTGCGGACCCTGGTGCTGGAGGTGCTGCTGCTGCTGGCGGTGCTGCTGGAGGTGCTGCTAGCACTGAGGACCTGGGCGTTGGAGCTGCTGCGGGTGCTGCGGACCCTGGTGCTGGAGGTGCTGCTGGTGCTTCTGGAGGTGCTGCTGCTGCCGCTGGTGTCTCTGCTGGTTCGAGAGTTGCTGCACGGCCACGGCCGTACTTCGTTCCGCTCCTTCAGCAGGTTCTTGGTCAGCGTCCTCCTCCTTGTCCTCCTCTCGCCTTAGAGTGTCCGCCGTCTGTCCAGTCACAGCCACAGTTACCGCCTGCCTCCCCACTCCCTGTACCTGCTCCTTACACTGGTCCGACTGGAGGTCTTGCTGAGAGACGTGAGCCTGCGTCACGTCCTGTGTCACCTGCGTCTCGTCGAGCGTCGCCTGTTCGAGCTGCTACCACTGGTAGTCGTGTCCCGCGTGAGCGTCCTCCTGCTGTCCCAGGCACTCACCAGATGGCGCTTTGTCAGTCCACTGCTCCGCAGCTTGTCGCTCTCCCGTCGCCTCCTGCGTCCTCTCTTCCTGCTCCTGCTGACCCCGAGTCAGACTCCCTTCGCGCTGCCAGTCCTACTGTCACACGTCTCCTGGCTACGGTTGTCACTGACCCTTCCTTTGAGTCCGCTGCTGCGTCTGCCTTAGTCACTGAGCTTGTCGACTTTGCAGCTGCGTGTCGTCTAGACTACGCTGCGAGTCTTGTTGCTGAGTCTGAGTCTGTCTGTCCTCCGTCCGTCGGGGGTGAGTGTGCTCTTGGCACGGACGTTCTTGAGGACAGGCAGGAGGAGTTTGGTTGCCTTGCCGCTGCTTTGCCCCATCTCGTGTCCATGCTTGTTGCCCCTGAGGGAGACCCGGATGCACCAGACATCCCGACCCCACGCTCTTACGTAGAGGCGATGGCCGGTCCCTACTCCTCTCAGTGGCAGTCAGCCATGGACACAGAGATGGCTTCCTGGAAGTCCACTGGCACTTACGTCGACGAGGTTCCCCCACCTGGGGCGAACATCGTCAGTGGCATGTGGATTTTCAGGGTGAAGCGGCCGCCGGGCTCTCCGCCTGTCTTCAAGGCGCGTTACGTTGCACGAGGCTTCAGTCAGCGAGAGGGAGTTGACTTCTTCCAGACCTTCTCCCCGACCCCGAAGATGACCACTCTTCGGGTTCTGCTACACGTCGCCGCTCAGCGTGACTACGAGCTCCACTCTCTTGACTTCAGCACAGCTTTCTTGCAGGGCAGCCTGCACGAGGAGATCTGGCTGCGCCGCCCACCCGGCTTCACTGGGTCGTTCCCCCCTGGTACCCAGTGGAGCCTCCGGCGGCCAGTCTACGGTCTCCGCCAGGCGCCACGTGAGTGGCACGACACACTGAGGACTACACTTGCGGCTCTTGGGTTCGCTCCTTCTACTGCTGACCCGTCGCTGTTTCTACGCACCGACCCCTCACTGCCGCCGTTCTACATCCTCGTGTACGTCGACGACTTGGTCTTTGCCACTTCTGACACAGTTGGTCTCGCTCACGTGAAGTCCGAGCTGCAGAAGAGACACACGTGCACAGACCTGGGTGAACTGACAAGCTATCTTGGCTTGCGGATCACCCGGGACAGAGCACGGCGCACCATCACCTTGACTCAGTCACACATGGTGCAGCAGGTCCTTCAGCGCTTCGGCTTCACGTACTCCTCGCCTCAGTCCACTCCTCTGCCTACGGGACACTCGCTCTCAGCTCTGCCTTCGGATGAGTTCGTAGAGCCGAGTGGTCCGTATCCAGAGCTTGTGGGCTGCCTCATGTACCTGATGACCTGCACTCGACCTGACCTTGCATACCCTCTCAGCATCTTAGCACGCTATGTCGCTCCCGGCCGTCACCGGAAGGAGCACATGGATGCAGCTAAGAGGGTGTTGCGCTACTTGTGCAGTACGTCGGGCATGGGGCTAGTGCTTGGAGGGCGAGACCGGCCTGTTCTCACTGGGCACTCCGACGCTTCTTGGGCACACGACCAGGCTACGCAGCGGTCGTCCCAGGGTTAAACCTTCAGCCTTGGCTCTGGCTCTGTCTCTTGGCGTTCTACTCGCTCTTCTTCTGTTCTCAGCTCCAGCTGTGAGGCTGAGATCTACGCCACGGCCATGGCTGCCCAGGAGCTTCGCTGGCTCACCTACCTGCTGACTGACCTTGGAGAGCAGCCTCGTTCTCCTCCAGTGCTGTACGTCGACAACAAGGCCACCATTGCCTTGTGTGGGGAGCACAGACTGGAGCACAGGACGAAGCACATTGCTCTGCGCTACTTTCTTGCTCGAGAGTTGCAGCAGCGAGGTCAGCTTTGTCTGCGTTACGTGGCCACTCGGGCCAATACTGCTGACGTGTTCACCAAGGCGCTTCAGCCTTGTGACCATCAGCGCTTCTGTACTGTTCTAGGCCTCGTGCCTACTGTCCCTCATTTGCTCACTTCGTGACTTTGCTTGTACAGTGATCTCTATATATATATTCCTGCATGCTTACTCTTGCTAGGTTGTGATCACTGTATCTCTTGTTCATTTATAAATCTGCATGTGAACTGGTCTTGTGACCACTTGTTTGTGCTCGGAACTTGTGTGGTATCCTTGAGATCCACCCTGAGCTTTGCTTTGCTTTGACTGGTCTTGTGACCCCTTGTTCTCCCCCACTTTGCCTATGGGGGTGTGTCAAACATTGTATGTTGTGGTTGTTTAGGCTACAGTGGGTTAGCCTATAGTGGGTACACATTTCTAGGGTTAGGTTTGACCTATTTGTACCCAACCCTCATTCTAGTGATTCATTCTCATTCTGACACGCGGCCCCGTAGCCGCCCCTAGCGGCCCCGTCGCCTCCCCCCCCTCTCCGCGGCCCCGTCGACGCCCCTAGCGGCCCCGTCGCCGCCCCTACGCGGCCCCGTCGCCGCCCCTAGCGGCCCCGACGCCTCCTCCCCCTCTACGCGGCCTTGTCGCCGCCCCTAGCGGCCCCGACGCCGCCCCTACGCGGCCCCGTCGCCGCCCCTAGAGGCCCCGTCGCCTCCTCCCCCTCTATGCGGCCCCGTCGCCGCCCCTAACGGCCCCGTCGCCGCCCCTACGCAGCCCCGTCACCGCCCCTAGCGGCCCCGTCGCCTCCTCCCCCTCTACACGGCCTCGTCGCCGCCCCTACGCGGCCCCGTCGCCGCCCCTAGCGGCCCTGTTGCCGCTCCCCTCCTTACGCGGCCCAGTCGCCACCCCTAGCGGCCCGGTCGCCGCCCCTACCCGGCCCTGTCGCCGCCCCTAGCGAGCAGCCGAGCCGTCGAGCCGCCCAGCAGCCGAGCCGCCGAGCCGCCCAGCACCCGAGTCGCCCAGCAGCCGAGCCGCCTTTGGAGCAGCCGCCACTACAGCAGCCGCCCCTGGGGCAGCCGCCATTGCAGCAGCCGCCCCTGGAGCAGCCATCCCTGCAGCAGCCGCCTCTGGAGCGCCCGCCCCTGCAGCAGCCCCCCCTGGAGCAGCCGCCCCTGCAGCAGCCGCCCCTGTAGCAGCCGC
This sequence comes from Closterium sp. NIES-65, assembly GCA_948144175.1. NCBI lineage: Eukaryota > Viridiplantae > Streptophyta > Zygnematophyceae > Desmidiales > Closteriaceae > Closterium > Closterium sp. NIES-65. The sequence continues at coordinate 1,392,731 of CANXME010000053.1, read as the reverse complement.
CCCTGGAGCAGCCACCCCTGCAGCTGCCGCGGAGCTCTCGCCCTACAGTGGTAGCTGCCTCGCCGTTGCCGCCGTCGTCTGCCTACCCTTCTCGCCACTGATGAGCAATGCCCTGCCCGTACTGCTGTCACTGCTGCTCTTGCTGCTACTGCTCTTTCTACTGCTACTGCTGCTCCTAGCGTGGCCAGATGCAGCTCCAGCGTCGCCCGCGTGAGTCCCTCACCCCCCAACAGCTTCGTGAGTGGTACGCTAGTTGGGGTTTTCGGGGTGGCCGTAGTGGGAGTCGTCTTGGAGTGAGTAGTTCCACAGCTGCTTGTAGAGGCCAGGTGCAGCTGCAGCGTCGCCCGCGTCAGTCCCTCACCCCCCAACAGCTTCGTGAGTGGTACGCTCAGGGTAGAGGGTCGCTGAGTAGTACTCGCTGCCCGTACGTTATTAGCACGGGTGTCCGGACTGGTCAGCCTTGCGGGACGCGTGGTCACACAAAGTCCCGCTGCTTTGCCCGTCTGAGCGACGCTTGGCGTACGGAGTTTGGCGACACGGCTGAGCTCCCTGACTGGGTGGAGCAGCTTAGGCTACGGGTAGATATCTATACTCTTCACTATGATGCTATCCTCACTGCCATGTATGCATTGCCTACTAGTGATGAGGGTGACTATTACCTGTGTGTTCCGCCTGACCCGGGCATGGAGGATGCTGCTCTAGGTGCTGGTGAGGCTGCTGCTCTAGGTGCTAGTGCGTCTGCTGCCCCAAGTGCTGGTGAGTCTGCTCTCTCAGGTACTACGTCGGCTCAGGCCTTACAAACCTTCATCCTTGACTCGGGTGCTTCCCGCTCCTTCTTTCGAGACCGCACCACGCTTACGCCGCTTAGTCGGCCGGTTGCGGTCTCCCTGGCGGACCCCTCTGGGGGTCCTGTCCTTGCTAGCTTCTCCACTGTCTTACCGTGCCCGGCAGCCCCCTCTGGCACCCTGTCAGGTCTCTACCTCCCCTCGTTCTCTACGAACTTGGTGAGTGGAGCTGATCTACAGAATAGGGGGGTTGACCAGTTCACTCCTGCGAGTCAGCGGGTGACCCACTGCACGTATGCTCGGACAGGCCGACACTTGGCCCCGTTCACCCGTCAGCCGGGGTCGAGCTTGTACACACTTACTACTGAGTCTCCTCCGGCTGCTGAGTCTGGTCAGGTAGCTGCGTCGAGTCAGGTGTTTGCTGCAGCGTCCAGGTCTGGTCCTGAGTCTGCCCCCTGCTCGTGTCGTCTCCTGTCCCACCAGACTCTCCTTTGGCACCACCGCCTTGGTCACCCCTCCCTGCCTCGTCTCCAAGGCATGGCCTCGCGTGTCCTTGTCTCTGGTCTCCCCCAGTCTCTCCCTCCCCTACCTCTGGGGACTGCCCCTACCTGCGTCCCCTGCGTCGAGGGGCGACAGCGCGCCGCCCCTCACTCCTCCGAGTTTCCTCCGACAGAAGCTCCGCTGCAGACTCTTCACATGGACGTGTGGGGCCCCGCCCGCGTCCGTGGCCAGGGGCACGAGCGTTACTTCCTGTTGGTGGTTGACGACTACTCGCGTTACACCACAGTCTTCCCCTTGCGCAGCAAGGGTGACGTCACTGAGGTGTTGATCGACTGGATCCGCGCAGCTCGTCTCCAGCTCCGAGAGAGTTTCGGCTCGGACTTTCCTATTCTACGTCTGCACTCTCACATAGGCGGGGAGTTTTCCTCTGCCCGTCTGCAAGCCTTCTGTCGAGCACAGGGCATCCGCCAGACCTTCACGCTTCCGGCCTCTCCACAGCAAAATGGGATTGCTGAGCGCCGCATTGGCATGGTCATGGATGTCGCTCGTACGTCCATGATCCATGCGGCTGCTCCCCATTTTCTGTGGCCGTTTGCGGTTCAGTACGCAGCGCATCAACTCAACCTTCAGCCCCGGGTCTCCTTGCCAGAGACCTCCCCCACCTTGCGGTGGACGGGGAAGGTTGGCGATGCGTCTGCGTTTCGGGTCTGGGGATCTCGGGCGTTTGTCCGCGACTTGTCTGCGGACAAGCTGTCCCCCCGTGCTGTTCCCTGCGTCTTCCTTGGCTTCCCCCCTGACGCGCTTGGGTGGCAGTTTTACCACCCCACCTCGCGCCGTGTTCTGTCCTCCCAGGACGTCACCTTTGACGAGTCGGTGCCTTACTACCGTCTCTTCCCCTACCGCACTGCGCCCCTCCCCCCGCCGCCGCTCTTCCTTATGCCAGGTCCTCCCCCGGTAGACCCCCTCCCCCCTCAGGGTCCTGCCCCGTCAGGTGTGTCCCAGGTAGACATAGTCGAGCCTGTCGAGGTAGCTGTTGACTCTGGTGCTGCTAGAGGTGCTGAGCCTGCGGGTGCCGGGTCTGAGGGTGCGGTGCCTGGGGGTGCTGAGTCCAGGGGTGCGGAGCCTGGGGGTACTGAGCCTGGGGGTGCTGAGTCTGGGGGTGCTGAGCTTGGGGGTGCTGAGTCTGGGGTTGCTGAGCCTGGGGGTGCGGAGCCTTGGGGTGCTGGGTCTGCTCGTGTGGCCTCTCGCGGTGCTTCGTCGAGGCGGGAGCCACTCTCTCCGCAGGAGGTGCGCGAGTGGTTTGCCCGGCGCTGGAGCCGTGCTGCTGGAGCTGGAGGTACTACTATTGCTGCTGGTCCCGGAGGTGCTCGTACTGGCGGTACTGGAGCTGCTGGGGCTGGGGGTGCTGCTGGGGCTGCTGGAGTTAGTCCTGCTGGAGGTACTGCTGGAGCTGCTGGCGGTACTGGAGCTGCCCATCCTGCATGAGTTGGTGTTGCTGGAGCTACTGGAGCTGCTGGAGCTGGAGCTGCTAGGGGTGTTGGCGCTGGTGGTTCTACTGGCGCTGGTGCGTGTGAGGGTGCTGGAGATGGCGCTGTTGGAGCTGGAGGTGCTGCTGGCGCTGGTGTTGGTGCTGGTGGTGCTGTTGGAGCTGAGGGTGCTGCCGCTGGGGGTACTGGTGCTGTCCCTGCTGGTTCTGGAGGCACTGCGCAGCCGAGGCCGTACTTCGTTCCGCTTCTTGAGCAGGTTCTTGGTCTTCCGCCTTCTACTGGTCCTGCTCCTCCCTTAGAGGGTCCACCGCCTGTACTGTCGCAGTCACAGTTACAGCCCGCCTCCCCCTTGCCTCCTCCTTCTCCCTACACTGGTCCTACTGGAGGTCTTCCTGAGCGTCGTGAGCCTGCGTCTCGTCCTGCATCGCCTATTCGTGCTGCTCGCACTAGTCGTCGTGCTTTGCGTCCGCGTCCTCCTGCGGTCCCAAGCACACACCAGATGGCGCTGCGTCCTTCCACTACTCCTCTGCGTGTCCCGTTGCCGTCTCCTCCAGAGTCCTCTCTTCCTGTTCTTGCTGACCTGGAGTCTGACTCTCTTTGTGCTGCCAGTCCTACTGTCACGCGTCTCCTGGCTACTATTGTCACTGACCCTTCCTTTGAGTCCACTGCTGCGTCGGCCTTAATTGCTGAGCTTGTCGACTTTGCTGCTCGCTGTCGTCTGGACTTCGCTACTAGTCTTGTTGCTGAGTCTGAGTCTATCTGTCCTCTGTTCGTCGGAGGTGAGTGTGCTCTTAGCACGGACGTCCTTGAGGACAGGCAGGAGGAGTTCCAGTGTTTTGCTGCTGCTTTGCCTCATCTTGTGTCCACGCTGATTGCCCTTGAGGGAGACCCGGGTGCACCAGACATCCCGACTCCTCCATCGTACGCTGAGGCGATCGAGGGTCCCTACTCCTCTCAGTGGCAGTCAGCCATGGATGCAGAGATGGCTTCCTAGAAGTCCACAGGCACCTACGTCGACGAGGTTCCCCCATCTGGGCGTGTGGATTTTAAGGGTGAAGCGGCCGCCGGGTTCTCCGCCTGTCTTCAAGGCGCGTTACGTGGCTCGACGCTTCAGTCAATGAGAGGGAGTAGACTTCTTCCAAACCTTCTCCCCCACCCCGAAGATGACCAATCTTCGGGTACTACTGCACGTTGCTGCTCAGCGCGACTACGAGCTTCACTCTCTTGACTTCAGCACAGCTTTCCTGCATGGCAGCCTGCACGAGGAGATCTGGCTGCGCCGCCCACCTGGCTTCACTGGGTCGTTTCCTCCTGGTACCCAGTGGAGCCTCCGGCGGCCAGTCTACGGTCTCCGCCAGGCGCCCCGTGAGTTGCACGACACACTGAGGACTACACTTGCGGCTCTTGGGTTTGCTCCTTCTACTGCCGACCCGTCGCTATTTCTGCGCACCGACACCTCTTTGCCGCCGTTCTACATCCTCGTGTACGTTGACGACTTGGTCTTTGCCACTGCTGACACTGCTGGACTCGCCCACGTGAAGTCCGAGCTACAGAAGAGACACACGTGCACAGACCTGGGTGAACTGCGCAGCTACCTTGGCTTGCAGATCACTTGGGACAGAGCACAGCGCACCATTACCCTGACTCAGTCATACATGGTGCAGCAGGTCCTTCAGCGCTTCAACTTCACGTACTCCTCGCCTTAGGCCACTCCTCTGTCTACTCGCTCTCGGCTCTGCCTTTGGATGAGTCCGTAGAGCCGCGTGGCCTGTACCAAGAGCTTGTTGGCTGCCTCATGTACCTGATGACCTACACACGACCTGACCTTGCATACCCTCTTAGCATCTTGGCACGCTATGTTGCTCCTGGGAGACACCGACCAGAGCACATGGCTGCAGCGAAGAGGGTGTTGCGCTACTTGTGCAGTACGTCGGGCATGGGGCTAGTGCTTGGAGGGCGACGTTGAGTGGTCCTCACAGGTCACGCAGACGCTTCTTGGGCTGACGACCAGGCTACGCAGCGGTCTTCACAGGGTTACACCTTCAGCCTTGGCTCCGGCTCTGTTTTGTGGCGGTCTACCCGCTCGTCCTCTGTTCTCGGCTCCAGCTGTGAGGCTGAGATCTACGCGGGGGCCATGGCTGCACAGGAGCTACGCTGGCTCACCTACCTGCTGACTGACCTAGGAGAGCCGCCTCGTTCTCCTCCAGTTCTGTACGTAGACAACAAGGCCATGCTGGCCTTGTGTCGGGAGCACAGACTGGAGCATAGAACGAAGCACATTGCTCTTCGCTACTTCCTTGCTCGTGAGCTGCAGCAGCGTGGTCAGCTGCGCCTTGCTTACGTGGCCTCTGAGGCCATCACTCCTGATATCTTTACCAAGGCACTTCCGCCTGGTGATCATCAGCGCTTCTGTACTATGCTAGGTCTTGTGCCTACTTGGCCTCACTTGCTCACTTCTTGACCTTGCTTGTACTGTGATCTTTCTATACCTGCACTTGCTTGTTTACCTTTATATATGATCTTGCATGTGAACTGGCCTTTTGGCCTTGCTCTTGCGCTCGGATTGTGTGGTGACGTTGTGATCCACCCTGAGCTTGCTTTGCTTTGCTTGACTGGTCTTGTGACCTCTTGTTCTCCCCCACTTTGCCTATGGGGGTGTGTCAAACTCATATCATATAGCTTGTCTAGGCTATAGTGGGGTAGACACTATGGGGTACAGTTTCCTAGGGTTTCCTACTTGTACCCAACTTTGTGCTAGTTCATTCATTCCTCATTTCTTCACAGTGAGCTCTCTGAAACTAGTTTTCATTTAATGATTTACTGATGTATTGGTAATGATGCCTGATTCCTGCAAGCCTTTATTCATAAGTCACTAATTATTTTCTATCTGTTTTCTGTCCAGCTTGACTATGTCAGCGTGCATGCGCAGATCAAACGCACAACGTCCCATATCAAGAGACGCTACGTCGATTGCGGCGACAAATTCGGTGGCGGAGCTAGCAAGCGGCTATCCCCATTTATCGCGTGCCATGGTCAAGGAGGAAACCGGGAGGTGACTGTCGATGGTGTTGACTCGGACGACCGACCTGCGCGCTTCACCTTCAGGCTGCATGAGGACGAGCTGGAGGACTTCGATGTGCCCAGGACCCACAATGGCTGCGTAGACATCTGCACGGATTTCGCCAAGCAGATCGCGCAGCAACTGCTGCATCAGCTTGGCGACCTGGATAGGATGTCTGGGGCGAAGCTATTCACTCCCGATGAGGGAGGAACCCCCGAGTGGCTAGAGTCAATTGTGACTCTATTCAAGGCCGACCTGATAGAGGAGATCTTGCCAGGTAAGCCCAATTGTGTGTGTGCTTTCTATATGGGGCTTCAATGTTCGTTCATTACTCTGCTTGTATTTGATGTGGCGATCCAAACGACGTTCTTTACTCTCCAATGTTCATTTGTTATAACTCTTCCCACCCTACCCCGCCAGGAATCAACAAGCGCCGTGCGGTGAAGGAGTTGCGCATATTCACCTCGGTGCTTGCAGCATCCAACAAGAATGAGTGCGGCTTCCACGCGGGGCTCACTGCCATGCTCAAGACACTCGACTGGTGGGACAACTACCCCAACCTTGTGCTCTTATGGGGTGGCGGTAGCTATTCTGCCATTGAGCATCGTGGAGTTCGAGCGGGTGTCAGCAGGCAAAACATCATGAAGTCATAACAGAGAAACTCCCTGAATGATGCATGCCTTGGAGACCTCATGTGCATGAGTCTCATAGATTACGAGCCCAACTGGGAGGAGATCGTAACCGTTTGGAGGAGCTACAAGAAGCGCAAGCCCCACCTGCAGGAAGGCAACATAGCAAGAAGGGCAAGGAGGTAGATGAAGAGATAGAAGCAGTAGACTTAGGAGATGAGAAGGATGACTCCGACAATGATGACGATGGATTTGATGAGAAGGTAGGATTAGGAGATCTTTGATAGGATATAGGTAGGTAATTATAACTGTGAATGTTAAGATGTAGTAAGTATGTAGGCCAAGCCATACTACTACAATGCAAGTTCAACCAAGGCCAGTAGAACACACACCGAAAACAACCATCAGACTTTCACTGTTGCTGATTCTGAAATGTTCATACTTTTTTTTCTAACATTCTGAAATTTCAGCCATTTTATTGTACCAACTCCGTATGATCAAACTAAGTATGATGTTGTGTACTAAGTATGACGAATCAGACAGCTCAAAAACGAATCTGAGGGCCTGCTCCCATCCAGCCCACAAAGAAACCTGCACGTTTGACAGTGCCACATACCCAATCAAGATCAATCTATGAAAGAGCAACTCTTTTATGGAATTGACGAACGGGGTTTACGTACATGCTCAAATGAAATGCAGAGCAAAGAGGGGAACAGGAAGGCAAAAGTGGGAAATAGGGAAAAACGTACCGTCGAAGCACAAAGGGGGGCATCAAGAATGTTTTTATACGAAGTACGTGAAATTTCGAACCATACACATGCTAGATACAGCCGTTTGATATGATTGAATCATCATTCAGACACCAGTAGTCACGTAGAATGCTAGAATAGCTGCACGAGCATGGCTCAAAATAGTCATTTTACCAGTGTCCCACCTTTTTTTGTAAGAAACAAAGCAACTTGTGCGGTAAAGGCACACAAATTACCATAGGCAAACATAAGCATTTCATCCCAGCACCATCACACTCCCCTCCCACACCCACTTCCCCCTAGCCCACTCCCTTATTGCCAACTAACCCATCTCCGCTACCCCCACCGCCCCCTCCCCTCCCACCCGCTACCCCTTGAAACTCAAACATTGACTTCGTAGTGAAACACTTCGTCCTCCTTCATCCCTCACACTGCCCGTTGTTATGAAGAAGAAGTGATTGCACTATGAAAGTTGGAGTACAAGTAGGAAACCCTAACTTTGTGTACCCCCTAAAGGCTAACCCACTATAGCCTACACAATAATAACACATACAGTGTTTGACACACCCCCATAGGCAAAGTGGGGGAGAACAAGGGGTCACAAGACCAGTCAAGAAAGGCAAGCAAGCTCAGGGTGGAACACAACGTGACCACACACTCCGAGCACAAGCAAAGGGCCACAAGGCCAGTTCACATGCAGAAGTATATATAAGTAGTACAGACAGCAAGGGTGATCTCAAACTAGCAGTGCAAACAGGCAGGAGTATATATAGAGATCACAGTACAGGCAAAGCCTACAACAAGTGAGGCAAAGTGGGCACTAGCCCCAACAAAGTACAGAAGCGCTGATGATCACCAGGCTGAAGTGCCTTGGTGAAAATATCAGCGGTGTTGGCCTGAGAGGCCACGTAGCGCAGACGAAGCTGACCACGCTGCAACAGCTCACGAGCAAGGAAGTAACGGAGAGCGATGTGCTTCGTTCTGTGCTCCAGTCTGTGCTCTTCACACAAGGCAATGGCAGCCTTGTTGTCGACGTACAGCACTGGAGGAGAACTAGGCCGCTCTCCAAGGTCGGTCAGCAGGTAGGTGAGCCAGCGTAACTCCTGTGCAGCCATGGCTGCGGCGTAGATCTCAGCCTCACAACTGGAGCTGAGAACCGAAGATGAACGAGTAGAGCGCCACGAAACTGAACCAGAGCCAGAGCTGAAGGTGTAACCCTGTGACGACCGCTGAGTAGCCTGGTCGTCAACCCAAGAAGCGTCTGAGTGCCCAGTGAGAACAACTGAGCTCCCTCCTCCAAGCACGAGCCCCATGCCTGATGTACTGCACAAGTAGCGCAATACCCTCTTTGCAGCATCCCAGTGCACCTTTCGGTGACGACGAGGAGCCACGTAGCGAGCCAGAAGGCCAAGAGGGTATGCTAGGTCAGGACGAGTGCAAGTCATCAGGTACATGAGGCAACCAACTAGCTTTGGGTAAGGACCACTCGACTCTACGGACTCATCCGAAGGCAGAGCTGAGAGCGAGTGACCTATAGCCAGAGGAGTGGCCTGTGCTGAGGACCAGGTGAAGCCGAAGCGCTGAAGGACCTGCTGCACCATGTGTGACTGAGTCAGGGTAATGGTGCGGCGTGCTCTGTCCCGGGTGATCTGCAAGCCAAGGTAGCTGCGCAGTTCACCCAGGTCTGTGCACGTGTGTCTCTTCTACAGCTCCGACTTCACGTGGGCGAGAGACTTAGTGTCAGTTGTGGCAAAGACCAAGTCGTCGACGTACACGAGAATGTAGAACGGCGGCAGCGAAGTGTCGGTGCGGAGAAACAGCGACGGGTCAGCAGTAGAAGGAGAGAACCCAAGTGCCGCAAGAGTAGTCCTCAGTGTGTCGTGCCACTCACGTGGCGCCTGGCGGAGACCGTAGACCAGCCGGCGGAGGCTCCACTCGGTACCAAGAGGGAACGACCCAGTGAAGCTAGGAGGGCGGCACAGCCAGATCTCCTCGTGTAGACTGCCCTGCAAGAAAGCTGTGCTGAAGTCAAGAGAGTGAAGCTCGTAGTCGCGCTGAGCAGCAACGTGCAGTAGTACCCGAAGATTGGTCATCTTCGGGGTGGGGGAGAAGGTCTGGAAGAAGTCTACTCCCTCTCATTGACTGAAGCCTCGAGCAACGTAACGAGCCTTGAAGACAGGCGGAGAACCCGGCGGCCGCTTCACCCTGAAAATCCACATGCCACTGACGATGTTCGCCCCAGGGGGGGGGAACCTCGTCGACGTAGGTGCCTGTGGACTTCCAGGAAGCCATCTCTGTGTCCATGGCTGATTGCCACTGTGAGGAGTAGGGACCCTCGATCGCCTCAGCGTACGATCGAGGAGTCGGGATGTCTGGTGCATCCGGGTCTCCCTGAGGGGCAACTAGCATGGACACGAGATGGGGCGCAGCGGCTAGCCATAGCAGCAGTAGAGTAGCAGTAGAGTAGCAATAGTAGCAGTAGGTGCACCCTAAAAGCAGTAGGCAGGGCGACTCAGGTAGGGCGGCTCGGTCCAGTACGGGCGGCGTGGCTCGGTTCAGGTAGGGCGGCTCGGCTCGGGTAGGGCGGCGCGGCTGGGTTCGAGCGGCGCGGCTCGGTTCGGGCTGGGCGGCTCGGTTCGGGCGGCTCGGTTCGGGCTGGGCGGCTCGGTTCGGGCTGCTCGGTTCGGGCGGCTCGTTCTGGCGGGGCCGTGGGTGTCGCGGCGGGGTGCTAAGGGGCGGCGCGCGGGTCGAGAAGAGGCCGACGGGGCCGCTAAGGGGCAAACGGGGCCGACGGGGCCTTTAAGGGGGGTCGCGCGTGGGGTCGACGGGGCCAGCGGGGCCGCTAAGGGGCGGCTCGTGGGGTCGACGGGGCCGGCTGGGGCTTCTAAGGAGGGCGACGCGCGGGGTCGACGGGGCCAGCGGGGCCGCTAAGGGGCGGCACGTGGGGTCGACGGGGCCGACGGGGCCACTAAGGGGTGGGCGCGCGGGGCAAACGGGGCCGACGGGGCCTCTAAGCGGGGCCAGCGAGGCCTCTAAGGGGCGGCGCGCGGGGTGGACGAGGCCTCTAAGGGGCGGCGCGCGGGTCGCTAAGAGGGGGCGGGTCGCGGGTCGTGGGGCCTTAGGGGGCCGTGAAAAACGAGGCGCACGAGGGCGCTAGGGGGGAGGTGCTTGAGGGCGCTCCGGCAGTAGGGCGCACGAGGGCGCTAGTAGGCAGCAGTAGCGGTGGGCCCTAGGAATCGGTCCTAGCGGAGGACCTGCTCTGATACCATGTTATGAAGAAGAAGTGATTGCACTATGAAAGTTGGAGTACAAGTAGGAAATCCTAACTTTGTGTACCCCCTAAAGGCTAACCCACTATAGCCTACACAATAATTACACATACAGTGTTTGACACCCGCGCCTTCCTGCATTGTTCTCCTTTCACGAGCATTGAGCATAGATCACAGCATCTTCAACGAGCATGGAGGCTTTCATGGGGCTGCTTAAGGCGCTTCCACATACGTCTACTAAGGCTCAGGCAAGAGTTTAAAAGTCGATGTTGCTCGTCAGGCGTACACAACAGCCGACGGATGCACAACGGTGCAAGTCGGGCCAATCGTCTGCGCTCATCTGCGAGCATGCTCACCGCTGTCTTCTACGGGGCAACGCGGGACAGCCGCTCTGCTGCAGCGTTGGCACACCGTCGACCTGCAGTTTTGGGAGGTCGCCTTTCTGCAGTGCTGGCGCGGCTCCTCTACGCAACGTAGGCAGGCGGTCGACCATGCAGTGTTGGCGGTCGACCAGACTAGCTGCAGAGTTGCTATGTGCTTGATGTAGTCATTCTTGTCATTGTGAACTCAATTATTATGTGATTTCGACTTTGCTAGTAAAACTCTTGCCGATTTCTCCAATGAATGTGCAAGTGCTAAGGAACGCCTGCAAAGCTACGATCAACCCTACTAGTTCGTGCCACCCCCGTAGTCTAGCTCACTACCTTCGTTGAGTGACTCTCCGCATGGTGCGGTGAGCGTGGACGCCCCCGCAGATTACCTTGAGATGGGAGCCAAATTTTGCACCTACTAAGTCGTTCGTAGGCCGGCAATAGCGTTATTCACCATGGTCGACCCCGTAGTTGATGCGGGCGTAGCGTACATATTGGAGGCACGCTTCGCTGATGCGAGGAAACGCCATGCGGATGGTGAGTACGGGACGATCCCTTGGGCGATCGTCAAGTTGGGAATCCGGTCGCAGTGGGCGACAGAACACCCTTCCTGTCCTGCATCTCCTCGACTGGTGCGCAACGAAGGTGGCATCGACGACGAGGTCGACGGTGGTGCACGAGTCAACGGCAGTGAAGGCATGAGCCAGAGAGGGGTGATCAAGGTCGACGGTGGTGTCCACGGAATCCAGGCGTGAGTGCAGCGGTCGACGGCGGCTGCAGGCAGCTCGCGTGCCGGCGTCGATGGTCGACGTCGCTCTCCTCTACGAAGCGGTGGAGGTCTCTCGGCGACGACGCATGCGACGGCGGGCGGGATTGCACCGGCGTATGGCTACTTCAAGTTCTCGCCGGACGGGATCACCGTCGCACCGCTGCAAGGTCGACGGGGCCTCATCACTTGAAGGGAGTGGATAGAACCTCAACTGGAGGTCGCTGGGCTGAAGGGCTTTGCCGATGGCACTACCAATTCGGCCCGTGGACGATGCCGAGCTGCGCGGGGAGTTTCGTGCGGCTAACTTGCTCACCTTCATGGTCATCTTGACGTGCTGCTCGCCGGTGGTGCAGCTGGTGCTCAGGAGCTGTCGACAGCGGCTGGATGCTAGTCACTAGGCATGGCACTTCATCCTGTCGACGTACCAGGTCAGGGACGACCTGTATATCAGACAGCTGGAGGAGAAGATGACACAGATTCGGATGGGCGAGCAGGAGTCAGCGACGGATTACTGCAACTATGCTCGACGGATCCTGGTTGAGATGCGGATGGCGGGAGCCGAATACTCGACGACGTCCTACATCACCCACATCGTCAAGGGCCTGTCGCGCAGCTACAACCTCATGAAGAGGATGATGATGGTGCCCGACATGCGTGAGTCCCTCGACGAGGACTCCATCACCAGCTACATCCTTCAAGGCGAGGCGATGCAGGAGGCCGAACAACCCACAGAGCTCCTTCCGCAGTCAAATGAAGCAAGGGTGGAGGTGGAAGCGGAGGTGGGCGGTCAATGAAGGATGTCTACGAGAAGAGGTCGACGCGGGACAAGGGCCGTGTAGGTGGTGGTCGACGGCGGTAGTGCTGGATGTGCGGTGACCCCGACCACCTTTCCTACAAGTGCCCCGACTGCGACGACAACGACGAGGACGACACCAAGTAAGGCCGTGGCCGGTCGACTAGCCGTTGCCCCCCTCGAGATGAGAAGCCATGCAAGGAGAAGCAGACTTCGAAGAAGACGTCGTCGACGAAGGACGTCGACAACTCCAACGGCAAGGGCCGAGGCGACGAGGAGGCGTCGTGCTCGATGGTCGGCTTAATGGAGCCGACAGTCTCGCTGGCACCGGAGGCTGGCGAGGACTTCCAGGCGATGGCGGCAGCTGTGCAGGCCAACCCTATGGCGGTGCTGCTTGAAAGCTGGTGCTCCCACCACCTGATGGGGACAAAGGCGGTCTTCGTCGACATGACGCTGAGCGACGGCGTGAAGCACGTGAGTGGGTTCAACGGGGCGTTGCAGCCTATCGAGGGTCGCGGAACCAGCGCTTTGCAAGGGGAGGCCGGGAAGCGGTCCTCATTGTCAGAATATTATGTTTCTCTAGTCTGCAGTGGGGTACTCTATAGTGAGTACAACCCTTTTAGGGTTTACTATATGTATCCCAATGTTTGCTAGTGAACCCCCCTCTCTTCTTTATTTCTCGGTTTCTTCACATGCTATCAGAGCATCTACGGTCCTGGCCAGCGGGCCCACCCAACTGCTTCCGCTGCTACTCTGTGTACTACACGCCCCGTGGCGTGCCCCTCGCGCGACCCTTAGTGGCCCCGTCGCCACCCCTCGCGGCCCCGTCGCCGCCCTTCTCGGCCCCTCGCGGCCCCTTCGCGGCCCCGTTGCCGCCCCCTTTCAGGCCCCTCGCGGCCCCTTCGCGGCCCGTCGCCGCCCTTCCAGGCCCCTCGCGGCCCCTTCGCGGCCCCGTCGCCGTCCCTATCGGCCCCGTCGTCGCCGCCAGCGGCCCGGTCGCCGACCTCTCAGGCCCCTCGGGGCCCCTTCGCGGCCCCGTCGCCGCCCCTATCGGCCCCGTCGCCGCCGCCAGCGGCCCCGTCGCCGCCCCTAACGGCCCCGTCGCCGCCCCTATCGGCCCTGTCGCCGCCGCCAACGGCCCCGTCGCCGACCCTAGCGGCCCCGTCGCCGCCAGCGGCCCCATCGCCGACCCTAGCGGCCCCGTCGCCGCCCCTATCGGCCCCGTCGCCACCTCCAGCGGCCCCGTCGCCGCCACTTGCGGCCCCGTCGCCGCCCCTTTCGGCCCTTCCTCGACCCTGCCCCGGCCCCGCCCCGGCCCCGCCCCGTCGCCAGTCGCGGCGCACCGGGGGCACGTGCACTGCCCCCCCCCCCCCCCCCCTTTTCCTGTCGCCTATCGAGGCGACCTGAGGGGGCCGCGGGCGACCTGGGGGAGGGGGGCGAGCGCCGCCCCTTCTGCCGCCTGTTTTGGCGCCCTGGGAGGCCACGCGTCGGCCCCCCCCCCCCCTCCCCCCCCCCCGTAACCTCCCTACCCGCCATCCCGCCCTGCCCTGTGTTAGGGTTTGGGGGTGGCGAGTAGGGGGTGGCGGGTGTGTGGTCTCCCCTGCTCCTCCTCCTCCTCTGTCTCCCACTACTGCAGCTGCCGCTGAGGGGGGTGGGTGTGTGGGAGTCGACAGAGTGGTGCTAGGGGGTGGGGTGTGAGTGAACCTAGGGGTGCAGTAGGGGGTGTGTGAAATGGGGGTGGGATAGTTTGGGGAGGTTGAAGGGGGTCGCCGCCGTGAAGCCAGCAGCTCCAGTCGCCCGTGAGACCGTTGCGCCAGTCGCCCGTGAGCCCGTTGCGTCAGTCGCCCGTGAGCCCGTTGCTCCAGTCGCCCGTGAGTCCGTTGCTCCTGCCGCTCAGAGTTAGCCGCGGAGCCAGTTACTCCAGTAGCCCGTGTGCTAGTTGCTCCAGTTGCCAGTGTGCCAGTTGCTCCAGTTGCCCGTGTGTCAGTTGCTACAGTTGCGCTGTGTGCCAGCAGCTTCAGCTGCCGCCCACTACCTCCTCTCCTCTCATAGTCCCTCCTCCTCCACACTTGCCCTCTGCGATAGCCTCTAGCTTTGCTTACATTTGTGAACTTTAAACTGTTGCTTCTTGTACTTGTGCTCAGAATGTGTGGTGACATTGTGATTCACCCTGAGCTTGTTTTGCTTTGCTTGCTGTGCTGATTACACCCCACTGTGACTATGGGGGTGTGTCAGAATATTATGTTTCTCTAGTCTGCAGTGGGGTACTCTATAGTGAGTGTAACCCTTTTAGGGTTTACTATATGTATCCCAATGTTTGCTAGTGAACCCCCCTCTCTTCTTCATTCCTCATTTCTTCACACTCATCCCCGACGTGCTCTACGTTCCGGGCATACAGGCGAACCTGCTATCTATTTGCCAGCTGAAGGAGAGCGGAGTGTAGCTGCAGGGCGACGGCGACGAGATGCTGCTCGTTGCCTCGACCAGGGAGGTGCTGGGTCGAGCACGCTACACCGGACGAGTCCTCTGCACTGACCTTCGCCCCCGCTCGGCGCGGTCGCCGTCGACCGAGGTGGTGGCTCTGCGAACGATTGTCTCGACGATGAAGTTGACCCTTGACTAGTTGCATGCGAGGCTCGCGCACGTCGACGTTGACACGATCAAGAGCTCAGCGAAGCATGATGTTGCTGCTGGAGCGGAGACCCGCCGACCGGAGCAGACCTTCGGTTGACCGGATGTTGGAACATGGTCGACCGACCAGAGCAACATCATATTTCCTCCGGTTGCATGACGTCACATCGTCGACCGGAGCAGACCCGCCATGTATCTCGTGCGTCGGAGGAAAGCTGGTGCGGCACACCTTCCCCGACAAGGGCTCGAACGTCGAGGAGGCACTGGCTGTCGTGCACATTGATTTGTGCGGGCCATTTTGAGTGGCTGCCAAGGATGGCAGCTTGCACTTCCTGGTGCTGAAGGATCATCACACTCGGTTCGTGTGGGCAATGCCGGTCGCCAAGAAGAGCAGCATGCTGAAGAAGTTTCAGAAGTGGCTGGTGCTGGTGGAATGGCAGACAAAGAAGTCGGTATTATCACTCAGTTTGGACTCAGGAGGGGAGTTTTTCGGAAAGGATTTCACCAGCATCGTCTACGGGAAAAGCATCGTCCATGACCTGACGTGCCCCTACACTCCGCAGTAGAATGGCATGGCTGAGTAGGAGATACGCACGGTCGTCCAGTCCGTGCGGACGATGCTGCTGCATATGGGCGTGCAGCACCACTGGTGGCACCTCGCTCTACCACAGGCTATCTGGGTGCGCAACTGCTTGGAGCGGTCGATGACGGCGTTGGGGACGACGCCATACCCGCTGCTGACCGGGAAGAAGCCCAACCTCACGCTGGCGTAGGTGTGGGGCTGCATGGAGCAGTTTATGATTCCCGAGTAGCAGCACAATGGGAAGCTGGTGTCGAAGGCTCGCTGGGGGCTTCACCTGGGTGTGTCGTTGGAGAGCAAGGGTTGGGAGGTGCTTGGCCTGACCGTCAACAAGGTGGTCATGTCGGTCGAGGTGATCTTCTATGAGACGATGTTGCTGAAGGTGCGGAAGGCGAAGTATGGGCCGGAGTCGGGGCGGACCCGTGCACTCCCGCCGACGGACACTTTAACGACGACGGTTCCACTGCTCGCCAAAATCGACGAGCTTGCTGATGAGGATGTTTTGGAGGTTCTTCCACCTCCCCCTGTTCTTGCTCCTCCCTCCCTTGTCACAGATCGGCCTTGTCACAGATCGGCCTGCGTCGACACATGTGTCAGCCATCGGCGATAAGGGGAGCCTTGAAGTGTCGCCTGTGGCGCCGCCCAGTGGCATCGCCAGAGGTCGACAAGGCACCAAGCTCGTCGACCAGGACCGGAATGCGTCGACGACACGGGAGCACCAGACAGGGGAGCCAGTCGAACAGTAGGCAACAGCAGGGGTGCAGTTGACAGGGGAGCAGCAGCCGGGGCGGTCGACAGGGGAGTTGTCGAAGTCAGCAGCTTGCGAGCAGCCGGTCAAAGGGTTGAAGCAGCTGGTCGACGACGATGATGTCGTCAAGGAAGGGGAGCAGTCGGCAGGTGAGGAGTCAAAACATAGCGATGTGGTGGAGGTGCCGATCACAAAGCCTGGGCTGCGCCGCCGGAGCGGCTGAGCTTCCATGCCTGCCTACCGCTTACCGCCAGCTGCCTTCACCACGGTGTACGACGAGGTCGACGACGACCTGTTGTACGACGACGCCGAGGAGGATGAAGAACTGCCAGAGCTCGACTCCAACGTGCATGCCGACCCCGAACATCGCTGGGACATCGTCACAATGATAGTGAAGGAGGTCTTGGCGAGCTGGAAGGGCGAGGCGGTGAAAGGCTGCCATGGAAGAAGAGATCTGCAACCTCATCGGTATGGGGACTTGGGAGCTGGTCGAACGCCCACGCGAGGTGAACATTATGAAGAACCGGTGGGTGCTGACAACCAAGTACTACATCGACGACACCGTTGAGCGCGAGAAGGCAAGGCTGGTTGTGAAGGGCTTCACGCAGGTGTACGGCGCCGACTACGACGAGACGTCACGCTGAGAACCTTCCTCAACATTGTCGCCGTCCTCGACCTCAACTTGATGCATGTGAGAGTACGACGGCTTATGCTGGCCTTGCTAGCTTGCGTAGACTTTATTATGCTATATCTGGCTTGCGTTTATTTTATCATGCATAGATATGCTTGATTCCTAGGTTAGGTGCATTCCTACATTTTATTTTAGTTATAGCACCGAACCATGTTACGTGTACCGAACTCAAACCTATTCGGTTTCCACCGAATTGCTTTCTACCGAGTTCGAGAAGGTTCTGTTCAGGACACATTGCGACCCTCAGAACATTCGCGTAATACCTGGGCAACTGGCCTTATGTCGAGACTATATATAGCCTCGTGTTGTACCCACGTGGATCATTCAATTCAAACTCTCCTTCCTGAGCTCGATTCCAGATCCTCACACTTGGTAATCAAAGCCGTTTACACGCGAAGTTTTTTCGACCACTAAAACCGAGTCTTTAAAAAACTGCTGGGGCGACGACTGTTCAATACCGATTTCAGGTACGTAAAACCGGTTCCGTGTTTTTCACTCCCCTTCAATTTCGGTTTTTGAACGCCCAATGTCAGGAATGGAGGGCCAAGGCGACAATTATGCGACGACCAGCGACATCGCCAGCCTTTGCACCGATGTGGAACAGATGCAGGCGGTGATTCGGCGAATCGAGGCCCTTCTGACAAACCAATCCGTAGCCGCCACCGCAGCAGTCAATGCAGCAGTGAACGCAGCAGCGACAGCAGCATCAGCAGTGGCAACACCGACATTTCACGGACCAATGGCACCACCTTCGCCGAACCTTGAAGCAGCTCGCTCGAGGCTCCTCGAAGCGTTCAATCCAAGCACGAAGGGATCGGACATTCGACAATTCGTGGTGACCCCATTGGCTGTTTGACTCCGACACACGACGCAACACAAATTCGGCTCGCAGCGACACTGTTGCGGGGACCAGCACTCGAGTGGATTTGTTACAGTGACGTGGCTCATGGGGAGAAAACGTGGGAGCAGTTTTGAGCAGACCTCATCGAACGTTTCGAGCCAATTAATTTGATGTCCATGGCACAGCAGCATATTTACCGACACAAGCAACTCACGAGTGTAGCACTGTATTGTCAGAGGTCCACTGGTGATCCCCGATTGATCCTAGGGAAGGGTTACAGGCTCGTTGTCCAAGGGGGTTAAGGGCGCACTGACCCGCGACTTAACAAGCCCTTTTATCCCAGTGGTTAGTGGCTAGGATTCCGACATGGTATTAGAGCAGGTCCTAGCCTAGGACCGTTTTTTTTTTCGGGCCCACCATTACTTAGTGACCGACTACGGTTACCGCGTTAACCCATGCCCTGCCCTGCGCTGCGTCGTCAGCACGCGCCCTGCCCTGCCTTGCCTTGCAGCACACTGCCCGTGTACACCCAGCCCTGCGTCGTGCTGCCCTGCGCATGCCCTGCCCTGACCCGCGTCGCGCTACCTTGCGCACGCCCTGCCCTGCCCCGCGGCGCGCTGCCTCGCACACGCCCTGCCCTGCCCCACGCCGCACTGCCCCTCTCCCTCCCCTGCCGCTCTTCCTCGCACCAGGTCCTCCTCCGATAGACCCCCTCCCCCCTCAGGGTCCTGCTCCCTCATGTGTGTCCAAGGTAGACCCTGTCGAGCTTGTCGAAGTAGCTGTCAACTCGGGTGCTGCTAGAGGTGCTGCGTCTGGAGGTACTGCGCCTACGGGTGCGGGGCCTGGGGGTGCTGAGCTTGAGCGTGCTGAGCATGGGGGTGCTGAGCCTAAGGGTGCGGAGCCTGGGGGTGCTGAGCCTGGGGGTGCTGAGCCTGGGGGTGCTGAGCCTAAGCGTGCTGGGCCTGGAGGTACTTTGTCTTCTGGAGGTCCTCCGGGTGTCTTGTCCCGTCGGGAGACGCTCTCTCCACCGCAGCTGCGCGATTGGTTTGCTCGGCTTTGGAGCCTCCGGGGTGGTGCTGCTGGAGCTGGAGCTGCGGGAGATGCTGGAGCCGCTGGTTTCAAAGGTGCTCGTACTGGAGGTACAAGAGCTGCTGGAGCTGGAGGTGCTGCTGGAGCTGGAGCTACTAGAGGTGCTGGAGCCGCTGGTCTCGGAGGTGCTCGTACTGGAGGTACTGGAGCTGCTGGAGCTGGAGGTGCTGTTGGAGCTGGAGCTGCAGGAGGTGCTGCTGGAACTGGAGCTGCTGGAGGTGTTGGAGCTGCTGGAGTTGGAGGTGGTATTAGAGCTGGAGCTGCTAAAGGTACTAGAGCTGCTGGAGCTGGAGGTGCTGATGGAGCTTGAGGCACTGGAGTTGTTGGAGCTGGTCGTGCTCCAGGAGTTGGTGCTGGAGACCCTGGAGCTTGAGGTGCTGGCCTTGGGGGTGGTCGTGCTGGTAGTGCTGCAGACATTGGAGTTGGAGACCCTGGAGGTGGAGGTGCTGGCCCTGGGGGTGCTGGTGCAGTCGGTGCTGGTTCTGGAGGCGCTGTAGGACCGCGACCGTACTTTGTTCCTCTGCTTGAGCAGGTTCTTGGTCTCCCGCCTTCTACAGACCTCACTCCTCCTTTACTGTGTCCACTGCCTTACCAGTCTCAGCCGTAGTTACAGCCAACCTCCCTGCCGCCTGCTCCGTCTCCTTACACTGAGCAGCTTGGAGGTCTTACTGAGCGTCATGAGCCTGTGTCTCGTCCTGCGTCGCCTGTTCGAGCAGTTTGCACTGGTCGTCGTGTTCCGCGTCAGCGTCCTCCTCCTGTCCCTGGCACGCACCAGATGGCACTTCGTCCTTCCTCTGTTCCACTGTGTGTCCCTTTGCCATCTCCTCCTGCGTCCTCCCTTGCTGATGGTCCAGACCCAGAGTCTGACTCCCTTCGTGCTGCTAGTTCTACTGTTACGTGTCTACAGGCCACTGTTATCACTGACCCTTTGTTTGAGTCTACTTCTGCGTCTGCTCTTGTTGCTGAGTTGGTTGACGTTGCTGCCGTCTGTCGTCTAGACTACGCCGCTAACCTTGTCGCTCACTCTGAGTCTGTCTGTCCTCTGTCCGTCGGGGGTGAGTGTGCTCTTGGCGCGGACGTCCTTGAGGACAGGCAGGAGAACTTTGAGTGCTTTGCGGTTGCTGTACCTCATCTCGTGTCCATGCTGATTGCACCTGAGGGAGACCCAAATGCACCAGACATCCCGACCCCGCGCTCTTACGCAGAGGCAATAGAGGGTCCCTACTCCTCTCAGCGGCACTCAGCCATGGACGCAGAGATGACATCATGGAAGTCCACAGGCACTTACGTCGACAAGGTTCCCCCACCTGGGGCGAACATCATTAGTGGCATGTGGATTTTCAGGGTGAAGCAGCCGCCGGGTTCTCCGCCTGTCTTCAAGGCGCGTTATGTTGCACGAGGCTTCAGTCAGCCACAGGTAGTTGACTTCTTCCAGACGTTCTCCCCTACCCCGAAGATGACCACTCATCAGGTGCTGCTGCACGTCGCCGCTTAGCGTGACTACAAGCTTCACGCTCTTGACTTCAGCACTGCTTTCCTACAGGGCAGCCTGCACGAGGAGATCTGGCTACACCACCCACCTGGCTTCACTAGGTCGTTTCCTGCAGGTACCCAGTGGAGCCTCCGGCGGCCAGTGGACGGTCTCCGCCAGGCTCCTCGCGAGTGGCACAACAGACTGAGGATGACTCTTGCGGCTCTTGGGTTTGCTCCTTCTACTGCTGATCCGTCACTGTTTCTACGCACCGACACTTCCCTGCCTCCGTTCTACATCCTCGTATACGTCGACGACTTGGTCTTTGCCACTGCTGACACTGCTGGACTCGCCCACGTGAAGTCGGAGCTACAGAAGAGACACACGTGCACAGACCTAGGTGAGTTGCGCAGCTATCTTGGCTTGCAGATCACCAGGGACAGAGCAAGGCGCACCATTACCTTGACTCAGTCACACATGCTGCAGCAGGTCCTTCAGCGCTTCCGCTTCAAGTACTCCTCGCCACAGTCCACTCCTCTGCCTACCGGTCAATCGCTCTCAGCTCTGCCTTCGGATGAGTATGTAGAGCCGAGTGGCCCATATCCAGAGTTTGTGGGCTGCCTCATATACCTGATGACCTGCACTCGACCTGACCTTGCTTACCCCCTTAGCATCATGGCACGCTACGTTGCGCCCAGGAGACACCGACCAGAGCACTGGAAGGCCGCTAAGAGGGTGGTGCGCTTCTTGTGCAGTACGTTGGGCATGGGGCTCGTGCTTGGAGGACGGGCTTGAGTTGTCCTCACTGGTCACGCAGACGCTTCTTGGGTTGACGACTTGGCTACACAAGGTTACAAGGTTACACCTTCAGCCTTGGCTCTGGCTTTGTTTCGTGGCGGTCTACACGCCCGTCTTCTATTCTCAGCCCCAGTTGTGAGGCTGAGATCTACATAGGGGCCATGGCTGCACAGGAGTTACGCGGGCTCACCTACCTGCTAACCGACTTGGGAGAGCCGCCTCGTTCTCCTTGTGTTAGGAGCACAGACTGGAGCACAGAACGAAGCATATCGCTCTACGCTACTTCCTTGTTTGAGATTTGCAGTAGCGTGGTCAACTTTGTCTTGTTTACGTGGCCTCTCAGGCCAACACTGCTGATATCTTCACCAAGGCACTTCAGCCTTGTGATAATCAGCGTTTCTATACTGTTTTAGGCCTTGTGCCTACTTGGCCTCACTTGCTCACTTCTTGACTTTTGCTTGTACAGTTATCCATATGCTTATACCTGCATGCTTACTCTTGCTAGGTTTTGATCACTGTACTGCTTGTGCTCAGAATGCATGGTAACTTCGTGATCCACCCTGAGCTTGCTTTGCTTTTCTTGACCGATCTTGTGACTTCTTGTTCTCCCCCACTTTGCCTATGGGGGTGCATCAAACTTATATGCTGCTTATTGTGTAGGCTGTAATGGGGTACAACCCAATTCGGGTTTCCTACTTGTACCCATCCTGCTGCTAGTTCATTCATTCCGCGTTGATTCTTTTGACATGGTATCAGAGTGAAGGTCTCGGGTTCGAATCCCAGTGTGTGCACTTCGGGCATCCCAGTGCGGGGGGGTGTCAGAGGTCCACTGGTGATCCCCGATTGATCCTAGGGAAGGGTTAAAGTCTCGTTGTCCTGAGGGGTTATGGGCGCACTGACCTGCTACTTAACAAGCCATTTTATCCCAGTGGTTAGTGGCTGGGATTTTAACATGTTTACACAACAGATGGAGCAGCTTTTTGCCCGCATCATCGACCTTACCGAGGGCGAAAAAATCCAAGCGTACACAGAAGGGTTAAAAATGGAGATTCGCCAACAGGTCATTGCAACGAACTACAGTAACTACCGCGACCTCGTACGTGCAGCCGAACGTTACGACGCGTGGTCAACCCAAAACACGACGTTACGGGCCGAACCGTACATTCAGCACGGAGCGATCGGCAACCCCCACTTTCGCCGAACTGATGGATATCGACAAATTTGACGTGAAGCAGCAATCGACAAAATGCGAATTTTGCGGCGCAGTCGGACATCAATTCCTGTCGTGCTACAATATAAAAGAAGCACGTGCGGCACTGCTGTGCGGCAACAGTACAACACCCCCGATGTAAAAAAATGGGAATCGCCAGTAGCCGCGGATCGACCTGGCGATCGCGTAAAGATTCGAAAAGCAAAAAAGGGCGGCAACGTGGCGACTTCGGAGCGGGCGAAAAAATGAAAAAATGATGGCGCGAATATAAAACGTCACGACTGGCCGGCATCAAGGGAAATCACCGAGACAAACGGAGGCTCCGAGAAAAAAGACTCTGCACCGCTCGGGAAACTCCAGCCGAACACCCACGAAATTAAGAATTCGTTATAGCTATCTTATAAAGATAAGTTTAACCAAGAATACTACTTCTCGTGGTTTTCAAGCCTTTGAGAAATTCAGGGGAGAGTTAGAGGCTAAGAAAAAACCTTTAGATATTATTCAAATATCTGAGAAGTTGGGCAAAGCATTACGGAGCGTAGAAAACGGTCGTGCGTTCCGTAGAGTTAACATTCTCTCCCCGCAGCACAGTGTTTAGGCTCCTCGTTGCCCACAGGTGAAGCCTACACAGCTGCAAAGGCTTAGATGAAAATTCCAGGCTTATGAGAAGTTGTACAATCCTCGGCAAAATCCTCATAACCCACAGGTGAAGTTGGAAAGTGTTGAGTCAGGTATAGGAAATAGGGATGGTAATATATTTGATGCACCCTATGATCCTATCAATGAGACCCTCTTTGGATACTCAGCGCAGTAGGAACCACTACTCCTCGAGGTGTTATGCGAAGGACGATGCCTTCAGGCAGTGGTGGATAGCGGTGCATCTCACTCAGTGTGTGATCGCGGGACGTTGGAGAAAATTGGAGAACCTTCCGAGGAGACCAAGTTCACGGCAACGATGGTGGACGATACAAAACTTCCCATCCATGGCAAAGCATTACTGCAACTGCACATATTGGCGCTGGGGTGGAAGCCGACATTGCCGATCACGAACATCAAGGGTTTAGATTTCATCTTGGGGCGAGATTTCTTGAAGCGGTTCAACTCCGAGATCGACTGGGTCAACAGGAAGGCGTGCATCTACAACAACGGGAAACGAGTGGAGCTGCGAAGTTGGACGGATACAGGGAGCGTTCCTGAAACGACGCTAGCACGGCTTGAATAGACGGTGAATGAGAGAAACACAGGTTACTTAGCACTGGTTATGGTAGCAGCAAAGGAGGAGAAGTCGAAAACAGAGCTACCTGCAGCAGTAAAGGAGGTGTTGGAGTAGTACAAAGATATAATGTCCGACGACCTACCCGCATGAGTACCTCCAGCACGCACCCATGAGCACGAGATTGTGGAGGAACCAGGTGCAAAACCTGTCTCATGTGCACCATACCGACTAAGTCTGTTCGAATTGATAGACATGAAGAAGTAGATGAGTATCTACTGGACAGATAGTTGATTCGCCCATCCACCTCTCCCTACGGTGCACCAGTTCTCTTCACTCCAAAACCAGACGGCAGTTTACAAACGTGCATCGACTACCGCGCACTGAACAAACAAACAGTAAAAAACAAATATCCCTTACTGCGCATAGACGACCTAGTGGACCAGCTGCGTGGTGCAACACTCTTTTTGAAGCTGGACCTACAGTCAGGTTACTGGAAGATCAAGATGGCGGACAACTCGATCCACAAGACGGCGTTCCGTACCCGATACGACTCCTACAAATATCTAGGGATGTCGTTTGGGCTCTGCAACGCACCAGCGACGTTCCACGCAGAGATAAACCATATCCTACGGCCCCTATTGGACGAATGCATGGTGGTGTACCTGGACGACATTCATATCTACTCCAATAACATGAAGGAGCACGTATAGATATGCTTGATTTCCTAGGTTATGAGCATTCCTATATTTTATTATAGTTATAGCACCGAACGAGGTTACGTGTACCAGACTCAAGCCTATACGGTTTCCACCGAATCGCTTTTCGCCGAGTTCGGGAAGGTTCTTTTCAGGTCGCTTCGTGACCCTCAGAACATTCGCATAACACCTGGGTAACTGGCCTTGTGTCGAGACTATATATAGCCTCGTGTTGTACCCAGGTGGATCATTCAATTCAAACTCTCTTTTCTTGAGCTTGATCCTAGATCCTCACAATGCAGCCCGACATGAAAAACGCCTTCCTGCAGAGTAATCTCGACAAAATCCTCTACATGTATCAGCCGGACTACTTTGACGATGGGACCGGCCGGGTGTGTAAGCTGCTAAAAAGCCTCTACGGGCTAAAGCAGTCGCCGCTGCTGTGGTTCAGGGCTCTTGACAGTGTGCTGCTGGGCGCTGGCTAGAAGAAGAGCCAGGTCGACGAGTCGCTCTACTTCAAGGCCGGCGACGATGGTGTGACCTGCTGGGTGCTGGTCTACGTCGACGGCCTGCTCGCTGCCAGCAGCAGCACCGCGATGCTTAAGGAGCTGAAGGACCTGCTGGAGGCTGCCTTCGAGCTGCGCGAGATCTCGCCGGTGCAGAAGTACCTCAGGCTGGAGATCGTGCGCGTCAAGCCGGCTTGGAAGCTGTGGCTACACCAACAGGGCTACGTCGACAAGCTGCGCAGACGCTTCATTGACGAGGAGCAGGGCGGTCTCGGTCAACGCCTACGCCGAACTGACATTCGACGACGAGGAGGCGCAGGAGCGCGAGGAGGAGGAGTACTGGCGGTAGAAGGTTGGCTCGCTCCAGTTTGCGGCGACAACGACAAGGCTGGACATCGCGTTCGCCTGCAGCAAGCTGGGAAGCGGCCTCACGGTGAGGAGCGACCAGCATTGGCTCGAGGTCGACAACTACCTTGCCTACCTCGCTGACACCCGCGATACCGCCTTGGAGTTCAGCGGTGGACCAGAGTCGCTAGAGCTCATCGGCTACGTGGACGCCGACGACGTGGGCAACAAGCAGAACCGGACGAGCACCACCGGCTACGTGTTCGTCTTCAGAGGGGCCGCGGTCTCCTGGTCGAGCCAGCGCATCAAGTGCGCGACACTCTCCTCGACGAAGTCAAAGTACGTCGCGGCCACGGACGCCGGCAAGGAGGGGCATCGACTTCGCTCCCTGCGGAATTCAAGCTGCTCGATGCTTGGAAGCCGACCATCCTCCACGTCGACAACAATTTAGCAATCACGGTCGCTGAGGGCTTGGGGCTGACGGGCAACCTCAAGCACATGGAGCGACGCTACGCCTGGCTGCAGCACATGGTGAGGCACAGGAAGTTCGTGCTGAAGTACATCCCGACCATCGAGCAACCAGCTGACTTCCTGACGAAGGCGCTCCATTTTCCGGCTTTCATCCGGTGCTCTGTCGCCATCGACCAAGTTCGTCTGGCCGACGTCAGCGATGGCGACGATGAGGTGCAGCATTAGGTGCCGTGCCCTTCTGCACGGCTGGTGCGCTGACGGCGTGCGGTGTGTGGGGTGCACGCTAACGACGAGGTTTTTCCATGGAGTACTTCCGTGTGGGCTGCAGGCCCAAGCGTGAGCACAGTAGGGGAGTGTTGATGGGAATGGAGTGATGGCCCCGCCCTCGCTTGGGCAACGCCGACGACTTGGTCGGATGTACAAGAGTAGCAGCTGACTGTTCACAGTGGGAGAGCTGCTTGACAGGCTTCGTCGGGCTGCAGGGGACCGCTATGGTGTTGCTGTCGACCAGGGAGCTCGACAGCTGCATCTGACTGGTCTGGGCGACGGGTGGGCCGTCGACCAGGAGGGGCAGTTTGACTAGGAGGTCGACGAAGCACTCCGTCGACCTGCAGTTCGACTGGGAGGTCGACCGAGCAGTCGTCGACCTGCAGTTCGACCGAGAGGTCGACGGAGCAGTCCGTCGACTTGACAAGTGAGCAGTGGTCTACGAGGGGAGCTCGGAGACAACAACTGACAGTTCCGGTTGACGGAAGGGGTCCGTCGACCAGGGGGTAGCTTGATAGGAGCTGTGGTCGACTAGAGGCACCTGGTGGTAGACCAGAGGCACCTAGTGGTCGACCAGAGGTAGTGGTGGTCGACCAGAGGCAGTGGTGGTCGACCGGTAGCACCTGGTGGTCGACCAGGTCGACCGGGTAACCTGCTTGACGAGTCGCGGAGGCACGCGAACGTCGTCGAGGTCGCGATGACGAAGGCGACTTCGGGTTGGTATCCCAAAGTCGATGTGGCTCGTCAAGCGCAGACAACAGCCGACGAATGCACAACGGTGCAAGTCGGGCCAATCGTCTTCGCGCACTTACGAGCGTGCGCACTGCTGTCTTCTACGGGGCAACGCTGGACAGCCGCTTTGCTGCAGCGTTGGCATGCCGTCGATTTGCAGTGTTGGTAGGTCGCCTTTCTCCCGTGCTGGCGCGGCTCCTCTAAGCAACGCTGGCAGGCGGTCGACCATATAGTGCTGGCGACTAGCTGCAGAGTTGCTAGGTGCTTGATGGTTAACATGCTTATATGTACGCAAAAATTTGAGTAAATGGTTCACAACTTGTCCCCGGTGTTTTACAGCAGGGGTTCGGAATGTGCATTCAGTGTACACTTCGATAAAAGGCTGAAGAATCAGTCCCCTTTGAGAAAAAAAGGCTGAAAAATCAGTCTCTCTAAAAATCTGAACACTGGAAAATCAGTGCAGGTACAAAAAAAACCCCTGAAAATAGGGAATTTCAGGGCTTTTTTTCCTGATATCTAAGGGCCTTTCAAACCACCCCTCACATTGAAAGATTGAACCGTGTACTGATGCTCCAAGCACCAGATAAGAGAGTTAGTTAATATAGCTCCAGTAAAACACCATCCTAGTTTTGTTCGAAAAACTCACCACACCAAAATAATCATACTGGCCATTGGCCAATACTCTTCCGTCCATCCACCCACAACCAAGCCACAGAAACAATTATCCTTCCTAAACTGAGAGAAACACGCGGACAGAGCATGTTATCATGCAATGTGCCAGCTGTCAACAGTTCTTACACCACACTTGGCCTGAGCATGAGGTACTGTAAGGTGTGAACTGGGAGAGGTGAGTGCCAACTGGGGGAGGTACTATCTAAGCCACAGGCGGCCGGAGCATGTGGTCCTGGGAGGTGTCAACTGAGGTAGGCGCCATCCATTGCCACATGGCCATGGGCGGCGGGCCGCCCGCAAACACCCCTGGCTGATGCATCGGCTGAGGCACAGGCTGACCCACTGGATGGGACACGGCATGCGACACAGCGTGCGACACAGCAGCAGCAGTCATGGGAGTAGGCATAGGAGCAGACATGGGAGCTGGCATGGGAGTGGTCATGCCTCCCATGTGTGCTCCCTTGGGAGTGCCGAGAGCCATCTGCTGGCACTGCTGCATCTGAGCCGCATACGCAGCAGCAGCTGCATGCATGGCCGCAGCGTGGGGGTGCGGCTGGTACGCCATGGGCGTGGCGGGCGCGGTGGGTGGAGAGTGGTGGAGAGGGATGGCGGTGACGGGGATGGTGGTGGTGGGAGTGGCCTGATGGGTGGGGGTAGCAGCAGCAGCAGCTGCTGCTGCAGCGGCAGAAGAGCCATTGACGTGCTGCTGAAGCTTCTCGCTCTCGGCCTTGAGTCGGGCCTTTTCTTCACGTAACTCGTGCTTCTCAGCCTGCACGGACAGGGGAGGAAGAGTGGGGAGGGGACGGGCTGCTTGTGAGAACTATCAATAGCAGCAGAACCGTTGACGTGCTGCTGCAGTTTCTCGCTCTCCGCCTTCAGGCGGGCCTTCTCTTCACGGAGCTCATGTTTCTCAGCCTGCACGGACCAAAGGACGGAGGAGGGGGTGGTGGGGGTGGGTTACTTGTGAGAACTCTTGAAAGCAGCAAAGCCGTTGACATGCTGCTGAAGCTTCTCACTCTCGGCCTTCAGCCGAGCCTTCTCCTCGCGTAACTCGTGCTTCTCAGCCTGCACGGATGGATGCAAGAGCAGGGAGAGAGGAAGAGAGAGTTGCTTGTGGGAACTTCAAACGCAGCGGAGCCGTTGAAGTGCTGCTGAAGCTTCTCACTCTCGGCCTTGAGTCAGGCCTTCTCCTCACAGAGCTCGTGCTTCTCAGCCTGCACAGATGGATGGACGGGAGGGAAGGGGGACAGGACACCAGGAGGAGGGAGGGAGGAGCAGGAGAAGGGAAAAGGAGAGGAAAGAAGCAAGCTTTGAGACGAATTTAGGCCAGGCCTTCTCCTCGCATGAATCGTGCTAGGCGCACGGGGAAGAGAAAGAGTTGCTTGCGGGTATTCTCACATGCAGCAGTGTCTACCTGTTGTGCTTATAAAAGAAGATTTTCCAGACTGACTCACTCCCAGCAGCGCTTATCCCTCTGCTATTCTGCCTCTTAAAAAACCTCATTTTTTTCATTACCAGAAGGCATGGTTGCACTTCTGCATGGCCACGTGGTCTGCCTCACCTGCATGGCCACCTTCCTCCCCCATTTCATCTCCTCCCCTCTCTCCTCCCCCCCCCCCCCGCCCCCACCAACGCACCTTGAGAGCTCCTTGATCTGCTCCTGCAGCGCCGCATTGCTCTCCTTGAGGGCAGCATCATCACCACAACCCCTCCCCACCCAGCACAACCCCCTGCACACCCCTCCCCCCCATAGACCGCCAGCCCCCCATCGCACCTTGAGCTCCTTGATCTGCTCCTGCAGCGCCGCGTTGCTCTCCTTGAGGGCCTCGCGCTCGGCGCGCAGCTGGGAGAGCACGCGGACCGCGTCACACAGGATGCTCGCCTTGTCCGCCTTGGGAGCTTTCCCTGGTTCCAGTGACCGGCTCAGCTCCAGGAACCTGCAGCGCGGTGGGAGTGAGGTGGGAAGGGGGCGGTTGGGATGGGAAGAGGACCGTGAGCGACTCCCAGTACGCTGATGCATGCATCCACTGCGGCACAGGCTGGCCCACCGGCTCCAGTGACCGACTCCCAGTACGCCTTGCTGGGCTCCAATGGCCCACTCACTCCAGAAACCTGGAGAAGGGAAGAGGGGGGCGGGGGAAAGGAGGGAGGGGTGGGGGGATGAAGGGCACTCTGACAGATCCCACTACGTCTTGATAGGCAATGGCAGTGTGGGCGTGTGTGTGTGTGTGTGTGTGTGTGTGTGTGTGTGTGTGTGTGTGAGAGTGTGTGTGTGTGTGAGTGTGTGTGTGTGTAAGAGTGTGCGTGTGTGTGAGTGTGTGTGTGTGTGAGTGAGTGTGTGTGTGTGTGAGTGTGTGAGTGTGTGTGTGTGTGTGTGTGAGTGTGCATGTGCACGTGTCACCACTACCATCTGTCATCTGCCAGTTTCCACCTGGCAATGCAATGCCACAGTCATGACTACATCGGTCGTACAATCAATAACCTACCCTTTCAGGGTAATTTTGAAAATCTCTCAAGAATATATACACCACCATGGAGTCAGCATCCACCTGTCACCTGTCACCGAATGACCACCTGCCACGTGTCACCTGTCGTTGAGTCGGTCGCGTCTCATCTTCTCCCGGTTGGCCTTGCTGCATGACACGTCAGCAGTGGCCGCGCCCTCATCCCGCGACCTGGCACACGGAGAACGACAACGCAAGAGCGTGGCAGGGCGGGGAGGTGGTAGCAAAACTCAAGAACGAATCGTGAGTCAACCAAAGCGACACGTGACAACCAATGGCGACACGACACGACAGCAAAGACAGGTCAGCACGACCTGCCTTCCCTCTCGCACTTACCTGTCTCCTTTCGCTCTCGCTCTTTTCCCCTCACCCTTTCTTCTCATCACTCCCTCTCGCCCACCCCTTGCATCCCCCCCTTCCCCTCACCGCTTCCGGCTGTTCGACCCATCTCCTCGCATTCCTCCGTGCCCCTGCCGCTCCGTCACTCTCGGCGCCATAGACAATTCACTCCCCCCTTCCTCACTTAACCGGTCCCTCTCCCTCCAACACCTTCCCTTTCCCCCACCCCCTCTCTCTCCTTCTCCCACGTTTCGCTTCCCCCCACCCCCTCTTCCCCTTCCTTCCCCCCTCTTTCCCCTACCCCCCACCTCCTACCTCCCCATCCCATACCTCTTCCTGCTACTGGAACCCGTCTTTTCGCCTTCCTCCGTGTTGCCGCCGCCGCCCTCGGCGCTGCACAGGCGCGCAGGAGAGGGGGGGAGGAGAGAGGGGAGAAGTGGGGGAGGGGAAGGGAGAGGAGAGGAGTGGGGATGGGAGGGGAGAGCGGAAGGGCGACGAGGGAAGGCGTGGGGATGGAGGAGGGGAGAACGGAGGGGAGAGGAGCGGGAGGGGAGATGGAACTGAAACGGGTGATGGATGAATGATGTGGCGCGGCACTGGTCCACAGGAGGAGCATTGCGTACGGCGACACTGAGAGACGGAAGGACTGACGGATGGAGTACTGGAACAGTGAGTGACTGAGTGACTGACGAATGTCGTGAGGCGTCAC
Source organism: Closterium sp. NIES-65 (assembly GCA_948144175.1). Lineage (NCBI taxonomy): Eukaryota > Viridiplantae > Streptophyta > Zygnematophyceae > Desmidiales > Closteriaceae > Closterium > Closterium sp. NIES-65. Next base: position 1,361,802 of record CANXME010000053.1, on the reverse strand, counting down.
TGAGTGACTGAGAGGCTGACGGATTGCGTACGGGTACAGTGAGTGACTGATGAATGGCGTGAGACAATCAGTGAGAGACCGACACGTTTCGTAAGTGGACAGCGAAAGATTGATGAATAGATGTGACATTCGACGACCGACGAAGCTCGTAAGGCGACAGTGAAAGGCTGAGAGATTGCGAAACACGACGTCGAGCGTTAGCGAATTGTGTAACACGACACTGAAAGGTCGAACGTGTGAGACAGCGCACCACCGTTCAACGCGCATACTGGGAGGGACCAGGAGCGACGTTCAAATTCCAACAGGTTTTTAAGAGTTAAGAGGTTCCACACACAAGCCCTGATTGAATCTTCCGAAGAAGCTAGTGTGTGCGACGTCACGGAAACAAACTGGCAAAATCAAGTCGCCCTACTGTGAGTCGACTCGATATTCGACTTATCCAGAATGTAAGCATTGGAGCGATGGTCCGGCAGACGCAATTCTGGAGGTTGGAGTAGAATCTGTTCATCTAGAAACCTAACGTGAACTAGACCAGCACGTACCTGCACGCGACCTGCTCTAACGCAGGCTGCGACGGCAGCAGCACACCGGGCACGTAGGTGTCGTCGTCGAGATTCGCCTCCGTCAGAAAATTCATCCACTTGTCCGTGGACGGTGCTGGGTCCGACGCCATTGGACGTCGCCCTAAAGTAAACTGGGGCTCACGTGCAACACACCTAAAAGGGAACCTAAGAAGTCTGGTCTCGTCTAGAGTTGTGAATGCCGATTAGGGTTTGCGAACAAGGCAAGCAGGAGAGGGAGGGCAGCTGATCGGTATGCTAGAGGTGGGGAAGGTATCACCTGATCAACATCGCTTTTCGCTTGTCGCTAGCTACGAGCTGATTGGTAAATGCCAGTGTCGCTGATTCGGCATTAGTTGTTACATTCTCGTTCAAGGGATCATGTTACCGTGTGTCTGCCATATATGCAGATCGCAGCTTCCTAAAGCGGGCCCTCAAACCACTGTACCTCGTGGCACAAATGCTGTCACATGAAGGATTCCAACGCCCGAACCGCAATCTTGGGGATCAGGTGTGGGCTCCTATGATTGGCTGACAAGAATAGTTTGATGCTTTCTTGGTTCGGCAGGGAAGCTAGGTGCAGAACCATATTTTCCACAGAACCAGTTCTACCCAACCCAATTTCTTCCGAAGGAAACTCGGAGAGTTTGAGGGCTATATATCAAAACATACATGTGTTGGAAAACCCAGACTGACCGAGCGCCAGACTGCGAGCATGGAGATGTGAATCGGGTCTAGAACCAAACAGTGTGTTGTCAACAATCACCACGCGGATAAAGCTGAGCATGAAGGGTGACTTGAGGCAGGGCGGGAAGACATACGCGCTGGCAGAACAGGAGGGTCGGCTCCTTGGACGTGTCCGGTCTCTGAATGGCAAGGGCTGGAAATGGTCCCATCGCTTTGGCGCGCTGTGGAATCTTGCGCGAGGGGCACTGCATCCCCCTTAGAGTCGTCCCCTGAGGCTGGCACGCTGCCGGGCCTCTCACGCTCAGTTACGACTGATATATGTTTGTATGCACTAGCATCATCGGTGTATATCTTAACATATTAAAAAAAAAAAAATCACCACGCGTAGCCTCACAAATTCCCAAACATAGAATATACGGTTCTAGAGACTTCAGGACATTTACCCTGTGTACAAACCGGCTCAGCAGCACCACTCGTGTTTCCAAAGCCGCAGCATTTCCGTTGGCGTTGGGTGGGCCATCCCATAACGTCCAGTGTCGCAAATCGCAGTTCGCGAATAGCCCGCTTCATTTCGCAAACAGTTGCATATCTGGAGGCAGCATTGTTCAACTCCATTCACATGTTTCTTATGGAGAAAGAATAGTGTGCTTCAAAACCCCGATTTTTCTTGTAGCTGGTGTATCTTGCGCTCTTCTCGAAGCGTGCTAGCATCGCGTACATTTCCCATCTTTCACGCCCCTTGGGATTTCCGCACAGCAGATACATGGACACATCTCGTTCAATGCATGGACATAAAGCCACACTCTACCTTCTGATTCGCGGTTCACGGATGTCATCCGCATGTCGTGTCCCCGGAATAATTTCGTGTAGTATTCTCCGCTCCTCCAACGTTTTACTATCCTCTTAATGTCGTTATTACTACTACTACTACTTTGTCAGCCATAGGTCAGCCTCAAGAAATGTGTGTTCTAGGCCGAATGCGTCTATCTCCCTATCGTTACAGCCATTCTATGCTGTCTGCCATTCTATCCCATGCGTCTATGTCGCATCGACGTCGCTCGAATTTTCCAGGGCCGTTGACATTGACGTCGTTTTAAAAAGGTGACCATAAATAGCCCATAGCGTTAGTGTCCGTAGAAAAGTACCCCTAATTTGCCATAGCGTTCGTTTAGTCAATGAGCTGCAATAATGTCTCGAAGGCGCATCGCACGTTCGGTCAGGGGGGAAGAAACTCGGGATGCGGGGGGCAAGGGGAAGGGAACAGGGAAAGGGAAGGGGGAGGGGAAGGGGAAGAGTGCAGGGAACGGCGGGAAGCGCGCGGGAGGCAAGAGTAAGGGCATGGAAACTAGGAGTACGGTTAGAGGGGAGGAGAGAGGAAGGCGGAGGAGGGGACGAAAGGAGGGGAAGGAAGAGAGGGAGGTGAAGGAAGGGGGTAACGGCACCAAGGGGGGTAGGAGGAAGGGAGGTGCGAGGAGGAGGAACGGGGGGACAGCTACGGCGGTCAAGACGCTGGTACCCAGGAACGTTGACGACAGGCCAGGTGATTTTTGCTGCTTTTGAGTTGACTCAAAAGTCAACCCGGTCAAGGCGCTGGTGCCCAGGAACGTTGACGACAGGCCAGGTGTATTTTTGCTGCTTTTGAGTTGACTCAAAGTCAACCCGGTCAAGGCGCTGGTGCCCAGGAACGTTGACGACAGGCCAGGTGTATTTTTGCTGCTTTTGAGTTGACTCAAAGTCAACCCGGTCAAGGCGCTGGTGCCCAGGAACGTTGACGACAGGCCAGGTGTATTTTTTCTGCTCAGGTTGCTCAGGTGATACTGCTGGTCCAGTGAAGTTTGTGGCTGAGGCTGCTCAGGTGATTTTTTTCCCTGTTTTCAGGTGAGATTTGTTGCTGACGCACCCCTATGCAATGTTCGCCTCCGCTCCCCCTCCCCCTCTTGAACCGCTCCGCCCTTCCCTGCGCCAGTCTTTGAGTGCTTCCACCGCGGCAGCCCGTGGGATGTGCGTTTGCTGGCAGAGGGGGAGACACAGCAGTGAAGAAAGAAACGTCTTGTATGAGCCAAGTCACGATCCACCCCCATGCCACGCTGCCTCCCCCCTCCCCCGTCCTGTGTCCGGCAGTCTTTGAGTGCTTCCACCGCGGCAGCCTGTGGGACGTGCGTGTGCTGGGCAGAGGGAGCGACGCAGCAGCTGGCCACCTTTCGCATCATGACCATGCCCATGGGCATGGGCACCTTTCACATCATGAACATGAACATGCACATGCGCATGACCAGCTTCCACAGCACGAACATGTACATGAACACTCTGGGCAGCATGCACATCAGCACAATAATGGTGATGATGATGATGGGTATGGTGATGGGGATGTGAATCAGCATCAGCAGCACCACCATCAGCATCATCAGCACCATCATCATCATCAGCAGCATCATCATCATCAGCAGCAGCATCATCAGGAGCAGCAGGAGGATGCGCATGGTATGACTGACGGCGCTGCACCCAGTGCCATGTATGCTCTGGACTTCTCTGCTGAAGCACACCGCACATCTCCTGCCCTACTGCTCCCCGGCCCGTCAGACCATCACCACCCTCATTCCCCTTCACCGGCTGATGATCCCCTTAGTCTGCCTCACGACCCCCCTTCTCAGCACGGGCATCTAAGCCCTGGGTGGAACTCTAACCTGCAGCGTGGGGATTCGAACCCGGGTCTGCAGCTTGAAGAGGTTCACTCAGGTTGCCAGCAGCTGGATTTGAACCTGGGTCTGCAGCATGAGGACTTTAACCCTTATTGCCAGCAGCCGGAGTTGAACCCGGGTCTGCAGAAGTACCGGGTGACGTACACCAAGTTCGAGGGGGACGATGAGGATGTGGTGGGGCTGCGCTTGCGCCTGCGCTCGCGGACTCTCAGCGTGGCAGAGTGCGAACGCGTGCGCGAGGGGATGGTAGTGGTGGCATTCGTGAAGCACCCCGAGGGAGACCCTAGTGTGGACGCAGAGGTGAGAGAGACCAAGGTTGGTTTGAAAGGGAGCCTGCGCTCGCAGACGCTCAGCGTGGCGGATTGCATGCGTGCAGGAGGGCATGGTGGTGGTGGCGTTTGTCAAGCACCCCCAGTGAGACCTCAGTGTGGATGCTGAGGTGAGTGCGGCCCACCGCGTGGCATGATAGAGGGCACTGGGCCGCACTCACCTCTGCATCCACACTGGGGTCTCCCTGGGGGTGCTTGACAAACGCCACCACCACCATGCCCTCCTGCACGCACGCACTCCGCCACGCTGGGCGTCCGCGAACACAGACGCATGCGCAGGCTTACCTTGCAAATGGTAATCACACCCCAGGTGCCTCTGATCTTACAGCTAGCGTCGTTGTTTCTTTCCTGTATCCTCTTCTACCTTCCCCATCCCCCCACTCTCCTCTCAGGCGCACCACGACACGATGGAGGGTGATTGCGATTCTAATGAAGCTCCACGAGGTGCCTCATGCAGAGAAACCCCACTCATACGCTTCTGTCTGTCCCCCTTCTCCCCTTAACCTCTCTTCCACCATCCCGTCGCCCTGCCCTCGAACCGAATCCCTCTCCCGGCCCTGCTGGCCCCGCTCCTGCTCCTGCTGCTGCCCCTGCCTGCCTCTTGCAGCGAATCCCCACCTCTCTTCCCTCCCCTTATCTCTCCCCCGTCCCCATCCAGGCGCATTACGATGGGCGGGTGGTGGCGATTGACAGGAAGCCTCACAAGGTGCCGGGGAGGGGCAGGAGGGCGCGCTGCGAGTGCACCTTCTACGTACGCCTCTTCCACCACCACGTCACCTGGCCCCCCGAACCCGCCCCTGCCCCTGCCCCTGCCCCTGCCCCTGCCTCTGCCTCTGCGGCCCGGGGCCCTGCTTCAGCAGCAGCAGCCGCAGCAGCAGCGGAAGCAGCAGAAGCTGCTGCAGCAGCAGAAGTAGCCCAATCTGCCCCCAGTACCAGCAACTGCAGCGGTGATCGCGGCGACGACAGCCGCAGCAGCAGTGACGGCGAAAGCAACGACAGCAGCAATAGCAGCAGCAGCAGCAGCAGCAGCAGCAGCAGCAGCAGCAGCAGCAGCAGCGGTGACAACAGCAGCAGCAACAGTGACGACAGCGGCAGCGAGGGCGAAAATAGCAGCAGCAGCAGTGAGGAGGGTCTTGATGAGAGCCCCACGTGCTACGTGGCAGACGACGGGAGGGAAAGCACTATCAAGTGGCGCGCTGTGCGCTGCTCTCTCTCCTCTCTCTGCGTGCGCGTCAACCCCCTCTGCCCGCTCCACGTGCTGCTGCAGCACCATCTAGAGTCTATCGGGCAGCCGTACCCCGTGCCGAGGGTGGAGTGGTGGAGCAGAGTGGGGGGCGAGGAGGTGGTGGTGAGTGGGTGGGGGTGGGAGGATTGGCGGGTGGATCAGCCGTTTTCCTGGCAAGGGCTCGTGCTGACTGCTCCTGATGGTGTGGCTGGTGCTGGTGGTGATGGTGGTGGTGGTGCGGCTGCTGTTGATGCTGTTGCTCCGGATGCTGGTTTTGCTGCTGGTGATGCTGCACCAGGTGATGATGCTGCTGCTGCCAGTTGTGCCATGGGGGGGAGTGGCATGGGGGTAGATGGCATGGGTGCGAATGTAAGGATTTGCAATGGCATGCATGGCAACAGCGCGCCCAGCAACCACAGGGATGCGGATTGCAGGCAGCGGAACGATCTCCGTGCTGCTGGTGCTTCTGCTGCTGGTGGTGGTGGCAAGTGTGCATTGGATGTGCTCGGTGCTGGTAAGCCGCCCTTCACACCTGCCAATGCATCCTGCTGTGCCTCCTCCCCACCGCCTTCACTCCCTGCCCCTCTGCCCTCATGCGCGAGCAGCAACGGGGGTGGGCCTGGAGGGAGCAGCACTGGTGGTGGGCTCAGGGAACAGTGTTGTTGTGGTGGTGGTGCTGACAGGGATGCTGCTGCTGCTGTCGGCGCTGCTGCTTCTGCAGGTGATGCTTTTGCTGCTGCTGGTGGCGATGCTGCTGCTGCTGGCGATGCTGCTGCTGCTTCTGCTGGTGATGCTCCTCCTCCTCCTGCTGCTGCTGCTGCTCTTGCTGGCAGCAGTGGCAGTGGTGGCAGTGCTGAAGCGATCTTGAATCTCCCTGGAGTGACTGTTGCCCCTGGTGACGGTTCTTCTGAAGGGGAGGTTGAACGAACGGTGGTTGAGTGTGAGGAAATCCGAGGAGAGGAGGATGGGGGAGACGGGGATGGGGAAGAGGGGGACGTGATAGAGTGGGGAGGGGGAGAGGGGGACGTGAGAGAATGGGGAGTGGAAGAGGTGGAAATGAGAGAGCGGGAAGCGGAGGATGGTGCATTGGACGAGGAGAAAGAGTTGGAGGAGGAGGAGAAAGAGTTGGAGGAGGAGGAGAAAGAGTTGGAGGAGGAGGAGAAAGAGTTGGAGGAGGAGGAGAAAGAGTTGGAGGAGGAGGAGAAAGAGTTGGAGGAGAAAAACGATTTAGGGGAGGAGGAGAAGGAGTTGGAAGAGGAGGAAAAGGAATTGGGGGAGGGGGAGAAAGAATTGGGGGAGGAGGAAAAGGATTTGGAGGAAAAGGTGTCGGAGGAAAAGGAATTGAGGGAGGAGATGAAAGAATTGGAGGAAGAGGAGAAGGAATTGGAGGAGGAGGAGGAGAAGGAATTGAGGGAGGAGGAGAAGGAATTGGGGGAGGAGGAAAAGGAATTGGAGGAGGAGGAGAAGGAATTGGAGGAGGAGAAAAAGGAATTTGAGGAGGAGGAGGAGAAGAGAGAGGGAGATGATGATGATGATGTCGTGGAGGTGCAAGAGGGATGGGGGGGGAACGAGGTAGAGGCAGAGGTGAAAGAGGAGGAGGTGAAAGAGGAGAGGAAAGAGGAGAAAGAAGAGTTGGAAGAAGAAGAGAATGCAGAGGAAGAGAAAGACAAGGAGGAGAAAGAGGAGGAGAAAGAAGGGGAGAAAGTGGAGGAGGAACAGGAGGAGGAGAAAGAGGAGGAGAAAGAAGGGGAGGAAGAGGAGGAGAAACAGGAGGAGGAGATAGAGGCGAGAGAAGGGCAGAAAGAGGAGAAAGATATGGAGGAGACGGGGGAGAAAGTGGAGAAGAAAGAGGAGGAGAACCCGGGGGAGAGACATGAGGTGAAAGAAAAGGAGAATACGGAGGAGGAGAATGAGGAGGAAGACGGAAGTGGAAACGGCAAGGCTGCTGAAGGCGGCTGCGAGAGGGAGGAAGGAGAGACTGATGTGGATGGGTTGAGGTGCGTCACACGTCAACCGTCTGATCCACGGGGGGCTTTAAAGGTGAGGTTGGTGAGGCGCATTACACGGCACCCATCAGATGCGCTGGCGTCCCAGGCGAGGTGGGTCGCCTGTGGTGCGACGGGCGAAGAGGGAGATGAAGAGGAGAGTTATCGGCAATCCTGCAGACAGGGTAGTGAAGGCGGGGAGGGTGGGGAAGGTGGGGAGGATGGTGAGAGAGGAGAGGGTGAAAGACTGGGCGGGAATCAGGGGCATGCGGCACAGGGTGGGGAGGAGGGGCGTGAGGGGAAGGGTGGGGAGATGAGCAGTGGAGGAACGGGTGGGGAAAGGGGGGAGGTTGAATGTCCGGAGACACAGCAGCATTATCTGAGGAGCAGGAAACGGAGCGAGGGAGGAGGAGAGAAAGGGAGAGGAGAGGAAGGGAGAGAAGAGGGAGGGAGAGGAGTGAAGCGAGGAGCGGGGCAGTGGGGGCAGCTTGGCAGGGCGAGGGGCCATCGGATGTGCCGCCATGCCCCTCCTCAGCTGCTGTTTGGGCCTCCACCCTCTCGTGTTGAGGCACCTGCTGCTGCTGCTGCTGCTGCTGCCTCACCTGCCCCCTCTCTGCCCACACGTGACACAGGCGTTCCTCCTGCATCACCTGCATCACTCGCCATGCGTGGTTTCCTGCTGAGAATGCCCACACGTGACACATGCGTTTCTCCTGCTCCACCTCAATCCTCCACAGTCCCTGCTCCCTCCCCTCCCCCACCCGTTGCACTTGCTGCACCTGCCCCTCCACCCGTCGCTCTCTCCCTACCTGCCGCTCTCGGCACAATCCTAGCTGCTGCTGGCAGCACAGCGCCTCCGGCCGCTGGCATGACTCAGCAGGCCGACAGTACAGCTCAGCAGGCCAGCTGCGTGAGTCAGCTGGTCCGCTGCGTGACTCAGCGGGCCAACAGCTTGGCTCCCCAGGGGAGCAGGGTGTGTGAGGAGCAAACGAGTGCGGTGCTGCAGGGGTTTGGCTTGGTTCTCATCACAGGGGAAGCAGCTGCAGCCCAGGCATCCACCCACCCCTCGCCTGTGCAGCCAGTCGCTCACCTCTCGCCTGTCTGTTTTGCAGCTCAGCCTTTCTCTGCGCTTGGAGCGCCTGTGCACCCAACGCCTCCTTTCCAGTCCACTGCCCAGCCCTCTCCCGCTCAACCTACCTCTCAGCCCTCCCCTGCCCAGCCAACTGGGCAGCCCTCTGGTGTCCATTCCACGGCTCCTCCACTCCCTGCTGTGCCACCACTCGTACTGGAACCCCCCTCTCTTCCCGCCCAGCAAAACGCTCACCCCTCTCCTGCTCAACCACCTACTGCTGAGCCCTCTGGTGCCCGTTCCGCAGCTGAACCGCTGCCTGACCAGCCAGCACTCGTTCTCGAACCCCCTCCTGGTCCCTCTCGCAGCCTTTCTTCAACCATACTTCATGCATCGCTCCCCACCCAAGCCTCGCCCCCAAATCAAGACCCGCCCCCCATTCAAAACCTCCCCCCCATGCAGTACCCGGTCTCTGCGCACGGATCTCCCCGCACCCAGCCCTTTCCTTCTGTGGATCTCCCTCCAAGTTCTCAGCACATCTCCCCTGGTACTGCGCCTGCAACTGCCCCTGCAACTGTCCCCGCAGCTGCTCCAACTGCCCCTGTCACTGCCGCTGCGATTCCCCTTGGTTTTATGGAGACAAGCAGGCAGATGCTGCAGGCACAGGGGGAGCATGCGTCGAATTCTGGAGAAGCGGAGCGAGGGGAGTGTTGGGAAGGGACGGAGAGGGAGGTGGGAGAGGAAGCAGAGAGAAGGGCAGGAGGCGAGGATGGGGGAATGGAGGAGAGGAGTAAAGGGGAGGAAGAGGGTGCAAGAGGGGAGGAGCAAGGGGGAGAGGGTGCAAGGAGTGTGCAAGAGGAGGGAGATGGTGCAAGGAGGGAGCAAGGAAAAAGAGAGGAGCGGATACACTTGCGAGAGAATGAGCAGATGCAAGGCGAGGGGCCGACGCAAGGCGAGGGGCCGACGCAAGGCGAGGGGCCGATGTGGAATGAAGGGCAGACACGGAGTGAGGGGCAGCAAGAACAAGGTAGGGAGGGTGCAGAGCAGAGAGAGGAGCGACGTGTGCAAGGAGGGGTGGAGGAGCCAAGGGTGGAGGAGCCAAGGGTGCTGGGAAGAATGGAGGGGGGAGGGGTGCAGGGAAGAGCGGGGACCCGAAGGGTGAGGAGGAGAAGGGGGGCAGGGGAAGGGGTGGAGAGAAGAATGGGGAGGGGAGAGGTGCAGAGAAGAGTAGAGGAGCAAGGGGTGCAGAGAAGAGTAGAGGAGCAAGGGGTGCAGAGAAGAGTAGAGGAGCAAGGGGTGCAGAGAAGAGTAGAGGAGCAAGGGGTGCAGAGAAGAGTAGAGGAGCAAGGAGTGCAGAGAAGAGTAGAGGAGCAAGGGGTGCAGAGAAGAGTAGAGGAGCAAGGGGTGCAGAGAAGAGTAGAGGAGCAAGGGGTGCAGAGAAGAGTAGAGGAGCAAGGGGTGCAGAGAAGAGTAGAGGAGCAAGGGGTGCAGAGAAGAGTAGAGGAGCAAGGGGTGCAGAGGCGAGTGGTGGGACGAGGTGTGACTGGAAGAGTGGCAGGAGGGGTGCAGGGAAGAGTGGAGGGGGGAGGGGTGCAAGGCAGGGAGAGGACGGGGAGGCAGCAGAGGGTGGTGATTGAGCTGTCAGATAGTGACGAGGAGGAGGAGGATGCTCTTGGTGGCAGCTCTGTTACTGATGCTGCTGGTAACGCTCATGCTCATGCTCATGCTCATGCTGATCCTGCTGGTGGTGCTGATGCTGATGCTGATGCTGGTGCTGATGCTGATGCTGATGCTGGTGCTGATGCTGATGCTGGTGCTGATGCTGGTGCTGATGCTGATGCTGATGCTGATGCTGATGCTGATGCTGATGCTGGTGCTGATGCTGATGCTGATGCTGATGCTGATGCTGATGCTGATGCTGATGCTGGTGCTGATGCTGATGCTGGTGCTGATGCTGGTGCTGATGCTGATGCTGATGCTGGTGCTGGTGCTGATGCTGATGCTGATGCTGGTGCTGATGCTGGTGCTGGTGCTGCTGGTGGTACGGGTGCGACTGTAAATGCTGGTGGTGAAGCTGCTGCTGCTGTTGGAGCTGCCCGTAATGCTGGCGCTCCTGCTGCTGCTGCTGCTGCAGGGGGTGTCGAGTTGAGAGGCGAGCGTTTAGAGGGCCAGGGAGAGAACGATGACGAGTGGGCCGCCACTTGTGCTGCTGCTGTTGCTGCCGCTGTCGCTGCCGCTGCTGCTGCTGCTGGCATTGCTGCTGGTGCTGGTCGTGCTGGCACTGCTGCTGCCGCTGCTGGTCCTTCTGTTGGCCGTGCTGGTTCCCTTGGGGATGGTGATTTTGCTCGTGATGGCGACGCGGATAGGAATGGTGTGGAGGGGTTGGAAGCGGTGGTGAGGGACAGATGGTCTGGAAGCGACAACAGGGGGATGGAAGAGCAGGGTTTGAGCCTAGGTGGTGGTGGTGGGTTAAGAGGGACGGTGAGAGATGTGGGAGAGGAGGCGAGGAATGGAGGGGAGGGAGAGAGGGAGAAAGAGAGGGAGAGGGAGAGTATGCAAGAAAGGGAGGAGATGAGGGGGGAAGGGAGGGAAAAGAGGAGGGAGGAAAGGAGGGAAGAGAGGAGGGAAGAGAGGAGGGAAGAGAGGAAGAAGGAGAGGAGGGAAGAGAGGAGGGAAGAGAGGACAGAAGAGAGGGAAAGGAGGAGGGATGAGATGAGGGAATTGAGAGAGGAGAGGAGGGAAGAGAGGGGGGAAGAGAGGACGGAGGAGAGGGAAGGGAGGAGGGAAGAGAGGTGGGAAGTGAGAGAAGAGAGGAGGGAAGAGAGGAGGGAAGAGAGGAGGGAAGAGAGGAGGGAAGAGAGGAGGGAAGAGGGGAGGGAAGAGAGGAGGGAAGAGAGGAGGGAAGAAGTTGTGAGGCTGAGAGAGGTGACTGAGAGTATGGAATTGGAGGAAGGGGAGGTGGTAGAAGAGGGGGAGGAGGGGGAGGAAGGGGAGGTGGAGGAAATGGAGGAGGTGGAGGAAGGGGAGGTGTTAGAAGAGGGGGAGGAAGTGGAGGAAGGGGAGGAGGTGGATGGAGGGGAGGAGGAAGAGGAGGTAGAGGAGGAAGGGATAGTTGGGTGCAGAGGGTGCATGGTAGCGAGCGAGAGGGGAGGCGGTGTGGGTGGAATGAGTGGGGCACGTGCGGGGGAAGGGAGGAGTGAGCAGCCCCCCCGTCAGGCACCCGTAGCAGCGGATCCCAACGCGGTGCGTGCAGAGGCGCACAGGGGAGGGCTCGTGAGCATGTCCATGCCCATGCTTGTGGGTGGAGAGATGCAATCGAGAGGGGGCATGGTCATGGGCATGCCTATGCCCATGCCCATGCCCATGCCCATGCTTGTGGGTGGAGAGACACAAACGAGAGGGGGCATGGGCATGGGTGGAGAGGCACGCAGGGGAAGGCTGCTGGGCATGCCTGTGGGTGCCTCTCATGTGATTGTTCTGTCTGATGACGATGAAGAGGCAGGCCAGGGGGAGGCGAGTCCGAGGGAGAGGGGCCGGGTGGAGGAGGGTCGGGCGGAGGAGGTTCGGGTGGAGGAGGAGGGAGAAGAGGAGGAGGGCAGAGGGAAAAGGGGATGCTTTGAAAGGGAAGAGGGGGAGAGTGGGGCGAGGCTAGTGGGGGAGAAAGAGGCAGCTGGGATGGTGGGAGGCGATGCAGAGGAGTGGAATGAGGGGGGGCAGGGGGTGCAGGAGGGAGAAAGGAGGAGTGGTTGGAGAGGGCATTTTGAAAAGGAAAATGGGGAGGGACATTCCGAAGGAGATCCAGATGCGGGGATGGAAGTGGAGGGAGGCAGAGTGAGGACGAGTGAGTGTGAGATGCGGCCAGGTGAAGTGGGGAAGAGGGAGGTGCTTGAGCAGGGAAAGAAGGGCGAGGAGAGGGAGGAGGGGGGGGAGGATAGGGAGGAGGGTGCACAAGGAGAGGAGAAGGAGGATAAGGAAGAGGGAGATCAGGGCGAGAAAGGGGGGAAGGAGGGGCAGGGAGTGCAGAGAGTGCAGGGGGAGGAGAGGGAGCAGGGCGGGAAGAGTGAGGAGAAAAAAAAGGAGCTGTCCGGAATGGTTGGGGAATGTGGGGAGATGGAAGGGACCGGGGAGGAGGGGAAGCGGCTGGGGAGTGCTGCTGGCGCATGTGGGGGTGATGCAGGGAGGGGAGCGAGGGTGATGCACAGGAAGGAGGACGTGAAGGGGAGGCGAGAGGATGAGAGGGTTGAGGCATGGCATGGGAAAGAGGTGATTGTGCTGGATGTTAGTGATGAGGAGGAGGACCATAACGAGCGTGCTAATAACGAGGATGAGTCAAACAAGGGACGTAATGATAAGATGGGAGGTGGGGAGAGTGAGAGGGATGGGGTGAGTAGGGTGGGAGGAGCAATGCAGAGGCAAGGGGATGGGGAGAGAGGGGGAAGTGAGTGCGAGGAAGGGGCTGCGAAAGTGCGAGGGAGAGAGTGTGGTGTGGAGGAGGATTCGGAATTAGAGGAAGGGGAAGTTCGAGAGGAGGAGGGGGATGAGGATGATGGGTGGAATGATGGGGGAGAGAGCAGTGAGAGAGAAGGGGAGATAGGGAACAATGCTGGGTATGATAAGGAGGGTGGGGAGGTGAGGCGTTATCAAGAGGATGAGGAGATGAGGGAAAAGGAGAGGAAGGAAGAGGAGAGGATGGAAGAGGAGAGAAAGGAAGAGGAGAGGAAGGAAAAGGAGAGGGCGGAAGAGGAGAGGAAGGAAGAAGAGAGAAAGGAAGAGGAGAGGAAGGAAAAAGAGAGGAAGGAAGAGGAGAGGAAGGAAGAGGGGCGGCAGGGAATAAATCAGGTGACAAGAGAGGAGGAAGGGAACAAGGAGGAAAGGAGTGGGAAGATGCGAGAGGAAGGTGATGCAGTGGAAGCAAAAGGTGGTCAGAGACCGGCGGGGCTGGGCCGTGCGTGGGGCTTACTGGCTGCTCGTAGCATCATTCCCCATCACCCGCATGGCCCGTGTCGTGCTCACCACCCCCACCATGTTCATCTCTCTCGCCCTCGTTACCCTTGTCACTCTGCTGCGCCTACTGTGGTGGGTGCTTCTAGCGCGCCGGTGAAGGATGGGGCTGTTGGTGTGAGGGAGGAGGATGAGGTTGAAGAGGAGATTATCTTTCTGGATGATGATGATGAGGAAGAGGAGGAGGAAGAGGAGGAGGAAGAGGAGGAGGCGAGGAGAGTGGGACAGGGAGAGGGGAGAGAGCAAGGAGAGGAGACAGGGGGTGCGACGGTGGTTATATTGGATGATAGTGGAAGATGTAGAGAGGGGATGGGGCAAGTGGAAACAAGGAAGGAAGAGGTAGCGAGGAAGGAAGAGGGAGAAATGACGGGGAGAGCACACAAAGAGTTGGAAGGTGTGGAGGAGGCGGGCGAGGAAGGGGATGGAGTGTGGGGGCAGGAAGGAAGTGAAGGGGTGCGGCGAGAAGAGGAAGGTGAGGAGGCTGATCAAGGGGCAGAGGAGGAAAGCAAGGAGCAGCCAAAGGAGTTGGAAAGGGTCTCAGGTGGAGAGGTGGAAGGGGACGGAAGGTGCACTGGCAACAGGGCCGTTTTTGAGTCGACTCAAGAGGTACCTAAAGAGTTGGAGAAAGCACCAGATGGAGAGGTGGGCGGGGAAGGAAGGAGGCCAGGTAAGAGGGGAGGCAGGGAAGAGGAGTGGGATGTGTGGGGTTGGGAGCGTGCATGGAAGAGGGCGAAGAGTGCCGTGGATGAGTGGCTGGACGAGGGGGATGACGCGTTGGTGGGGGCGGGTGTACAAGGTGGGGAGGGAGGGGAGAAGGGCGGAATGGGGGTGGAGAGGCAGAGGGGAGAAGCAGGAGGGGCAGGAGAGGGAGGAGAGGGAGGAGAGGGAGGAGAGGGAGGAGAGGGAGGAGAGGGAGGAGAGGGAGGAGAGGGAGGAGAGGGAGGAGTGGCAGGAGAAGCAGCGAGTGCAGGGCAATCTGTGCATGAGGATGAGCTGGTGTGCTCGGCTCCGTGTGTAGGAGAGGCCGGGGGCGTGGAGGTGAGCTCTGGGTCGGCTCAGACTTCACCAAATGCAGAGCAATGCTTGGCTGGGGATGGGCGGGACGAGGTGGCGTGCTGTGATCCGTGTGGGGGAGAGAGTGGTGGCGTGGAGGGAGGCGGGGCGCGGAAGAGGAAGAGAGATGTGCAGGAGGGAGAGATGTGCAGCGAGGAAGGCCCAGCGGAGATGCAGGGAGAGGTGAATTTGAGAGGCGAGGAGGGGCTTGTAGGCCCAGAGGAGAAAGCGGAAGATGAAGCTAAGGGGGAGGAGGCACGGGAAGAGGCTGATCAGGAAGCCACTGGACTTACTGAAGCCACAAGGACCGCAACAAACACGACAGCCACAACAGCTGCAACAGACGCAACAGCCACAGCAGCCACAACAGCCGCAACAGGTGCAAGAGACACAAGAGGTGCAAGAGGCACGAGAGGCATAGATGTGCTTCTCCCGTCTGCCCTCCTCATTGCATCTCCTCGCCTCCATCCCTCTGCTTCACCTGCACCACCCCTTCCCATCCCACCCACATCAACCTTACCTCAGCCTCCCCCCGCCTCCTCCTCCCCACCTGTTGCCTCAACCCCTGTTGCTCCTGCCACCTCTGCTCCCTCCTCCTCTGCTCCCTCTTCCTCCGCCCCCTCCTCTGCTCCCTCCTCTTCTCCCTCCTCCTCCGCCCCCTCCTCCTCTGCTCCTTCCTCCTCCTCTGCTCCCTCCTCCTCTGCCCCTTCCGCTGATCCTGCTTCTCCCACTCCTTCAACCCGCACTGCTCCTCCCCCCTCTCCCCCTGCTGCTCCCTCTCCCCCTCCTCCTGCCAGTGCATCAGCACAGAAACAGCGGGTTGAAATGCACAGGCAGAAGCAGCCGTCTCAGCAACAGCAGCAGCAGCTTTTGCTTCAGCAGCAGCGGATTCAGCAGCAGGTGCGAGATCAGCAGAGGTGGAGTGACAGGAAGAGAGCGAGGAGAGATGAAAATATTGCCAACGAAAGGGAGGCACTGGGAGCAAAGGGCGCTGTGCCGGCATATATGATCAACATGTGGATGGCCCTCAACCAACGCAAGGGCACTTCTGCTGCTGCTGATGGGCCGAGTGGGGGAAAGACTGATGGTGGTGGTGGTGATGGGGATTCTGATGATAACTCAGGAGCGAATGATGGGACAGATACTGATGATGACGATGATGGTAGTGATGATGACAGTGGTGGTTCTGACAAGGAGAGTGATGAGGAGGAGGATGTGGAGAGGGAGGAGGGGCGGTCAGGCCATCCCATGGGGGCATACGATGTGAGGAGGCAGGGAGTGTGTCGGTACGACGGGGGGCGGCATGTGGTGGAGGAGGATGCGATGGAGGGGGAGGTGTGTGCCAAGTGCGGCATCGTCCTCAGGAGCGCCCACGAGCTGTCGCTGGTGAGTCGTGTGCTGTGCATGCCTGTAGCTTGTTGCATGCCTGTAGCTTGTTGCATGCCTGTAGCTTGTTGCATGCCTTGCTGTGTGGAGGGGGGGGGGGGGGGTTGTGCCAAGTGCGGCGTGGTTCTCAGGAGCGCACACGAGCTGTCGCTGGTGAGTTGTGCGATGATCCATGACAAGAGGTCTGCGTCTCAAGCAAGAACCACAGGTAAACTTGTTACAGTTCGAGACGGTTTTCATTAAGTCCAAGTCGGAGAGATGTGTATGTGCGTGCAAGAAGCTTCGATACCATGTTACGGTTCGAGCAAACTGAAAGGTTTACCTAGGAGGGGTAGCAGGGCGGAAGGGTCATGAGTGATACCTTCACGTGCGGTGAAGCGTGAAGGGGAGCACCCAGAGCAGGCAATGCAGACGGTGAGGGAAGGAGCAGAAGGAGCAGGCAGCGCACGTGTCATCTCCCGTGTCTCTCCCATTCCTCTCCCGTGCGTGTCTCTCTCGTTCCTCTCCCATGTCTCTCCCGTTCCTCTCCCATGTCTCTCCCGTTCCTCTCCCATGTCTCTCCCATTCCTCTCCCATGTCCCTCCCGTTCCTCTCCCATGTCTCTCCCGTTCCTCTCCCATGTCTCTCCCGTTCCTCTCCCATGTCTCTCCCGCTCCTCTCCCATGTCTCTCCCGTTCCTCTCCCATGTCTCTCCCGTTCCTCTCCCGTATCTCTCTTTCGTTTTTTCCAAAACTCTCCCGTGCCCTCAATTTCGCCGCCTCATATCTCCCACCCACAGGCAACGAACCAGCCCTCCCCAAGGGTTGTGACGAGCAAAAGGCGGCCCCACCTCGCCCCAATGCACTTGCAGGCGCATGCAGCAGGCGGGCAGGCCATGGGATGGGATGGAAGCTGCCCTGGCGTGCCCTCCCCAGGAGCAGTGACCATCAGGCGGGCGTACCTCACCCCGATGCAGCTGCAGGCGCAGCAGGCCATGCGAGCCATGGAGGCTGCAGAGGCTGAGTGGCGCCGGGAGGAGCAGCAGCGCCAGCAGGCAGCGCACACACTTATCTTCACTCCCATGTCCCCCGTTCCTCCTGTTTCTCCCATTTTCCCCATGTCCCCCGTTCCTCCTGTTTCTCCCATTTTCCCCATGTCCCCCGTTCCTCCTGTTTCTCCCATTTTCCCCATGTCCCCCGTTCCTCCTGTTTCTCCCATTTTCCCCATGTCCCCCGTTCCTCCTGTTTCTCCCATTTTCCCCATGTCCCCCATTCCTCCTGTTTCTCCCATTTTCCCCATGTCCCCCGTTCCTCCTGTTTCTCCCATTTTCCCCATGTCCCCCGTTCCTCCTGTTTCTCCCATTTTCCCCATGTCCCCCGTTCCTCCTGTTTCTCCCATTTTCCCCATGTCCCCCGTTCCTCCTGTTTCTCCCATTTTCCCCATGTCGCCCGTTTCTCCGTTTCTCATCCACAGGTCCCGAACCGGCCCTCCCCAGGGGCAGTGGTGACCATCAGGCGGCCCCACCTGAACCCAATGCAGCTGCAGTCACAGCAGGCCATGCGAGCCTTGGAGGCTGCAGAGGCAGAGTGGCGCCGGGAGGAGCAGCAGCGCGAGCAGGCAGCGCAGCGCGAGAGGGAGAAACAGCGGAAAGAGAGGGAGCGGGAGCGAGAGCTTGAGCGGCGGCAGCAGCTGCTGGGGGAGATCGGGGTGGAGCACGATTGCTGGCCGTCGGATTTCCTCCGAAAGAGGATGCAGAGCCATCAGATTGCTGCGTTCCGATTCATCTGGCACCACCTGGTGGCTGGGGGCGGGGGGGGGCCAGGGGAAGGGCGAGTGGGAGCAGGGGGAGGAGACGTGAAATCACAGGAGAGGGAAGTAGGGGGGTGCATCTTGGCGCATGCGCCTGGCACGGGCAAGACGCTGACCACCATCGCCTTCATCGAGAAGCTTCTCTCCCTGCATCACCATCAGCGGCTCACTCGTGGTGAGACGGGGCATCTCAGTGCCTCTGCTGCTGTGTCTGCAGCAAGCGGCACCCCGCCGCGCATCCTGATCGTGACAGAGCTCTCCATAGTGGACTCATGGTGGGGCGAGTTCCACAAGTGGATCACCACCCGCTCCCAGCGCGCTGTCATCCCCTCCCTCAAAGTCCTGGAAGGCGGGGGCGCAGGGGGGATACGAGAAGCAGAGAGGGTGGCCAAGGCGTGGGCTGCTAAGGGTGGTGTGTTGATTGCGACTTATGGGTTTCTGGAAGGGGTGATTGAGAAGCGGGGAGTAGGGGGGGCAGGAAGGGCAGGCGGGGTGTGGGGGTTGGGGTCGCAGGGGCGGGAGGAGGGGGTGTGGGCGAGGGGCGAGGTGAGACGGATGGTGGTGGAGGAGACGGATGTGCTCATCTGTGACGAGGGCCACCGCATCAAATCGCCCTCCACCATCTCGCACCGGGTAAGCACAGCGTGCGTGTGACATCTGTGGTGCTGCTTTGATATCTTGCATCGGGTAAGCGTGCTGCACCTGCAGGGGTGTCACGTGCTGGGCTGTCACATCATCACATGTGGTGAAGGACACAAATGTGCTCATCTGCGACGAGGACCATCGGATCGAATCGCCATCCACCATCTCACACCGGGTGAGCGAGCTTGGTGTGCTGTGCTGTGTTGTGGCGTGCACACTACGCCTGTCGCATCCGGCTGCTTTTTCATATGCGCCATGCTGTGCTGGGGATGGGGATGGTTCAGAGCATGGGATAATTTTGCTTGTTATGTGTGTGCTGTTAATCTAACGACACCTTTTTGTTTCCGCTCTCTTGCATCCCTTCCCAATTTTCCTGCCTGCTCCGCTTCCCAATCTCCCTTTCAACCAGGCCTTGGACCGGCTGCACACGCGAAGAAGGGTCCTGCTAACGGGCACGCCGCTGCAGAACTCCACTCTCGAGCTCTGGGACCTGGCGTGCTTCGTGCACCGCCCCCGCATGCACCGCGCTGTGCTGGGGATGACGGGGGGAAAAGGGGAGGGCGGAGGAAAGCGCAGGGGGAAGAGTGTGCAAAAGAGGGGGAGCGAGGAGGAAAGTGGAGGCGAGGGGGAGGATGCGGTAGGGATGGAGGAGGACGATGATAGTGGTGAGGGGGAGGAGGAGGAAGAGGATGAGGTGGAGGAGGAGGATGAGGTGGAGGAGGAGGATGAGGTGGAGGAGGGGGGTGCGTATCTGAGCAAGAGGGAAAGGAGGGAGCGGCGGCGAGCGCGGGCGGAGTTTGTTCAAATATTTGACGTTCCTCTGAAGAAGACCGGGAGGAAGGATGGGAGGAGGAGGAAGGAGCGAGGGGGTAAGAGGCGATGGCAAGAGGAGGAGGATGAGCAGGAGGAGGAAAATGGTGTGGAGAATATGGAAGAGGAGGAAGGGGAGGGCAGGGAGGGGGGTGAGGAGGAAGGAAAGGATGTAGAGGGGGGGGAGGGGAGGGAGAAGGCAGGAGCGCGGGGGAGGGGTGAGTGTGAGGGGGTGGGAGCGGAGGAGTTCCCTTTGGCGAAGGTGCAGCGGCTGAAGGCGCTCATGTTCGACCTCGTGCAGACCGATGGGAATGTGCTGCAGGGCAAACTGAGAGGTACGATTGAGACATTGCAATGTGTCACAGAGCAAACTGAGAGGTATGATTGAGAGATTGCAATGTGTCGCAGGGCTAACTGAGAGGTATGATTGAGAGATTGCAATGTGTCGCAGGGCAAAATGAGAGGTATGATTGAGAGATTGCAATGTGTTGCAGGGCTAACTGAGAGGTATGATTGAGAGATTGCAATGTGTCGCAGGGCAAACTGAGAGGTATGATTGAGAGATTGCAATGTGTCGCAGGGCTAACTGAGAGGTAGGATTGAGAGATTGCAATGTGTCGCAGGGCTAACTGAGAGGTATGATTGAGAGATTGCAATGTGTCGCAGGGCAAACTGAGAGGTAGGAGTGAGAGATTGCAATGTGTCGCAGGGCTAACTGAGAGGTATGATTGAGAGATTGCAATGTGTCGCAGGGCTAACTGAGAGGTATGATTGAGAGATTGCAATGTGTCGCAGGGCTAACTGAGAGGTATGATTGAGAGATTGCAATGTGTCGCAGGGCTAACTGAGAGGTAGGAGTGAGAGATTGCAATGTGTCGCAGGGCTAACTGAGAGGTATGATTGAGAGATTGCAATGTGTCGCAGGGCAGACTGAGAGGTAGGATTGAGAGATTGCAATGTGTTGCAGGGCAGACTGAGAGGTAGGATTGAGAGATTGCAATGTGTCGCAGGGCAAACTGAGAAGTATGATTGAGAGATTGCAATGTGTCGCAGGGCTAACTGAGAGGTATGATTGAGAGATTGCAATGTGTCGCAGGGCAGACTGAGAGCTAGGATTGAGAGATTGCAATGTGTCGCAGGGCAAACTGAGAGGTAGGATTGAGAGATTTCAATGTGTCGCAGGGCTAACTGAGAGGTATGATTGAGAGATTGCAATGTGTCGCAGGGCTAACTGAGAGGTAGGATTGAGAGATTGCAATGTGTTGCAGGGCTAACTGAGAGGTATGATTGAGAGATTGCAATGTGTCGCAGGGCTAACTGAGAGGTATGATTGAGAGATTGCAATGTGTCGCAGGGAAAACTGAGAGGTAGGATTGAGAGATTGCAATGTGTCGCAGGGCAAACTGAGAGGTATGATTGAGAGATTGCAATGTGTCGCAGGGCAAACTGAGAGGTAGGATTGAGAAATTGCAATGTGTTGCAGGGCTAACTGAGAGGTAGGATTGAGAGATTGCAATGTGTCGCAGGGCAGACTGAGAGGTAGGATTGAGAGATTGCAATGTGTCGCAGGGCAAACTGAGAGGTAGGATTGAGAGATTGCAATGTGTTGCAGGGCTAACTGAGAGGTATGATTGAGAGATTGCAATGTGTCGCAGGGCTAACTGAGAGGTATGATTGAGAGATTGCAATGTGTCGCAGGGCAAACTGAGAGGTAGGATTGAGAGATTGCAATGTGTCGCAGGGCTAACTGAGAGGTATGATTGAGAGATTGCAATGTGTCGCAGGGCAAACTGAGAGGTAGGATTGAGAGATTGCAATGTGTTGCAGGGCTAACTGAGAGGTAGGATTGAGAGATTGCAATGTGTCGCAGGGCAGACTGAGAGGTAGGATTGAGAGATTGCACTGTGTCGCAGGGCAAACTGAGAGGTAGGATTGAGAGATTGCAATGTGTTGCAGGGCTAACTGAGAGGTATGATTGAGAGATTGCAATGTGTCGCAGGGCTAACTGAGAGGTATGATTGAGAGATTGCAATGTGTCGCAGGGCAGACTGAGAGGTAGGATTGAGAGATTGCAATGTGTCGCAGGGCAAACTGAGAGGTAGGATTGAGAGATTGCAATGTGTTGCAGGGCTAACTGAGAGGTATGATTGAGAGATTGCAATGTGTCGCAGGGCTAACTGAGAGGTATGATTGAGAGATTGCAATGTGTCGCAGGGCAAACTGAGAGGTAGGATTGAGAGATTGCAATGTGTCGCAGGGCTAACTGAGAGGTATGATTGAGAGATTGCAATGTGTCGCAGGGCAAACTGAGAGGTAGGATTGAGAGATTGCAATGTGTTGCAGGGCTAACTGAGAGGTAGGATTGAGAGATTGCAATGTGTCGCAGGGCAGACTGAGAGGTAGGATTGAGAGATTGCACTGTGTCGCAGGGCAAACTGAGAGGTAGGATTGAGAGATTGCAATGTGTTGCAGGGCTAACTGAGAGGTATGATTGAGAGATTGCAATGTGTCGCAGGGCTAACTGAGAGGTATGATTGAGAGATTGCAATGTGTCGCAGGGCAGACTGAGAGGTAGGATTGAGAGATTGCAATGTGTCGCAGGGCAAACTGAGAGGTAGGATTGAGAGATTTCAATGTGTTGCAGGGCTAACTGAGAGGTATGATTGAGAGATTGCAATGTGTCGCAGGGCTAACTGAGAGGTATGATTGAGAGATTGCAATGTGTCGCAGGGCAAACTGAGAGGTAGGATTGAGAGATTGCAATGTGTTGCAGGGCTAACTGAGAGGTATGATTGAGAGATTGCAATGTGTCGCAGGGCTAACTGAGAGGTATGATTGAGAGATTGCAATGTGTCGCAGGGCAGACTGAGAGGTAGGATTGAGAGATTGCAATGTGTCGCAGGGCAAACTGAGAGGTAGGATTGAGAGATTCCAATGTGTTGCAGGGCTAACTGAGAGGTATGATTGAGAGATTGCAATGTGTCGCAGGGCTAACTGAGAGGTATGATTGAGAGATTGCAATGTGTCGCAGGGCAGACTGAGAGGTAGGATTGAGAGATTGCAATGTGTCGCAGGGCAAACTGAGAGGTAGGATTGAGAGATTTCAATGTGTTGCAGGGCTAACTGAGAGGTATGATTGAGAGATTGCAATGTGTCGCAGGGCAGACTGAGAGGTAGGATTGAGAGATTGCAATGTGTCGCAGGGCAAACTGAGAGGTAGGATTGAGAGATTGCAATGTGTTGCAGGGCTAACTGAGAGGTATGATTGAGAGATTGCAATGTGTCGCAGGGCTAACAGAGAGGTATGATTGAGAGATTGCAATGTGTCGCAGGGCTAACTGGGAGGTATGATTGAGAGATTGCAATGTGTCGCAGGGCTAACTGAGAGGTATGATTGAGAGATTGCAATGTGTCGCAGGGCAAACTGGGAGGTAGGATTGAGAGATTGCAATGTGTTGCAGGGCTAACTGAGAGGTATGATTGAGAGATTGCAATGTGTCGCAGGGCAGACTGAGAGGTAGGATTGAGAGATTGCAATGTGTCGCAGGGCAAACTGAGAGGTAGGATTGAGAGATTGCAATGTGTTGCAGGGCTAACTGAGAGGTAGGATTGAGAGATTGCAATGTGTCGCAGGGCAGACTGAGAGGTAGGATTGAGAGATTGCAATGTGTCGCAGGGCAAACTGAGAGGTAGGATTGAGAGATTGCAATGTGTTGCAGGGCTAACTGAGAGGTATGATTGAGAGATTGCAATGTGTCGCAGGGCTAACTGAGAGGTATGATTGAGAGATTGCAATGTGTCGCAGGGCAAACTGAGAGGTAGGATTGAGAGATTGCAATGTGTCGCAGGGCTAACTGAGAGGTATGATTGAGAGATTGCAATGTGTCGCAGGGCAAACTGAGAGGTAGGATTGAGAGATTGCAATGTGTTGCAGGGCTAACTGAGAGGTAGGATTGAGAGATTGCAATGTGTCGCAGGGCAGACTGAGAGGTAGGATTGAGAGATTGCACTGTGTCGCAGGGCAAACTGAGAGGTAGGATTGAGAGATTGCAATGTGTTGCAGGGCTAACTGAGAGGTATGATTGAGAGATTGCAATGTGTCGCAGGGCTAACTGAGAGGTATGATTGAGAGATTGCAATGTGTCGCAGGGCAGACTGAGAGGTAGGATTGAGAGATTGCAATGTGTCGCAGGGCAAACTGAGAGGTAGGATTGAGAGATTTCAATGTGTTGCAGGGCTAACTGAGAGGTATGATTGAGAGATTGCAATGTGTCGCAGGGCTAACTGAGAGGTATGATTGAGAGATTGCAATGTGTCGCAGGGCAAACTGAGAGGTAGGATTGAGAGATTGCAATGTGTTGCAGGGCTAACTGAGAGGTATGATTGAGAGATTGCAATGTGTCGCAGGGCTAACTGAGAGGTATGATTGAGAGATTGCAATGTGTCGCAGGGCAGACTGAGAGGTAGGATTGAGAGATTGCAATGTGTCGCAGGGCAAACTGAGAGGTAGGATTGAGAGATTCCAATGTGTTGCAGGGCTAACTGAGAGGTATGATTGAGAGATTGCAATGTGTCGCAGGGCTAACTGAGAGGTATGATTGAGAGATTGCAATGTGTCGCAGGGCAGACTGAGAGGTAGGATTGAGAGATTGCAATGTGTCGCAGGGCAAACTGAGAGGTAGGATTGAGAGATTTCAATGTGTTGCAGGGCTAACTGAGAGGTATGATTGAGAGATTGCAATGTGTCGCAGGGCAGACTGAGAGGTAGGATTGAGAGATTGCAATGTGTCGCAGGGCAAACTGAGAGGTAGGATTGAGAGATTGCAATGTGTTGCAGGGCTAACTGAGAGGTATGATTGAGAGATTGCAATGTGTCGCAGGGCTAACAGAGAGGTATGATTGAGAGATTGCAATGTGTCGCAGGGCTAACTGGGAGGTATGATTGAGAGATTGCAATGTGTCGCAGGGCTAACTGAGAGGTATGATTGAGAGATTGCAATGTGTCGCAGGGCAAACTGGGAGGTAGGATTGAGAGATTGCAATGTGTTGCAGGGCTAACTGAGAGGTATGATTGAGAGATTGCAATGTGTCGCAGGGCAGACTGAGAGGTAGGATTGAGAGATTGCAATGTGTCGCAGGGCAAACTGAGAGGTAGGATTGAGAGATTGCAATGTGTTGCAGGGCTAACTGAGAGGTAGGATTGAGAGATTGCAATGTGTCGCAGGGCAGACTGAGAGGTAGGATTGAGAGATTGCAATGTGTCGCAGGGCAAACTGAGAGGTAGGATTGAGAGATTGCAATGTGTTGCAGGGCTAACTGAGAGGTATGATTGAGAGATTGCAATGTGTCGCAGGGCTAACTGAGAGGTATGATTGAGAGATTGCAATGTGTCGCAGGGCAAACTGAGAGGTAGGATTGAGAGATTGCAATGTGTCGCAGGGCTAACTGAGAGGTATGATTGAGAGATTGCAATGTGTCGCAGGGCAAACTGAGAGGTAGGATTGAGAGATTGCAATGTGTTGCAGGGCTAACTGAGAGGTAGGATTGAGAGATTGCAATGTGTCGCAGGGCAGACTGAGAGGTAGGATTGAGAGATTGCAATGTGTCGCAGGGCAAACTGAGAGGTAGGATTGAGAGATTGCAATGTGTTGCAGGGCTAACTGAGAGGTATGATTGAGAGATTGCAATGTGTCGCAGGGCTAACTGAGAGGTATGATTGAGAGATAGCAATGTGTCGCAGGGCAAACTGAGAGGTAGGATTGAGAGATTGCAATGTGTCGCAGGGCTAACTGAGAGGTATGATTGAGAGATTGCAATGTGTCGCAGGGCAAACTGAGAGGTATGATTGAGAGATTGCAATGTGTTGCAGGGCTAACTGAGAGGTAGGATTGAGAGATTGCAATGTGTCGCAGGGCTAACTGAGAGGTAGGATTGAGAGATTGCACTGTGTCGCAGGGCAAACTGAGAGGTAGGATTGAGAGATTGCAATGTGTTGCAGGGCTAACTGAGAGGTATGATTGAGAGATTGCAATGTGTCGCAGGGCTAACTGAGAGGTATGATTGAGAGATTGCAATGTGTCGCAGGGCAGACTGAGAGGTAGGATTGAGAGATTGCAATGTGTCGCAGGGCAAACTGAGAGGTAGGATTGAGAGATTTCAATGTGTTGCAGGGCTAACTGAGAGGTATGATTGAGAGATTGCAATGTGTCGCAGGGCTAACTGAGAGGTATGATTGAGAGATTGCAATGTGTCGCAGGGCAGACTGAGAGGTATGATTGAGAGATTGCAATGTGTCGCAGGGCAAACTGAGAGGTAGGATTGAGAGATTGCAATGTGTTGCAGGGCTAACTGAGAGGTATGATTGAGAGATTGCAATGTGTCGCAGGGCTAACTGAGAGGTATGATTGAGAGATTGCAATGTGTCGCAGGGCAGACTGAGAGGTAGGATTGAGAGATTGCAATGTGTCGCAGGGCAAACTGAGAGGTAGGATTGAGAGATTCCAATGTGTTGCAGGGCTAACTGAGAGGTATGATTGAGAGATTGCAATGTGTCGCAGGGCTAACTGAGAGGTATGATTGAGAGATTGCAATGTGTCGCAGGGCAGACTGAGAGGTAGGATTGAGAGATTGCAATGTGTCGCAGGGCAAACTGAGAGGTAGGATTGAGAGATTGCAATGTGTTGCAGGGCTAACTGAGAGGTATGATTGAGAGATTGCAATGTGTCGCAGGGCAGACTGAGAGGTAGGATTGAGAGATTGCAATGTGTCGCAGGGCAAACTGAGAGGTAGGATTGAGAGATTGCAATGTGTTGCAGGGCTAACTGAGAGGTATGATTGAGAGATTGCAATGTGTCGCAGGGCTACCAGAGAGGTATGATTGAGAGATTGCAATGTGTCGCAGGGCTAACTGAGAGGTATGATTGAGAGATTGCAATGTGTCGCAGGGCTAACTGAGAGGTATGATTGAGAGATTGCAATGTGTCGCAGGGCAAACTGGGAGGTAGGATTGAGAGATTGCAATGTGTTGCTGGGCTAACTGAGAGGTATGATTGAGAGATTGCAATGTGTCGCAGGGCAGACTGAGAGGTAGGATTGAGAGATTGCAATGTGTCGCAGGGCAAACTGAGAGGTAGGATTGAGAGATTGCAATGTGTTGCAGGGCTAACTGAGAGGTATGATTGAGAGATTGCAATGTGTCGCAGGGCAGACTGAGAGGTAGGATTGAGAGATTGCAATGTGTTGCAGGGCAAACTGAGAGGTAGGATTGAGAGATTGCAATGTGTTGCAGGGCTAACTGACAGGTATGATTGAGAGATTGCAATGTGTCGCAGGGCTAACTGAGAGGTATGATTGAGAGATTGCAATGTGTCGCAGGGCTAACTGAGAGGTATGATTGAGAGATTGCAATGTGTCGCAGGGCTAACTGAGAGGTAAGATTGAGAGATTGCAATGTGTCGCAGGGCTAACTGAGAGGTATGATTGAGAGATTGCAATGTGTCGCAGGGCTAACTGAGAGGTATGATTGAGAGATTGCAATGTGTCGCAGGGCTAACTGAGAGGTATAATTGAGAGATCGCAATGTGTCGCAGGGCTAACTGAGAGGTAGGATTGAGAGATTGCAATGTGTTGCAGGGCTAACTGAGAGGTACGACTACAGTGGTATGAGGGTGGACTGAGAGGTATACTGTGAGGTGCCTCAGAGCTCAAAGGCGCAGCGGCTGAAAGAGCTCATGTTTGACCTCGTCTTGTGCAGACAGATGGCAACGTGATGCAGGGCAAGCTGCGAGGTACGGTTAGGGTGGTATGAGGGCCGGCTGAGATGTACGCTGTGAAGGACGCATGGCAGCAGGAGGGTTCAGGGCTAGCCGAGAGGTATGAGAGATGGGCCGGTTCAGAGAGGAAAGCAAGGAACATGCAAGGCAAGAAGAACGCGGAATAATGATAATAATAATAATATTAATAAACACATCCCAAAAAAAAGAATGGTTATGCTAAATTGCACATGCTTTGCCATGTTCCTTTTGCATGCCTTTATAGCATGCCGCTGCTGATAATCTCCCTGTGCCTTTGAACCGCCTCCCTCCAGACTTGGTGGACGTGACACTACTGTTGCACCCCACGCCTCTCCAGCTGGCCATCCTGCGTGCCTTCTACTCCGCCACTGTTGCTCCCCGCCTCGCCCAGCAGCACCTGCAGCAGCAGCAGGCACTGCTGCGCAACACCAAAAACAGCAGCAACAACAACAGCAACAGCAGCAACATCACTGGTACCAGTGGCAGCATCACTGGTGGCAGCAGCAGCAGCAGCAGCAGCGGCGGCGGCGGCACGGAGTGGCAGCTGTCGATGATCGATCTCAAGATCGTGGGCAGCCTGTGCGTGCACCCCTGCGCCTTTGCCTGGAAGCTCAACCGCGGCATCCGAGGCATGCCTCAAGCCATGCTCGCCATGCGACAATTTCAACCACCGGCACCAGCAGCACCAGCAGCAGCTGGAGCAGCTGGAGCAGCAGGAGGAGGAGAGGGTGGGAAATCTCTGGGTGGTAGCCCTGATGCCGCTGGTGGAAGCAAAGTGCAAGGCAAATCGCGTGGCGGGGTTGTGCAGAACGAGGTGCGGTGTCTGGAGCGCAACAGGGAGGCGCTGAGCCCAGCGTGGGCGGCCATGGAGGAGCAGCAGGCTGTGCAGCTGTCCCCCAAGCTGGCAGCCGTGGTGGCGATCGTGCGCACGGCGATGCTCATGGGCGAGAAGGTGGTGGTGTTTGCAGAGGAGCACGTTCACCTGGACCTCGTGGTGGGGTCGCTGTGCCACGCCCTGTGAGTGCTGCTGGATGGGAGATGGGGGCAGGACATGGGGTATCCCATTCTATGTGCGCACAGGGAAGGTGGTGGTGTTTGCGGAGGAGCACGTGCATGACCTCGTTGTGGGGTCGGTGTGCCACGCCATGTGAGTAGTAGCTTCCATTCCCACGCCCTGTGAGTACTGCTGGGTGAGAGTTTGGCAACAAGGTAGGACAGGGCATCCCATGTCTTATTTTGTGTGCGCATGGGCGAGAAGTTTGGTGGTGTTTGCAGAGAAGCACGTTCATCTAGACCTCATGGTGGGGTCGCTGTGCCATGCCCTGTGAGTAATAGCTTCCATTCCCACACTGTGTGAGGGCTGCTGGGTGGGAGATAGGCAACAAAACAAGACTTTGTCTGAGGCACCTCAAATTTCGCTATCTCTCGCGCACTCCGTCACTTCACAGTCCGCGTCGTCTGAATTGGCATGGATTGGACAGGAGACGAGCAGTGTGCTGCGTGTTTACTTTATTTGCAGCGCGTCACTTCCGCCCTATCACTTGTTTGAACGGCAGGGACTGGACAAGAGTTGAGCCTTGAAATCTTCTATCACTCACGCACTCCTCGCTTCCAATTCCCTCTTTTGAGGCGCCTCAAAACTCCTCGCTTCCAATTCCCTCCCATCTGAACCAACAAGAACTGGACAAGAGACGAGCAGGTGTTGCGGGTGGATGGCAGCACGACCAAATCACAGCGCAGCGATGCCTTCGAGCGGTTTACAGAGGGAGAGGGTGCGGCAAGCAACGGTGATGGTGACGATTTGCTCCCATCTATTTGCAGGGCTTCAGGAATTTTCATGTGTGCACTATCTCTTGTCTGGACCGGCAGGAACTGGACACAAGACGAGCAGGTGTTGAGGGTGGACGGCAGCATGACTCAGGCGCAGCGCAGCGACGCCTTCGAGCGGTTCCAGAAGGAGGTGGTGCCGCAAGCAGCGGTAATGGTGGCGGCCGTGAAGGCATGCGGGCTGGGCATCGACTTCACCGCGGCCTCGCGAGTCGTCATGCTGGATGCTCTCTGGAACCCGGCCTCTGACCAGCAGGTGTGGGAGGGGGGGGGGGGGGGGGGGGGGTTGACTCCGATTAGCAGGTGTGAGGGGTGCCAGTTATGGGGTAAAGTGCGGGGTAAGGTGCAGGGTAAGGTGCCGGGTAAGGTGTATGATCAGGTGTTTTGTCAGGTCGGGTGCAGGGTGGATTCTGACCAGCAGGTATGTCAACCCGATGCAGCATTGTTTAGCATCAAATGCTGACTCATCCAGGAAACGGCCGTAGGTCCCCAAGTTTGTTCGAGCTCTCAATACCCTGTTTGTCCCACCATCCTTCTTTCCCACTTATATTGTTATCCCCACCATCTTTCTTCCCCAACCACCATCTGCCTCAGGAAGTTCTCAGAGTGTGGCACTCAGGGCAGCAGCAGCAGGTGGTGCACACTCATTGGCTGCTGTCCCTCCCTCCGCAGCAATCTTCGTCCCCCCTCCCCACCTGCACTCCCCACAGGCCATCTCGCGGGTGTGGCGCACAGGGCAGCAGCGGCGGGTGCATGTGTATCGACTGCTGCTGGAGGGCATGGGGGAGATGTACAAGCTGCGCTGCGCTCAGGCCAAGCAGCGCCTCGCCCATGTCATCTTCCACTCCGCCACTGGCGGTGGTGCTAATGCTGTTGCTTCTGGTGGTGATGCTGCTAATGCTGCTGCTGCTGCTGATGCTTCAAATGCGTCTGCTCCTGGTGAGAACCGCTGAACATCATCATCTCATTGCATCAGGTCACTTCAAGCCAAGCAGCGCCTCGCACACATCATCTTCCACTCTGCCACTGCTGCTGCTGGGCGTCTGTTGTTGATGCTTCTGGTGAGTACTGCAGAACCTCATCACTTCATCACCCCGTCACCTCATCACGCCATCACCACCCTCTTTCCCCACCCCCCTCTTTCGGTTCCCCCCAAACCCATTGTGCAGGCGCATCCACATCCCCCACCCCCAGCGACACCTGTCTCTCCGACCCCATCCTCCGCCGCCTCCTCTCCATGCCATCCTCCTCCAATTCCCACCCACATCCTCTCTCTTTCCCCCCCTCTCCTCCTGGCTCCCATCACCCTCGCTCCCCCCATCCGCCCTCCTCTAGTCCTGGCTCCTCCCATCCTCACAACCCTCTTCCTCCCTCCACTCCTCTTGCCTCCTCCCATCTTT
The DNA here is from genome assembly GCA_948144175.1 of Closterium sp. NIES-65. NCBI lineage: Eukaryota > Viridiplantae > Streptophyta > Zygnematophyceae > Desmidiales > Closteriaceae > Closterium > Closterium sp. NIES-65. The sequence goes on along the minus strand of CANXME010000053.1, from coordinate 1,331,548 downwards.
CCTCCACCCCGGGTCGATCCTCTCCGAGCGCCTGTGCTGGCGGTCACTCTGATTGCGATGGGCAGCGGCTGATTTGCCGGGTGGAGGTGCAGAGGAATGGTGTTCCCACCACTGTACATTTGGGTAGATAGGATTGGCATTGAACCGTTGAGGCTTATGAATAGTTATGATTGGGTGGTGTGTGTTGAATGCCCAACATCAGATTTTGTAACCCTTGTTCTTCCTTCCCAACTCTTCTCATCGTGTATTGAGCTCCTTGTGTTGGGGCAAATGGCCATGGTCACAACTCTACAAAGCAATGGCGATTGTCCAGCTTTCAGCTTAAGGAAGGAGCAAGCAAAACATATGGAAACTTTGCAGGAGTGCTCACTGGAGGCGTACCTGTACATTAGTGTATGAGGGTGGACTGTCAAATTGCATTTATTATCTCTAGGCTGTAGTGGGGCGTACTTCAAGGAGTACAACACCTTAGGTCATTCCTAGTACTTGTACTCACTTTTCCCTACTAGTCAACCATTTTTACGTTTTATTTCTGTCATGGTATTCAGAGCAGGTCCCTTTGTAGAACCGCTCCGTTAGGGCCCACCCACCGTACGTACTGCCCCAGGAGCTGCTGCCGACGCGTGCTGCCCTGCTCGCCTCGCGCTGCTGCCCTGCCCTGCCCAGCGCTATCGCGCTGCCTTGCTCTGCGCTGCCCTGCCGCGCGCTGCCCTGCTGCCGTGCGTGCTGCGCTGCTACCCGTACTGCCCTGCTCGCCGCGCGCTGCCCTGCTCGCCGCGCGCTGCCCTGCTCGCTGCGCACTGCCCTGCTCACCGCGCGCGACCTGCGCCACATACGCACGCAGCTTGCGCCCTGCCCACACCTGCGCTGCCCACGCGCGCTCTGCCTGCATGCGCGCTGCCTACGCGCGCGCTGCTTACGCGCGAGCTGCCTACGCACGCCCTACCCTGCAGCCCGCGCGCTGCCCTGCAGTGCTTCCCGCACACTGTCCTACCCTGCAGCCTGCGCGCCACCCTGCCTTGCAGCCCGCGCATTGACCTGCCCTGTAGCCCGCGCGCCGCCCTGCCCTGCAGCCCGCGCACTGCACTGCCCTGCTGTCCGCACCCGCGCGCCGCCCTGCCCTGCAGCCTGCGCGCTGCCCAGCCCTGCAGCCCATGCGCTGCCCTACCCCTACAGCGACTACCGCTACTGCTACAGCTGCAACTACAGCGGCCGCTTCTGACGCCCTTGCGCCGCTGCTACTGCCACTGCCTGTTATGGCCACTATCACAATCATAGCAGTGTCTCGCGGTGGACAACAGCAGCAGCAGCGTCAGCCGGAGACCCTATCGTCGCAGCAGCTTCGCGAGTGGGTTATTTAGCGAGGCCGTCCTGGTGGTGGAGGTTATGGTTTCATACGTGCTGGCGGTACTGGACAGCGGCGGCGGTCTCGTCGCCATGAGACTCTCTCGCCACAGTTTCTTCGTGAGTGGGTTATTCAGCAAGGCCGTCTTGGTGGTGGAGGTTATGGTGCTGGAGATACTGGACAGCAGCAGCAGCAGCAGCGTCAGCAGGAGACCCTCTCACTGCAGCAGCCTCAAGTGGGTTTCTTACCGACGCGTCCCTGGTAGTGCAAAGGCTACTAGTCTAGGTGCCTGTGAGCCTGGTAGCACAGGTGCAGTTTCTGTAAAGGCTTTGCACACCTTCACGCTTGACTCAGGCGCGACTCGCTGCTTCTTCCGCGACTGCACCACAGTCACACCGCTCACTACACATGTCCGGTCTCTCTGGCTGACCCCTCTGTGGGCCCAGTTGTAGCACATGCCTCCCCAGTTCCCACGTGTCCAGCAGCCCCCTCAGGCTCCCTCACAGGATTCCACCCCCCCTCGTTCTTTTCGAACTTGGTGAGTAATGCTGTCCTCCAGAAACCAGTTTGTCACTGTGACTACTCCTTGGGGTGAGCTTGTGGCGATCTATACGGACTCACGCACTGGCGAGCACCTCGCCACGTTCAGTCGGAGCCCTGGGTCTGGCCTGTACGCACTGACCACAGAGTCTGCACAGGTAGATGTGTCGGGTCAGGTAACTACGTTGGGTCAAGTAGATGCGTCGGGTCAGTTAGCTGCGTCTTGTTTGTGCCGGCTACTCTCGCACCAGACTCTCATCTGGCACCACCGTCTTGGTCACCACTCCCTGTCACGCTTGCGTCGTCTCCTTGTCTCTGGCATCCCCATGTCCCTGCCCCCGCTCCCGCAATCGCTTGCACCGCCGTGCCTTCCCTACGTCAAGGGGCGGCAGCACGCCGCTCCTCACTCCTCGTATCCGCCGACCACTGCTCCCCTGCAGACTCTCCACATGGACGTGTGGGGCCCAGCCCGCGTCTGTGGACAGGACCAGGAGCGCTACTTTCTGCTGGTTTTTTAGGACTACACGCGCTACACCATGCTCTTCCTCTTGCGGAGCAAGGTGGATGTCCGCGGTGTTTTGATCGACTGGATCATCGCTCTTTGTCTCCAGCTGAGCGCGCTGTTTCAGCAGGACCTCCCGGTCCCGCGACAGAGGCGGTGAGTTCTTCTTAGGCCTCCTTCGGGACTTTTGTCGTGCGGAGTGAATCGCCCGGTCATTCACGCTTCTTGCCTTTCCGTAGCAGAATGTGATTGCAGAGCGTCGCATTGGCTTGGTCATGGAGGTTGCTCGCACCTCCATGATCCATGCGGCTGCTCCCCTTTTCTGTGGTCGTTTGCGATCCGATACGCCACACATCAGCTCAACCTCTGGCCTCGTGTCTTTGTGCCAGAGACCTCGCCTACACTGCATTGGACAGGGGAGGTTGGCGATGCGTCGGCGTTTCGGGTCTCGGCCGCGCTCTCTGTTGTTCACGATACCACTGCGGGCAAGCTCTCTTCTTGCACCCTCCTCAGCTTCCCCACCAACACCCCGCCCTGGTAGTTTTACCACCCTGTCTCGAGCCGGGTCTTGTTCTCATAGGACGTCACCTCTGACGAGGCAGTCTGCTTCTACCGTCTCCACCCGCACGTGTCTTCCCCATTCTCCCTGCCGCCCCTCTTCCTGGTCCCAAGTCCCCCCCCGGTAGACCCCCTCCCCCTTACAGGGTCCTGCTCCTTCAGGTGTATCTCAAGTCGACCCACCCCCTTTGGTTGAGCCTTTAGAGGTCTCCTCTGACACCTCTGGCCCAGCTGAGGGGGGTGACCCCGCTGCTGACGACACGGCGACTACTCACCGCTCCCCGCGCTTGGAGACCCCTCTTAGTTTTCCGCCTCGGTCGTCTTCGCCGCCTCCGCAGCCTGTTGCTGTTGACTCTGGTGCTGCTGAGGGTGGTGACAATAGGGGTGCAGACTCTGGAGGTGCTGGTTCTGAGGTTGCTGACTCTAGGGGTGCTGAGTCTGGGGGTTCTGGTTCTGGGGGTGCTGGTTCTGGGGATGCTGAGACTAGGGGTGCTGTGAGTTTTAGTGGTGATGGAGTCCTGGGTGCTCCTGCTTGAGGTGCTAGAGCTGGAGGTGCTGGAGGTACTGGAGCTGCTGGTGCTGGAGCTGCTGATGCTGGAGGTATTGGAGGTATTGGAGCTGCTGGTGCTGGAGGTACTGGAGCTGCTGGTGCTGGAGGTGCTAGAGCTGGAGGTGTAGGAGGTGCTAGAGCTACTAGTGCTGGAGGTACTGGTGCTGGAGGTGCTGGTGCTAGAGCTGGTGGTGCTGGAGGTACTAGTACTGCAGGTGTTGGAGCTGGAGGTACTGAAGGTGCTGGAGCTGGTGGTAGTGGATGTGCTGGGGCTGCTGGCAGTACGGGTATTGTGCCACGCTGACCGTTTTTCTACTTGCAGCCACAGGCGTCCCTGCCACTGCCTGACTCGGCTCTTCGTCAGGTTCTTAGTTTTCTGTCTTCCACTGGTCTGATCCGCCTCTCCTCTATCCTCCACCTGACCAGTCACAGCCCCAGTTACTGCTTGGCTCTCCACTTCCTGCTCCTTCTCCTTACCTTGCACAGACAGGCTCCCTGAAAGAGCATCGTGAGCCTGCATCTCGTCCTACCTCCCCTGTTCGCATTGTCAGTCGTGCTCGTCGTCCTCGTCCTCCACCAGTCCTCGGCACGCACACTACGGCAGTACTCTGTTCCACAGTGTGTTGCCCTGCCGTCTCCTCTGACGTCCTGACCCTGAGTCTAACCATGCTCGTGCTGCTAGTCCTACTGTCACTCGTCTCCTCGCCACTGTCGTCACTGACCCTTCCTTCGAGTCTACTACTGTGTCTGCCCTAGTAACTGAGCTAGTCGACTTTGCTGCTACCCGTCCTCTTGACTACGTTGCGAGTCTTGTTACTGAGTCTGGGTCCGTATGTCCTCCGTCCGTCAGGGGTGAGCTTGCCCTTAGCAGTGCCGTCCTTGAGGACAGGCAGTTTGAGCTCGAGTGTCTCACGACTGCTTTACTCCATTTCACGTCCATGCTGCTTTGCCCTGAGGGAGACCCGGATGCACTAGACATCTCCACCCCGCGCTCTTACGCTGAGGCAATCACGAGTGAGTACTCCTCTCAGTGGCAAACAGCTATGGACGCAAAGATGGCTTCCTGGAAATCCACAGGCACCTACATCAACGAGGTTCCTCCTTGTGGGGCAAGCATAGTCGATGGCATTTGGATTTCAGCGTGAAGCGGCCGCCGGGTTCTCCTCCTGCCTTCAAGGCAAGTTATGTTGCTCGAGGCTTCAGTCAGCGACAGGGGGTCGACTTCTTCCATACCTTCTCCCCCACCCCAAAAATGACCACTCTTCGGGTGTTACTGCAAGTTGCAGCACAGCGTGACTACGAACTGCACTCCCTCGACTTCTCCACAACTTTCTTGCAGAGCAGCCTTCACGAGGAGATCTGGCTGCGCCGCCTACCTGGCTTCACTAGGTCGTTTCCTGAAGGTACCCAGTGGATCCTCCGGCGGCCGGTCTATGGTCTTCGCCAGGCACCCCGCGAGTGGCATGACCCACTGAGGAGGACGCTTGCGGCTCTTGGGTTTGCTCCTTCGACTGTTGACCCGTCACTGTTTCTACGCACCGACCCTACCCTGCCACCGTTCTACATCCTCGTGTACATCAACGACTTGGTCTTTACTACTGCTGACACTGAGGCGCTGACCCTTGTGAAGGTGGAACTGCAGAAGAGACACACTTGCACTGACCTGGGTGAGCTGCGGAGCTATCTTGGCTTGCAGATCACCCGAGACAGAGCACGACGCACCATCGCTTTGACTAAGTCACACATGGTGCACCAGGTCCTTCAGCGCTTCGACTTTCAGTTCTCCTCACCACAGCGCACTCCTCTGCCTACAAGCCACTCACTCTCAGCTCCACCTTCAGACGAGTCTGTAGAGCCGAGTGGTCCGTATCCAGAGCTTGTGAGCTGCCTCATGTACCTGATGACGTGCATACGACCTGACATCGCGCACCCTCTTAGCATCCTTGCTCGCTTCGTCGCGCCCAGGCGTAACATGAAGGGGCATTGGACAGCTACGCAAAGGGTATTGCATTACTTGTGTAGTATATCGGGCATGGAGCTCGTGCTTGGAGGACGGGGTTCATTGGTATTTACAAGACACTCCGACGCTTCTTGGGCCGACGACCAGGCGACTCAGCGGTCGTCACAGGGTTACTATTTCAGTCTCGGCTCTGACTCTGTCTCGTGGAGGTCCACTCATTCGTCTTCTGTGCTTGCTTCCAAATGTGAGGCCGAGATCTACACTGGGGCCATGGCTGCACATGAGTTCCGCTGGCGGATCTACCTTCTGACCGGCTTGGGTGAGCGGCCTCGTCCTCCTCCAGTTCTGTATGTTGACAGCAAGGTCATGATTGCCTTGTGTCAGGAGCAGAGACTAGAGCACAGAACGAAGGACATTGCTCTTCGTTACTTTCTTGCTCGGGAGTTGCAGCAGCGTGGTCAGCTGCGCCTTGCTTACATGGCCTCTCGGGCCAACACTGCTGATGTCTTCGCCAAGGCCCTGTGCCTGGTGATCATCGGCGTTTCTGCACTACTCTAGGCCTTGTGCCTACCCTGCCTCACCTGCTGGTTGTTTGACTTTGCCTTGTACTGTGATTCATATGTATAACTAGATGCCTGCTCTTCCTAGGTTGTGATCACTGTACTGCTTGTGCTTTTATAAATATGCATGTGAACTGGTCTTGTGGCTGCTTGCTTGTGCTCAGACTGCGTGGTGATCTTGAGATCCACCATGAGCTTTGCTTTGCTTTGTTCTCTTACTTGACTGGTCTTGTGATCGTCTGTTGTGTTTACTATCCCCCACTTTGCCCATGGGGGTGTGCAAATTGCATTTGTTCTCCCTAGATTGTAGTGGGGCATACTCTGAGTATTACACCTTAGGTCATTCCTACTACTTGTACTCACTCCTCCCTACTATTCAGTCATTCCTACTATTACAGGGTATTTTACTGTTCAAGGGTGGTTTACCCTAAATAGTCCCCCAACCCAATCCCAACCTTATCTCCATCCAATCCCTTTGGGATTTCCTTGATTTCGTTGTGCCACGTGGCACTCTAGTCTTCTCACTTTACAATTCCTTGTCCCACAAACTACTTTCCAACTATTGCTCTTGCATGTTACTTAAACCTTGCTTGTACTTGCCATATCAACCAATTCTCTTTCAACTCTTCAATTACTCAGTAACTTCTTTGCCTACTTCGCCAACACTTCTTTCGCCAAAGTCTTCCGCCGCGTTTCATCCTCGACTTAGTCGACTCCGCTATTCTTTAGCAGATTTAGGCCAAGGGGCCTAACACTTGGTATCAGAGCCTTCGCGGGGAGCGACTTCCAATGGGCGACCGTCGACGACGAGACTACAATGTCATCGTTCAGCGGTGCCGACTTGCAAACTTGGAGTCGTCGAGCTAACATGGATGAAACCATTAGCGTTGTCCCCAACGACATGGGCAACACGCTTGCTCAACTCATGTGCCAAATCGAAAAGTTGACGCTGGAAAATCATCAGGTACGGGCTGAAATGCGACAGCTTCATGAATTCGCGTCAATTTCTCATGGTCATGCCGCACCATCTCCCGCACCTAACATGTCGACTAGCGCAGAAGCACTGCCGGAACGTCGAAGCGCGCTCAAGCCGCAGAAACCTGAGCGGTTTGACCCAAGTCAACATGACGCGAACGTGCAAACGTGGATTTTCATGCTCAACAACTACTTTGCGGTGCAAGAGGCAAACGTGCAGCAGCGGATCAAGTACTCCGTTACGCTGCTGAGGGGCCCGGCCTTGGAGTGGTGGCGCCAACTCATGCCAACTACTGTAAGAAGGGCTCATTTGGACGGACATCAATAGGGCGAGGGGCGTGCAGCTGCAACTTCGAGCTTATGGAGTTTAGCTTTGGGTGTTACCACGGTCCCGACGACATGGGAAGGACTTGAAGTGGCGCTGAAAAGTAGGTTCAACTTGGTGAATGCCTTTGAAGCTGCTAGGAAGCGTCTGCGTCATTTCTGACAGATATGAAACGTCCAGGAGTACACATGACGGTTCTTGACCATCTACAACAAAATAGATGACATCACGGAAGCAGAGATGTGCGATCGCTACCTCGAAGGGTTGAAGCTGGACATAGCAGAGATTATAGCGATTCACGGATTGTCCACCTTCGACTCGGTAGTCGCAGCAGCAGAACGCGTCGACGCAGTACGAAGCCGACGGGTGTCAAACTATATCTACTATAGTCTGTTTAGGCTGTAGTGGGGTAGTCAATATGGGGTACAACACTTTAGGGTTTCCTACTTGTACTCCTCATGTTGCTCAATGCAATCATTCCTCGTTTTCATTCTCACATGGTTTCAGAGCAGGTTCCCTAGTGGAACACTCTATAGGGCCCATCTCGATATTTTTTTTTTCCTGCCCGGAGCGTGGTTCGCTCCTGCCCGAGTCGCGCCGCCCTCCGCGGCCCCTCTCACGGCCCCTTGAGCCGCCCTCACAAACCCACGCGCCGCCTTTGCGGCCCCTCGCGCCACCCGTCGACCCCGCGCGCCGCCCTTTCGGCCCCGTGCGCCTCCCTTGCGGCCCCGCGCGCCTCTCGTCGGCCCTGCGCGCCGCCCCTGCGCCCCTGCGCGCCTCTCGTCGGCCCCGCGCGCCGCCCTTGCGGCCCCCTTGCGCCGCTCCTCGGCCACACTGCCGCCCCTGCGGCCCCTCGTGCCGCCCTTCGCGGCCCCGACGACGCCCTTGCGGCCCCTTGAGCCGCTCCTCGGCCCCTCCCGCCGCCTTAGCGGCCCCTCGTGCCGCTCCTAAGCGGCCCCGACGCCGCCCTTAGCGGCCCCTTGCGCCGCTCCTAAGCGGCCCCGACGTCGCCTCCTAAGCGGCCTCGACGCCGCCTCTACCGAGCCGCCCAGCAGCAGAGCCGCCGAGCCGCCCAGCGACAGAGCCGCAGAGCCGCCCGACAGCCGAGCCGCCCGACGGCCGAGCCGCCTAGCCGCTCGACGGCCGAGCTGCCGAGCCGCCCAGCAGCCGAGCCGCCCGACAGCCGAGCCGCCCAGCAGCCGAGCCGCCGAGCCGCCCAGCCGCCGAGCCGCCCGACAGCCGAGCCGCCCAGCAGCCGAGCCGCTGGCCGCTACCAGTCCTGCCGACGCCCCCCGGCCCTACTTACTCGAACTTGTGAGCCCCCTCCTTGCTAGACCTCTGCAGTCATGGCTACCCCCACTGTCCTTACCTTTGACACTGAGGGCCGTGCTGTTGACTTTGAGGTCTCGGTCGATGACCTCCAGCTGTTCCTCCAGTGCGATAGGGCAGACGGCCTCTCTTTGTTCGACCTCACCTCTGGTGCATCCCCTGCCCCGGCTGCTACTACTGACAGCACTGTTCGCTCACAGTGGGCGACTCGCGATGCTGCTGCGTCTTGCTGTGCGTCGCCACTTACCGACCATTGAGCGTGCGCACTTTAGCCAGTACAAGAGTGCTCAGACCTTGTACGACGCTGTAGTTGCACGCTACTCTTCCCCTACTACTGCTGCACTGAGCCGCCTCATGCTACCGTACCTCTTCCCTGACCTTGCTGCCTTTCCCACAGTCGCTGACCTCATTACGCACCTCCGCACTAGTGACAATCGCTACCGCGCTGCGCTTCCTACTGAGTTCTGCGCTAAGAACCCCCCCCCCATGTACATCACCCTCCACTACATAGTCACCCGGCTCCCTAACTCTCTCCGCGTAGTCAGGGACCACTTTCTCTTAGTTTGCCCCACCACTCTCACCGTTGACCTCCTCGAGAAGGCCCTCCTAGCAGCAGAGACGAGCATAGTCGCTGTAGGAGCCTCTCGTGGCGACCCTCGCACCCTCGTCTTTGAGGGGTGTTCCCCCTCCCCCCTCTTGCCCTCTATTGCTTCTGCTGCTGCTGCCGACCTCGTTGGTTTCTATGAGGTCCGCGCTGCGTCTGCCCCTAGCGGGAGACGCCGCACCAGCAAGGGCAAGGGGGGCAAGGGAACTGGAGGGGCTAGCGGGAGCGGTGGAGGTGGTGGTGGAGGCAGTGGAGGGAGTGGGGGTGGTGGTGGGAGTGGTGGCGGGGGCGGTGGCGGCGGCAGCAGCAGTGGAGGCGGAGGAGGCAGCGGTGGTGGCGGAGGGAGCGGAGGCGGCGGAGGTGGAGGAGGAGGCGGCGGTGGAGGAGGCGGCGGAGTCGGCGGCGGAGGCAGTGGTGGAGCGGTTCGCGACTCTACGCAGAGGAGTGGGTCAGGTGGTGGTCCGCGCTGGCAGCAGCAGCGCGGTCGTGAGACCCTGTCCCCTCAGCAGCTTTGTGAGTGGTACGCTGCGCGTCAGCACGGTGGGGGCACTGGTCCCTGCACTTACGTCCTCCGTACCGACGACCGAGCTGGTGAGCAGTGCGGGGGCCCGCACTCCACCTAGCGCTGCTTCGGCCGCCTGACGGACGCGTGGCGTCACCAGTTCCCTGAGGCGTCAGATATCCCTCGCTGGGGAGATCTGTCTAGGGCGGGGGTTGCCATCTTTGATCTTGACTATGATGCTATCCTTGCAGCCATGTATGCTGTGTCTACTAGTGTTGAGGGTGACTGTTACCTATATGTACCGCCTGACCCAGGCATTGAGGCCACTACTATAGGTGCTGGTGAGGCTGCTGCTCTAGGTGCTAGTGCGTCTGCTGCACCAGGTGCTAGCGCGTCTGCTACCCCAGGTGCTAGCGCGTCTGCTGCCCCAGGTGCTAGTGCTTCTGCTGCCTCTGGTGCTGGTGAGTCTGCTCTCTCAGGTACTACGTCGGCTCAGGTCTTGCACACCTTCACCCTTGACTAGGGTGCGTCCCGCTCCTTCTTTCGAGACCGCACCACTCTTACGCCGCTCAGTCGGCCGGTTGCAGTCTCCCTGGCATACCCCTCTGGGGGTCCTGTCCTTGCTAGCTTCTCCACTGTCTTACCGTGTCCTGCAGCCCCCTCTGGCACCCTGTCAGGTCTCTACCTCCCCTCGTTCTCTACGAACTTGGTGAGTGGAGCGGACCTACAGGATAAGGGGGTTGACCAGTTCACTCCTGCGAGTCAGCAGGTGACCCACTGCACGGACGCTCGGACGGGCCGACACTTGGCCACGTTTACCCGTCAGCCGGGGTCGAGCGTGTACACACTGACCACTGAGTCTCCTCCCGTTTCTGCGTCTGGTCAGGTGGCTGCGTCGGGTCAGGTGTTTGCTGCAGCGTCCAGGTCTGGTCCTGAGTCTGCTCCCTGCTCGTGTCGTCTCGTGTCCCACCAGACTCTCCTTTGGCACCACCGCCTTGGTCACCCCTCCCTGCCTCGTCTCCAAGACATGGCCTCCCGTTTCCTTGTCTCTGGTCTCCCCCGGTCTCTTCCTCCCCTACCTCCGGGGTCTGGCCCTACCTACGTCCCTTGCGTCGAGGGGCGACAGCGTGCCGCCCCTCACTCCTCCGAGTTTCCTCCGACAGAGGCTCCGCTGCAGACTCTTCACATGGACGTGTGGGGCCCCGCCCGCGTCCGTGGACAGGGGCACGAGCGTTACTTCCTGTTGGTGGTTGACGACTACTCGCGTTACACCACAGTCTTCCCCTTGCGCAGCAAGGGTGACGTCATTGAGGTGTTGATCGATTGGATCCGTGCAGCTCGTCTCCAGCTCAGAGAGTGTTTCGGCTCGGACTTTCCTGTTTTGCGTCTGCACTCTGACAGAGGCGGGGAGTTTTCCTCTGCCCGTCTGGGAGCCTTCTGTCGTGCACAGGGCATCCGCCAGACCTTCATGCTTCCGGCCTCTCCACAGAAAAATGGGATTGCTGAGCACCGCATTGGCATGGTCATGGACGTCGCTCGTACGTCCATGATGCATGCGGCTGCCCCCCATTTTCTGTGGCCGTTTGCGGTTCAGTACGCCGTGCATCAGCTCAACCTTCACCCCCGGGTCTCCTTGCTAAAGACCTCCCCCACCTTGCGGTGGACAGGGAAGGTCGGCGATGCGTCTGCGTTTTGGGTCTGGGGTTCTCGGGCATTTGTCCGCGACTTGTCTGCGGACAAGCTGTCCCCCCGTGCTGTTCCCTGCGTCTTCCTTGGCTTCCCCCCTGACGCGCTTGGTTGGCAGTTTTACCACCCCACCTCGCGCCGTGTTCTGTCCTCCCAAGACGTCACCTTTGACGAGTCGTTACCTTACTACCGTCTCTTCCCCTACCGCACTGCGCCCCCTCCCCCGCCCCCGCTCTTCCTTGCGCCAGGTCCTCCCCCAGTAGACCCCCTCCCCCCTCAGGGTCCTGCCCCGTCAGGTGTGTCCCAGGTAGACGCAGTCGAGCCTGTCGAGGTAGCTGTTGACTATGGTGTTGTTAGAGCTGCTGAGCCTTCGGGTGCCGGGTCTAGGGGTGCTGAGCCTGGGGGTGCTGAGACTGGGGGTGCTGAGTCTGGGGGTACTGAGCCTGGGTGTGCTGAGTCTGGAGGTGCTGTCCCTGGGGGTGCTGAGTCTGGGGGTGCAGGGCCTGGGGGTGTCGAGCCTGGGGGCGCTGGGTCTGCTCGTGTGGCCGCCGGCGGTGCTTCGTTGAGGCGGGAGCCACTCTCTCCACAGGAGCTGCGCGAGTGGTTTGCCCGGCGCTGGAGCCGTGCTGCTCGAGCTGGAGGTACTGCTGTTGCTGACGGTCCCGGAGGTGCTCGTACAGGCGGTACTGGAGCTGCTGGGACTGGGGGTGCTGCTAGAGCTGCTGGAGTTGGTCCTGCTGGTGGCACTACTGGAGCTGCCGGCGGTACTGGAGCTGCCGGTCCTGCTGCTGCTGGAGCTACTGGAGCTGTTGGGGGTGTTGGCGCTGGTGGTTCTGCTGACGCTTGTGCGTCTGAGGGTGCTGGAATTGGTGCTGTTGGGGCTGGAGGTGCTGCTGGCACTGGTGCTGCCGCTGGGGGTACTGGTGATGTCCCTGCTGTTTCTGGAGGCGCTTCGCGGCCGCGGCCGTACTTCGTTCCGCTTCTTGAGCAGGTTCTTGGTCTCCCGCCTTCTACTGGTCCTGCTCCTCCCTTAGAGGGTCCACAGCCTGTCCAGTCGCGGTCACAGTTACAGCCCGCCTCCCCCCTACCTCCTCCTTCTCCCTACACTGGTCCTACTGGAGGTCTTGCTGAGCCTCGTGAGCCTGCGTCTCGTCCTGCGTCTCCTGTTCGTGCTGCTCGCACTAGTGGTCGTGCTTCGCGTCCGCGTCCTCCTGCGGTCCCCGGCACACACCAGATGGCACTGTGTCCTTCCACTGCTCCTTTGCATGTCCCGTTGCCGTCTCCTCCTGAGTCCTCTCTTCCTACTCTTGCTGACCCTGAGTCTGACTCCCTTCGTGCTGCCAGTCCTACTGTCACACGTCTCCTGGGTACTGTTGTCACTGACCCTTCTTTTGAGTCCACTGTTGCGTCTGCCTTGGTGGCTGAGCTGGTCGACTTTGCTGCTCGCTGTCGTCTAGACTACGCTGCTAGTCTCGTTGCTGAGTCTGAGTCTGTCTGTCCTCCGTCCGTCGGGGGTGAGTGTGCTCTTAGCACGGACGTCCTTGAGGACAGGCAGGAGGAGTTCCAGTGTTTTGCTGCTGCTTTGCCTCACCTCGTGTCCACGCTGATTGCCCCTTAGGGAGACCCGGATGCACCAGACATCCCGACTCCTCGATCGTACGCTGAGGCGATCGAGGGTCCCTACTCCTCTCAGTGGCAGTCACCCATGGACGCAGAGATGGCTTCCTGGAAGTCCACAGGCACCTACGTCGACGAGGTTCCCCCACCTTGGGCGAACATCGTCAGTGGCATGTGGATTTTCAGGGTGAAGCGGCCGCCGGATTCTCCGCTTGTCTTCAAGGCGCGTTACGTGGCTCGAGGCTTCAGTCAGCGGCAGGGAGTTGACTACTTTCATACCTTCTCTCCCACCCCAAAGATGACCACTCTTGGCTTGAAGGCGGAGAACCCGGCGGCCGCTTCACCCTGAAAATCCACATGCCACTGACAATGTTCGCCCCAAGTGGGGGAACCTCGTCGACGTAGGTGCCTGTGGACTTCTAGGAAGCCATCTCTGCGTCCATGGCTGATTGCCACTGTGACGAGTAGGGACCCTCGATCACCTCAGCGTACGATGGAGGAGTCGGGATGTCTGGTGCATCCGGGTCTCCCTCAGGGGCAATCACCGTGGACACGAGATGAGGCAAAGCAGCAACAAAACACTGGAACTCCTCCTGCCAATCCTCAAGGACGTCCGTGCTAAGAGCACACTCACCCCCGACAAACGGAGGACAGACAAACTCAGACTCAGCAACGAGACTAGTGGCGTAGTCTAGACGACAGCGAGCAGCAAAGTCGACAAGCTCAGCAACTAAGGCAGACGCAGCAGTGGACTGAAAGGAAGGGTCAGTGACAACAGTGGCCAGGAGACGCGTAACAGTAGGACTGGCAGCACGAAGAGAGTCAGACTCCGGGTCAGCAAGAACAGGAAGAGAGGACTCTGGAGGAGACGGCAACGGGACACGCAGAGGAGCAGAGGAAGGACGCACTGCCATCTGGTGTGTGCCTGGGACAGCTGGAGGACGCGGACGCGGAGCACGATTACTAGTGCGAGCAGCACGAACAGGCGACGAAGGACGAGACGCAAGCTCACGACGCTCAGCAAGACCTCCAGTAGGACCAGTGTAGGGAGAAGGAGCAAGTATGGGGGAGGCGGGCTGTAACTGTGACTGTGACTGGACAGGCGGTGGACACTCTAAGGGAGGAGCAGGACCAGTAGAAGGCGGAAGACCAAGAACCTGCTCAAGGAGCGGAACGAAGTACGGCCACGGCCGCGTAGCGCCTCCAGAACCAGCAGGGACAACACCATTACCCCCAGCGGCAGCACCAGCGCCTGCAGCACCTCCAGCTCCAGCAGCGCCAACTCCAGCACCCTCAGAAGCACCAGCGCCAACACCCCCAGCAGCTCCAGCTCCAGCAGCTCTAGCAGCTCCAGCTCCAGAATCACCAGCAGCACCAACTCCAGCAGGACCGCCAGCTCCAGTACCACCATCAGCTCCGGCACTACCTCCAGCAGGACCAAGTCCAGCTGCCCCAGCAGCACCCCCAGTCCCAGTAGCTCCAGTACTGCCAGTACAACACCTCCAGGACCAGTGGCTCCAGTAACTCCAATGCCGACCCCAGGGTCAGCAGCAACCGTAGCACCTCCAGCTCCAGCAGCACGGCTCCAGCGCCGGGCAAACCACTCGCGCAGCTCATGTGGACAGGGTAGCTCCCGCCTCGACGAAGCACCGCCAGAGGCCACACGAGCAGACCCAGCACCCCCAGGCCCCGCACCCCCAGGCTCAGCACCCCCAGGCTCCGTACCCCCATGCTCTGCACCCCCAGGTTCAGCACCCTCAGGCTCCGCACCCCCAGGCTCCGCACCCCTAGGCTCAGCACCCCCAGACTCAGCACCCCCAGGCTTAGCACCCCTAGACTCAGCACCCCCAGGCTCAACACCCCTAGCAGCACCAGAGTCAACAGCTACCTTGACAGGCTCGATTGCGTCTACCCGGGACACACCTGATGGGGCAGGACCCTGAGGGGGGAGAGGGTCTACCGGGGGAGGACCTGGCGCAAGGAAGAGCAGCGGCGGGGGGAGGGGCGCAATGCGGTAGGGGAAGAGACGGTAGTAAGGCACCGACTCGTCAAACGTGACGTCCTGGGAGGACAAAATACGGCGCGAGGTGGGGTGGTAAAACTGCCAACCAGGCGAGTCAGGGGGGAAGCCAAGGAAGACGCAGGGAACAGCACGGGGGGATAGCTTGTCCGCAGACAAGTCGCGGACAAACGCCCGAGATCCCCAGACACTGAACGCAGACGCATCGCCAACCTTTCCCGTCCACCTCAGGGTGGGGGGGGTCTCCGGCAAGGAGACTCGGGGCTGAAGGTTGATCTGATGCGCTGCGCACTGAACCGCAAACGACCACAGAAAATGGGGAGCAGCCGCATGGATCATGGACATACGAGCGACGTCCATGACCATGCCAATGCAGCGTTCAGCAATCCCATTTTACTGTGGAGAGGCCAGAAGCGTGAAGGTCTGGCGGAATCCCTGTGCATGACAGAAGGCTCCCAGAAGGGCAGAGGAAAACTCCCCGCCTCTGTCAGAGTGCAGACGCAGAACAGGAAAGTCCGAGCCGAAACTCTCTCTGAGCTGGAGATGAGCTGCGCGGATCCAGTCGATCAACACCTCAGTGATGTCACCCTTGCTGCGCAAGGGGAACACCGTGGTGTAACGCGAGAAGTCGCCAACCACCAACAGGAAGTAACGCTCGTGACCCTGGCCAAGGACGCGGGCAGGGCCCCACACGTCCATGTGAAGAGTCTGCAGCGGAGCCTCTGTCGGAGGAAACTCGGAGGAGTGAGGGGCGGCGCGCTGCTGCCCCTCAACGCAGGGAACACAGGTAGGGGCAGGCCCCGGAGGAAGGGGAGGGAGGGACCGGGGCAGACCAGAGACAAAGACACGAGAGGCCATACCTCGGAGACGAGGCAGGGAGGGGTGACCAAGGCGGTGGTGCCAAAGGAGAGCCTGGTGGGACAGGAGACGACACGAGTAGGGAGCAAACTCAGGACCAGACCTTGACGCTGCAGCAAACACCTGACTCGATGCAGCTACCTAACCAGACTCAGCAACCGGAGGGGACTCAGTAGTCAGTGTGTACAGGCTCGACCCCGGCCGACGGGTAAACGTGGCCAAGTGTCAGCCCGTCCGAGCACACGTACAGTGGGTCACCCGATGACCCGCAGGAGTGAACTGGTCAACCCCCCCATCCTGTAGGTCAGCACCACTCACCAAGTTCGTAGAGAACGAGGGGAGGTAGAGACCTGACAGGGTGCCACAGGGGGCTGCCGGACACGGTAAGAGAGTGGAGAAGCGAGCAAGGACAGGACCCCCAGAGGGGTCCGCCAGGGAGACCGCAACCGGCCGACCAAGCGGCGTAAGTGTGGTGCGGTCTCGAAAGAAGGAGCGGGAAGCACCCGAGTCAAGGGTGAAGGTGTGGAAGGCCTGAGCCGACGTGGTACCTGAGAGAGCAGACTCACCAGCACCTGGGGCAGCAGACGCACTAGCACCTAGAGCAACAGCCTCACCAGCACCTAGAGCAGCAGCCTCAATGCCCGGGTCAGGCGGAACACACAGGTAACAGTCACCCTCATCACTAGTAGACACAGCATACATGGCAGCAAGAATAGCATCATAATCAAGATCAAAGATAGCAACCCCCGCCCTAGACAGCTCTCCCCAGCGAGGGATCTCAGTGGCGTCAGGGAACTGGTGACGCCAAGCGTCCGTCAGGCGGCCGAAGCAGCGCTGGGTGGAGTGCGAGTCCCAGCACTGCTCACCAGCGCGGTCGCCGGTACGGAGGACGCAGGTACAGGGACCAGTACCCCCACCTCGCTGACGCCCAGCGTACCACTCACGAAGCTGCTGGGGGGACGGGGTCTCACGAGTGCGCTGCTGCAGCTGGCGCGGACCACCACCGGAGCCACTCCTCTGTGCAGAGCCGCGACCAGCTCCACCGCTGCCGCCGCCGCCTCCGCCACCTCCGCCGCCGCCGCTCCCACCGCCACCGCCGCCGCCTCCTCCGCCTCCACTGCTGCCACCGACAACTCCACCCGTGCCACCACTCCCACCACCACCCCCACCCCCTCCACTGCCTCCACCACCACCTCAACCGCCCCCGCCATTCCCTCCAGCGCCCTTGCCCCCCTTGCCCTTGCTGGTGCGGCGTCTCCCGCTAGGGGCAGACGCAGCGCCAACCGACTCAAAACCAAGGAGGTCGGCCGCAGCAGCAGAAGCAACAGAGGGCAAGAGGGGGGAGGGGGAACACCCCTCAAAGACTGGGGTGCGAGGGTCACCACGAGAGGCTCCTACAACAACTATGCTCTTCTCTGCTGCTAGGAGGCGCTCCTCGAGGAGGTCAACGGTGAGTGTGGTGGGGCAAAGTGAGAGGAAGTGGTCCCTGACTAAGAGAAGGGAGTCAGGGAGGCGGGTGACTATGTAGTAGAGGGTGATGTACATGGGGGGGGGGGGGGGGTTCTTGGCACAGAACTCAGTAGGAAGCGCAGCGCGGTAGCGAGTGTCGCTAGTGCGAAGGTGCGTAATGAGGTCAGTGACTGTGGGAAAGGCAGCAAGGTCAGGGAACAGGTACGGCAGCATGAGGCGGCTAAGCGCAGTAGTGGCAGGGGAAGAGTAGCGTGCAACTACAACGTCGTATAAGGTCTTAGCACTCTTGTACTGGCTAAAGTGCACACGCTCAGTGGTCGGTAAGTGGCGACGCACAGCAAGACGGGCAGCAGCATTGCGTGTGGCCCACTGTGAGCGAACAGTGCTGTCAGCAGTAGCAGGCGGGGCAGGAGAGGCACCAGAGGTGAGATCGAACAGGGAGAGTCCGTCTGCCCTATCGCACTGTAGGACTAGCTGGAGGTCATCGACCCAGACCTCAAAGTCAACAGCACGACCCTCAGCATCAAAGGTAAGGACACTGGGGGTAGCCATGACAGCAGTGGTTTAGTAGGGAGTGCTCTCACCAGTCCGGGTGGGTAGGGCCGGGGCGCACCGGAAGGAACATGGCGGCAACAACGGTGGCAGCGGCTCGGCAATGGCTCGGTAGTGGCGGCTCGACGGTGGCCCCGGCGGCTCGGCTGCTGGGCGGCTCGGCGGCTCGGCGGTTCGACGGCTCGGCTGCTCGGCGGCTCGGCGGCTCGGCTACTCGGCTGTTCAGCTGCTTGGCGGCTCGGCGCTGAAGGGGCCGGGGAGGGGCCGAAAGGGGCGGCGACGGGGCCGCAAGGGGCGGCGACGGGGCCGGGAAGGGCGACGACGGGGCCGCTAGGGGCGGCGACGGGGCCGCGAAGGGCGGCGACGGGGCCGCGAGGGGCGACGACGGGGCCGCTAGGGGTGGCGACGGGGCCGCGTAGGGGCCTCGAAGGGCGGCGACAGGGCCGTTAGGGGCGGCGACGGGGCCGCGAAGGGGCCGCGAGGGGCCTGGAAGGGCGGCGACGGGGCCGCTAGGGGCGGCGACGGGGCCGCGAAGGTGCCGCGAGGGGCCTGGAAGGGCGGTGACGGGGCCGCTAGGGGCGGCGACGGGGCCGCGAAGGGGCCTCGAGGGGCCTAGGAGGGCAGGGACGGGGCCGCTAGGGGTGGCGACGGGGCCGCCAAGGGTGGCGCGAGGGGCCGTGAGAGGGGCCTCTAGGAGGGCTCGACAAGAGGGCGGCCCACGGGGCGCGCCTCGGGTAGGGGCGACTCGCGCTCCGGGCAGAAAAAAAAAATCGATTTCAGTGGTGGGCCCTAGAAAGCGTTCCCACTAAGGAACCTGCTCTATACCATGTGAAGAAATGAGGAATAAATTGACTAGGAAACATGTGGGTACAAGTAGGAAAACCTTGAAATGTTGTACCCCATATTGTCTACCCCACTACAGCCTACACAGACTATAGCATATAAGTTTGACACCCGGTGCCGAGAGTAGAGGATCTTCTCGATGCAGTGCAGGGCGCTAGAGTTTTTCCGAAGATCGACCTTCGTTCGGGTTACTACCAGATTCGCGTAGTTTGAGAGGACCAGCACAAGACGGCGTTTCGTATGAATCAGGGGTTGTACGAGTTTAGGGTTCTACCGTTCGATTTGACCAACGCCCTAGCAACGTTTCAGATGCTCATGAACACTGTCCTCTCCGAGTTCCTAGGGTCGTTCATCGTAGTCTACCTAGACGACATCTTGATCTTCTCCAAGACGAAAGAGGAGCACGTGCAGCATTTGTAAAAGGTCTTTGAGGTCTTACGGAGGGAGCAGCTACACGCAAAGCAGTCGAAGTGCGAGTTCTTCCTTCCAGAGGTCGAGTTTCTAGGACACGTCGTATCCACTGGTGGCATTAGGACAGACCCAAAGAAGATGGCAGCAATACAGGATTGGGTAGCACCGATCTCAGTCAAGGAACTGCAAAGCTTCCTCGGATTCGCCAATTATTACCGTCGTTTCGTTCAGGGTTACGCTTCCATCGCTAGTCCACTCACCGAGCTACTTCGGAAGGGCGTAGAGTACGTTTGGGGTCCAGCGCAGCAACAAGCGTTCGAGCAGATGACACTGTCGTACCCTGATCCCTCTCGCCCGTATGTTGTAGTGACCGACGCATCAGATCAGGCCATCGGAGCAGTGCTTCTTCAGGACCAAGGACGCGGGTTGCAGCCAATCGCGTACGAGCCGCGTAAGCTTAGGGGAGCGGAGTTGAACTATCCCATACACAACAAGGAGGCTCTCGCGATCATCCATGCGTATAAGGTGTGGAGGTGCTACCTAGAGGGGGCAGATAGTGTTGTACGCACGGATCATTGCTCGCTTCGCTTTTTCAATTCACAGCCGCAGGTGAGTCGACGCCAGGCTAGATGGATGGAGTTCATGGAGGGGAGCTTTCATTACAGGATAGAATACAAGCCAAGCGTGCACAACCCAACAGATCTGCTTACTCGCCCTAGTTGCCTGCTCGCTAGTCTCACAGTCACTGCCAGCCATCCACTTCTCACAGCACTCTTCGAGCATGGATACACAATAGAACAAGATTTCATGTCGCAACCGCCCGCAGGAGCAGAGGTGCAGGGTAGTGTCTACATACGGAAGGGTACAACACATATTTGGGTTCCAGCCAACCGCCCTCTTCGACAGCTTCTTCTTTCCGAGGCACACAATGTAGTTAGTGCAGGTCACTTCGGAGCAGATAAGACGGCTAAGACGCTTAGTCGCACGAACTACTAGCCAGGGCTTGCAGCAGACGTAGAGGATTATATTCGCTCGTGCGACATGTGTCAGCGTACGAAGTCTTCTCGCCAGCGCAAGGCAGGACTTTTGCGGCCGATTCCACCACCTGACCGCCCTTGGCAAGTAGTTACGATGGGCTTCATCATGGCTTTACCGCGCACAGTTAGGGGTCACTACGCCATCTTCGTGGTAGTGGATAAGTTTTCTCGAGCAGCGCACTTCATCCCCACGCATGGCAAGGTCACAGCAGAGTAAGCCGCGACGCTGTTCGTAGATAACGTAGTCCGACTGTACGGGGTTTCATGTTCCATTATCTTAGACCGTGACCCTCGTTTCACTTTGAAGTTTTGGAAGCAGCTTTTCGCACTGTTTGGGACTCGCTTACCCATGCCGTCTGCGTATCATCTAGAGATAGACGGACAGACTGAGCATGTGAACCAGACTTTGGAGTAGATTCTTTGCAGCATCACGATGCACGACGCAACCGCATGGGACAAGAAGCTGAGCATGGCCGAGTTCGCCTACAACAACAGACACCACTCGTCCACAGGCATGTCACCATTCTTCGCACTGTACGATCAGCACCCCAATGTCCCCACTCATGTCGATCTCACACCCACAGTCCCACGTGCTGACAACTTCCACCAACATCTCACCTTCATTCATGATCACGTGAGAAAGCACCTTCAGCTCGCAAATGCACGCATGGCACGCACCACCAACCACAGTCGTTGTGAGGTGTCATTTTCAGTTGGCGACCGTGTCCTTCTTGACGGCCGCAACCTCCGACTGCCACAGGACAGCAAGCTTCGCCCTCGTTACATTGGTTCATTCGTCGTTGAACACGCACTAGGTCCAGTCGCATACCGCCTCCGCCTTCCCGCTCATTTCCGCATACACCCGTCATTCCACGTCTCTCCTTCGTCCATACACCGATCCCAACGCCACCTTCTCGAGCCGTGATCGCACTCCACTGCCGGTAGCTGTTGACACCGATGAGCCCGACTACCAGATCCAGCGCATCCTCAGGTACCGTCGCCGTCTCCAGGGGGGTGTCTCTTTCATCGATTTCTTGGTTCGTTGGCGTGGTTACGATGCAACCGACGACAGCTGGGCTCCTTCATCCTCGCTGCCTCCCGACAACGCTTGCCTCCAAGCGTACCTTCAGTCTGCAGGCGCCGCGGACGTTGCCTCTTTGGGAGGGGGTAGTGTTATAGGGTAATTTACTGTTCAAGGGTGGTTTATCCCAAACAGTCCCCAAACCCAATCCCAACCTTATCTCCATCCAATCCCTTTGGGATTTCCTTGACTTCGTTGTGCCACGTGGCACTTTAGTCTTCTCGCTTTACAATTCCTTGTCCCACAAACTACTTTCCAACTATCGCTCTTGCATGCTACTTAAACCTTGCTTGTACTTGCCATTACCAACCAATTCATATTCAACTCTTCAATTACTCAGTAACTCCTTTGCCTATTTTGCCAACACTTCTTTCGCCGAAGTCTTCCACCACATTTGATCATCGACTTAGTCGACTCCGCTATTCTTTAGCGGATTTAGGCTAAGGGGCCTAACACTACGTTCTGTTTTTGTCATGTACTACAAGATATAAGAATAATTTAAACAGTAAGAAAGGTTGGTTGGAGAAATCCCTTGTGGAAATATAAAACATTCAGGATTATTACTTGACATTACAGTGGTACCACTATCGTAGCTGCGTTCTGCTCTCTCAAATATGTCTAGGTAGTTGATGTTGAACTTTGAAATGTCAAGAACATACGCACTTGATGAAAATCCTTTTAGACGGGAAGCTGTTATCGAATGTGAAACGGTTGGTGGCGCTGTCGGTCTGGAGCATCTGGCCAGATAGATGAAGCTGTGAAAGGTTGTCTCCACGTCATTCCACGACAGGCGAGTGACCAAAGGGACTCAACAGAAGCTCCCGCGTACGAACGCATAGAAACAGTGGAATCCGTTACTCAATCGGGAGAACAGCCCAATGAATTTCCGGGATTTTCAGTGGCCCAATGTGAAACGGAAACTGCAAACTTGTGGCTGCTCGAACGGGCGGGCAGTAAGAAGTTTCTGTCGGCTTGGTTCGGGTACTGTAGAGAGGTTGTTGAGCTGCGATCACGCATGGTCTGGACAGTCGACAGCGCCATGGGAATGCTGCGAACGAGAGGCAGCTGTCATCAGTGACATGTCCTTCTGACAGTTTGAGCCCCCACATTGTTGAGTTGGTCGGGTGAGGGACAGAAAGTCTCGTAAATAGGCGGGCTGCTACGATCCTAAACGGGCAGCATTTGTTCCAGAACTTGCTGGTGTGAGGGAGGACTGGCAGCTTGAAAGTGTAACGTACGAAACAAGGGGCATTCACCCAATGCAGAGGGACTCAGCATCCACGAATTCCATCCCATCCCGTTCCAGCCTACTGACTCCTAACTCTTGGTGGCTTGGTGGCTTGTGCCCCTGACTTTTGAGATGGCGATCTGAGAGCAGCAGTTATCTGTGGTGTTGTGCTGATTGAAGGCAAGCTGCACGATACACAAGGACCAGCCCTCAATCTTCAATAACTACACGTTCACAGGCTGGCTGGACGAATTCACTGCACTTCTTCAACGCCGAGCTGATAACGATTTCTTGTTCTTGCATCTCCTAATCAACTCGACGTAGTAGCATCTCCTAAGCGTTTCACCATTCTGACATAAAGCCCGCTCAAATCCACCACCAATACATCAGCCAACATGCTTCGGACACGCACCTCACGCTTGCGACCTGACTTCCTCGCTCGCGCAAGTCTTCAACTGTTGCTTCTAACCCTCTTCTTCTGTGCGCGCGCGCGCGTGAGCGGCCATAGCTACTCAGTTAGCCTTAGTCGCAGCCTGCCGCGGCGCCATCATCTTTTGCCCCTACTCGCCGACCTTTTCCAACAACGGTCGGGTGGAGGAAAAAGGGGACAGGAGGAGGGACACTCTGTTGTGCTTGACGGCCAAATAGACGGCCAAATTGTCGGAACTGACGAATGGCAAAATGGCCGGCACACGGAGCTGCGTAGCAGCGCCAGACTTCCCCGAGGCGCGGAGTTCCCCGAGGAAGGCAATGGCAAGGTTGGCGGCATTTACGGAGACAGCAATGGGAGCAGCAACAGTGACGGAACAAGAGGGGAGAATGTCTCGCTCCCGCATCGGTACTCGTTATTGGACACCACCAGCACGACGACAACGTCGACATTATCTCTCGCCAGCAGCAGCATGGCAGTGTACTCGACAAGCAATGCTGGTACGCACTTCCTCTCGACGCAAACGCCGCGCCTTTCTAGTATCATCTTTCTTTGGTTGAGTTCCCCTTGATCAGTCGACTGAATGTTGCAACCATTCCCCCCTAGCCTCGCTCCTGCTCCCTCTTCGCGAGTCGTCGCAACGATACGCAAATGTGTCGCCACACGGTGTCTCAATGTGTGCCTCCTAGTCATGAATCCGCTCAAAACAGTATCACTTTCACCCACGCTCTCCCCATTCCCCAAGCTTCCCCTCGTTCTTCCGTTTCCCCTTTCCCTCCGCCCCATTGCTCCAATTCTTTCCATTCCTCCTCGAGAACCCTCCGCGGTATTCGTTTCCCCTGACTGTCTTCCCCACACTTAGCAGTTAAGCTTTGGCCCCTCGCTCAAAGTCCTTCCCCACCATCCCCATTCCCCACCCCCCTCCCCACCCCGCTCCCCGTCCCCACCCGCTCCAGTCGCCACCGAGACGCCTCAGCCCTGCTCCCCGCTTCTCACGGCGGTCAAGATCGCCGTGTTCACCGAAGACGACTTCGCGCTGCGGCTGCAGTACTCCCCGCGATCCACAGTCATCCTGGAGCTCCAGTCCGACCTCGCCTTAACGCGCGGGCTGCTCTTTAACGCCTCCTACGCCTGCACCATCCTGCGCTCCGCGCGCGCGCCGCCCAACGGCGCGACGCTCTCGCTCGCGAGCACGGACGAGCCGCTGCTGCGCATCTGGAACACGAGCAACGTGCTCGTGCACGGGATCAGCTTCCAACAGCCGTACACGGCCGCGTCGGCTCCTTGCGCGAACATTCCGAGCATCGGCGCGGGGATCATCTGCCCGACGGTGTCGATCTACGGCTGCCATCACGTGCAGGTGGTGAAGGGAACTCTGTTCGGGCGCATCGACGTGTTCCGCAGCGTCGTGTCGCGCATCGACAGCATGAAGGTGACGGGCGTCTCGGATTTCGACTTGAATAACGGCGTGATTCGCGTGGCGTACTGCGGGTACGGGCCGACGCTGGAGCCGTCGTATATCGCCATCACGAATAACGAAGTCTACGGTGAGCCCTCGCCTCGCCTAACGTCGCCTCCTAGACTTCCCCGCCTCGCCTCCCTCCCCGCAGCACACATTCCGACAGGGTTTCGACACACCCCCCCCCCCCCTACCTCTCTCACACTCCCAGCCCCGTCCACTCCCTCCCACGAAACCCCCCGCCCTACCCACCACTATCACCCTCCCAACCGCCCTCATCTTCTTCCTCTCATCATTTCATCCGCCTCATCTCCGAGTCCTCTGTTCAATGAACCCCACCAATCAATTCTCTCTTTCTACCAAACCCGTTTCCGATTTTGCAGGTGTACACACGGGTATTGTGATCTACCGCGGGGCGGTGGGGGTAACCGTGCGAAACAATTACGTGCACGATTACCTTTTCGCGGGGATTCGTTGCGGCGCTGACGTCAGCCTGCAGGGCGATTGCATGCTGTCGACGATTTCAAACAACCTGGTTGTGGCGACCGCGCGAAACATGAGCGGCGACCAAGACGCGGCGGGGATTTATTACTGTACACATTGGTTCAACCCCGGGAATGTAGCGGAGTGTAACTATATTTATAACGGGGACCACTGTTACTACTTGGATTATGTTTCGTCAGGAATCACAGTGCGCGGCGGTGCGTGCATCGGGACTTACGACGGCATCAAAGTCAACAACGGGAAATGGTGAGTCGGCATTCTCTAGGCGAATTCCATCTGTATGACCCCCAAACTTGTTTCATTCATGAGCCCAACACAAATTACACTTGTTTCGTCCCATTTCTTCATGATCTCCTTCCTTAACTTTAGAAGGCGCCTCATAAACCATCATAGAATCCCCGTCCTCACCATTTCTTCCCCTTTGTCTCCCTGTTGGCTCTTGCCTCTTGCAGGAACTTTGTGGAGGATGTGATTATGAAGAATGTGACGGGCATGACAGGGTGGTTCACATGCCTCACGCCCACACTCAACAACTGCGCCATCCGCCCGGGCACCTACTGGGAGTCCATGCGCCGCAAGTACTACGACACGCCGCTCTGGAACAATGTGAGTTGCACTGCTGGTGTGCTTATAACGAGTCACCAGTTTGGGTTCAGTGACGAGTACAAGAGTGGGATGGATACACCTTTGCCGCCCTGAGCAAGAGTTGCCCTGTGGGATTACTGACTCTTTTCCTCCCGGCTGCTTCCCTCGCTTCCCTTGTATTCCAGCTCTGGCCGTGGATGAAGGACATCTGTCTCGATCAGACCATCAGCGGCAACCCCTGCAACACCGCCAACACTCTCTCTGCCGCCCAAACGGGGTCATGCAGCGGCCTGCCCTCCGACAATTTCCTCGACCTCGTAATCATTAACAACAAGCGCAATACTTGGTTCAAGTACTGCGAGAACCTCACCACTGTAGCCATGTTCAACTACTGGAAGGTGACAAACGTTACAGATGGTAACTCGCTTGGTTTCGCGAGCTTTGCGAATGATGACCTGGCGGTGACGGCGACCTCCCCATTGGTTGTCAAGAAGCCCAAGTTCAAGAGCTGCTCAAGGGGGAAGGTGGGGCCGCGGAGAGTGCTGGACGTGTTTTACTACAGCAATTTCAACCAACCGGAGCCCGACACGTATGCGCTGGTGCAGCGAATGGGCACGAAGCACATCCAAGACAATACGAGATGGAGTAGTACTCCTTGAGAGCGGTGCGGATGGGATGGGTTCGGAAGGGAGAAGGTGGGGTGGCGATGGGCATGGACTGTGGAGAAATAAAGCTTGGGCTGATGCGATGCGTCCGTGATGGATAAGTGCTGGCTGGAGACATGGGGTCACACGCACTGGGTGGTTGGGGGTGGATGGATCACACTGGGTGCAGTGCAGCAGCTGGCAGATACTCGAGTGGTGCTCTATGATCGTTGCAACACTCACGGAGTCGCGGACAGATAGCAGTATGGGATTGACATAGAGTATGGGCTAACTGTGGAGAAGTGGTTAATACTTCCTATTCTTTCATTCTGGTGTGATATGTTTATGGCCAGGTATTACGTGCCTGGCTTCGTTGTATCATAGTACCACTTGCAAGATGCCCCTCCGGGAAACATAAGCTACCATATAGTCTTTGCCTGGGTGGGTGTTATGGGGGTTTACAGTACCATAGGCACATCACATTTGCAGCTCACATTTTCAACTATGAAGTCTACATAGGGCACGGCAGTAGTGTGAACTATGCATTGAATTTGCCATGGAACGGCATACCGCACATGGCACGTATGGTAATTTATGGCAAATGCGGGGGGTACCTGATTGCATAAATATTAGCCACGCAACAATCATGGTGAGCAGCCGTCTACGGTATCATTTGCCTCCTGCAATTGTGCATGGGTTATACACAGGCCTGGGTCATGTGGAAGCTAGGAACCTGCCTGTCACTTGTGCGAAAGGTACAGGGATAATAAAATGCAAATCAAGCCTTGTACTGGACGTATACGCTGTGTACACTCCTGTGCATGCCTAACAAACTAAAAAATATCTCTTGCAACTCGTTACCCGCTCCACTTTCCTCCTGGAAAAGAGCTATTCGTCCAGCTTCTCCTCCAGCAAAGGCGTGCGTAGCCCAGTTCCCGCCCCCGCACGTCCACCTGGAGGAAGTGGGAGGATTGTCCCTCTGCTGCTGCTGCTGCTGCTGCTGCTGTTGCGACAACTATAAACTGAGCCACCTACACTCTCATTTATTTGACCAGAACCAACAGAACCAGTAGCACCGGTAGCATCAGGAGCACCGGTAGCATCAGGAGCACCAGAACAAGTTACACAATCCGACTGATCAACCCCAGTGGGACTGAAGAGATGGCAGTGTTCGTTGCTGCAGGTTCTGTGCGATCGAGAGCGGTGCGGATGGTTGAACTCGGAGCCCTCGCTCCGGGGGTGCAGGGCGAGGTGGATGAGGAAGAGGAGGTAGGGGAGGGAGAGGAGGAGGAGGAGGAGGAATGTTGAGAGCGAGTGAGGGAAGTTGGTTGTGGCGAAGTCAAAGAGGAGGTAGAGGTTGATAGTGATTACCAGCGCTGCTGATGCCCACGCTAGCACCTGCAGTGGGGAACAAGAGTAGGAAGAGAGGCATATGGAGACATATGGAGAGATTGGTACATGATGATCAAATGGGCTGATGAAGCCCAGGCTAGAGAGAAGTCCAGATGTTTAAAGAAAGAAAGGATGTGGTGAAGAGAGAAGAGGGCCGTAGAGGTTGACGGTAATCGTGCAGCCGCACGGACCGCCACGTACTCACACTCACCCTCACTCCCACTTACTCACACTCACTCACACTCACACTCACTCACACTCACACTCACTCACACTCACACTCACTCACACTACACGCTCTCACTCACAATCACTCACTTACATTCACTCACACCTTACCTTGACGGCCCCCTTGATGGCATATCGGCCCATGACGTGTGTTGACGAAGCGATGGCGAGGGGGGGGATGACTGCAAAGGGCAGCTGCACGGACTGCTGCACGGACTGCTGCACGGACTGCTGCACGGACTGCTGCACAGACTGCTGCACGGACTGCTGCACGGACTGACTGCTGCACGGACTGCTGCACGGACTGACTGCTGCACGGACTGCTGCACGCCCAGTGATCTCACCGTGGCAACACAGCAGCAGTAGCACCTGCACTGCACTGCACCAGCAGCGAATAGTTTTGAGGCGCCTCAAAACTAGCAGCAGCAGCAGCAGCAGCAGCAGCAACAGCAGCTGCACTGCACTAACAGCAAATAACGCTCACCTTCACTGCTCCCTTGATGGCATATCTTCCCATCACGTGTGTTGACGATGCAATGGCTAGCAGGGGGATGACAGCAAAGGGCAGCTGCACGGACTGCAGCACGTTGAGCCACTGGTTCAGCACGTCCAACGACGAGAGTGATAGCATGTGCGGTGCGGAGGGTAGTGAGGTGGAGAGTGGGGTGTGCTGCGAGGTTGAAAGTTGCAGTGATGACGGGCTGGATGAGACAGGTGAGGAGGAGAAAGAGGGGGCAGGAAGGGAGGTGTTGGTGAGAGGGAAGGGCATGGAGGAGGTTGGAAAGGGAGACGGAGTGAAAAACGCTTCGTTGAGCAATCCGCCTGCTGCTGCTGCTGCTGCTGCTGCCCCTTCTACTGTACCCGCTCCCCCTGTCACTTGCACAGCCAGTGCTGCCATGGGTGGTGACAGCTGCGGTGGTGAGTGTGGTGTGTGAGAAGCCGGCGAGGTGTAGAGCAGGGCAACGACGATGGTGGGCACGATGGCGACGGTGCGGGTGACAAGCACGCGCACCCACTTGCGCACATGCAGGTCGAGAAAGCCCGACATGACGAACTGCCCCGTGTATGTGCCTGTCATGGTTGATGACTGCCCCGCTGCTAGCAGCCCGGCCGCCCAAATGAACACCACTGGGAAGGTGGTTGAGCCGAACGCTTGCTGCAAGGGCAGCAATGTGCAAGGGCGGGCAAGGGTGGGCAGGGGTGGGCAGGGGTGGGCAGGGGTGGGCAGGGGTGGGCAGGTCGCTTAGATGAACACCACTGGGAAGGTCGTTGAGCCGAAGGCTTGCTGGGAGGGCAGGGTGGTGTGAGGGGGGAAAGAGGAAAAGAGAGGGAAGAAAGCACACAAAACAACTTGCAAGGTGTCTTACCTAACAGTTACTGCCACGTACTGAAACCATGGCACCTAATTGGTGCTCTATTGAAAGACGAAAAGAGAGGGGGGAAATGGAGAGGGGAAATGGAGAGGGGAAATGGAGAGGGGAAAAGAGTGATGGGGGAGGGCAGAGGACGCCCCTCTCCTGGGCAGAGGACGCCCCTCTCCTGGGCAGAGGACGCCCCTCTCCTGGGCACTTCTGAGACGCCTCAAGTGTCTCCACCATTTTGAGCGTCTCAAAGGCCACCCACACGTACCTGCAGGTTCCCAGCAGCGTTCTCGCGGCCAAAGTTGAGTGCGCCCTGGGTACACGTGGAGAGCCTCACATGGTCCCCGCCCGCACGCCCACACGCACGCACGCACGCACATACCTGCAGATACTCAGCAGCGTTATCCAGCCCAATATCCACTGCCCCCGGTTGGCCGTAGAAGAGGCGGGCAAAGACGGAGACGACGCAGAGGTTGACGAGGAAGGAGAGCAGCAGGGCGAGGGCGGACTCGAGCGTGAAGTAGAGCAGCGCCTCTGCCACTCGCGGTGGGGAGTGGCGGTTGATAGCGCGCGATTGCACGAGGGCGGAGTGGAGGAAGATGTTGTGCGGCATGATGACTGCGCCTAGTATGCTCACTGCCATGCTCGTTGCCCCGCGGGGTATGGAAGGGACCAGAAGGCCTGCATGCATTGGGGTTTGGAATGAGAGGAAGATAGGGACAACGTTGCAGGAAAATGTTGTGCAGCTTGATGACTGCACCTAGTATGCTCACTGCCATGCTGGTGGCTCCGTGACGGATAGAGGGCACTAGGACAACAGCGGGGCTGGGGCATGGGCGGGGATGGGAAGAAACAGTGAGGGAAAGGGGGGAAAAGGGACTCCTCTAGGGATGGAGTGGATGCGCAAGCCTGCATGCGGGTGCATGGGTATGTGTACAGGCGTGGTGGTGGGGCATGAGAGACATGATGACCCTGTCTAGTTTGCTCACTGCCATGCTCGTTGCTCCCTGAGGGATGGAGGGGACGAGCATGCCTGCATAGGAGGAGGTTGGGTATGCAAAAGGGGTGATGTGATGCGATGCGATGCGATGCGATGTGATGTGATGTGGTGTGGTGTGGTGTGATGCGATGTGGTGTGATGTGATGTGATGCGATACGATGTGATGTGATGTGGTGTGGTGTGATGTGATGCGATGCGATGTGATGTGATGTGATGTGATGTGATGTGGTGTGATGTGATGTGGTGTGATGTGATGTGATATGATGTGATGTGATGTGATGTGATGTGATGTGGTGTGAGAGTGATGACAGAGATGCCTTCAAAGTATGCAGTCTTAATGTACACGCATTCAGCATGTGAGTGTGCATGAGATGTGCATGCGGCATGAATTAACACACCCACATGAAAGCATGCGGCATGAATTAACACACCCACATGAAAGCATGCAGCATGAATTAACACACCCACATGAAAGCATGCGCGTGCTTGTTGGTCCACCCACCATGAGCAATGGCCCCCGCGTCAGGCGCAGCTTCCACGAACATGCGGGCAAAGGAAGCAGCCATGACAGCGATGAAGAGCCCAAAGAGCGCCTCCAGCTTGCGAATGCCAAAGTTCTCGAGGAATAAAAGCAGGAAGCTGGAAGAAGAAGGGAGGCACATCAAGGGGATGCACATCAAGGGGATGCACATCAAGGGGATGCACATCAAGGGGATGCACATCAAGGGGATGCCCGGCAAGGAGGGTGGTTCGGTTGAGTCGCCTTGCCATGACAGCCATGAAGAGCCCAAAGAGCGCTTCCAGCTTGCGAATGCCAAAGTTCTCGAGGAAGAGGAGAGGGAAGCTGGGGAGGGAGATGGCGAGGGAGGGCATCAAGGCAAGGCAGAGCAGAGCAAGGCGAGTGTGAGGCGAGGCGCCTTGGCATGACTGACAGCCATGAAGAGCCCAATGAGCGCTTCCAGCTTGCAAATGCCACTGTTCTCGAGGAAGAGGAGGAGGAAGCTGGGGGGGTAGCAAGGCAATGCAGGGCAAGGCAAGGCAGGAGAGAGCAAGGAGAGTGGCTGAGACGCCTGGCATGACAGCAATGAAGAAGACACCAACGAGCGCGCGCCTCCAGCGTGCGGATGCCAAAGCTCTCCAGGAAAAGGAGGAGGAAACTGGCGTAAGGCCGGGGACGGGGAGAGAGAGGGAGGGGGGGGGGGGGGGTTTAAACAAAGGCAAGGCGAGCCAAAGCAAGGGAAGGAGAGTGGTTTGAGGCTCCTGGCTGGCGTGACAGCGCATGAAGAGACCAAAGAGCGCCTGTAGCTTGCGAATGCCACAGCTCTCCAGGAAGAGTAGCAGAAAGCTGGGAAGAGGTGGGGAGGGGTGGGAGGCAGCAAGGCAAGGCACGGCAGCGCAAGAGATTGCTTTGTAGCGGAATGGCGAGACTGCTTTGTAGCGGAATGGCGAGACTGCGATGAAGAGACCAAACGGCGCGCTGAGTTGTGAACAAACTTCCCCAGGAAGGGGAGGAGGAAGCAAGGGGAGGCGGGGAGGGGCCGGGTGAGGAGGAAGGAGGGACAGGGAACAGCGACAGTCACGGTGTGACCAGATCCAAGCCTCTCCAACCCAACCCACTACTCTACTCCCTGCGAGGACCGACCGCACCTGTCCAGGTGGGGACGGCGCCTCTACTGAGGATGCACAGGGCGATGGCGCAGCCAATGACCTCCTGAATGTCCGCGCCCACTATGGCCACCTCGGTCATGCCCCACAGCATAGCAGGCGTGTGCTTCACCCAAACCAAACCGCAAACGCACCTGTCCAGCCCTGTAATCAGCACCCCCGCCCAGATGGGAATAGCCCCCCTGCTGAGGATGCGCAGCGCGATGGCGCAGCCTATCACCTCCTGAATGTCCGCCCCCACTATAGCGACCTCCGTCATCACCCACAGCACCCAGCGCACGGGGGGTGAGTACTCCATGCGGCACAGCTCCGCTAGATGGCACCCCGTCACCACACCCACTCGCGCTGCTATGGCCTGGGTGGGTTGTGGGTTGGTGCAAGGGGGATGGGGAGAGGGAAGGGGAGGCACGTGGAGAAAGGGGTTAGAAGGAGGCACGGTGCGCCTGGGGAAACAGAATTCCATGCGATGCGACATAGCTCTGCTAGATGGAACCCTGTCACCACGCCTACCCACGCTGCTATGGCCTGAAGCATGGGCGGTGACACAGTCATAGGGGAGAGTGGATAGGGAAAACGGAGGGTCAGTGAGGAGTGTGTGGATCGTGAGGAGTGTGTGGATCGTGAGGAGTGTGTGGATCGTTTCAGACGTTTCTGAAAAGTGCGTGGTGCAGAGGAAATGAAGAAAATGTTGTGTGGTGCCCCCCCTCTCTACCTGTTCCGGCATGCGATGTCCGGCGGAAACAGATTTTGAGACGTCTCGTCTCAATAATGTTGTGCGGTGCTCTCTTTACTACCTTCCAGCACGAGATGTCCGGCGGAATCAGATGCAATGAGGTGTATTTTGAGGCGCCTCAAAAGACGTCTCGTCTCGATAATGTTGTGCGGGTGCCACGTGAAGCGAGAGTACTTTTGAGACGTCTCAAAAATACCCTCGATAATGTTGTGTGGTGCTTTTTTACTACCTTCCAGCACGAGATGTCCGGTGGAATCAGATGCACTCAGGCTAAACCAGGGTCACATATGAGGAGAGCGAACAGATGCAAACAGGCAAGAGGAGAAGCTGGGGGCCGGGAGTGTGCGTGAGGCAACAACAACTTGGCATGGCCCAATAATCACTTGGCATGGCCCAATAACCACTTGGCATGGCCCAATAACCACTTGGCATGGCCCAATAACCACTTGGCATGGCCCAATAACTAGCCGAGATGCATCTGCAGCAGCAGACCCACCCACCCACGCTCACCTGCAGCAGCAGGCCGAGTGCAGTGGACCAGAAGAGAATCCAGAGCAGCGCATACCCTGTCTGTGCGCCTGCCTGCCACGCAGCACACACGCATGTGCACATTGCAAAGGCGGTGGGCAGAAAGAAAACAGGTGCAGGAAGCTTATCAGTCACAACAATTTCCAGGTCCAGATACGTGATGCTCATGAGGAAGCAACTCACTCTGCCCCCCTCATACTGCACCCCCATCCATCCATGCACCCAGCCCCATGGGAACACGGCAAGCAAGCGCTCACCTGCAAATCACTCTCGAGGTTGCCGGGGTCCAGGTAAGCGATGCTCAAGAGGAAACCACTTCATTGGCCCCCCTCACTTGCCCTCTCACCTGCAAATCACTCTCGAGGTTGCCGGGGTCCAGGTAAGCGATGCTCATGAGGAAGCCCGGCCCCACGAAGATGCAGAAGCGCCGCCACGAGAACCGGAACGTGTCTGTATGGGGGATGGGGTGTAGCAGGTGGGTGCACGGAAAAGGGTACAAGAAGCGACACGTGTCTGTATGGGGGTGTAGTGGGTCCAGGCGCATAGGAAGGGGGAGCAGGGGGACGGGAGAGCGGAGCAGGGGGAGGGCCGGGCAGGGGGATGGGAAAGCAATGGGGGGGAGGGGAGAGGGAGGGCTATGGCGCACCAACCAGTGTCAGCCGCCCAGCTCCTCACCCTCCTTGCCGCCCGGCGTCTGTAGCGGCAGGCTGTAACGCGACACGTCGATCTGCTCCTCCGGCTCGTACGCGCGCTCGTCCTCCGCCTCCTGGTGGCTCCGCGCGCGCTCCAGAAACTCACTCCCGTCATCCTCCTCCCCTTCCTCCACTTCTTCATAAAACTCCTCCGCCGTTGTCGCCGCCGCTGCCGCAGAGAAATTGATCGCCTCCGGATGCGGAGGATCCGCGAATTTTATCAGGTCGTCTCGCGCATGCGCTGGTTCTATCCCGTCATCCGCGCGCGGACTGCGCAGACCCGCACTGCCACTGGGGGGCGGCCGCGGCGCCATGATTGCGGCTTAAACGGCGGCCCGCGGGGAAGCGCAGCAAGCGACGGAGGCGGAATGGTAGTACGAGAATATTTAGAAGCTTAATGCCAGGACGATAAGGAAAATACGAGAAGGGCTATCTTGGCAAGAACGCGGTGGCTACGGTAATCTAAACCGTTGCTCCTGGGATTGTAGTGGTTGAGGGAGCAAATTCTGCTGTAGAAAGTAAAACAGGTGCTTCGTGGATCGAGGAACCTACTGGTACCGTGTTGTTGCTGCTGAGCAACGAGCCTGGAGTTGCCGCGCTGCGAGCGAGGCACATGCAGGGTTGGTTCTGTCATCGCTCTCATATTGACGGCCTCGGCCGTTCGTTACTAGTGGGAAAGAGGCTAGCGCTTCTAATCAGAGTTAACAGGTCGGCTGGAGCTGTCTTACTGACTATCAGGTTCAGCCATATTCTGCTAATTCTGATTCATTTTGAGCACATACATGCTAGTTGCAGGATAAACATTGCCCAGACCTGCTTACTTGCCCATCTGAATACCAATTTGAGTACCATACATACATGCATTTTCCACAGTAGCCAATTCTCCAACATTACTTACACGCAACATGCTTGCTTGTACAGGCTTTCACTTCGTACTGAAACTCAAAACAAAGTGTGCCGGTTGGTGCACGCCAGATAAAAGCAACCGCAGCAGCATCATCTAGCCAATATCGGAGGCCAGGACATTGTACCAAGCAGCGAAGCTTGGCTATGCTTGTGCACTTTCAAGGATTCATGGAAGTGATAAAAGCAGCTGCATGGTCTAGCCAATGTCGGAGCTGAGGTCGTCGTACCAAGCAGCAAAGCTTGGGAGCGGCTGTCCATCGTGATGCTGCT